>ML058571.1:0-697304 GCA_003013855.2 Liriodendron chinense
TAGCCCAGCCTGACCTGGTTTAAGCCTCTCAAGCTAACCAAGTCCTAAGCTTAGCCACTCGAAGCAAATCCTTGCGATACCTCCGTCCATCCAACTACTCTTATACCAGCATCATCTCATTCGCTCTGACATAACTGGAACATTTATTATTCTTCTAACCCCCTTGCTGATCTTTTCACTATGAACACTTGATTAGGTCTTAACGTATACTCTGAGGTTTGCCGGCTCGCCCGGAACTTACCCATCAGAAATTTTGATCGATCAAACACATATAACGCATATCGCATAAAGCACCTATCAGTTCGAGCGTATGCTCTGGGCTTGCCTATATGATTGGAACCTGCCCATCAGAAACTCTTACTGTTCACACCCATATTCATGCATCATATCATTCATGAGAATGTACGAGGATTAATTTAGACTTTCAAGTATTAGTTCGATTTTGTGAAGTAAAGATCGTACTTCAGTACGGGCAGAGTGGGTGCCTAATACCTTCCCACCTTGTAATTGGGATCCCTTACCTCGAATCTCTGACCGCAGATAAAAAAGAGTCATTTTAGAGGAACAAATTTTCAGATTCTCTCTTTAACGTTTTTACGGGGTTTAGCCGACTGTAGATTCGAAGTAACTGGCTAGTGGCGACTCTAGTCTTATATGAACTCATCTAAACATATCCAATTTAACCCAATGATAATACGACAACTGAGAAAGCTCTCGAGAAAGAGGCGAGCCAGTGGCAAATGGTGATTTGTGCAACCCCTTTTCGAAAGGGAGGGTTGGGAGCACAGAAAGGCGAGCGTCCACACTCTGCTAATTGTTTCCTTTGGTATTGCTTATCGTAATCACATGTCAACATGATTTTTTTTTTTGTTTCTGGATGCCTAATATTATACTAAATATCTAATGGTCAAAGTGAATCTTATATAAACTTCATGTGGTCCCGAATTAAGAATAGTTTCCCATACAATTCTGTTTTTAATCTAATAATTTATGTATAGTTGGAGAGGGGGACATCAAGACTCGATTTTTGGTGGAGCCCAACATGATGTTTTTGTAAGATCTACTTTGACCATTACGCAACTCATGATCGGTGATTAATGTGGGCCATAGCAAGGGAAACAATTGGAAGAGTGAATGTTGCCTATACATTTTTTTCAATTATATGGTCCACCGGATCACGGATAAGGGTAATGTTTTGGCCATTGGCTTAACATGAGGTGATGCACTTTGATCAGGATGGAATTTACATAAGCATCATGGTGTGGCCCCCCAAAAGTAGTAAACCCATTTGCTCACATGCCCACCCAACTAACCATTTAAAAGGTGTAATGAAAGATAGTAGAATGATAATAATATCAATTAAGGAGGCAACAGTTTGAAAACCTTTTTGAAAAGTGTAATCAACATGTAAATCAACATCTCTCCTGATGAATGCCTAAGTAATTGGTATGTTGGGAGGAGACAGATCGAATCCAACATATATTGTAAGTTGATAAAACGTAACCTGAACTCAACCTCTACAAAATGGCTGTTTGACCCGGACCTTGACATTTTAGCTAGGTCGGTGAAATGGGTTGGGTTTTGTAAGATGATAAAACACAAACCGAACTCAGCCCATATAAAAAGGTGGGTCGTCCTGGAATGGGTTGGGTTTTGCCACCAAGACAAAACGGTTCATCTTTTTAACTCAGCTTGGTTGCATGCAAATATGTTTTTGTCAGCTAAAAATTAGAGGGTACAACCATGGTGCCATTAGGGACATGTGGAGCATAAATTCAGGTGGTCATACATACACGTGGACATGTATCTAGATCAGCATAGTGATTAAACCCCTCATCATGCATATATTAGCACGTGTGAACATTCACATAGATGATAGATCCCCAAGCCTCCCCGCCCTTGTCGACGACTTGACATGCGATGTATGAGATACATCGCGTTTTTTCAGGTGGGACCCATAGCCAGGGTTGGTCATGAGCCGAGTCAGCTCGAGAAACTCGATCGACTCGACTCGAAAAAGCTCACCTCAGCTTGACTCGACTTAGTAGAACAAGTCAAGCCAAGCTTAATTTAGGAGCTCGAGTCAGAAATTGAGTTAAGTTCGACCATTGGATCACTTGACTCGACTTGACTCGATTCAAGCTCGACTCGGCTCAAGTTCGAGCTTGACTCGTTTCATATAGATATTTGTTATAAAAAAAACCCTAATCTTCTTATTTCTTGGTTCTCTCTCCTCCCTCCCCCCCACACACATTGGGGTCCAAGCTTAGGATATATAAAACCCTCACATGTTGGGGGGTTTCTTAATCCTACTATTTTGTTCAAGTAAGAACATTTCTTGTTGAGCATATATGATGATTGAGTAATTTCAAGTACAAAACATGGTGAGCACACAGTGGTTGTGTGTTTTACATGCTACACAAACATAGGTGCTACGGTGAGACCACTCACCAAACATATCTACAAAACAAGGGCTATGGTTAGACCAACTACCATATGCAGCTATTGATTGCAATTTTACGAGAGAGGTGGTGCATCTGATCCATGAATCAATTGGGCCTCATCATGAAGATGGTCCATACAATAATTAGGGCAGTTCATCACATGGTGAGCTATGCATGTACTGTGTTAATTATGGTTCATAAAATATTACTAGTGGTCTGCATTCAATGCATGTGTGACTTGGCCAAGAAAAAATGGATCAGAGCTAGGTCATTTTAATGGTGGGGTCCCACCTGTAGAAATACTATTCTCCCCTAATATATGTCTGACTTTTTGAACTTAATGTTGTTGACTTTTAATTTGTATTTTGTAGTAAAAAAATATAATAAATTGAGGTGGGAGCAAGCTCGCCTCGATCCACTAGCTCGCCTCGAAAGTTTTAGTAAACAAGGCAAGCTCCAATGGTAAGCTCGAGGGTGAGCTCGATCGAGCTTGAGCTCGAACTCGAGGAGAGCACAGACAAGTCAAGCCAAGCTTGGCCCACCTCGACTTGACTCGGCTCAATGTACAACCCTACCCATAGCTAATGTGGTACATTCATCACTGTAGAACTATACACGAGCCGAATCGAATCGAGCCTTGCCAAGCTCAGCTAGCAAATTGGTTGGGCTCGAGCTTGGCTCGACTTGGTCATCGAGCTCAATTGGGCAGCTCGGCTTGGTTTGAACGAACTTTTGAGCCAAATTCGAGCTGATCCGAGCCCGAGCTTTCAAGCCTAAATTCGAGCTTAAGACTTCGAGCCAACATCAAGCTTGGGAAGAGTCTGAGAGAAAGAGAGAGAGAGTGAGAGAGAAGGTTGGCCACCTCGTCGGCTGGGAGTTGGATGCTGGGGGGCGGGGAGACTGAGAGTCTGTGTGTGTAAGTGAGAGAGGAGAGAGCACACAGAGAGAGAGAGAGGGATTTGTCGGACGGTCAGCGACGTCGTGTAAGTGTGTGGGGGCGACGGGTAGGCTACGCGCAAAGGGGGGCGCTCATCTATCTAATTGGGGCAAAACTCAAAAGGGGGCAGACACTTGTTTTTTTATTTTATTTTTTTTTATATATATATATATATATATATCTATATAATATATATATCTATATATATTGTTAATGTCAGATTTTGCAATGAGATCCTTCGGCTTTTCTCCTTCGCTCCAGGAGAGATTTCCACCACCAGACCTGAAATAAGACAGCGAATAAGGGTGGCTGGGGACCAGCCGTTAGCCCTCCGACGCTTAAGTTAGGCCACAGAAGAGAAGCCAAGCAAAACGGGACCCAGCTTGAGTGATTAGTACGTACCTTTCTCTTAATGGAGTCACCCCTTTATATAGATCTGAAGCAACCCAATTTGTTACGTAAGATATCGAAATCCCGCTGATGTCGCGTACGATACCGAAATCTCGCTGATTTAGTGGGACAAGATCCTTATCCTTAGAGGCAAGATCTAACCCAATAACTTCTTCCGGCAATCACGTTTCTTGATAGCAATCCCCGAAAAGGAAGGGGACGCCGAAAGGGTGAAGACCGCCGCGCTGGATGTAACTCTGCTTGGTATCGCAGAGGGATTAAACAAGCCACTCGATGGGAACCGGATGCTGGAAGTATGAGGACCATCCAAACCAAAAACGAAGACTCAGGACTATTCTGATGTCGGGAGCTGCTTGTGTCAGGGATGCTCGCATTCGTGAGATGCGACCCCTTCTGACGAGCCCGAGCAGAGCTGCTCGCATCCGGGAGATGCGACCTCCTCTGGCGAGCCCGAGCCGATCTGCTCGCATTCGGAAGATGCGACCCCCTCTGGCGAGCACGAGCCGAGCTGCTCGCATTCGGAAGATGCGACCCTCTCTGGCGAGCACGAGCCGAGCTGCTCGCATCGGAAGATGCGACCTCCTCTGGCGAGCACGAGCTTGACTGCTCGCATTCATTATGACCGCGATCCTGCACTTCTCGATAGACTATATTTGCCTACAACATATATATTAATATATTAATATATTATATATTCTAAACTAAATGGAGACGAATTTTAACGTAATTTGAGCTAATCTGAGCCTAGTTTCGAACTAAGCCAAATCGAGCTTGGTGAAGCTCAAGCTTGGCTTGAATTTTGAACTAACCTAGAAAAAGGCTTAGCTTGGCTTAATCCAACCTATGAGCCGAGTCGAATCAAGCTTTTTCCAGCCTTATTCACCGGGTCATCCACATGTGTACAAATGGGAGTGGATTGTGTATTGCCCCCACCAAGGCCTAGCTAGCTAGAGACAGACGATACTGGCAGGGCCTCTGTGGGGACAACCATGATAAATGTATTCTATCCACACCATTCATCCATTTTGAAAAATCATTCGAGGGGATGAGCCGAAATAGGAGTCAGATCGAGGTCTTAAGAGGACCACACTATTGGAAGCACTAGTAAGAAATATTTGCACCGTTGAAACCTTCCTAGGACCCGCCTTGATGTTTATTTTCCATCCAACCTGTTCATAAGGTCTAGACAGACCTAGATGAAGGGAAAACATAAAGGGATTTTGACCGTACGGACCCCCTTGTACGGTGAAATTACCTGCTTATTCCTGCTGAAGCTATTTCCCTTGACTGTCCCCTGATACTTTTTAAACTTTGCTGTGGATGAAAATACCCTTACTTTGGTTCTTGCACTAGTACGGAATTGAGTGAAGAAAAAGTCACCTAGCCTCCAATCTCGAGGCAATGATGTGGATGTGAGTTGTCATTGGGTCCACTTCAAAGTAGATCCAATCCATTCATTTTCTTTATAGCCCCTTGTTTATATGGGAATGTGGATCTATGTGTAGCCCACATTACCTAAAAAACGATAACGATAACGATGACCATTACCTACTAAATGTTTTCATGTATTGTGGTCCATATGAGTGACAGATGTTGATTTTCCTTCTATACATGGCCTAAAATGAAATCCCGAGGATAATGGATGGATTGGATTCCACTCAAAAGTGATGGTGGGCCCCACAAGCGGTGTTGATGGCTATCCCAACCCTTACTACATGACAATCACGACCCTTTGTGAATGACTATCATGATCCCGACCCTTAAAACATGAAAATCACGACCCTCTGTGGATGACTATCATGATCCCAACCCTTACTACATGTCATTCAGCATAACAATCAGTCTATATACTCTCAGATCTCATAGTATAGAATATCTCATAGGAGGATTTCGCCTATACTCATATGAAATCCTCCTCTGCGATATTCTATACTTTGATCTAAAAATAAGCCAAAATGAGCTTTAATTTTGGGTTCAACCCATAAAAAGAGCTGAAAATACAGATGATGGACAGCATGAATAAACTACATATATACATTCATTGTGGGCCCAAAAAGGTTTACTCAGTGGGATAAAACCATACTGAGTAACTCAGCACACAGTCCGATTTCGATTGAACGAAACACATACATCACAGTGGGCCCCACAAAGTCCTCACACAACATATCCACCACATATCAATGTGGCATTTACGTGCTGATTGTCACAAAGACGCGGATTGCGTAGTGAGGAACGGTTGGTGAGGAAACTCTGTGGGGCCCACCATTATATGTGTTTTATCCACGCCATCTATCTTAGCTCATTTTAGGCTATAGGCCCAAAATTGAAGCATGTAAAAAATTTCAAGTGGATCACAACCGTAGGAATTGAACATCTACCATTGAAAACTTCTTTGGGGCCACATATATTTTCTATCAAGCTTGTGTTTTCCCTTTATCCATGTCTGTGTGACCTTCCGAGCAGGTTGGATGATAAATAAACATCACCGTGGGCCCTAGGAAAGTTTCAACAGTCGATGTCATTCTCCCACTGTTTTCTGTGATGTGATCTGCTTTAGCTTTGGACATGCTTCAATTTTGGGATCATATCCTTAAAATAAGCTGTGAAACGGATGGACGGCGTGGATAATGTCACATACATCACGGTGGGCCCCAAAGAGTTCCTCAGTTTACAATCCGCGCCCCAGTAAGTTCCCTGTCCTGATTTTTGAATTCTAGCCAGCCGTAAATCCATAAACAAGAGGCTCCGAGGAGTTCGTTTTGCCTCCATCACGACTCATGATCACACGTGTGTCTCCATCCACCGGGGCCCACATGGTATGGTGGACCGATTATTGGAGCCGTCCATATTCTGGTTAGTACCATATAAAACCCATCAGCCAATAATCACACTTAGTTAACGATCCTAACCTTTGATTTTTAGAGTTAAATTTGAACCGTTGAAAATTGTCATTTTATTGTGAGGAATTTAGTCAGAGATAGTGATGGTGAGAATCGTACATCCAGATTTTTTATTTTTTTTTATTTTGTATCATATAAAATTGACAATATGGACAGCTCTGATTAGAGGTGGGCACAAACCAAGCCAGCCTGAAAGCTCGGCTCAGAGTGGTTTGAAAAAGCTCAGCGTGGATTGGTTCGAATGGAAGCTCAAACCAAACCAAGCCTCAAGTCAAGCTCGCTTTGAAAAAACAAACCAAGCTCAAACCAGGGTAGTATTGGCTCAGCTTGGCTTGAAGCACGATTTGCTTCAGCACGTGGATTATAAGTACACTGTTTCCTGTGGTGTGATCCACTTGAGCTTTGGATATAATTCCATCTTGGGATCATGTCTTAAAATTATATGTAAAACATATGGGCAGCATGGATAATACATCCGCATGATGACATCGATAATACATAATACATATACATGAATGCACACTGTTTCCTTGCATTTGTAAAATTATGCTTGTGTACTTTTGTTTGGAAAATGCCCTTACATGTCTATTTTGAAGTTGCACTCCTTTGGAGCAGTTAAATATCATACAATAAAATATGGTTGTACTTTTTTTCCCTAACTTTTTAAGTTCTTTTCTAATTAAATAAACAAGGAAAAGTAGAGCAGCTGCCTATTTGAACTCGGCTCAGCCCGGTTTGAAATTTTTGACCAAACCGATCCCAACTTGAACCAGATTTTTTTGGAGCAAACCAAACTCGAGCCGTATGGTCGGCTCGAAACCCAAACCAGACCGATCCACAAACTGCGGTGGTACAAAAACAAGCCAAACCAAACCAGGGCTAACTCGGCTCGGCCTGGATCATTGCCCACCTCTAGCTCTGATCATCATACCAAGCAGCGTGTGGGCCCCACTGTGCTGCGACACACAATGGATTCTAAGTCGCGGCAAAGGCAAAACGAACTCGGCTCTGCAGTGAATATCCTCTGATATACTGTGAGGCAGAGGAATCCTCCTCTGAGATAATGGATGGGCGGAATCCTCCTCTGATATATTCTATACTCTGAGATAATGGATGGTCCTCGCTGTCCTATAATGGATGGTCCTCGCTGTCCTAGGTGTGATGATATTTGTCGGATGTATAGTCGCCGTTGAATGCAAGCTGATGGATGACAGTGGCAACGTTAGCTCACCTCAGGTGCATCACAGCGGCTCTGCTTGATTATCTCTCTTCGGTGTATGACAGTTGTTTCTTTCTTCCTCTTTTTTGAATGTTAACGAACAACGTTTGTATGTTAACTTCACTGGATGATGATTTTGATTTCCACTTTTTGTTAGTTTAGAAGAATATCTGAGCCGTTAAAAGAGTGGACTACCTTGAAGATCACCTTGGGTGAAAATTTGGATCAATGCATTCATTTGGTGGGCTATATACGCATGCCTACCTGATGAATGGACCATCCTGATTTGATCTTTATGATGAATCCTACACACAAAGTAATGTGGAATGCTATCATGTGGTCCGTCCATTAAATAAATGGTAATCCATAGACCGAATGGAATGATTCATATTCATGGTGGGACCCACTTCTTGAACGGTTCCCATCATCCAAACGCATGGCCAAGGCTAGCTAACTACGAGACCTCAATGTTGCAACGCATGGGTTTCTGTTTTGACGAGTGATGACTGAAAAAAAAAAGGAGATCTTTTTTTTTTTTTTTTTTTTTTAATCTAATGGTACTGTCACTGGATTTTTCCGGGGGGTGGAATGTGGTAGAGCCTCATGATCGTACACATGATAGGGAAGAGTGAATTGGGACCATTCATTTACTGGCTATGGACGGCCACTGATTCAAAACCACACTAATTGATGACCCTATACGTTTTTTTGCAACCTTCCTTATTGAATATCAACCGTTGATCATGTGATAGTTGATACGCAGGCACTAAGAAATTATTTACATGCATATATCTACTCAAGTTGAGCCGCCCAAACTTTGCAGCATCTCCAATCGACAGTTCTATTGAATAGAGGGGTTCCATTGACTAGTTTTTATGTAAATCGTCCATTTAAATGTATATAAACCGTCCATTTAAAATTTTGAATCCGTATAGACTACCGTACATGAGTGATCTAGATTGATCCCTCTGATTGGACACTCTACTCCAAGATACTTTCCATGCCACGTGTATGATTTCTTAGTGCATGCCTATCAACCATCACACTATACCTATGTATGTATAGGCGGAATAGTCCTATGAGATATTCTATACTTTGAGATCTGAGAGTATGTAGATTGATCGTTATGTCGAATGACATGTAGTAAGGGTCGGGATCATGATAGTCATTCACAGAAGGTCGTGCTTGTCATGTTTTAAGGGTCGGGATCGTGATAGCCATTCACAAAGGATCGTGATTGTCATGTAGTAAGGGTCGAGATAGCCATCAACACCGTTTGTGGGGCCCATCATCACTTTTGAATGGAATCTAATTCATCTATTATCCTTGGGATTTCATTTTATAGGCCATGTATAGAAGAAAAAAAATCAATATCTGCCACTCATATGGACCACAATACATGAAAACATTTAGTAGGTAATGGTCATCGTTACCGTTATCGTTACCAATTTTGAGGTATTGTGGGCTACACATAGATCAGGTTAGCGTCATGTTACCACATTCCTATATAAACAATGGGCTACAAAGAAAATGAACGGATTTGATTTACTTTAAAGTGAAGCCAATGACAACTCACATCCATATCATTGCCTCGAGATTGGAGGCTATGTTACTTTTTCTTCACTCAAAGTGGTGCAGGAAACAAAGTAAGGGTATTTTCATCCACAACAAAGTTTAAAAAGTGTCAAGGGGCCAATAAGGGGAAATGGTTTCAGCAGAAACAAACGAGTAATTTCACTGTACAAGGGAGTCCGTATGGTCAAAATCTCTAACATAAATATCAGCTTGATCCAAAACTTCTATGGCTGAACATGGTTTTCAATGGTAGGCATTCAATCTCCACTACTCCCTGCGGTGTGGTCCACTAAAAACTTCAATCTAACTCATTTTTTGGGTTCCTACACTAAAATTATATTTCCAAATGGATGGACACAGTAGGTAAAATATATACATCGTGGTGGGCCCACAGAGCCCCTGACAGGACCGTTTGTCTCTAGCTAGACCATGGTACGGAGAAGTACGCAATCTGCACCCTATACAAATTGGGCACAGTTTGGGTGGATCCCGATCCACTGAGATCGGTGGATCTCCAACTGTGGGGCCACTGTGATCGATGTATGTACATTACATCTACCCCCTTCATGCATTTTGAAAGATCATTTTAGGACATTAACCCAAAAATAAAGCAGATCCAAATCTTAGGTGGAACATACCACATGAAATAGCAGTGATTGAATCCACACCATTAAAAACTTCATGGGGACTATTGGAATGTTTATTTTCCATCCAACCTGTTGAAAAGGTCACAAACACTTGGATGAAAATGCTAAACAGATATGACCTTGACTCTAAAACTTTTGGGGCGCGGTTTGGGTGGATCCCGGATTCACTGAGGTCGGTGGATCCCAACTGTGGGGCCATCAGAACTGTGGTGCCACTCTGATGCATGTACATTACATCTACAACGTCTATGCATTTTGAAAGCTCATTTTAGGGCATTAATCCAAAATGAAGTAGATCCAAATCTTAGATGGACCATACCACATGAAATAGCAGTGATTGAATCCACACCATTAAAAACCTCACGGGGACTACTGGAATGTTTATTTTCCATCCAACCTGTTGAAAAGGTCACGAACACCTGGATGAAGATGCTAAACAGATATCGGCTTGACCCAAAACTTTTGTGACCCACGGGTAGCTTTTAATGGTTGAGTACCATTGTTTACTTTATTATAGTCAACCTGATATTTGGATCTACTTTATTTTTTTGAGTCATGCTCTAAAATTAATTTTTAAAATGAATGGACGGTGTGGATGTAATACGCGCACATCACAGACGGCATGGTAAGGGATCCACCCACTTCGGTGATCCGGGGATCCAGCGAAGCCGCGCGCATTCAAATTATCGGACGGTCCACAAAACCAATTATCCACCTTTAGTTTACTTGTCTGCCGGATGCGGATTTCCTACAAAGCCTTTCCCCATGAAGTTCCTGCGCTGGGAACCTATGGGTGGGGCCCACCGTAATGTTTGTGAGAAATCCACTCCATCCATCCGTTTTTCGAGCTCAGTTTAGGACATGCGACCGAAAATGATCTGGATCCAAGATTCAAGTGGGCCGCACTAAAGGAAAAGATGGGTAGGGAGATTCCTACCTTTGAAACCTCCCTGGGTCCACAGTGATGTTTATATGCCATCCATAGCGTTCATAATTTCATTCCTACTGCAATGAAATGAACTGAAAACACAAATATTATCCTGATTTAAAACTTCTATGGCCCCACTAATATTTCAACTGTGGACGTTCAATCCACATGTTTTTGGCCCACTTGAGTATTGGATCCGGCTCGTTTTCCGTAGCATGCCCTAAAATGAGCTAAAAAAACGGATGAATGGGGTGGATTGCTCACAAACATCACAGTGGGTCCCACCCTCATGAACAGATTTGATTGAATATTCGACCAATGCACATTAGTTGGGTCCCACATTATTCAAGGGCTAGATCTTCATAACAGTGCCACGCTGGCGTAGATGAGTAATATTGAAAACCTTCAAATATCACTCTCTTTATTCCATACAATAGCAGATGGAATATCTCTGTTGCATTGCTTCCTAATGATTTTCAGAAGGCCTTATCGACGGTGTTTATGGACCGCACGTGCTGACCACCTGCTACACGCTCGAGCGCGTGGGTTCCCACAGGAAAGGCGCATTGGCATTTTTGTCACTGCAGTAGAGGCACGGGTGCTGCTTGAACCCTTGCACGTGCAACACTTCCCTTGCACGTGTGACCAACTCCATTGCTGATAACCCCTTGTGGGCCTTCAACGCCGTCTGGACTGCGTTGCTGAACGCGCCATACGCCTTCGATCCATCGCCGTTCGGATCCATGTCCGCCGACGTCTCGTTCATCTGGCAGCCGCTGAGTAGGATCCCATCGTCGGGCCCCACCGGGTGCGAAGTGCTGGATTGGGAGTTGTGTGACCGGAATTTGACACTCGCCTCGCTTCCGAAGACTTCCGATAAGTGCGCGCCGACGTCGGAGGACTGAATGCCGGAGATGGTGGTCAGGTGATCAAGGATCGAACCGAAGGGAATGGTTTTCGGACGGTCGTGGGGCCTGCGATCAGGGTGGGGCCGACGATCATGGACATCGGGTCCGATCTGCTCTTTCTCTTTGTCGATGAGGCCACCACTGTGGCATGAGTCGGAGAAGATGGTGAAGCTTGCTCCCTTCGGCAACCGGTTGACCAGATGCCGGAAGTCGACGTCTGGAAGGGGATTCCGGTTCCCGTTAGTTGGAGATTCGCTATGCTCACGCACGTGTACATGGAATACCATCTACACTCGACCACTTGTGCAATCGTGTGGTTGATAAGTGAAATATCCAGGCCGTCTATCATGTGGATCGGACGTTGTAGATGTTCTCCTCCAAGAATAAATTAAATCCATTTAGGAGGTGGACCACGATGTTGGCAACAGTTGGATCGGTAAGAAAACTTGAGTAGGAATTTCATTGTAAACTGTTGCCCACCTGACTAGTGGCTGGATCTGATTCTTGGGACAGAACATCTACATGATGGTATACTCTCTGCTTCATTTTTATGGGTCATGCCCTAAAATGATCTGGAAAATGGATGGACAGTGTGGATGTAGAATAGGTACGTTAAGGTGGGCCTCACAGTAAGGGCCGCAGCTAATCCCCTACTGACCTCAACGCGTTGCAACGTGGTGTCAGGGCTCCGTGGGGCCCACCGTGATGTATTTGTTATATCCACTCCGTCCATCCGTTTTTCCAGATCATTTAAGGAATTGTAACCAAAATTGAATGATATTAAAAGCTCAAGTGGACCACGCCACAAGAAACAGTGAGGATAGTGACTGACGTCAGCAGTGGTGTTTATTTTTCATCCAACCTGTTAATAAGGTCACACAGACCTGGATGATCGAAAACACATTATCAGCTTGATCCAAAACTTCTGTGGACCAAAAGAAGTTTTCAATGGTAAGCGTTCAATCCCACTGATTCTTGCGGTGTAGTTCACTCGAGCTTTGGATATGATTAAAGTCTGGGTCAATGCCCAAAATGAGCTAGCAAAACGGATGGACGGTGTGGATAAAATACATACACCATGGTGGGTCCCAAGGAGTCCTGACACCACGTAGCTACGTGGTGTTAGGGTCACCAAGTCAATCCACGTCCGTTTTTGTAAATATAGGATGGCGGGTCTTTCATCCAGACCGTTTATCCAATGCATCAATATCCGTTAGTTGATGAGGACCTTGACCCGTTGATCAGTGACCAAAGGACAGAAATTTAGCAACGGCCCACATTGAATGGAGAATGACAAATGAATGAACGGCTGTGCTATTAAGATTTTGGGGCAACCGCATCAACGGTGGAGATCATTGGCTCAATGATCTAGAAGTCTGAAACGTGAGAGAGAGAGAGAGAGAGAGAGAGAGAGAGAGAGATACACCATCATTCTATGTATAGTCGATCACTCACCGTATATTCCAGAATGGATATCAAGGAAGTGCACTGCCTATCATAGACAATAAAACACCATCTTGAGATCCTCTAGGAATAGACGGTGGAAGGCCGACTATACATCAACTCTCTGAACATTTCTCAATTCTCATTCAACCCACCTGTAATGAGATTGAAATCGCATGGGACAATCGCTTCTTCGTGCTTGTTGGGCCCATGCCCATGTGACGGAATCAGCGTCCCGTGCCCGCTGTAATGGAAGAACAAGATGTCCCCCGGCCTAGCCCGATCGATCATCTGGCCAAGCACTTTCTTGATGTTCATCCCTGTCGGCATGATCGACGAGCCGGGTGCATCAGTCAAGAGCTCAATGTCGTCCTGCTCGAAGCCAAAGCGGTCCATCAGCACGGCCTGCATGGCTAGCACGTCGTTTATGCACCCATGCAGCTCATTTCGGGTGTTGGGGTAGTTGCACCCCACCAAGGTGGCCAATCTCTTCACCTTCGCCATGATTTTTCTCACTTCCCTTGATAAAATGCACTGATTTAAAATGTGTATACACCCTCTCGGTGTATATCTCTAACATTAGCAGCTTATATAGACCATTCTCATCCCGTAAATTACTTAAATGCCCTCCCCTTCCAACTACTTTACTTATATAGACACTTACGCTATCCAATTGACTGATCTAGACCATCCATTAGGTCTAACATCGATTTCATGTGTTACCATGCAAATATTACACCAATTTGACAATCACAACCCTACGATCATTAGCCTTTAATATACACGGCTACGATCACTTGCACAAAATAGGTTCAATCTACAATTTGATCAACCAATCTTCTGGGTCCCACCATACATTTCTTATGATTGTAAAGGGTCACTTTTGTTATTCCATCCTAACCAGTTCACACCCTGTTCGGAAAAGAAGGATGGCTACAAAATAAGGAAAAATCATAGATGGATTGGATCATTCAATTAGTGTTAGTTTTGCATGCTAACCAATAAAATGTGTTCCAGACTTAATAGACGGTTCAGATTGATCGATCGAATGGAATGTCCAAGTGTCCAAATACAACTAGGAGTACCATAACCCTGTAGTGCTCTGAGAGCAATGGGGGCATTTCTCATCTATATGTACACGTATATGTCATACATACACCTAAAATGACCAGTGGCGTTCCTGTAATTATGTGTAAGAGCTAAGGTTATTTTGGTATTCAGGCAGTTTGCTAACCCTTCCTTTCTGTTAAAGCCTTGCGTGCAAGCCAATGAATCAGTTTCTGCTCAGCTTTGTTTGTTTTTTCATTAACGTTGAAGCAACCTAATTGCTTGAAGCAATGGAATGAGAATGGAAATAAAAAGACCTTTTGTATTTCGGGAAATCACCGATATTGCCCACTGCTTGCCTCCTCCAAGAAAAAAAGTACCGTCGCAGGTTTCCAACAGTGGATTGTATCGTTAGAATGATCTGAACCGTTCATGTTCTTTTCCACCATATGTATGGAAGTTATGGTCTCATACTCATGCTTCATTGATTATCCTAATGTGTGAATCTTGGATTTGAATATAAACCATTAAATATTCATCTTCATATTCAATCGCCCGTTCAACTTGTTATAATTTTAAGTTATTTTAAAAATAAATTAGTGTTTCAAAATTTCTGTTCGGCCGAGCCATGGCTATGGCCGCAGGTGTGTGCATGCGTGCACAGGTGGACGTGTCTTTTCATGTAAGTCCAAAGGGTTGCATCCCTTCAC
This sequence comes from Liriodendron chinense, assembly GCA_003013855.2. Classification (NCBI taxonomy): domain Eukaryota; kingdom Viridiplantae; phylum Streptophyta; class Magnoliopsida; order Magnoliales; family Magnoliaceae; genus Liriodendron; species Liriodendron chinense. The sequence continues at coordinate 15,170 of ML058571.1, forward strand.
TTTCTGTTTTGAAAAGTTGTGTTTTTTCAATCTCAAGATATGCACCAATTGTGTTTAAACCCAACCGTCACAACCCTTTATGAAAGGGTGTCTCTACACGCTTAAGAGTGTCCACTCAAAGTCTATAAATAGACTTTCTTTATCTACTTTTAAAAAGTATGAAAATTTGCTTTAAAAATTAGTTTAAGTGTCTTGTCTTTCGGGTTAAGACTACAAATGGTTCGAGCCCGTGTACAGTGAGTGCACTGCTGAGATCGGGTGATAGTCGTTGTATCCTAGAGGTCGATTGCCCGAAAAATCCTGTTGCACTTGGGACGCGGTCCAAGGAGGGCAAATTAGATTTCAAGTCCAGTGATTCATAATCACGCCTCGACTTTTACAAATTGATAAGTTTTCTCACTTCCTTATTTTAATTTTATTTATAATTCAAATAGTTTTTCAAACTTTAATCTCCAACAATCTTGAAATCGAATTTTGTTTGAAAGATTATATGAAAATATGACAACGTGATTGAGTATGGTCATGCATGCTTAAAGTTTGGTACGAAAAGCTTCACATGACATATAGATAGGGTTGTACATCATCTCCAATCACTGCAAATTTCGTAGTAGTCATATATTTCAAAAGAAAAAGGAGAAAAGAGAAAATAAATAAATAAAGATGGTGTTATCTATGAAAGTTAACATGCATGCATACATACATTCGATGACGATGCTTAGCAAATCTGATTTGTGAGCCATGGCCCATATAATCTGGAGTATTAAATCCATCTAATAGTCAGGATCTTGCACATCTCTTGTATGTTATCCTTATACAATGTTTTCCGGAACATGTAAGTCTTGTACATTGGTGATAGAGCTTGCATACAATCTTTTTGTCACAGATAAGTGCCAACCTAACACATATGTGTAAGATTCCATCCATCTGGGGTGTCTACCGTTTGGATATCTTGGCCTAAAAATCAGACCAAATTAAATCTAAACAGATTAAGAAAAATTGGACCTTCAACCCTAGCAAGTGATATAAAACGACATCTCTGACGTTAGAAATCACATCCATATTACTTCTAAATCAGACGATTGGATCTGATATTCTTCGCCGAATTCTCAACACAATTCTCTTAGACATCGCGTGGCCTCGAATTTATAATTCGTTGATTTGTAGGATTTTGGGTATGGTGGAAGGAACACGATTCAGACGCAGATCTCGACGGTTGGAAAGAGAGAAAATGAGATGAGAAAAAAGAGCCTGAAAAGTAGATTTTGTGGTAGGAGAGTAGTTGTAGTAGTACGGGAATATGATACCTTCATCTCTATTTCAGACACGTAGAAGTGTTTTCTTTCGATCTTGATGGTACGTATAAGGAATAGATAATATTTTAAAAAAAAAAATTATATACTCCAATTTATTTGATAAGTGGAATTCAAACAAACGGTCACAAATAAAAGCGGTGGATGGTATTCTCCAATATACATGAAATTGTACACTAAATGAGAACCAAGTAATGGACTCGGTATGGTTTATAAAAAGTTTTCTACAGAGCCCCATGGAGCTTGGATGTTCTCTGCCATGTACGGGATGAATCCAACCTTCAACAGGTCCACCAGATGGATTTATGATTTCTCGGATGACAATGAAGTGATTCTTAGGCATATAAAATCCTTAGGTGTGCCAAACCATAAAAACAATGAACATCTAATAACCTCTGTACTAAGATCATGATTGCCTACTGTGGTGAATGGTCCTTCTTTGTCCTTACCACTTGGATCAATGTATGGATTATATTGTATCTGAGACTTTCATCTGGCGGGCTTTAGTGAATATTCATAATATGAGGGAAGTATTGCATAAAGCGGGTACACTTGGACTTTTAACGTGACACATCCAGAATAAGACGAATCTTTGAGATCGCATTGATCAACCGATCCAAGGATATAGGATGGACGGTTAGGAATATCATGAATAATGGTACACTGCTCTAGTGGGTCCAATCCATGGATGGAAAATGACCGACTCAAATAATGGGTTTATTGACTGAATAGCTAGGTAGGCACCACTTATGTAGAATACTAGACTATATTGGACCTGGGCAGATCACCATGAGCCCACTAATCACATTTTTCTCTTATACGATTCCACCATTCTTTAGGAAAGTATGCATGTCTTACGCGTGTTCATCTGTTATATATACTTGAATGAATCCAATCGTCCAAATTGTAGTTCTCACTGTACACGGGTGTAATTGAAAAGAAGTAACCATGGAAGGATGATCTAGCCACTTGTTCAATGGAAATGAAATGGACAGTTGGAGTAATCCATTTACTTCTTTAGTAGCGCACCGTGATTCATACATATAACATACAAGTTATTCATTATGAAAAGTACAATCAATAGGTCATACTATAGATAGTTGGATGAATTTGGACAATCCAATTGAGCCCAACTATTGGTGGTCAGGACTGTTCAACTAGGTGCCCCACTATGAATGATGTGATTCACCAAAATATTCCCCTGTTGGACAATCTCATGTATCCAACATGTGGACTACAAATGGATAGTTTACTGTCCACTTTATTACTAAGAAATTCCGATAGGGGATTTTGGGAAGATATCCGGTGTCCACTGATGGTGGGTGGCACAAGAGTGCTTGGTCTGGATCCTAAAAAAAAAAAAAAAAAAAGGCCTACCATTCTGTTGGTAGCAGAACAAAACATGTCATTTTATCCAGTTACATGTTGTGGAGTTGCATTTTGAGTAATTGATGAGCATAGAATATGTGTGATGCATGATTGTACACCTATAAGGTGGATCAGTCATGGGTGTTGGTCACCTTTATGAAAAATGTGTGCACAAATGTAATATAGAGGATATGCTATATTGAACTTGATCAGATCAATGGCTAAGTCTATTAAACTATGGACCCATGCATGTATCACTGTTTCTCTATTGATATCTCACATTATTCCTTTTGTAGTATAATTGTGGGCGCGATGACAAGTGCTCCCACCTAATTTCCTAGACTAAGGGTGGAGGATATGTTGTTTCATCTAGTCATGTGACTGGCCTTTGACATGGTGTTAGATTCAATCGGTTCTTTTATGATGATTCTCACAATTGATTTTCTTGAAAGTTTGGTTTTATTGAGGCGAATATCTGAAATTGTAGGGGTGCATTTCGATGCACTTAGAAAAGTTTGTGTTTTGTCTTGGAGACAAGGTGTCATAAAATAGCAAATGCCATGAAGTGGTAATGCTAAAGTATTTGAAAATCAAATTGATTGTTTGTTTTAGTGGTCTAATCCTTGGCCATCAATGAAATTTGCAGGCTATTCTCAATGGAGGTCAGTTTGGATATTTGGTATATAGGTGTTCATGTGTGCAGATATAATTTCACTTAATCAATTATGATGTGACTTCCGCACCTATGGGACCCATTAATTTTATGAACAAACCATTGGTCAAGATTTGGACATTTCACCTCCAATTCAAATGCTAAATTCTATTGACTGTACCCACTGTTTTCCATGTAATGAGGAAACATATAGCAATGTGATGACATTAAAATATGGTGCATACAATTACATGAAAGTTATACTTTATTTAATTTTCATATGTGCATGCATGATAGGTTATTCTAACCTCTTGTACGATAGATATAGCGTGTTTGCCTGATTTTTCGGTCAATTGTTTGAATGGGAAGTAAATGGTAAGATTGTATTGGTGCCTAGTGATACAACAACTACCAAAATAAAAGTGATGGACAGTAACAACATTAAAATATTTGTTGCATGATGGAGTCATAGTTAGAACTCTATGATGTTAGAAAAGAGTTTAATATATGTTGGCTTGAGATATGAGTCGTTAAAAATTGCAACTGATCGTCGACTCTTTAATATTATAAAGTGGAGGTATGTTGTCGGTTAGATCTGTCGGCTACTAATCCTTACAGGTTGATGGTCAAAATGTGGGGCATTCCGAGAAGGATGTTCAATCATGTGTGGGATTGTTATGATTAGTAGCTGGTTCAAAAGGAAGTTCAACCATACTGGGATTGAGACAAGGGCCAAACCCCTACAAGAGGACAATGAAAAAAAAAATCACAATGGACAAAGGCCGAACAAAGCATGCCCGTGGAGGTAAAAAAAAAAACTCACAGGTCGTGAACTTCTTTTCCCAAAGAAGAAGTAATGACGATATCTAGTTCTTCTTACCAAAGAACTATTTAAATGATTGGTCGTGAAAAATCGAAAGGAATGGGGTTGAGCCTAACAATATGAGTTACCAGTGTCGGCAACCCAACCTATACAAGTGGAGATCCCATGCGATAGGTTCAATGGGTAAACAACAAGCACTAGGAGACTGGGAAGCACTGCAGAGAGTTACCCTTCCTGATATGTATGCAGTGCAAACGGCAACGTTTGAGAGGATGGGTTTGAACTCTTAATGAATTCATGACCAAGATTGGTGGCGTATCCAGTTATTGTGTACACTTGATGGAATTCACCTATATGAGTGTGGGAGTGGAGGCCGCTTCCTATGAGATATTTAGGCTATTCTCTAGAGCGCTCATGAAAATTCAGGTAAAGGTGCATGGTCGAAACGCACCAAACCGCAGAACCAGCTGTAACGGAAAGTTGTGTGAGTGACATGTATAGCCGTTTACACTTCAAGGGTCAGGTTAAAGACCGATAGTCACCTGATTCCTGTAAACCTGTCTTGTTTACTCTAAATGTCGATTAAAGTCGGATAGACATCGACATTATTACACAACTTTTCTATCTTAACCCGAAATGTCTTGAATTTTGAAACATGGGGGATTGTTATAATTTTAAGTTATTTTAAAAATAAATTAGTGTTTCAAAATTTCCGTTGGGCCGGGCCATGGCCATGGCCGCAGGTGTGCATGCGTGCCAGGCGGACATGTCTTTTCATGTAAGTCCAAAGGGTTGTATCCCTTCACTTTCTATTTTGAAAGGTTGTGTTTTTTCAATCTCAAGAGATGCACCAATTGGGTTTAAACCCAACCGTCACAACACTTTTATGAAAGGGTGTCTCTACACCCTTAAGGGTCCACTCAAAGTCTATAAATAGACTTTCTTTATCCACTTTTAAAAAGTTAAGTGTCTTGTCTTTTGGGTTAAGACTACAAATGGTTCGAGCCCGTGTACAGTAAGTGCACGCGCTGGGACCAGGTGATAGTCGTTGTATCCTGGAAGTCGATTGCCGGAAAAATCCTGTTGCACTTGGGACGCGGTCCAAGGAGGGCAAATTCAATTTCAAGCCCAGTGATTCATAATCACGCCTCGACTTCTACAAATTTATAAGTTTTCTCACTTCCTTATTTTAATTTTATTTATAGTTTTCAAACTTTAATCGCCAACACAACTGACGGTTCTTATGGTGGCCAGGGTATCATAGAGTCTCGAACATGAACGGTTCAGCGCATCATTTAAGATGCAAATGGTTGTATATTGAGAGATAAGTATCTATTATACACGCAGGGTGGTTGGCAGAGAAATTCATCCAGACCGTCTGAATCGTTGTCCAGTTTTGATAGGTCACAGCAAAAAATCATTCTGCTAAAATGAAAAGAAATTTTGAGCAGTCCAGATTGAAGTGGGTGGTACCATCAATGGGTGGTAACTGAAAACTCAAAAAGAAAAGTATGAACGGTCTATATTCAATGGGAGAAAATGTTCACTGATTGGAAGGCTATGATCATTCCATCGGTGAGTTTTGGCATCTTTAACATAGAAGGGAGATCCCAGATTTTGGACGTTCTGGACCGCCGCGCGTGAACTATATGTATGATGGATGCGTGCACGAGTAAGATCTACCATACTATTGCGTAGGATCACACTACATAAATGCTAATTCGACTCGTTAGAGCTCGAGCTTTGGACACTCGTTTGACACGTGGAAATCATTCGCACGTGTAAATGATTAGACTGTCTCGTCAGGCGATCCTTGCTTAAATCTCATGAATCTAAAATACGGCAAATAAGATGTTCAGGTGGGCCCCACGTGCAAAGAATTTAAACCATTGGTCAAATTTCCAGCCGTTGATTTATCCTGTATCGTTTCTGGCCACATGATGATAAAAACGGTTGAGATTTTAGATATGGAATTATATTTCTGTGGTATGACTGATGGACGTCTCTGATATGACACACGCTTTCCTTGTTTCCACGTGCGGAGGGTGTACACTTTGATACTACACTCGAACGATTGCGATTTGCATTCCTGAACACATTCTCTTCACGGGAGGAATGCTGTTACGCTAGGAAAGAACCGCGCTAGGGCCCGTCGCGCAGGTGCTTAAGCCCCCATCCAGCTATGGACACGTGCTCTACACTGGCACGGGTTAAGGAAATCTGATATTTTCTAAATCTATTATTAATTAAATATCAATTTAATAATATTTGCATATTAGGATTATCCCCGCACGTCCATGACTTAGGAACGGACAGGGTCTCTGAGGGGCCACCGTGTTGTATGGGTTTTTATATCCACACCGTCCATTCATTTTTCCGTACCATTTTAGTGTCTAGGTCCAAAAATTAGGTAGATCCAAGTCTCAAGTGAGCCATACAGTGTGGGATTAAACACCTACCGTTAAAAAATTCCTTGCAGCCACAGAAGTCTTGGATGTACTGATATTTATGTTTTCTCTTTGTACATGTCTCTTGTGACATTATTGAACAGTTGGATGACAAATTAACATCAATTTGAGCCTAGGAAGTTTTCAATGGTGAACCTCACTATCCCCACTATTCACTGTAGTGTTGTCCACTTTGAACTTTAGATATGTTTCAAGTTTGATCTAAGAGTTGATAAAATTGATGGACGGTGTGGATAACTCCAAGGTGGTGAAGGGAATACGATACTTTAACCGTTTATTATCAAAATTAAAATTTGAATATCATCCAGCGGGGATAGCTCAGTTGGGAGAGCGTCAAACTGAAGATCGTGTTCGATCCATGCTCACCGCATATTACCTTATTTAAATTGTTTTATATAATGAAAAAAGTTCCTTCTTGAGTCAAATATTTTAAAAATGTCAGTTTCTTTTTCTCTATTGAATTTTTATTTTTATTTTTTTTTAGATTTACAAAATCTAAAATTGAATCATCGAGTTATTTAAAAAAAATCTGATTTCTTTACTTTATTCTTTTTATAGAAATTATCTGCAGGATATGTGGGGGGCCATTTTTTTTTATATATATTTTCATAATTAAATTATTTTAGAATCAGATTTACTCTATTGAAATTATTATAAATTTTTTCAAAGAAATCTAAAATATGAATTATCGAGTTATTTAAAAAAATCTGATTTCATTATCATTTTGCTATCAAAATTATTTTTAAAAAAAATCTGATTTTAATTTTAATCATTTAAACATTATTTTAAAATCTTAATTTATTATCTTTAGTCACTGTGGATGCTGTCCCACGCTTGAGGCGCGTACATGTGTGCCCATTGTTTTTCTTTTTTTGTTTGTTTTGGTTTGGGGCGCACAATTGTAATGATTTGTTGACTTGGTTTGGATTTTCCTTGGTTGTGCAAAACATTTTCGAGGGACAAAGAATGACATTTTTAGACTCGATATATTTAACGGAGTCGCCACCAGCCGAAAAAATGCCTCAGAATCTACGGTCGGTCAAGACCCGTGAAAACGCCAAAATGACTAGGGTATTCCAAAGAATCCCTGGTCTTTTAAATGACTTCCATTTGGATAATTAGTTTGGGCTGTAGGTTCTGGGTAAGAGCCGTGGTTACGAAAGGGGAAGGTGTTTAGGCACCCCCTTATCGCCGTGCATCACACGGTCTCTAACTTTAACGGGGCTAAACGATTTTAAAGGGATTTCTGAAAAACATCTGTACCTGTAGATTAGGCTATACTTCACAGGTTTTATAGGGCCTAGGTAGGAAAAACACCAATAATACAACACAATATGACAGGATTAAGCCCAACTACTCAGTTTTTTAGGTCCCGGGTTGGCAAAAATAGAAAAACAATAATAGTAAATGGTGATTTGTGGGAGGATGGAGTGTATATAAAATGTGCGGAGTGGAATAACGGTTTGATTTCGAGATGTGAGAAGGAAAATGGGGAGTCGACACCCTTTCTCATGTGAAAGACCAGGATGATCGGACGCCCTGGACTCCGACTCTACTCGTTGACTTTGACTTTGAGAATGATTAACAAAGAGTGAGCACTTCGAGATGTGAGTAAGGAAATGGGAAAATCAGACACCCCTTTCTTATATAGAAAAGACAGAGGATGGTCGGTCATCCCGGATTCCCACCCTACTTGATGTTGCTTTTGATTTCTCAATAGAGAAAGAGACAGTGACAGAGAGATTCAATCACTAGTGTATGATTACCGAAGCAGGAGGCTTGTCCTGCCTGTGTCGGATGGTTGATCAGTGGGGCAGGGCTTCGTCGCCTCGGATTCGCCGGCAGAGCTTCGCTGGGGCTCTGTCGAATGTCTCTCTCTTCTCTCTCTCTCTAAATTTTCTCTCTCCGTCTGCTCCTTCCTGGGTCTCACTGTCCGCTCCCTCTCCCCTTCGTCCCTTACTGGGTCCTTGCATATGCTTAAATAGAGGGCCAAGGGGTGTTGGAAGCTTTGGATCAGGGCGATCCGTTGTTTCTCGGTGAGTGTAGAGCGGCCACGTGGCGATTTCGCCTGTCCAAATCGGACACGGGGCGTGGTGCTAATTAATCGCCCGCTCATCGGATGTTGGCAATGTAGTGGACGAATGAGGAGTGTGACAGGTGGTGTGGGTTGCACGGATATGTATTGTGACATGCTTGTGGACGACCAATGCGAGTGGTACGAGCGTGGATCCCAATTAGTGTGACATCCATGAACGGCCACCATGTGACCGTTTCTCAGGAAACGGTCACATGGTGGCCCTTCATTGTGTCTGCCCCTTTTTTTATTTTTATTTTTTTTGTTCTGTAGTGTAGTTTCAGTGGTTTTGGGTTGCACATTTTGGTACGTGTGCCGCACTAACTTCAGTAGCCTCATGTTCAATCCCTCAGCCGATCCAAACCATTCACTGCCTCGAGGACTCGTTTTTAGCCATACATCAAGTTCGGTTCTCGCCAAGTCAAAGTCAACGGGTAGTTCACAGCCGTTGAAAGGTGGGGGTGTCTACAATCACCATTAAATTTTTTAAGAAAAAATCTAATAATTAAATTAACCAATATGAAATTCAATCAATTCCCTTTACCCAAATTATTATTCTTGTAGGTCATGAAACCTCACTTCTTCCATTGCAATGACAATATGAATTAGTCAGTTATACATCTAGCTCTAGAAGAACTAGCCTTAGGGCCTATTTTGGTGCATGGCATTAGGTTTGAATTAGGTGGTATGGAATTGCATTTGGCCCATGCAAATTCCATTAGGTAGGAATGTCAGAAATAAGGTTGATTATTGCCAATATCATATCATCTAAAGCCAGTAAGCAGATACTGCATGATTTTTAGTGGATTTTGAAATCTACTATATACTGTGGACCCCACATTAATGCATATATTTTATCTATGCTGTCCATCTATCCATATGTGCCATTTACATTGACATTCAAGTAGCATGTGTACAATTGACCTGCATTAGTTGTGAAATGTGGGCTGACTGATTACAATTCCATGGTTCACCGAACTCAATAGTTTGATCTCAAACATGGGATTGGGTTAAAATATACCATGGCATTTCTAGACATGTAATCATTGTACAATAATGGTGGTAATTCTAATCCAATGAAATTCTATATCATTTAATCCCGCAGTCCTACCAGGCCCTTAACATCATACAAAATAAGGATGAGAGAATAAAATAATTCTCATATCTCTTTCTCTCTCTCTCTCTCTCTCTCTCTCGTCTCCACAATAATGAAAAATCAAATAGAGTAATAAATAGCATACAAGAAAAGAGGGGGAGAGCAACTTACACGTTCATGATTTCTAACGTCTAAAGCATGGTTTATGAGACACATATAACTCAAAACTTCTTATTCCAGATAACCAATTATAAAGTGACAAATGGCCATATAAGCCTTATTTCATTAAAACTCTACCTAGCTAATACGTGGTTCAAAACTCTTAAACACCTAACGGCTCTAGCATTACACTCTCACGTGGGTGTGCTTCATAGATTTCAAGAGTCCCTTTCAAACTCTTAACATCCTCACTTATTGGATGATCAAATGAGCACACAGAAAGTAGATTACATAATCTCACAAACACATCCAACGTTAAGGGTTTGGTAAACACATCAGCAACTTATTCCAAGCTCCTACAAAAGAAAAGATCATTAATGAATTCTTCTTCTCCTTCTTTTCTTTTAAACCAAATCACATAAGAAATGGTACCATATGTCAATGTGCTTGCCTCCTGCATATAGACTATATTTTTGGACAACATATGGCAGAGTCGTAGTCATAAAATTTCTTTGTCACACAGCCCACTTACTGATAATTCTTCAGTTAACTTCCATAAACCAAAAGTTTGATAAGCACATGATATGCTGCTATATATTCTGCTTCAATTATGGATAGTGTCATAACTAAATTGCTTCTTCGAAGACCATGGGATCATAACGAAATCATAGATTCATTTTCTTTCTGCCGCATGTAAACATGCTTTTATAGGATTCTCCATGTACTGACTAATTAATCAAGCTCACTTGAAATCAACCCATTACCCATTGATACATCAAACCTTGCACTATTTACTTATAAAGTGTAGCATTCACCGCATTTCATATGCCATCATTTTTTTCAATTTCAAATCCGTTTCCACAAGAGTACGTACTATTTTCTATTTTGTATTCCAAATCTCTTTAATTACAATGTCCATTGAATTGTATTACTTCCATGCCATGAGAAAGTAGTGCATTAAGCCTACATCCGTTATATAAAACTCTTTCTTCATGGACCTTTCAAACTCATTTAACATGGTAAGACATGTTGCTAGTCTAGATAATTAGATCATCCACATACAGCACATGCATGATTATAAGTTTCAATCTCCACATTCTTCACATATAAAGTATGCTTAAATAAACATTTTTGAAAACCGGTTTTCTCAAACTAGGAATTGATACAACTATACGAAGCTCAAGATGTGTGCATTAGTCCATATAGGGGCCGCCTTCAATTTATACATTTTGTTCTCACTACCTACTTTCATAAAATTGGGAGGTTGGTTAACAAACACATGCCTACGCAATTTACCATGTCAAAGGGTATATTTCACATTTAATTGAAAAATGTGCCAAGAATTTTGAGTAGCCAGTGAAAGAACCAAGAACCATTTGGATGGTATATATATATCATGTCTAGCTATAGATGCAAATACCTACTAAGTTGTTGATTCCAAGCTTCTGCTTGTAGCCCTTTGCCACCAATAGTGCTTTATGCCTTTCCACTTTTCCTTGTGCTCAACTTGGTGTTGTAAACCTAATTTACACCATTTGACTAGTGCCCCATTGAATGTTCTATCAACATTGAAGTGCTGTCATTCTCAATGGTTTTTTTTTTTTTTTTTTTTTTTTTTTTTAATGGGGGGGGGGGGGGGGGGGGGGGGGGGGCGGGGGGGTTTGCCACTTTTCTTGATAAACTGCATCTTCCATTGCTATCGGAGAACAATTCAAAAACAAAGTAATGCTTATATATCAAAGCATCATATTCAGCCACAAAATCTTTCAAACCAATTTTGTTGTTTCGTGATATGCTTTAGTATTGTGGATGAAGAAGAAGAAGAGGTCCTTAGAGATGATTGTGACCCTCGAAAAGTGCTTAATGAACTTGAACATGGAGATGCATGTTGACTTGAAGATTGCAGTCTACTACATGTAGGTTACACATTGTCTTCTTCACTTTTTTTGGCTTCATTGGTATTTAGTGTCATAAAGTTTCCTACATTCCTAGCCCATTTAAAGGTATTTTCTTCATTTAAGATAACATCCCTAGTTGAAGCTATCTTCTCATATGCTAGATTATAGTGCTTGTATGCTTTTGCATTTTCACTATAACCAATAAAGATACATTTTCACCTTTGTCATCCAACTTTTTTCATCGGGCATGTAAGAGTAAATGACATAATGAAAAACCCTCAAATGATGAACACTCAGCTTGTATTCTCTCCAAGTCTCTTTTGGTGTTATATTAATAACACTTTATGGAACACAAATTTAAGAGATGCACCCTAAAATTAAGCGCTTTTGCCCAAAAAGCTTTAAGCAAGGCATATTCTTCAATACGCTTCTAACCCCATATTCATGATCTTATTATTTTTCCTTTTTAAAATGCTATTTTGTTGTGGTGTATATGAGGACGTTAACTGATGCCATATTTCATTCTTTTTTAAAAAAATTACAAACTTATTAGAAGTAAAAATTTTAAACTTTCTAAAATACTTGAAATGCTTCTGCATTTTTTTTTTAAATGCACCCAAGTCTTGCAGTTGTAATTATCAATGGAGGTAAGAAAATGCCTTCTGTTTCCATTAGAATGAAGTTCATTGACCCATGAATATTGAAATGAACCATATCTAGCAAAATCTTCACTCTCTTGAACTTTCCTTTGGAAAATCATAAACATCTCCTTATACTGCTTTCCTAAAACATAACCTTCACAGACCTGATTAGGATAATCTACGAATGGAAAACTTGTCACCATCTTCTTTTTGTACATAAGCTTCAAAATGTTGAAATGCCCAAATAGCAAGTGCCACAACGAAGAATCATCTTTAACAATGTTACTGAAACATTGTAAAATTTCGTTGTGAATGTGTAGAGGAAATATTCAATTTTTTGTTATCTTTACTTTTGCAATGAGATGTTTTCTACCATATTCTGTTTGGCCAAAAACATTCTTAATATTAATTTTATATTCTCTTGAGCTGCCTCAAATTTAATAAATTAATTTTCAATTCTGGAACATAAAAAACATATATTAGAAATAAATGAATTCTTTTTTGTTTTTAGTTCATATTGGAATTTTTTCCCCCATACAAGGTATTTTTGGAGGAGTTGTCAAACTGTCTCCAAATATATGATTACTTGAACCTAAGTCTAAGTACTATATATTTTGGTGTACCTCTTCTTCGACATTATAAACTATTTTTTTTTAAAGGATATTATAAACTAAAAGAAGAGATATCAAGTTTATCACCTTCTTTAGTAGTGTAATTTGCATTTTTATCATCTTCATTTTCTGAACATTTGTTTTAACAGTACTAGTGTTTTTTTTTTATTTATTATTATTATAACAATTATACACCGGATATGAGATTTATCTGACACATGAAAATTACCTTTACCTCGACTTCGACCTCTTCATATTTCTTGTCCATGACCTCTTCCTCTAGAAAAAAAAAATTGTTTGGACTGTATTCATCTCTTTAGATGTTAGGAGCCTTTTCGCTTCCTCAACCAAATCTGTCTCTGTCTTTGCCTCTGCCTCTTCCTTTGAAAGATTGCTAATCAATTGACAACTTCTCTTGAAAAGCCTGCTCAAAGGATACATGCTGATTTATTATTTGTTCCTGTGCCATTGTTGAACCCATAGGTTCATTTTTTTTAATGGGTTATGTCACACACCCCATTGTTAGTACTCCCACCCACCCTTGTTAGTTACATCACAATGTTAGCCACCCCCCACTATGGGAATTGATACCATGACCTCAGTGTTGAAATGAGGCAATCTTCACTCAGTCTGCCACTTGAGCTATGGACTAGGGTGTGGTTCATTTACCAACATATCAGTTCATAGATCTTTAAACTCCTGAATTGAACATACAATGTGTTCAAATTTTGGAGTCATCATTTTTAAAATCTTCTCTATAACGGTCACATTAATGATATATTCATTGTTTTTTCTGAACTTACTAGTTTCATTCTTAGATTATCGAACCAGGTCCACAATGTCTATGAATGTTCCTTTAAAACCATAGCTACTCTCTTGTAGGCCATTCGCAGAATATCCCATGTTTAATTCGCACTTGTTGCCATTTCAATCCTTTAAGATTGATTCATCTACTGGCTTATAAATAAAAACATGCCTTCTTATCTTTCTTTCAATTATATCTCAACTCATCCTTTTGATTTGGATTGAGAGGATCCTGTAGTGATGTCTCCTTGAACTCATTCTCTACCATGTCCTAGATCTCATTAAACCTGAACAAGACGTTCATCTTAATGCTCCAGTGGTCATAGTTTTGGCCATTAAAGTGTGGAACTTGTGGTTGCATGAGATTATTCATAGAGGCCATGTTCAAATATTAACCCTACTTCTTCAATTGCTACAACAGCTTGAATAAATGAGTCATGCATCTAGTTCTAAGGGAAATAGCCTTCAAATCACACTTATAAGAGATCAAGGAGAGAATAAAAATAAAAATTACTTTATTGATTTCTCAACTCTCTCTGTCACACATCTATACACCCTCTCTCTAATTATAATTCTCTAAAGCAACACAACTCGAACCTAAAATAGAAAGCCAACTCGGACTCAAAATTAAAATAGAAACTTGCCAAAAAAAAAAAAAAAGAAAGAAAGAAAGAAAGAAAAGAAAAGAAAAGAAAAGAAAAGAAAAAATAACAACTAATTATAATTCTAGTTATATTAAGACTTGGAAATCAAGTTTCCTCGACTTCTAACACTCTCATTTTATAATTTTTCTGAAACACTATATACTTGAAAATAAAAAACCAACATGGACTCAAACTTTATATAGAAATTTGTTACAAAAGAAAAATAACAACTAATTCTAAGCCTAGTAATACCGAAACTTGGAAATCAAGTTTAATTGACTTCTAATAGCTTCCCTTAAATTTTACTTTCTCTTGCTTCCATTAGAGCCTTCTGATCTTTAATGTTTTTCATAAAAACATCTATAATATGATCTTTGGATTTGTAAAATTATAACTCAAGTCCTTTATCTTTCACGAACTCATGGATATAGTAAGATTTGATGTCAATGTGTTATTTTCTGCTATGAAATATTAGATTGTTCATCTTTGTGGGACCTTCAGTTATTAACGATCTTGTAAACTTTTCCGCTTTTGCATCTTTTAACTTACAAAACAAGCGCTCCATATCAATTTCTATATATAGTTTCCATGGCCATATGAATTGATGTGTGAATTATATTTTGTGATATTATTATTTATGGAAAACTCATAACATGCCAAAATTGAGATTTCACACACCTGTTCTTAACCTTTAGCTTTGAATAGTGAGTGTACTTTAGATTCTTTTTTGTATCACTAAATACTTTTACTTTCTCATCTCCGCCAATAGATCTAAATGAAAATTTCCAACATCTCAGTTCCTGATATTTAAGACACAATGTTTCATCAATCCAATCACCTAAAAGCAAATTCACTCCTTCTTCTATATCCATATACATTTCCAAGTTGAATATTTCCTTTCTCATCTTCTCATTTTTTACAAAACTGATTTTATAGTAGACCCTTATTATTATTCTCCATCTTAACAAAATTGATGCAACCAAAGCTTAAAAAATTAAAATCTACTGATTTAAACTTGGATATACACACCTTTGAGATTTCAGAATTGTTAGATTTCAATTTTTATGTCTTCAAATTTTTCTTTGATATACTTATATGACTCTTTAACATTCTCCACTTTCCTATCTTGAAAAAGGGGGGAAAAAAAGAAATTTCAATACTAAAATCTTGATCATACTTCACTTATGTAAATTCTATAACATCAGTACTATTTTCTTTTGTGTTTTCTTTGCTTTTATAACAATTGAACTATTATAGTATATTTTACATTGAGCCTTATTTAATTATGAAAAATTGTACTTGATAATTTTTTCTTCACAAAACGCATTTGCTTGAAAGTCATCAATCCAATTATCTATTGGTACTCCTCCAGTCTTATTCTAAACTTGAGATGGATAAACCAGATTCTCCATCTATGCCTAAACATTCTATCGCACCATCTTTTTCAAAACTAGTAGTGCTTTTTTAGATTTCCTTTTCCAAATCAATATTAATCATTCATTCTTTGGCATATCAACCTTGTTTCAATCAATAACTTCCTAAGGCTACAAGCTTGGATAAATATACAAACTTTAGTTATCCAAGTCTTATAATTAGCTCAAGTGGACTACACCACATAAAACAGTGGGGATTGAATGCTTAACATTGAAAACTTCTTAAGGCCACATAAGTTTTGGATTAAGTTTAAGGGAATTTGTGTCTCAGCTTGGAAAGACAAATGTATTTTTCGGCGAAGTCTGCTTAGGAGTTCAGTAGAGTAGTGGGGGTCAGGAGAACTTGGGCTAGATGGACTTAGCACGCGAGATTTTCGCCAAAGCTATCAATGCTCACATGGAAGTTAATTGAGAAAGTGATCCCGCGGACAGTAGGGTCCAAACCAGGGGATTCAGTTGGAATCAAAATGTAGCTGCTATGATCAGAGGCAGGGACCAAAGGTAGAAACGGTGGATCACTTGTTTGCAAGGGGTGGGCTTGCTTCACAGGTATGGAAGAATTTCAGCACTGTTTTGGGCATTGCATGTATTGACAATCAGTCTGCCACGAGGCGTGCTTCACAATGGTGGAGAATGGCGTCAGGGGCTGATGGGCTGTCGATCTTAACAAGGCTGATCCCGAGCTGTATTTTTCTGGGAAATTTGGTTGGCCAGAAATGAATATAGATTCAAAGGGAGGCAGGCTGTTGCAGGTAAATGTATTCGTAGGATCCATAGGTGGTTGACGTGGATTGCTAAATCTTTGCCTCCATTGAAAGAGGAAAGCACAATACGTAATATGGTATTTGAAGAGTTAGGGATATGAGCAAAAGTTGAAAGACGTAGTCAATGGGAGGTTATAAAATGAGAAAGACCTGAGATGGGGTGGGTCAAGATCAACGTAGATGGATCGTCTTGGGGTAATCCAGGCCCATCTGGAGGTGGAGGGATTTGCAGAGGTTGTCAAGGTGAGATAATCTTCGCCTTCGCTTCTGGGTATGGGATAGGCTCTAATTCTAGAGCAGAAATTTGAGCGATGTGTGAGGGGCTGTCAATTGGGATCAGAAGAGGCTATAGAAAAGTAGTCATGGAGTGTGATTCTTTAATCACAGTAGAGTCACTCTATAAGGACAACCCTCCAAACTGGACCATGTAATATTGTTGGATTCGTATCAAGTCAATGACGAGATGTGGAGAAGTTATCTTAAGATATGTGCCGAGGGAAGTGAATGGTGTAGCTGATGCTTTGGAAAGGGTTGGCAGCGGAACTCAAGCGAACAGAATTTTTTTGGAATCCAGAGATCTACCCAGACCAATCCGCGGTGCGGTGTGTTTGGACCGATCAGGTCTAGGAGAGGTTAGGCAAGTTTTTTGTTAATAGGTTACGTTTGACGGCTGATTTGTTTGGTTTTACTTATGTTGTCCCTGGGATATGATAGGCATGCCCTGCGGTTGTACCGGGCAGCCCGAAAGTTGTATTTAAACTATATATATATATATATATATATATATATATATATATATATATATATATATGATACTCTTTAAAAAAAAAAGTTTTGGATCAAGTTGATGTTTATGTTTTCCCTTCATCCAAGTCTATGTGACCATATGAACAGACTTGATGGAAAATAAACATTATGGTGGGCCCTAGGAAGGTTTCAACTGTAGGAGTCATCATGCGCACAATGTTCTATGGTGCGGTCCACTTGAGTTTTGGGTCTTCCTCATTTTTTGTCTCATGCCCTAAAATGATTTGGAAAAATGGATGGATGTTGTGGATACAATGCATACATCATCATGATGGGGGCCAAAGAACTTGGTTGTGTCAACATGTCTTCCACCCAACGTAGTAGGCGAGGTTATAAAAAAAAAAAAAAAAAAACACCGAAGTTGCGATTTATAAAAAAAAAAAAAAAAATAACTCAAAATCGCTCACCGCATTCCGCTTTAAGTGTTAAGTCAAAAGATGGAAGTTTGAAAAAAATCTTATATTCTTGGTGAAAATCAGATTTAAGCACTTAATTTTTTAGATTTACTAAATAAGCCGAATCATGAAAAATCACTAAAAGTAGGCTATTTCAATCATAAGTGCTGAAAGTAAGTTTTACCAAACAGGCCCTAAGGCATAACATAGTCAAATAATTACTTAAGATTGAATAACTATAATTAGCTTTGTAAGATTCAAGGACAATTTAACTGATCCACTAACTAAAACATTATCAAAAAAATTAGTGATGAACACATCAAGGTTAATGGAGCTTAACTAGGCCCATTTAAATTGAAACACTAACAATGAAAACTCAACTTATGTGACTAGAGATCCCAAGAACTAAGTTCAATGGATAAAAATGAGTTTTGAGTGGTCCCCATTCTTAAAGTATAACAATGCTAGTGAGAGATGTTGGACTATTTCCTTAATGAGCTCTATAGTTGTGATACAGTGGAGTGTATAGCTGCAGGTATGTTCTTGATAGACTCAACTATATGAGGGTGGAAGTAAGGGCGCTTCTCATGAGAATTCGCTTACTCTATTATAAGTACCCATGGAAACTGGATAAAACACATTGTCATAATGTGCTACCCTTATAAGGATGCAGACTTGCTTGGAAATGTTGTGTAAAACATATTAGATAAGCCTCTAAATTAAGGTTTGTTTAAGACTTCAGTTTACTAATTTTCTGACAAAGTTGATATATTTACACTAAATAAGGTTCAAATATTTCAATATCCATATCAATACACCTCGTTTTCACATATTTACTTATTTGATTCATTTAATCATCTATTTTCTTATATTTTAATATGTGGGGATGAGTTGTTAGTTATTTGATTTAAAATATAATAAAATAAAGCTCTCCTTGTTTGTGCGTTTATTTTACTTTTGTGTTGGAATTTTCATTGTCTCGTGTCGGATTGAGAGAGATTTTGAGAAGCGTTTATATTAGGTTATTGCACTTAGGGTTGTTGAGCTAAGTGGAAAAATAACATTGTGCCTTGCGAACATCTTTATCATACATGTGGACATGGGTGTGTGGTGTACCTATGTGCATATTAATTTTTTAATTAATTAAATTTATATATAATTAAAATTTAAATAAATTCTTATCTTTGAGAGTAAGTTAATTATCACATGTCTCCTTGGTGAGTGCCACGCTCCTACACTTCACTGGCAGGTGCTATACGTGCACTTCCTTGCACACCATGTGTTTAGGATTGACTGCGCCTTCTAAATGGTTTAACTTAAACTTTAAAAATCAAATTTTGATTTTTTTAAATGATCTCTCCATTTTTTGTAGTAACTTTTTGTGAGTATATCCTCTTCTCAAACAAAAAAAAAAAAAAAAAAAAAAAGAAACTAAAAGCAAAGAAAGAAAAAATCTTCGTCATTATTTTGTAAGTAGGCAAATTAGCATTTGCAAGTGTCTATTTGAAGGGGTTAAGTGTGCACCTGACATTAGCCATTCATTTAGATGAGAGTTGTTGTATCCTCAGGATAGGGTAGATGCAAATTAGTGCATCAATTGTGTCTTGCCTGCTAGCCCAGCTGGAATAAGCCTAGGCGTTTCAACAGCAGGTCTTAGGTTCAAGTGCTTAGGAGACACACTAACCTGGTGGGTGGGTGCATAGTGTGACTAAGTGGGTGCGTTGCCAGCTAAAAGGGTGGGTGCATTGCATGACTAACTTAAAAAACAAAAAAAACAAAAAAAATCAAAATCAGTGCATCAATTTATGGGGATAACTCTATTTTTAAGACTACACCAATAACGTACCTTAGTCTTCTCATTTTAAATTATATTTAAATTGTTTATCACAATTTTTGTGCTATCTCTTAATATATAAATTACAAAACTTAAAATAGAAACTTGTTAGGAAAGCCGTTCATTTAGATGAGAGTTGTTGGTAATCAAATTTGTACCAAAATGCAAATGAAAACTAATTTCAATCCTACTTATACCAAGACTTCAAAATCCAGTTCACTTAGCTTCTAACAATGCTAAAATTTATGAAAATTGAAGAAGACTTGAAAATCAAATTTACTCAGCTTCTAACAGTACTAAAAATTATGAAAAATTGAATCACCCGAGCTTTTCTGTTCTTTTCTTTTTTCTCTTTTCAGCTACTGAGATTTTGTAATCTAATTTGTTATCTTTTTCTGTATTTAAATTATTTTAACTCAGGTTAAAAAAAATCTGAAAAACCAAAACATCTTTTTAATAGAAAGGGAAAAAAAACTATTAATACCAACAGCATGCAGCCCCATCCTTCACACCACTTTCTCAGTTTTGTAGGACATTTGGGCCCATTTAAAAGGTGGGCCATAAGATCACTTGATTCAAAGCTCACTTATTGAGTGGATCAAATATTTATGGGAGAGCTTTGACATTCTTTTAGAGAAAAATACAGAAATATTACTTTTGAAAAAAAAGGGGGGGGGGGGGGGGGGGGGGGGGGGGGGGCTCAAACTTTGATACTCTGGTAGAGTGTCAAGGATGATATAGGTAGCCACTTAGAAATTGCATACGTGGGATATAGATAAATCAAATAAAAACTGCTAAATTATGGTTTCCAATTTAGTCGTATCATAAACAAATAATTAAGCTACTTATATTATAATCTTGACTATTGGATTGATGGACATTTATTAGATGGTTAAGAATGAGAAATATCCAATGGTCCTTTCTCAAAAAAAAAGAAAAAAAAGAAAGACAGAAGAAGAGGTTTTCTAAGCCACACTCGCTTTACACTGATGCATTTAATGCAGTCAGTGTTGAGCTGGACCAATCAGATCTTGGCAAGCAGGAAAATCTTTGGTAAGGCCAACCAGACTATCCGAATTCACCAGGAGCGGATTAGTTACTACTTGAGCCTGTCCCGAGCTCAGGACAGGCTAGTACGTGGCGTGTGGGCATTGGGGGAGAGAAGGCGTGACATGACTGTGTCAGGCTTGCTGACGTGGCAGGTTTCTTGCCCTTCACCAATACAAATGTGACATGTACATGCCACGTCGGGCTTGTCCTGAGCTCGAGACAGGCTCGGGTAGTACCTAATCCGCTCCCGAATTCACCAGTCTTGGTGTGTGCATGGGGACTAATGAAATGTAGCCATGTGTCGGCACTGTCCACGAAGGATAGAATCCTATTCATGCTTTTTCAGCCCTTATCCTTCCCTGCCAAAAGCAGCATGACTCAAAGCCATGCATATGCTGGTAAAGCCAAATGAGAACGTTGCCCACCAAAAGTAGCATGACTCATAGTCACATGGACGCTCATAGATGAAACACTGCAATGAAGGACATATAACTCTCACATGAGTGACATGTGTAGTCGAATCAGCATGCTTGACAAGTTTATAAAAGACCTGCCGAGATAGAAAGAATATCATAATCTAAATATGCTTGACGAGGCCCTCTCGCATAATCCTACCAAAATGGAAAGACTTCCCCAAGATGATTGATATTTTTGTGACAACTCTGAAAGTTCAAGAAGCCAATTTCCTCCAAAATGGAAGGAAATCAAGGGACATGGCAAGGAATCTGAGTCCGGTTAGAATATAGGTTACGTAACATTCAAGGAGCTCTATATTCGATCTGGCAAGGAGATCTAAAAACGATTTGATCTCGTAACCTTCAAGGATCCTAAATCAGCAAGGAAATCCAATAAGGGTTGCCACCTCCCGAGTTATACAAGGAGCATGCATTGAAGAGCTCGGGGCCCTCTTCAAAACACAATCTCTCAATATAATGCAACATTGTTCTATCTTACTTTGATTTCCACTACTTCTGTCCAACCCAGCTGCTATAGAATGTCTAGAGTGTAGGTTAGTTTAGATCGTTGTTGTCTAGTGCCATTGCTGTAATACGCCTAGGAGTAGTGTAAATATCCACAACCCACAGTTGTCGGATTTCCAATTCAACTGAGTCCTTACTTGGAAGATCATACCCCGGTCACATGCTGTTGACCATCTTGCTCGATTGTTTGTCTATGTAGGAGATTCCAAGTATTTATCTTTTATTTCTTATATGCTTATTTTATTTTTCTCATTGATTGTACTGAACTCCATTACAAATCAATAATCTCAGCCTTTAGTTTTAAATTCTTTCCGTCTATTATTACATTATTGAGAAACTTGAGACCTACAATCACTGTTGAAAGAAAAGTCCTTAGTCAGGGTAAAAAGGATACATTTAGAAAGAGTAACCCTCCCCTTCTAAATTCCCTGATCGCTGCAACATTAATGGCTAGACAGTCAGGTCAACTTTCACAGGTTTGATCCTACGACTGATTTGGTGCGTAGAGTCGTAAGTGTTTAATCAAACACGAGTTGAGTATGACTTTGGCATGCCCACACTATCTTAATTGCACATGTATGACCAAATACAGGCCGTTCGTTAACATGTGTGGCCTTGTGTTTGATTGAATTATAAACATATTTTTAGCATGCTCAGTGGGGCACATGGTATACTATCCTTAACGTTTCTCAATAGAATAAGATTGGCATAAGAGCTTAGACTTTAGATTTTTGTGAGGACCTAGGGTAGCATTTCGAATTAGAGACCCAAACTTAAGGCCCTAGCTTTTGTGATGGGAAAATTTTAGAAATCCAAACTTAGGTCCCCTTGTATTTGTGTTAAATTTAGTTTTATTGCATGTTAATGTGAGGCAAAATGTGTGGAATAGAATGATAGTATTATTGTATTAAAATAAAATAAAAATTATAGTTCACAAGTCTAGGATTCGGGTCTTGGATACCCTATTCGGGTACCTGATTTTCGAGGCGTGACAATAGGTTAACAAGGCTAGTTATCTCCCTAAAGTTGTAGGAGAAGTCCAAGATGAAGAATAACAATTAGAAGCCATCAATGTGGGCGCAAGATCCTCCTCACAACAACCAACCCTTGGAGATGTTGCGAATCACATCCTTAGCTTACAGGGAAATCTTGAAGATCACATAGGGCATAAGGCCTAAGTAGAGTTGTTCACCAGAGCACTTGAAACTTTCCTCAAAAGACTATAGACATCTGTGAATGTTCAACCCACTACCATTTTTCCTATAGAACAGGAGGTAGAATGGCCAATTGAATCCCTTACAAGGGTTAGCCATATCGAACCCTAAGGTCGATTGATACCACCCTGCTGATGGAAAGGAGAAATAACTGAAACGACCGAAAATATGGTCAACTAGAAAACACTAACCCCATACACACACACACAGGGCAATTCAATATAGGTAATGCCAATGCCACATAATTATTACCCAATGGTCGACAACTTCGGGGGGCAACATTCCAAGGCGTCAAATGTTCAGCAAGGCTACCTAAGGCAGAGATATCGGGGTCGGGGGGGGGGGGGGGGGGGGGGCTTCTACCTCATCGCCTCTGGTGGCCGTTAATTAGGTAGTGCGGAGGGAATATCATGCACAACCGTAACGACCGCTCGACATGATGACATGACACCAACTATAAAAGTGATCGTGGCGAAGATAGTAGGAAAATGACCATCTTAAAATGTTTTAAGGTTCAAGCTTTTGCAGGCATAACCTTCAGAATGGTATCTCTGAATCCTCGAGGCCATATTCTTTCGACATCTCCAAGGCTAATGAGATCTTTGACTTCCTGTTCAAGGTTAGATTTATTAAACTCTTTGATTATTAGAAGATTCCACTAATGGAAGAATTAAAAAAGAGAAAATATTGAAAGTAGCACGGTTCCAAAACTCATTCTATTAAAAATTGTGTCATTTTTAGGAATATAATTTAGGAGAACATTGACAAAGGTCTCATGAAGTTTCCAGGGAAGAAGACCATGGGCATTGATCGAGATCCTTTCCCGAAGACAACCAATGTTAACATTACCACGACTGATATCAAGAAGATCGATCGGATGGTTGATAATTCCAAGGCGGAGACTCCTTAGATTCCAACAAAGGATCCATTTGGGTCGCAACGATGAACGATCACTCCTTCCTCGGTATCACTACGACCGGATCGACAGGAAAAGTAGGACAGCTTAAAAGATAGGGGGAAGGCTGCTATTGATGAACCCGAGAGGCGTTTAGTGGCATGCAAATATTGTTGAAGCATCTTGAGGAGAATGCAAAATGGTTGTCCCTGAACGACCAGTACAATAGGTCGGCACGACCATCCAACCGATCGACAATGTAGCTGTTATCGGCACGTTGGCTGCACAATCAATAACAACATTTCAACGTTCCACCTACAAGTGAGGAGAGATAAGTCGACATTCTAGGGGGCCTACGACTATGAAAGGGAATGAACCTCGACCAATTCAGGTTTGCGTTCCAAAAAATCACGACCAAATGAAACGAGACCGATCATGTTAGGCCTCAAGAAGGCGTGTTATCGACCAACTTGAGGGTCGATAGCCTTGGCGACCTCCACCAAGTCCAAGAATGGTGAGGCTCGTGGAAGCATTCGCCGACCAGTTGACCATTGTGATCCCTTGAAAGTTTCCACAACCTCCTCAGGGATTGACTAGAACCTAGAGACGTAGATTGTAGAGGTAGAGGGTCGTAGCCAGGGCTTGAAAATTGTTGAATGCGTCATAAGCAAAAGGACATGACCAATAATTGAGAGGCTCGAACCTTGAATTGAGAATTTGGCACCCCAAAAGTCGACATCCTCCCCTAAAGACATTAACATGGAGGAAGATTTTAGGAATAATCATATCTCTTCTAAGGGGTACTGTTTGGTCGATCAATTCTTTGAAGGATCCCCTTAGCTGGAGGATTTTCTAGAGGGAATAGAAAGTCAGGTTGAGTTGGCTGACTCAAAAGAAAGTGGCCCTAAGACTACGGTTAAGTTTGGCACTGCCACCCATGACCCTTAGTTGTAACATGGCATTTATCTTGCCTACAAAGTTTCAAGAATGGCCGGGTCAGGGTGGTCACGTTAGTCATTGTCAACAATGGTGCAACAATGAACATAACTCCAATGTCAATGGTACAAAAGCTTAAGAAAACACTATAGGACCTAATGCCGACCGAAGTCACCATGTCGAGCTTCATAGGTGGAGTTGTAAACACCAAAGGAGTGATCCCAATGGAACAGACCATAGGAAGCAAAAAGGTCATGAAGCCTTCTTCATGATTGAGCCGACAACAAGTTACAACACACTGTTAGGGAGGGATTGGATCCATTCTAATTAGTGTATCCTAAGGCTGTGCACGGTTCAGTCGGTTCAATTTTGAGGGGGGATATCCAACCGAACCAACTTAGTCAATTCTGAATATTTAACAATCGAACCGAACCGATGAAGCCTCACTAACCAAACTGAACCATATAAATTCTGGTTGGTTCGGTTTTATGGGTTTTGTCAGTTTCATGACAACATTAAAAAATTAAGAAGATCCAAATCTTTGGTGGACCACACCAATGTAAAAACTAGTGAATGATGATTAAAACTTTTTATAATCATAGGCTACAAAAGTTTTGGATCAAGCTGAAAGTGAAATTTGACTTTTCCCTTCATCCAGGTTAGTTTGACCTTATCAATAGGTTGGATGGAAAATACACATCCCAAATCTTCTTCAAGTGGGCCCTAGGATATTTTTAATGGCGAGCACTCAATCAACACTATTTCTTATGGTCTAGTCCATCTAAGATTTGGATATGATAAATTTTTGGGAACACATCTTAAAATGGGCTAAGAAAATGAACGGATGGCGTGGATATATAAGATATTATCAAGGTGGGCCATACGGTAGGGGTAACATATACATAATGAATATAATTTAAATATATGTATAAATAGTTAGTTTAGTTCGGTTGAAAGCAGTTTATAAATTTTACAAACCAACAATTGAACCGATATTTTTGGTTTTTAATATAAAAAACTGAATCGACCTAAAATAGAATGGAAAATCGACCGAAAACGACCGGTCCAGTCCAGTTTGATCGGTTTTATCGATTTGGTCGGTTTTTTGAACAACCCTAGTGTATCCCGTCATCACTACATTAGTTCCTCATCCTGTGGAATGGAAAGAAGGTCGAAATCGTTTGTGTAGATGGCTAGCCATAGGTAGTAGATTCAAACGTGAACAAAGCCAGTTTTTATATAGGGAAGATTGATCTGCTACATTTTATCAGCCGAGACAAATACGGCTAGCCAACAGGTGTTATTACTGCAATAGCCCTGCTCCAAGGTTTGACACGCTTGTTGGAATAGATCCCTCTCAAGACTTCGACATGCTTACCGGTGGGGTAGACTCGGTTGGCTCAGAGTTAGAGTTAGGTGCTTTCATCAGCAGCGTCACTACACTATCGGAAGACTTGCCAAGCTAAATCATGAATCAGGTTGAATTTTTTTGCCTTGGGTATAACTTTGGATGAACCATCTAATGGTGAGAGTGAATTCATGTACACGTTACAATGGCCCCTAGATGGATTGTCTTTGACCCAAAACCTATTTAACCTATTAAAAAGTAGACGATTGTTGATTTGTGGGCTCACTTTTGGGCCCACTTGAGGCTTGAAATTATCTCAATTTTTAACCAAATGCATATTAATTTTAATGAGCTTATTACAATTACTATCTACAATGTTACACATGTATGTCATTTTGGAATATTATAGATGGTTTAGTTAATCAAAATTAAAATTCCAAGAATATTATAATATAGATTCTAATACTTTCATAGTGCATAATGCCAAAACTTTGGATTGCAATGCATTCTAATTAGAGAATGCCGAATACAATTGAGGATTCCTAATAGATTGAATTTCAATGTATTTGGGATATCGAATCAAAGGCAATCCGAACACAAGCAACAAAACAAGGCCTTAGAGAAATAGGTAGACAACTTGTATGCAAACCTTCAAATACTAGTCTCTTTATTCCATACAATAGATACATTCGTGTAGACTACCGGCTACACGCTTGGAGAAACAGGGTATAGCAAACCTTCAAACGCGGATCTCTTTATTCCATACAACAGCTAGACAACGTGCAGACTACCCGCTACACGCTGGGAGACCCAAGGTAGACTACAAATATTATGCAAACCTTCAAACACCATTATCTTTATTTCATGCAATAGGTAGACAACCTGCAGACTACCCGCCACACGCTATAGAAACTAGGTAGACTACTAACATGCAAACCTTCAAACTTCATACGTACAACAGGTGCACAAGTGCAAGTCACCCGCTACCCAAGAAAAGCTGACCCGCCTTCTCGTCAGTGCAGGAGAGGAACGGGTTTTGATCGAACCCTAGCACGGTCAGAATTATCTTCGTAAGTGTGGCTACGTTCCAATTGGTGTTTGGGGGAAAGCGCGGCCTATTGCACAACATGGGGATGTTGAAGGTGAACGCGCCGTACGACTGAAGGCTGTACGGCTGAATGCCCGGCTGAAGGCCGTGATGCACTTCCACTGATTCCTGGTTCGCATTCGAGCTGCCGATCAGGATACAGTTGCTGGGTGGTGGGCTCCCTGACGAGAGTTTGGAACTCACAGCTTTTAATCGTTCTTGAACATGGGGAGAGGACTTAATGACACCAGAGGGAATGGTTTTCAGGCGTAATCCGGGCACGGGATCAGGGACATTGAATTCAATCTGAATGTCTTCATTGAAGAGGCCACCGCTGAATGATGAGTCGCTGACCAAGGTGAAGATTGCTCCATCCGGCACCAGAGGGAGTAAACGCAGGATGTCAGCAGCTGGAAGGGGATACCATTCACGTTAGTTGCGGTATTTTTAACACGCGTGGTGTTACGTATGCACGGACCGAATCCTCTACAACACCTGTTGCACGTGTTGTGCGTCTGGCATGTAATCCGTCCATCGGGTGAGATCCTTTATAAGTTAGAGCGTGGGGCCAAAAATCAGCCCTATCCACAACTGAGGTGGGACACGAATCATAGGTTTGCATGGAGCTCACCATGGTGTGTGCATTGTATCCAACCCGTTCATCAGGAGGGGCTCACCATGAGGAATTAGAGGTCGTGTGGCCCATCTTAGTTTTATTTTGGGCTGCATTTTGGGATGTACGGTGATCATAAGAACGCACACGTTGATGGGTGGAGCGCATGACAGAGCTCGTGTGTGCGCCACAACAGGTGTCAGGGGATTCGGGTTGTGTAGGATTAGGATTCCCTACCTGCAGACCACGGGTGTTTCATCCAGACCGTTTATCCCAAAAATCTGGAATATTTGAAGGTCTTGACCCGTTGATCAGTTACCAAAGAACAGAAATTTAGCAACGGTCCACATTCAATGGAGAATTGGCCAATGACTCAACGGCTGCCCTCTTAAAATTCAGGGAAATTTTGGGGCGCGGCTTCAGCGGATCCCCAGATCCACAGAGGTGTGTGAATGTAGGGCCCACCGTGATGTATGTGACTACATCCACTTCGTCCATCCGTGTTGAAACAGGGCACAAAAAAATAAAAAAATAAAAAAATAATGAAGCAGATCCAAATCTCAAATTGGCTATAGCCTATAGTACAGCAAACAGAGGTAATTTACCATTACAAACTTCTTGTGGGCACAAAAGTTTGGATGAAGATGATATTTTTGTGGTCTCTTCATTTAGGTCCTTGTGACCTTATCAACCGGTTGGACGACAAATAAACATTCCCATGAATTCCATGAAGATTTTAATGATGATGATAGTGGTGTGGTCTGCCTAAGATTTGGGTCAATTTCATTTTTTGGAATCATGCCCTAAAATGAGCTATCAAAATAGTTGGATAGTGTAGATTTAAGTCACATACATCATTACTATGAACCCCACAGTCAGGGGTCCCACCCACCTTGATGGATCCGGGGACCACCGAAGCCGGGCCGGAGATTTTGGGGCTACCACATTGACTGTGGGCCCCTTGGGTCAACCATGCATGCATCTAAAACTCTGAAACATGAAACCAGAGAGAGATCATTTATACACCATCATTTCATGTATACTCGATCGCCCACCGTATATTCCCGAATGGATATCAAGGCAGTGCACTGCCCCTCATAGACAATATAACACCATCTTGAGTCCTGTGGGAATGGACCTACGGTGGAAGGCCGACTATACATCCAGTCTGGGAACATTTCTCAATTCTCATTCATCCTACCCGTAAGGGCAAGGAGATCGCTAGAGACGATCGCTGGAATGCGCACGTTGTTGTCGTTCTTTTTTTCCGCTGGTGGTGTAAACAGCGTCCCATTCCCACTGAAGTAGAAGAACAAGATGTCCCCCTCCTTAGCCTTGCCGAACATCTCTAACAGAGCCTCTATAATCTTAATTAACAATGGCCAGTTCCGCGGTTCAGGACTACGCTCGTCGGTTAAGATCGTAATGTTCTCCAGAGTGAAGCCCAAGCGGCCAATGAGCAGGGCCCGCATGGCTTTCACGTCGTCTATGCACCCAGTCAGCTCGTATGGGGTGCCAGGGTAGTTGCACCCCACCAAGACCGCCAGTTTCTGCACCGTCGCCATGATTTTTCTCACTTCCTTTGATAAAATACACTGATCTAAAATCTCGTACACACCCTCTCTGGGTCTATATCTCTAACACTGGCACCTTATATAGACCATTTTCATTCGGAAAAATTACTTAAATGCCCTCCCATACCATATCTACCCTAATTATATAGACACTTGAATGCAATCCAATTGATTGATGTAGAACATCATCCATTAGGTCTAACATCCACTTCATGTGCTACCATTCAAATATTACACCAATTTGCCAATCACGACCCCACCATCATCATCAGCCTTTAGGTCCGATCTGCAATTTCATCAATCTGTTTATTGGGGCCCACCATGGATTTCTTGTTAATTTAAAGAGTGACTTTTGTTAGGCCATCCTAACCAATTTACACATGGCTTGGAAAAAGGATGGCTACAAAATATGGAAAAAATCAGAGATGTATTGGATCATTCAATCAGTGTCATTTTTGCATGGTATCCAATAAGATGGGTTCTGGATTTAATAGACAGTTCAGATCGATCAATGGATGGATTGCACTGTTCAAATGACCGAATGCAAATCGGAGCATGTAGTGCTCTGACGATAAATTAAAAAAGGATGATTTTTTCGACGCTGGATTAAATTTCTGTGATATGACTAATGGTCTGCTCTGATATCATACACGTACCCATACCCCGTTCCCACATGCAGAGGGTGAGCAGTTCGAAAGTGCAGCCGAGCGATTGCTATTTGCATTCCTCGTCACGTTTTGTCTCCTCAGCTGGGAGGTAGACATGTAGTCGGGAGCGGATTAGGTGCGGCCTAATCCTCAGGTGATCCACCCCATCGGAAATAGTGATGATTGAACACCCACCATTAAAATTTTCTAGGGCCCACCGTAATGGTTATTTTCCATCCTACCCGTTGATTACGTCACACAGAAGTGGATCAAGGGAAGAAAACAAATATCGGTTTGATCCAAAACTTTTGTCACTCACAATATGTTTTTAATGGTAAATCAGCATTGTTTTCCTGTGGTGTGGACCCGTGTGGTTCACCTGAGATTTGGATCTGCATCATTTTTTGGCTCATGCCCTTAACTGAGCTGTTAAAATGGATGTATATCGTGGATATTTAATAAATTCATCGTGTTTAGGGCCACACTGCGTTGTGTGAGACCAGGGCGTACGTACGAGTGATGTTAGAAAGGGAATTTTACTTCAGCCCTGAGGTGTGGCTATTTTTACTAAACCTCTAACCACCATGGGGGCCGGGGGCGGGTTCCAACGTGCCCCATGGGAATCCATAGTGCCCAAGGGGAATTGATCGGAGGGGCATTTTTTACCATAACTTTTCAATTCACGCGAATGGCAAGAAAAGATGAACCAGATGAGAAATTGAACTTTTAGTAAAAATAACCTCACCTCAGGGCTATTGCAGTAAAACTCCATCTTAGAAAATGCACCGATCTACGTTGGTCACGCAGGTGCTTTGGGTGCACAAGCATATATGTGATCTACACCATCACATATAAAGAAAATCTAAACATCATGGTGGACCCTAGGAAAGTTTCAACCGCGGACATCATTGTCACCTCTGCTTCATGTGGTGTGGTCCACTTGAGCCTTGGATCTACCTTAATTTTTTGCTCAAACCCTAAAAGGACATGGAAAAAAGGATGAACAGGGTAGATAAAACCCATACATTATGGTGGGATCCATAGAGCCCCTGCCTATACCTATTTCTGTCCAGGCGGGGGTAGGACGCAATCAACTTCCTTTCTTTATATCTATTATTAAATTTAAGACATTATTTTACAAAGCAGTGATTGCTCAATAGAGAGAAATCTTAATCTATTATTAAATTTAAGATATTACTTTACAAAGCGGTGATATTAATAGAAAGAGACTGCATCATACTGAAGATCTAAAAGTCTTGTGTTCCAACTGAACTATGAAAATGAATCTTGGTATTTTTTTAATATTTTCTATAATTAAATTAATCTAAAAGTAATATTTATTAAATTTTTGTCTTTGGAAATTATTTATAAGTTTTTTTTCAAGAAATCTACAAATTAAATCATCCAATTATTTAAAAAAAAAATTGATTTCTTTATCTTCTTTTGAATAGAAATTATTTAGAAAAAATCTTCGAATTCTTTTTTTTTTTTTAATTTCTATGCTAAATTATTTTAGAAATCAGACTATTGAAATTATTTATAATTTTTTGTTTTAAGAAATCTAAATTTTGATTCATCGAATTATTTTAAAAAAAAATCTGATTTCATTATCTTCTTTACTATATAAATTATTTAAAAAATGTGACTTTAATATTTAAAATTTTTAAACATTTGGAGATTATTTAATATGAGTTCAAGGGAAAAACTCATCAACTCTCTACTCCTCCGAATGCTCCCATAACCTGCACCACCCTTAAAACTTGCATATGTCAAATGGAATGCGTCAAAAGCCAACATAGTGAAGAAATTACCTCCAAAATTTTACACACAACACTTTAGCTATATATTGATTCATTTCAAGTACACATTCTTAGGTATACAATTCTTAAGTATATGATTCCTAAGTATATGGTCTTTAAGCATATAAGTCCTAAGCATGCTATCTCTAAATGCATAAGTCTTAGGCATGTTGTCAGTATAGTGCAAGTGTGAAATCATCAACACCCACGCTGTCCATACAAGTTACCTTGTTTGAAATGTCCTAAGCGATGTAATAGTTACCCCTAGTTTATAATAAAGGTAATAATTCGTGGCTTACTAGTTATGCATATCATTTTCGCATGCAAGGAAAATTTGACAACACAACAATTAAATACATAACTTAAGTCCTATTTAAGTATAAGGTTGCAAGAAATACATTCACGGTCGAGGATACACATCTAGCTAACATGTGATGGGCCGTAGTAATTAACCAACCGGTAAAGTACAGAAAAGCGCACCCATACTGACTAGGCACTCGATAAAATCTAAGAAAAAAAAAGATGCATATGATAAACTAGCCAGCCGGTAAAATATACAAAAGTACGCCCATACTGGTTAAGCACCCGGTAAAATCTTCATGCCTCGGATGCGTATATATAACCATTGTTAACCCTATTCACAAGCAATCTAATGTATAAGGAATTCGATTTACTAACAATTCCATGTTGGAGATGCACATTAGGCTGTTATGCGACACCCATAATGGCTAACTAGCCAGAGAAGAGTACGCTCGTACTGGTTAGGCGCCCAGATAAAATCTACACACTTCGGATGCATGTCAACAACCATAATTAACCTAATTCTCTAGCACTCCAATTCACAAAGAATCCATTTACTACAGTCATTAGTCTTACCGACACGCAATCTAATTTATCAATGATTCGAGGGTGGGAAATCCACATCCAACTGGCATGCGATACCCATAGCGGCTAACTAGCTAATAAAATATAGAGAAAAGTATGCCCACACTGGTTAGGCATCCGATAAAATCTATAAATTTCAGATGTGTCTCAGCCCAACCATTACTAATCCTATTAACAAGCAACTTAGTCTACAACAATCTATGGCCCTGCCAACACAATAGGGTGAAATTGAAAAAGCATCTTAAACTAAGAATGTTTAATAACAAGACAATAAAGGTTTGTTCCCAAGAAAGGTCACGAGGGGCATAACTATCAAAGACAAAATTAATCAAATCATAAGGTCGGGTTGCTAGTCCAAAGCATCCTTACATGCACATGCGCATGTGCATGCGTGGTGGCTCTCTCTCTCTTCCACACTCGATCTCCCTCTCATTTCACATTCCCCTGCTCTCCCTTTCCCTTTCCCTCGACTGAAAATAAGAGAAAATGAGCGAAAGGGGCTTTTATAGCTCCAAATAGAATTTTGGTGGTTCGCAAGTGTATTAAAATTCAAGGACTGTTAGTCAAACTGACAGGGGTGTCGATCGGACTGGTAAGAACTGATAGTTCTATAGGTTGAACAGACAGAACACAATTTTCTTAAGTTTTTCAAGCAAAATAGTCGACCAGGCTGTCATGGCTGTAGATTGGACCGAATGAACATGGTTTTCACTTGAAAATCAAGCTTTTCACTGATCTAAGGGTTTTAGGGTCGAATCACCTAGACTCTACCATTTAACCTAGGGTTCTAATGCTAGGTTTGTTGTGTTTTTCAAACATCTTAGGGTTCAAGGGATTAATCTAATGGTCTTGGAGGTTAACATAAGGATTTATACTCAAGTCGATGCTCTAGTGTGGATTCTATATGATCGAACCATTAAGGTCCTATGGAATGGGGGATCCAATGATTCGAGTCCCGTAATAGGTCTTATACGGCGTGGTCTATGTGGGTGCAAAGCCTATTGAATTTTGAATTTCTAAAGTTAGGGTTCGCTGACAATTCGGATCATGTTAAGGGTTTCAAAAATTAGCTCCATTGCACGGTCTATCCACCTATCGGTTGAGATCCCAATTCCTTAAACAAACCATGTATCAGTTAAGATGTGTAACTAATATTATACCGCTATACAGTATCCCCGATTCGAGACATCACCATATCAAAAGGGATCACGGTTTCTCACTAGAAACCATGAAAGCCTACATTCAAAACAGCAACACAAAGCTAATACTAAGAACAACTATTCTAAACTGGTCAATGTACTACCATTCGAATCGGTATTTGTTGGCTGAGCTGTTTGCGTACACAGTCGCAATTTGGTCTTTCCGATGTCCTTGTCTCTATGACGATAGTAAACCCAGTGTCACACCACTCGATTAACGCTCGGCGGTCTCTCAGCTCAGATTCGAAACAACATGGGACATAGGCATTTGACTTGCCAACAGATAGTCAAGTCCATACAAAGCTTGACTTGGCCCCTGTTGCCCCTCCTAAAAGTCTAAGTCCCTGCTGATATGGTCTTTTGTCTTTTAACCAAGGGTTATCTGTATAATATAATTAGAAGCTCCTGTCAGACCACGACCTGGAATATACAGAACTTGAAATCTCTGGAATAAAATGTCCTCATTGAGCCATGTTTCTTATGTGTTTGTTTATGTTGTTTGTGCATGCTTATGAATCCCCTAATTCCCCCCAAGAAAGAATAGAAATGCAAAATCAACAAACACTTGTGACTATCGTTCAATGAGATTTGCAGTTTATGCGACCCGCGTAAAGCTTAAGCTGCCCTAAAGGGCATTTTAGCTTTTGTTCTCTCCTTTTGTTAAGGATGTCAGGAGCGTTTTGGCTTCTGTTTCCCTTTCAAATGTGTGGAACATTGAAGATCAGGATCATGACAAACAGGGATGACGTGGAGAGAGGAATCCAGACTGGAGAGTTTGTTTCTTTGTGCAAGGAAGACCCATCTTTTTCCCTTCAGGTTGAGTGTACTTAGTACAATCCCTCGGAGTGGTAGACATGATGGATGGTATCAGCCTCTTGGAACACAGAAGACTCATCTTTCTCCATTCAGGTTGAGCATACTTAGTACAATCCCTCAAAGTGGTAGACATGATGGATGGTGTCTGCCTCTTGGAACATAGAAGACCTATCTTTCTTCATTCGGGTCCAGCATACTATGTACAATCCCCGTAAGTGATAGAAATGATGGATGATGCTAGCATCTTGAAGCACCATGGAATTCTATGAAGAGTCAAGAGGGTTCTAGTGCTTTGAAAATCCTGTATAGCGTAATGACCTTGAGTCCGCTACACGGCCAAATGAAAAGCCTAGTCTTTGTTTGTGTGCTTCACTTGAAGATCACAAAGGAACGAAGACTAGTCTGGTTGACTTACCTCACCCATGAGAAGAAGAACAATCATGTCTTGGATGATCATTTAGTCATTTACCTATTATCTGGACAGGATGAAAGAAGAACAGGACGAAGCTCTGCTGAAATTACTTTCTGAACATGTTTCATTTTGTACAATGTATACTATATTCTAGAATCAAGGGATAATGTAAGTATGGAATGTATGAACTCAGTGAATGAATAAAATAAAGCGATGAATGCTTTTGTATCTCTCTTGTCTAATATTGGAATGTGACTCTTGTTTTCTCTATAAACACAAAGGTAATTTTATTGTGCAAACAAAATGGCGACTCCGTTGGAGACTTAATCATTAACAAGAGTTATGTTCTGATAACGACAAGATATCATAAAAAAAGCATTCGTCATCTTAAGTCACTATTAAGCACCAAAATGATGACTCTTAATGGGAACATTCCACCCTTCATCTCTAGAATAGATTGAACATATAAACAATTCAAATGACTAATTTCTTTCATTCCTAAAATTTCAGGTACCGTACATTCTTCAGTTAAACATCTGTAATGGCTTGCTTAGCTTACAAAACCATTTTCTATTTCACTCCAGCAGGAGGATTTACTATCTCTTACGACAATCAAAGTATGGGAAGTAAACATCAGATGAAAGTGGCCTTAAGCAGGGCAACTAAAGCAATTATCATGGTGATTTTCGTATCACCTATCACTATGGATGATGAAAGCAGATGGATAACAGTGCAGTCGAAGAGAAAGAGGGCACCATTTAAAGCTTCAGCTAAGACTGCAGCCAAAGAGCCTCATTCTCGAACCTACCAGAGGCCCATCACATGAAGCATTGTTAAATGAATTCTAGCTATGGCTTCTTCGTCTTTAATCCGGGAGAGGCAGAAGTATCTTTCACTGAGAAAGATTCCCCTACACTTTCTGCATCTCCTACTAGGTGAAAATAGAAGAGCCAAATCCTCATGCCATATCAACCCTCTTCAACAGAAGGCTTAATGGCAGATACAGTCGAAAGTACACCAACAAGGGTCGTACATTCTGAGTCTACTGACTCCTCACGATGTAACAGTCACGAGTTAAGAAGAGACTTTTGGGGTCCCAAAATGTTAGGGTCCTCAAAGCAAACATCCACATACTAAATAACCAACGCATCTAAGAAACTAGGGTTACATCACCCCAAAATCGAATGAAAACTTCAGAATACCCCAATTTTACTTAGCATTTTTCAAGGACCGTAGGTGGGCCCCATAAATCGACATAATAAAAAACCCTCCGAAATTAGGTCAAGAGCATTAACATGAATTAATATAACTAGTGCATCGATATTCACCACCAAGCGGGCCCCACAAATCCATCATTTGAAGAACCCATTTCCAACAGACAAAAAGAGAGTCTGTCACTGCACCCTTAAATTCAGGGCCAGCGCACCCTTAAATTCAGGATTTCTCCAAGGTGAATTTCAGGGCGCTTTGGCTCCAGCGCACCCTTAAATTCAGCACTTCTCCAAGGTGAATTTCAGGGCACTCTGGCTACAGCGCACCCTTAAATTTAGCACTTCTCCAAGGTGAATTTCAGGGCGCTCTCTGGCTCTAGCACACCCTTAAAATTCAGCACTTCTCCAAGGTGAATTTTAGGGTGCTCTGAATCCAGTGCACCCTTAAATTCAGCACTTCTCCAAGATGAATTTCAGGGCACCCTGGCTCCAGCGCACCCTTAAATTCAGCACTTCTCCAAGGTGAATTTCAAGGTGCACTGGATGTTGAGCTCTTAAATGTGCATATTCTAACCCCATTTCGTTACTAACTATGCTTGAAATAAGTGATTAAAGACCCAACTAATGCATGGTTTGTGGTTGTAGGAGTGAGAGAGAGAATACATCAAATGAGGGCTTAAGAGATGCTATTTACACACCTTGAAGATCAAAGGAATGAAGGACCAAAGGTGGAGCAAAAGTGCATTAAAGATGAAGGAGAATTCAGCCAATTTCATGTCCACCATTCGGCCGGCCACAACCACCGACCGGCCAGCCAAACCCTCTAGAAACAAGAAAATCTCTGGACATATTTTATGAAGGGCGACCCCCTGACCGACCGGCCAGATAGACTGACCGACCGGTCGGCCGACCGGTTGGCTGAAGGGTCGGCCTATGCATTTCGATGTCCAACGAATTTAGTAGATTTGAAGCATGTCCATCGGCCGGTCAGCCGACCGGTAGGCTGATGGGTCAGACTGTGTAAAAAAGACTCCAGTGAAAATTTCAATTGCAGACACTTTGTCCGACCGGCCGGTCAATACTCAGAAACATCTGGAGCTCCGAAAATCTTTGCGCAAAACGCTAATCTTGCAGGATTTCTCGAAGTTTCATCGCACCTAGGGCTTCAAAGCTATAAAAGGACTTCCCTAGCTCATTCCTAGGGCATCCTAGAAGAGATTGAGCACTGTGGGAGGCGGCAAAAGTCAGATCCAAAGTTCTACAACTCCTCCTAGTTTGTTCTTCTAGTTTTATGTTTTTCTTAGTTGTTCATGTTTCCTTAGATCATTAACGATTAAACCTCTTAGCTAGGGCATTGGAAGAAAGAAATTTTAACACTAACATCTTGATCACACTTCACTTGTATAGATTTGATAACACTGGTACTACTTTTTCACATTTTCTTTATTTTTATAACACTTGAACTGTTGGAGGATATTTCACTTTAAGCCCCACCACTCTTGAAAATTAAGCTTAGTATGAAATGTATCTACTTTGAAGTCATTGATACAGTAGTCTATTAATACTCCTCAAGTTTATTTTAAATTTTAGATAGATAAACTAAATTCTCTATATGTGTCTAAACATATGGACACCATCTTTTTCAAAACCATCATTGTTTTGTTATAATCGATCTCAATTACACCTTGACCTCGTTTCCATTAATAACTTCCGAAAGACTATAACCTTAGATATACACATACTTCAGTTATCCAAGACATATAATTAGTTAATGTTAGCTTCTCCATTGTTACGATGATAAATATAGTTAATACTTTTAGAAGAAACGATATTAACCCTTTTGTAGGATGCACTGTTACTAAATATTAACTTTCAAGTTCTTGATGTACTAATCTAGAAATTTTATAAACATGTCAAGATTAACCTAAAATATTGGAATAATTACTTGTCATAAATATGTAACAAAACTACCACATACACCTTGCCTCTTTTTAACTGAAAACTTCTTCATGTAACTTTGATACAACAACTCTATTCCACGTGTAGGCCATGAAAACCACACTTCTATGGTTGCAACGACAACTTGGATTAACTAGCATGTGTCTAGTCATAAGAGAAGTAGCCCTTCACGCCATATGTACGAGAAATGGTGAGAATAAAGTAAAATACTTTCTTGCCTTCTCAATACCATGTCTGTCAACTCTCTCTCTATCTCATTCTCTGCCTCGCACCAATCTAAACCCTTCCCCTTTTATAATATCTCTAAAACAATACAAATACCAATTAAATGAAAATAGAAATCTAACTTGGACTCAAACTTAAAATAGGAACTTGCCAAAAAAAAAAAAAAAAGTAAATAACAATTAATTTTAATCCTACTTCTACCAATGCTTGGAAATTAAGTTTACTTGACTTCTAACAATATTAAAAATATTAAAATTGAATAATCGAAGTCCTTTTCCCTTTTCAGCTACTGAATTATTTTATCATATCTTTTTCTCTATTTGAATTATTTTAAAACTCTGTTTAAAAAATCTGAAAATTCAATCATTAGGTCCACCTCTACAGAAATTGTTTAAAAAATATCACATAAGCAACTTTTTCTCTACTGAAATTATTTTAAAAATCAGAAAATCAAACAATCATGGTGTTTTTCTTTATCTTTTCTCTAATAAAATTATTTATCTTTTTAAAATCTTTTTATCTACCAAAATTACTTTAAAAATCTGAAATCCACACGTCAATATATAATTTAGCTATAAACATACCCAGCCAATGTTCGGGTACCTGTGGGCCATGCAGCCCGTTACCACCCCAAATGGTAGGGGTTTAACATTGTTTTTAAGCAAAATAACAAAATTTTATTTTCTCAAAAAAAATATTATTATTTTCTTAATGTTTGAGGAATATGTGGATCTTGTAATTTCTAAAAGAGAAAAAGTAAAACTATTTTCTCATAAAAGAAAAAAAAAATCTATTAATTCCAACAGTATGCATGCAGCTGCCCATCTCTCCCACCAATTTCTTAGTTTTATAGGACATCTGTGTCCATCAGAATGCCAGGCCATGCCAAAAGATCACCTAATGAACAATCAATTGCCCAAATAGTGAATGTATTATAACTTATACGAATCTTTTATTTTTTAAAGGAGAAAATATATTTTAAAAAATCATAAAAGGAAAAAAAAAATCTATATTAATTCTAACAGTATACAGCCCCATCTTTCCCACCAACTTCTTATCTTTTAGGACATTATCTGAGTCCATCTAAATGGTAGGCCACGCCAAAATATCACCTAATGAACAATCGATAGCCCACATAGTAAATGGGTCAAATCTTTATGGAAGGTTTTAACATTCTTTAATACAGGAAAATTACTTCTGCGATCAAATAGGAAACTTTCACACTCTGGTAGACCGTAGGGCCCTGACAGGCACTTAGAAATTGCTTAGATATTGAATATGTGAGTTATAGAAAAAGTCAAATAAAACTGCCAAATTATCATTTTCAGTTTAGTCTGCACATACGATCATCTTCTGATTGCATTAGAAGAACATTTAATGGATGGTTAAAAATGACAGAAAAAAAAGAAAAATGAAAAAAGTGTCCACAAATCAGAGGTTACGATTGTTCGAGCCATCTTATTTTGGGACGACCATGACTCAGAGGAAGTTCCATAGTTTCATCGGTTTAACTTGATACAATGTATGCTACGTGTACAATTTTAGAGTGGCTGTGTCAAGTGTCATCCGCTGGCAGAGTATTATATAACCCATCCAACCTGCTGATGAGGGTACACACTGGGAAAAAAGGCACACTTTAGTTATGCAACGCACACGCCCGCTAACAAGGTCACATAAACATAGATAAAAGGAAAACAAAAATATCAGCTTCATCCATAACGTTTGCAGCCCCTTAGAAGTTTTTAGTTGTGGGCCTTCAACCACCACTCATCTATGTGGTGTGGTATGGCTAAGCTTTTAATCTGCTTCATTACAGGATAAAGCCTTAAAATGAGCTGGCAAAACAGATGAACCTTGGGGACAAAACACATAGGCCCACATTGCCCAATACCACCTAGCCGAGTGTGAGCGCGACTTAGCTGGACCCCGGAACCAGGGATATGGGTGGGACCTGACTATAGGGCCATCTAGATTTATAAATTTGTATATCCACACCGTCCATAGGTAATGTTCCCAAAAACAAAGCAGATACAAATTTCAGGTGTACCCCACGGCAGGAAATAGTGTTTATTGACCATTGTGGACCACAAAAGTTTTGGATCAAGCTGATATTTGCTATTTCCCTTTAGTCCATGTTTGTACGACCTTATCAACAAGTTGGATGATCAATAAACATTGCAGTGGACCATAGGAAGTTTTTAATGGTGAGCGTTCAATGAACATTGTTTCTTGTGGTGTGGTCCACCTGAAATTTGTATCTGCCTAATTTTGGAACCATGGTCTAAAATAAGCTAGAAAAACAGAATAGACGGCGTGGATATACTTTGTACACGTCGAGGTGGGCCCTATGGTCAAGGTCCCACCAACATCCCTTGTTCCGTGGGAGAGCGGATATTAGGGCTCTCAATGGAGCGGGTCAGATCCGAGATCCGATTCGCTCCGAATCCATATAATGCAGATTTGGATCTTAAAATAAGTCCGATTAGTTAAATGGACCGGATTTGGATCTTAAAATAGGTCCGGTTACTTAAATGGAGCGGATATGGATTCACAGGAACATATCCGAGTTTGATCCGAATCCGATTAAGATCCGGCTCATTGTCACCTTACTGTATATATTATATTCATGCTGGCCATCCATTTTACAAATTATTTTAGGCCATGTTGACCATGCCATGGTAAATAGTGGGATTTGCATCATTTTTCTACTAAATTAAATATACTATATTATATATTTTATACCATATATTTTTTAAGATTTGTAATGGGTGGATTCGGACCTAGATCCAACCCGAATCCGATGGTTATATGGATTTTGGATCGGAAATGGATCTAACAATTTATAAATGGATCGGATATGGATATCACCTTTTAGATCCGAGTTGGATCCGAATCCGATCCGAATCCGTCTACAGATAAATGGACTTGGAGCCGGATCCAAGTAGATCCGATCCAGATCCGACCCATTGAGAGCCCTAGCGGATATGCTGTTACCGGGGAACAGCTTTGTGGTGCTACCCTAACCGTGTGGGGCCCATCTTGATGTATGTTTTATATATGTTTTATATATCCATGCCGTCCATCTATTTTTCATATTATTTGAGGAGGTTATCCAAACCCTAAGTAGATCCAAATCTCAGGTAGACCATAACAGTAGAAACAGTGATGAACGGCCATTAAAAAAATTTTGTGGGCTACATAAGTTTTGGATCAAGCTGATCTTTATTTTTTCCCTTCATCCAGATCTTCTTGACATTATCAACAGCTTGGATTGCAAATAAACATTACCAAAACCTTACGATGGGCTCTTTTCTTTTTATAATTTTTAATGGTGGGGCATTGAAGTACAACTGTCTCCAGTGGCATGGTCCACTTGAGATTTGGATCTGCATAATTTTTGGAACCCCAAAGTAGAATGGGCTGTAGAAATGGATGGACGGCGTGGATGTATGAAATATAATACATGTGGGCCACACGTTAGGGGTAACACCCACTAAGCTGTTCCCCGGTTAACACCTAATTCGCGCGCGTTGTAGGTGGCAGCAAAGGTGCGCTCCGTGTTAGGGTCACCATCCAATGAGAAAAATTTTGCTACACCCACGAGTTAGCTACACTAGCTACACCAGGTGTATTAATGACCGACCATGTTGTATTGGTTATATCCACTCCGTCCATCCATTTAGAAAGATCATTTTATGGCCAGACAACAAAAAGCAGGCAGATCCAAAGCTTAATTGGACCCAGAATAGAAAATAGTGGGAATTGAACGTTAACCATTAAAAAATTCTTGGGGTCTACTTGAGCTTCGGATCTGTCTCATTTTTGGTATCATGCGCTAAAACGATCTCTTTAAATGGATGGACGGTGTGGATATAACCAATACATCATGCCGCGGTCATTACTTCACCGAGCTACACTAACTCGTGGGTGTAGCCAAATTTTTCTCCCATCCAATCCACTTCCC
Source organism: Liriodendron chinense (assembly GCA_003013855.2). Lineage (NCBI taxonomy): Eukaryota > Viridiplantae > Streptophyta > Magnoliopsida > Magnoliales > Magnoliaceae > Liriodendron > Liriodendron chinense. The sequence goes on from ML058571.1 coordinate 57,765, forward strand.
TGGGCAGGTGGCATTTAAGCCAATTTTACTTATGACCGGTATCAGTGTCCTGAGATTACGAAGAAACGTAACGGATTGGATGGTGACCCAACACCACCCATCATGATAGACGTGTTGTGTTACCGTGGGTTGTAGGGGCCACCTTGATATATGTGTTTTATATCCAGGCCATCTATCCATTTTGGCAGCTCATTTTAGGAAATGAGCCAAAAAATGAACCGGATCCAAAGCTCCACTAGACCACACCACATGAAATAGCAGAGATAATTACACCCACTATTGAAACCTTTTTCGAATCCATCGTAATGTTTATTTGACATCCAACCTCTTGACATGGCCACACAGACTTGAACAAAAAGAAAAACGCAAATATAAAAATGATCGAAAACTTTGATGGGCTGTTAAGCTTTTAAAGGTGGGCATTCAATCACCATAGAATTTGGGCTCATTCTGTAAAATAAGGTGGAGAAATTGATGGATGGTGTGGATAAGACACATACATCACAGTGGACCCCATAACACCTGACACCACCTAACTGAGTGGTGTTGGGATCACCACCTGATCCACTTCCCGGAGGTTTCTAAGTCCGCTTTAATGGCAGTCCGTTGGATTGGAGTAAACTGGTGTAGATAGGAAGCGAATTGGGTGATAACCCAACACTAACAACTTGGTGGTGTTAAACGTGGTGGGGCCCACCGTGATAGATGTATTTCATACCCGCGTCTCCCTCCATCTTGCTAATAAATTTAAGACACGACCTCAAAAATAAGCAAAACCAAAGCACGACTTGACCACATCAGAGGAAATAAAGGGGAAATCCACCCTAGAAACCTTCTAAAATAATTTCTTTTTTTCTTTTACCTTCCAAATAAGGTCACATGGATCTAGTTGAAGGGCAGATAAAAATATCAACTTGATCCAAAACTTTTGTGGTACTGAAGAAGTTTTTAATGGTTGGTGTTCAATCGCCACTGTTTTCTATAGTGTGGTCCACTTGAGCTATTGATAAGCTTCATTTTTGGGCTTACGCCCTAAACTGAGCATGCAAAATGGATGACCGGCATGGATAGGAAAACATACTTCCATGGTGCATGACACCACCTGATTGGGTAATGTTCACCTCACCACCAAATCCGCCGGCGCGGATTTCCTGCGAAAGCCATGCGCAGGAAGTTCCTGCTAAGGTGGGCCCAAAGTGATTTTTTTTTATAAATTCACCCCATCCATCCGTTTTGGGAGCCCATTTTAGGACATGAGAACAAAAATGAACCGGATCCAAGACACAAGTGGACTGAAAACGTGAGGATTGAACGTCCACAGTTGAAATATTTTTGGAGCCACAGGAGTTTCGAATCATGATAATATTTGTGTTTCGAGTTCATCCCAATAGTAATGACGTTATGAACGGTATGGATGTCATACAAACATCACTGTGGACCCCACGATGTCCATCCATTTTTCCACCTCATTTTAGGGCATGGGCCCAAAAATGAGGCAGATCCAAATCTCAGGTGGACCACACCACAGGAAAACAGTGTTGATTGAACATCCACCATTAAAAACTTCCTAGGGCCCATCATGATGTTTATTTTCCATCCAACTTGTTGATAAGGTCACACAGACCTGGATGAAGTGAAAACACAAATATCAGCTTGATCCAAAACTCATGTGGCCTCCAACAAGTTTTCAACGGTGGATGTTCAATTCCCACTGTTTCCTGTGGTGTGGTCCACCTGAGATTTGGATCTGCCTCATTTTTGGGGTCATGCCCTAAAATGAAATGGAAAATGAATGGGCAGCGTGAATAAAACACATACATCATGGTGGGGCCCACACAACTTTGACACTAGACCCCTGGCTGGTGTTGGGGTCACTAGCCAATCCGCTTTCGTTTTTCCCTCACCCAGGTCCATGTGTGGCCCACGGCCACAGGAAATCAGATTGCCTACCGAGTTACTCAGTATGCTTTTATCGTACTGAGTAAACTCAGTTGGGCCAACCATGACTGTATGGATTTTATCCACACTATCCATCCGTTTTTCAGATCATTTTAGGCGTTGATCCAAAAATTGAAGTATAACCAAAGCTCAAGTGGACCATATAAGAGGAAACACAGAGAACAATGATTACAACCGTTGAAACCTTTCTAGGCCCACAGTGATGTTTATATGTCATCCAACCTGTTCATATTACAAATACATGGATGGCGTGGATGTAGTCACATACATCACAGTGGGCCACACAGTAAGGGTCCCACCTACCTTGGTGGATCTGGGATCTCACCTAATGCGGCTCCCGCATCCGATTGGGACTACCCTGCCAGGACGGATCGTATTGGTGTTACCTGGTGACAGCTTAGTGGGTGTTATCCTTATGGTGGGCCTACCTTGATAATTTTTATATATCCACTCAGTCCATCTGTTTCTCCAGTCAATTCTAGGACAGGTCCCAAAAATGAACCAGATCCACATCTCAGGTGGAACATACCACAGGCAACAGTGGTGTTTAAGTGCCGCACCATTAAAAATTCCAAATGGCCCGTGGTAATGTTTTTTGTAATTTTTATTTTCAATCCAGCATATTGATAGTGTCAAGAAGATCTGGATGAAGGGAAAAATACAAAGTTCAGCTTGATCCAATAAGTTTGTGGCCCAGGAAAAAGTTAGTAATGGTCATACACCTGAGATTTGGATCTTCTAAGTTTGGGATCACGTTATAAACAGAGATGGAAAAACAGATAGACAGGGTGGATATACAACAAAGGACAACAAGTACATCAAGGTGTGCCCCCACATGGTTAGGATAACACCCACTGACCTGTTACCCGGGCAACAGCCAATCCGCTCCCCACCAGGGCGTAGTAGAAACTGACGTGGATTAGCGATCATAATGTGTGAGTTATATCCACATCGTGATGAGCTCACCTCATTCACTATGATCGTTGGCTATTATAAAATACGGTGTTCACAACCGGCAGGAACCGTTGTAGTATTAACTCATTGTAAGCACTTTTATTACAAGCAGTAACCGTTGTAAATATGACAATCACAGCAACGGTTCTTAAAGGCTGAGGTAAAAAAATGTAAAAAAACATAGTTTCTGCCTCACAATGGCTCCCAAAGGCTGAGGTAAAAAAATGTAAAAAAACACAGCTTCTACACCCCAACCGTTGTAAAAGGGAGTTATTTACAATGGGTAATTGTAACCAGTTCTCTTTTACAACGGTTGAGGTAAGCCCGTTGTAAAATGCCAATTTTCCGCTAGTGTAAACCAATTTTTACTGTAGTTCATAAGATTAGATTCATATGACAGTGATAAAAACAGGATTTGGTGGTGGCCCAACACCATCCATATACAGGCTGATCCAAAACTTTTGTAGTCATAAAGAAGTTTTTAATGGTGTCCATTCAATCGCCCCTATTTTTTGTGGGGTGGTCCACTTGAGCTTTTGATTAGCTTCATTTTGGGCTAACACCCTAAAATGAGCATACAAAATGGATGTACAGTGTGGATAAAACCCATGCATCACAATGGACCCCACAACACATGACACCACCTAGTTGGATGGTGTTGCGGTCACCACCCAATCAACTTATCTTAGTGGTTGGCATTTAAGTCAACTTTAATGATAGCCAATATGATTGCATTGAGATGATGGAGAAGGAAATTTAGGTGGTGTTATGCATTTTAGGGATCACCACCATATATAAGATTTATATCCATATTATCCATCCATTTTGCGGTCTCATTTTAGGCCATGAGCCCAAAAATGAAGCAAAATTGAAACTCAAGTGGACCACACCATAGGAAACAGATAGGATAATAACGGCCACAATTGAAAACATCCAAGGGCGCATCATAATGTTTACTTACCATCCAACCTATTGACATCCCATTGTAATTTTTATATGTCATCCAACCAATTGATAATGTCACATAGACCTAGATGAATGGAAAACACAAACATCAACTTGATCCAAAATTTTGGTGGCCCCTAAGAAGCTTTTAATTTGGGGGCGTTCAGTCCCCATTGTTTCCTACGGTGTGCTCCACTTAAGCTTCTGATTGACTTTATTTTTGGACTCATGCCCTAAATTGAGCTGGAAAATGGATGGATGATGTGGATAAAACATATACATCAAGGAGGGCCCTACAGCGCCCAATACTACCTAAATGGGTGCTGTTGGGGTCGCCACCCAATCCTCTTCCCTACGTGGGTGGAACCAAACTTAAAGAGGTATGTCAGCCAGTTTTAATCATAGTTATTAAGATTGGCTTCATATGATGATGACAGGAAGCGATTAGGTGGTGACCCCAACACCACCCATCTATGTGTTATTGGGTGTTCTGGGGCCCACCGTTTTGCATGTGTTTTATATCCACACTATCCATCCATTTTTTTCAAGTCATTTTATTGTATGATGCCAAAAAAGAAGCAAATATAAAGCTTAAGTGGACCATGCTATAAGAAATAGTGAGGGAAATAACACCCACTCAAGAAACCATCTTAGGACCCCCCTTAATATTTATTTGCCATCCAACCTATTGATATGGTCATGCAAGCTTGGACAAAGGGAAAATGAAAATATAAGCTCAATGAAAACCTTTCGTGGCTCCTAAGAAGTTTTTAAAGAGGGGCATTCAATCACGATTGTTTACCATGGAGTGTTCCTATAGGTTTGTTGATCTGTTACATAAAATTAGCTGGCAAAATGGATGAACGGCGAGGATGAAACATAGATTATAGTTGACGCCACAATGCATGACACCTAGCTACGTGATATTGGAGTCACCACCTGATCCACTTCCATAGGTTGGTGGCCCAAACTTAAAGAGGTTTAGTCAGTTTTAATTATAGGTAATAAGATTGGATTAAGACGAGAATGTAGGAAGTGCATTGGGTGGTGACCCAACACAACCCAGCCAAGTGGTGCTAGAGTTGTGGAGCCCACCGTGAAGTATGCATTTTATACCCACATCGTCTATTCGATTTTTCCGCTCATTTTAGGACATAAACCCCAATAGTCAAGCAAATTTAAAGGTCATGTGAACCACACTAAAGGAAACAATGGGGATAATGACACCCACCCTTGAAACCTTCCTATGGCCCACTATAATATCATTTGTCTAACCATCCTATTGATAAGTTCACACATGCCTTGATGATGGGAAAACACAAATACCATTTGATCCACTCGTCTATGTGACGTTAGGTGGTGTGGGGCCACCGTGATGTTTGTATTTTATATCCACCTCATCCATCCATTTTGCTCTCTCATTTTATGGCATGAGCCCAAAAATGAAACAGATTTGAAGATCAAGTGCACCACAACACAGGAAATAATGACGATAATGACACTCACCCATGAAACCTTCCCAAGGTCCCACGGTAATGTTTATGTGTCATCTAACTGGTTGATAAGGTCACACAGGCCTGGATGAAGGGAAAACATTAGTATCAACTTGATCTCAAACTTTGGTGCCCCCCAAGAAGTTGTTAACGGGGGATATTCAATCACCACTATGTCATGTGGCGTGGTCCATTTGAGCTTTTGATCAACTTCAATTTTGAGCTGAATAGCGCCTGACACCACCTAGCTAAACAGGGTTAGGATTACCTCCTAATGGTATGGTCCATCTGGTAATTGGATCTGTTTCATTTTTCAGATGATGTCATAAAATGGTTTGGAAAAACAGATGGACAGCATGGATTCATAATACATACATCAAGGTGGGCCCGACAGTAACCCCCAAAGTTAGGGCCACACCGTCTTGGGTGAGGCCAGGTCTCCCCAAATCCGCTCTCTATCATATAAACCAAAAAGAAAAAATCATTGTAAGAGAACTACAGTCAATTTCCCATGTAATTAATTAATGGATCAGATCTCTAGATCTATGTTAGGCTTTAATATTTTTACTTATTATTATTTTTAAATATATAAGAAAATACAGATATAATAATTTAATAATTTAGAGGAATCAGATCTCTATGGTAGGCTTTAATATTTTTTTCTTATTATTTTTTTAAAATATATAAGAAAATACAGATATAATAATTTAGAGGAATTTACAGAAATATCTGCAAAAAAGGAAAAACATAATCCGGTCCAAAGATCAGCTGACGTAAAAGAAAACAGAAAATATTTTGTTACAGAAAAAATATTCTTATTAAAGAGCTTTATTATTCACTTTTTCTTATTATTTTTGTAAAAATTAGATATTCGTTATAAGAAAGAATTAAATCTTCACGGAAGGGCTTTAATATTCTTGTTTTCTTATTATTTTTACAAAAGATATCCTCCTAAGAAAACTACAGAAATATTTTCTCTTATGGAACCATCCATTTTCTTATAGGATATCTAGACTAGGATCCAATTGGAACCATCCATTTTTAGATCTAAATCGTTCAATAATGTTGTATTTTCAGTTTCTTCCATAGGTGTGCTTTTATGAACGGTATAAGATAACATAAAAGCTTCATGGTAGATCTTAGGAAGATTTCAATGGTAAGCAATTGACACTCGTTTTCTTTACATTGTGGCCCACTTAATTGGGTAATGGATTTGTCTCATCCAACAAGTCGGTTGGACGGTTTGGATGTCCCATAAACACCACAAGTGGGTCCACAGACCCCTTATTATTCTTATTGAAAAAAAAAAAAAAAAAAGACATAAGTTGGCGTTGAGAGTCCGAACGAGGAGTATTCCTTTACTCCCGTATTCCTTCTTCGCATAAAATATGGTGGTCTCCACGCCCACCACTTATGTGGATCGTCCATCAATGGGATTGATGTAGAACGGGTCGCTGATTATTTAATGGCCCAAATGGAGCAAAAGAAGACCGGTCGGGGTCGAAAGTGATCCGGACCGTTAGGACCGTAAATCGGTCGTATCTCACAATCCGGAATGAGTTACGGGACGTATAATATATCAATTTGGGGTAGTTCGAGCTACTTTAGCTAACCAACCCCGCTACGCCGGGTTGCCCAAGCCGGAATCGCGAGAATCGACCGTATCGACGATCATTAGGCTAGTTTATTTTCAGTTTTACTATTTATAGTAAGTTTTAATTCGATCATAACTTTGCATCCGTATGGTTTTAGAGTTAGTGCCCAACATGAAAAGGGCTTAGAATATTTAGTAGAACAACGTGGTTGACGCCGTTTGAAAACTTTCTATTTTTGGCCGAAAACCAAGAGTTCTAGTAGGATTGAACGACTTCTATAAATAGTAAGTTTACTATTTATAGTAAGTTGCGTTTTCTAGGAGTTTAAGTTGGAGTTGGATTCTGATACTTTACCTAGGGTTTAGTTTCCTATTTATATGCATTGTAATTTCGTTATTATTCATTCAATCTTCAATAAACAATTATTTGGAATTAAATTCATTTTTTTTCTTCTTTTCTTTCTTCTCGTGGATTCAAGAAACTATCGGTTAGGGAGACGGTGATCGACCTACCACGTCCTCCTTGCGTCATTGGTATCAGAGAGAGGTTTCTTCCTCAGGACGATGACCTCTAATGAAGGGATGGATCCTCATCCTAAGGACGGTGCTCCAAGGGACTATCTAACGGCGATAGCTTTCGAAGCAGCGCAACGGGAGAACCGGTTGATCCTGCAAGGTATATAGGCGACCCTCGACCAGATTGCAGCATCGCTAGCTCCGCTTCGAGCCCAAGGCGACCAACAACCACCAACCGTTGCTACAAGGGACAATCATGTTGTCCGTAGAGCACCCCAGGTGGATAATCATAGGGCTACACCAGACGAATCAGAACCAAGCGATGACGAGGTCGAAGACATTTTGGTACGACGACTTGCGCTAGGGAATGAGCGTGTGGAACGAGCAGAACGAGACTATCGGGGCAAAGCTGATCTTCCCAGCTTTAATGGCCTACTTCGAATAGAGGAGTTCCTCGACTGGCTGGCAGAGGTCGAGCGATACTTCGACTATATGGAAGTGTCGGACGACAAGAAGGTAAAACTAATTGCTTATAAATTTAAATCCGGTGCTTCAGCATGGTGGGAAAACCTATAGGTTTCCCGCACTCGTCAGAATAAGACACCCATCCGAACATGGCCTCGGATGAGACAGCTTCTGAGAGCTCGATTCCTCCCTAGCGACTATGAACAAATTTTGTTCCAACAATATCAAAATTTTCGTCAGGGAAATCGAACCGTTTCCGAATATCTTGAAGAATTCCAACGATTGGCTACACGGAATAATTTATCGGAATCAAAGGCACAACAAGTATCACGATTCATTGGTGGGTTGCGATTTGCAATCCAGGATCGAGTCCAGATGCATCCAGTCTGGACGTTGAGTGAGGCTAACCAATTGGCCACTCCAGCAGAAACACAGTTGTCACGGCCCCCTGCTCGACCCTATCCGGCAACACGAAATCCCAACATCGGACCCACTCAAGATACAACGATGGCCAAAGGCAAGGAGCCTATAGGAGGGCGTCCTTAACCTCCTACGGTCACGAACCGGGACTGGGGAAGCGGTTCCTCAAGACCTCAACGTACAGCTCCCACTACAGCGGGTTCCAGCAGGATCCCCAACCCATATGGTCGGCCAAGACCAGACCATTGTCTCCGTTGTGGCCAACCAGGTCACTGGTCGAACGCTTGCCCTCAACGCCCTGCAGCACACTTAACTACAAATGAAGGCGGCGTGGAAGGCGAGTCAACAGAAGACAACCCTGAATTGGAACAGGCCGAAGAGGGGGACATAGAAGATGTCGATTGGCTGACAGAAGATCATGGGGTATTGCTAGTAGTAAGACGACTACTTTACGCTCCCAGGAAGGAAGTGCACCCACAACGACATAATATTTTTCGCAGAAAGTGCACCGTGCAGGGCAAAATCTGTGACGTGATCATAGACAGTGGGAGTAGCGAAAATATTGTCTCTAGAATTATGGTGGATAAGTTACATCTACCTATGACGAAGCACCCTACCCCTTACTTTATCGGTTGGATCAAGAAGGTGAACGAAACCAAGGTAACTCATCAATGCATTATCTCGTTTTCTATTGGTAAAAGCTATAAGGACGAGGTCCTCTGTGATGTGGTTGACATGGAAGCCTGCCACATGTTACTTGGGCGGCCATGGCAATCGAATCGAGATGTGACCCACAGTGGACGGAAAAACATATACATGTTCACCAAAGATGGTCGAAAAATTGTTTTGGCCCCTATGACACCAGACAAACACCCTGAAGCTTCTAAAGTGGAGGGGAACTCTCTCCTTACCATTCGCGAGTTTGTTAATGAATCAAAGGAAACGGGCGAGATTTTTGCCGTTATGGTAAAAGGCGAGGAGCCAGGATCCTCTAATATTCCTCAACGCCTTAAACCACTGCTACAAGAATTTTGAAGTACTTGGCTTGGAGAGTTACCTGATGAGTTGCCTCCCATGCGAGACATACAACATCACATCGACCTTATCCTAGGGTCCAGTCTACCCAACCGACCGCACTATCGGATGAGTCCGAAAGAGTGTGAAGTTCTACAGGGACAGGTGGAGGAACTGATCCGTAAGGGTCTTATTAAAGAGAGCATGAGCCGGTGTGCCGTTCCGGCACTCCTTACCCCAAAAAAGGACGGAACATGGCGTATGTGCATCGATAGCCGCGCGATCAATAAAATAACAGTTAAATATCGATTTCCAATACCGCGGTTGGATGACATGCTGGACATGCTCGAGGGCTCCAAGTGTTCTCAAAACTGGACTTACGGAGTGGGTACCATCAAATCCGTAATAGGCCAGGTGACGAGTGGAAAACGGCCTTCAAGACCAAGGAAGGGCTATATGAGTGGCTGGTTATGCCCTTCGGTTTAACCAACGCACCAAGCACCTTCATGCGTTTAATGAACCAAGTGTTGAAGCCGTTCATTGGCCGTTTCGTTGTCGTTTACTTTGACGACATTCTAATATACAGTCAGGATGAAACGGAGCACATGACCCACATCAGAAAAGTGCTACAAGTGTTGGCCGACAACAAGCTATACTTAAATCTGAAAAAGTGTAGCTTCTTAACTGATCAATTATTGTTTCTGGGGTTCATCGTGTCGTCCACGGGTATCCGAGTGGACGAAGAAAAAGTACGAGCTATTCGGGATTGGCCGACTCCGACAAACATTCATGAGGTACGAAGTTTTCATGGGTTGGCGACCTTCTATCGTCGATTTGTGCGGAACTTCAGCAGTATCGTCGCGCCGATTACTAACTGTATGAAGAAGGGTCTGTTTCAATGGACCGAAGGGGCTGAGAAGAGCTTTGCAGAAATTAAACATCGGTTGTCCACTACCCCGGTCCTGGTACTCCCTAATTTCGATAAGCTATTTGAGGTAGAATGCGACGCATCTATTGTCGGCATTGGGGGAGTCCTTTCTCAGGAGGGCAGGCCGGTTGCCTTTTACAGTGAGAAACTCAGCAACGCACGACAGAAGTGGTCGACCTATGAATTTGAATTATATGCAGTGGTTCAGGCACTGCGCCATTGACGCCATTATCTTATTCAAAGGGAATTTATACTATACACTGATCATCAGGCCTTAAAATTTATCAATACTCAGACTAATGTGAATCGTATGCATGCTAGATGGATTTCGTTTTTACAGAAATTCACGTTCGTTCTGAAACACAAATCAGGGTAGCAAAACAAGGTGGCAGATGCACTAAGCCGACGTGCATCCCTTCTTATTACAGTGAGCAGTGAGGTGATCGGATTCGACTGTCTCAAGGAACTTTATGCCGAGGACGAGGATTTTACAAATGCATGGAAAAAGTGCCAAGAGGGGCACCCGAGTGACCTTCTAATTCAAGATGGTTTCCTCTTCAAAGGAAATCGACTTTGCATCTCCCAGAGTTCGTTACGGGACAAAATTATTATCGAGCTGCATGGCGGTGGCCTCGGCGGTCATCTAAGACGAGATAAGACTCGAGCGATAGTGGAAGAGCGGTATTACTGGCCGCAACTTGCTCATGATGTTGGCAGGGCGGTACAACGATGTCATATTTGTCAAACCGCTAAGGGACAATCTCAAAATACAGGTCTTTACACGCCATTACCAGTGCCAGATGCCCCTTGGGAGGATTTATCTATGGATTTTATATTAGGGCTCCCACGAACACAACGCGGCATGGACTCAGTGTTCGTGGTGGTAGACCGATTCTCCAAGATGACACACTTCATTCCGTGCAAGAAGACCTTTGATGCAATATACGTTGCTAACCTTTTCTTCAGAGAGGTTGTGCGACTACATGGGATTCCTAAGACGATCACTTCAGACCGGGACACAAAGTTCGTTAGCCACTTTTGGCGAGCCTTGTGGAATCGGTTCGGTACACGACTTCACTTCAGTAGTGCTTATCATCCACAAACAGATGGGCAGACTGAGGTCGTCAACCGCACATTGGGGAATCTCATCCGTTGCCTTTCAGGTGACAAACCGAAGCAGTGGGACATGGCCCTGGCTCAAGCAGAGTTTGCGTTCAACAACATGGTAAACTGATCGACAGGAAAGTCTCCGTTCCAGATTGTTTATGGGTGCGTGCCTCGTCACACACTCAATTTGGTTCCCCTGCCCAAGCTTCCAGGCATGAGCATTATAGCTGAACATATGGCAGACCGAATCATGGACATACATGCAGACGTGCGCAACAAATTACAGGCTTCGAACGAGAAGTACAAAGAAGCGGCCGACAAGTATCGACGCGCTAAAGTGTTCAAAATAGGTGATCAGGTGATGGTCCACCTACGTAAAGAGTGATTTCCTACCGGTACCTACAACAAGTTGAAACACAAGAAGATTGGACCGGTACCGATCATTCGCAAGATCAATGACAATGCCTACGTTGTTGATCTTCCGGATGACATGGAGATTTCAAGGACTTTCAACGTGGCAGATCTGTACGAATATCATGAATCAAAGCAGGACGAGAACTCGGGGTCGAGTTCTTTCGAAGTGGAGGAGACTGATGTAGAACGGGTCGCTGATTATTTCATGGCCCAGATGGAGCAAAAGAAGACCGGTCGGGGTCGAAAGTGATCCGGACCGTCAGGACCGTAAATCGGTCGTATCTCACAATCCGGAATGAGTTACGGGACGTATAATATATCAATTTGGGGTAGCTCGAGCTACTTTAGCCAACCAACCCCGCTATGCCAGGTTGCCCAAGCCGAAATCGCGAGATTCGACCGTATCGACGGTCATTAGGCTAGTTTATTTTCAGTTTTACTATTTATAGTAAGTTTTAATTCGATCATAACTTTGCATCCGTATGGTTTTAGAGTTAGTGCCCAATATGAAAAGGGCTTAGAATTTTTAGTAGAACAAAGTGGTTGAGGCCGTTTGAAAACTTTTTATTTTTGGCCGAAAACCAAGAGTTCTAGTAGGATTGAACGACTTCCATAAATAGTAAGTTTACTATTTATAGTAAGTTGCGTTTTCTAGGAGTTTAAGTTGGAGTTGGATTCTGATACTTTACCTAGGGTTTAGTTTCCTATTTATATGCATTGTAATTTCGTTATTATTCATTCAATCTTCAATAAATAATTATTTGGAATTAAATTCCTTTTTTTTCTTCTTTTCTTTCTTCTCGTGGATTCGAGAAACTATCGGTTAGGGAGACGGTGATCGACCTACCACGTCCTCCTTGGGTTTAGTTTCCTATTTATATGCATTGTAATTTCGTTATTATTCATTCAATCTTCAATAAACAATTATTTGGAATTAAATTCCTTTTTTTTTTCTTCTTTTCTTTCTTCTCGTGGATTCGAGAAACTATCGGTTAGGGAGACGGTGATCGACCTACCACGTCCTCCTTGCGTTAGGGACCCACTTGAAGATCCATTCTGTGATAAACTGAGATAAGCGTTGATCTCAGATCCAAGGCGTTCCTTAGATAGCCCTTAGAATTGTAGAAAACTGTAAAAAAATTGATCAAGATCCGATCACACGCATCACATCCAATATTTTTCTGGTAAGGAATGACATAGACACCTGGATAATCCAATTAACTGATATAGACCATCATTCCGTTGGGTCTAACATCCATTTCATGTGCTACCATTCAAATATGACACTAATTTGGCATATAGGTACAATCTTTAATATGGACGGTGCATAGGTCCAATCTACAATTAATATGGACGGCGCATAGGTCTAATCTACAATTTGACCAATCTATTTATTATGGATTTCTTATCAATGTAGGGTCACTTTGATTGGACCAATTTGGGGGCTCACCATAGATTTCTTATCCATGTAGAGTCACACTTTTGTTAGACCATCCTAACCAATTCACACATTGCTTGGAAAGAGGATGGCTAGCTACAAAATAAGGAAAAATCATAAATGGATTGGATCATTCAATCAGTGTCATTTTTGCATAGTATCCAACAGAATGGGTTATGAACTTACGACAGTTTAGATGGATTGATTGATGAATCAGTTTTATTAGTTTTGCATGGTATCCAACAAAATGGGTTATGAACTTAAAGACAGTTTTGATGGATTGATTGGACTGTTCAAATGACCGAATGCAAATAAGAGTACCATAACTTGAACTGCATCAATGATTAAAAGAAAACAAAGGGATTTTTTTTTTTTCGTTGCTGGCTTAAATTTCTGTGATATCATGAATGGTCGGCTCTAATATTAGACACATATCTTGTTCCCACGTGCAGAGGGTGTGCACTTTGAAAGTGCACTCGAGCTATTGCTATTTGCATTCAGGGAGAGAATTATGGGTTGAGGTGCGGCCCTGACTAAGTTGATGTATGTGTTGTACATCCACGCTGTCCATCTGTTTTTTCCCTTCATTTTAGGACATGAACCAAAAAATGAAGCAGATCCAAATTCAGGTGAACCAAAACATATGAGAAACAATGATGATTCAATGCCCACCATGATCAAAAAAATTCTTGGGCCTACCCTAATGTTTATTTTAAATTAAGGGAAAAAGAAAATAAATTTCAGCTTGATCCAAAACTTTTGTCACCCACAAGAAGTTTTTGATGGTCAACCACCACTGTTTTCTGTGGTATGGTTCACCTGATGTTTTGATCTGCTTCATTTTTGGCTCATGCCCTCAAGTGAGCTGGTAAAATGGATGGACAGCGTGCATATATAATACATTCATCAAAGTGAGCCCCATGGTCTGGGCCACACTATGTTGGGTGAGGCTGGGGCAGCACATAATTCGCTCTGGATGTATGGAGTGATAATAGGAAATGAACAGTGCTGTGGTAGGTTGCGCATAGGAAACAGATTCCGTCCAACCCTGGTCCAACCTTTAATCAACCAGATCTGTGTGAGGCCCACTGCAATGTATCTATTTATCACATTTTATATCCCTTTTCTAAGATCATGCTAGTATATGGGCTAAAAAATGAGGCTGATCCACCACTCCATGGACCACACCAAATAGTAAGCTTGGGTTGCTTTAATATGCATTAGATGTAAGAGTCATCTCTGGTGTGGTGCACTAAAGTGTTGGTTCTGCTTCATTTTTGTGCCCATACATATACACTAGCACGTTCTTGGAAAAGGGATGGACCGTGTGGATAAATTGGGACGCGGATTTCCTGCCAACGCCTTGTGCAAGAATTTACTGCGCTGGAAACCACAGTGGGGTCCACAGTAATGGTTTTTTATAAATCCACCCCGTCCATCTGTTTTGGGAGCTCATTGTAGGACATGGAAACAAAAATGAACGGGATCCAAGACTCAAGTGGACCTCACTAAAGGAAAAGGTGGGTAGGTAAATTACTACCGTTGAAACCTCCCTGGGTCCACATTGATGTTTATATGACATCCATACTGTTCATAACGTCACTACTACTGGGATGAACAGGAAAAACAAATATTATCCTGATTCGAAACTCCTGTGGCTCCACAAATATTTCAACTGTGGACGTTCAAATCTCACGCTTTCGGCCCACTTGAGTCTTGGATCCGGTTCATTTTTGCTTTCATATCTTAAAATGAGCTCCCAAAACGGATGGACGGTGTGGATTTATAAAAAAAACATCACTGTGGCCCCACCGTGGTTCCCAGCACAGGAAATTCCTGCGCAAGGCTTTCGCAGGAAATCCGCGCCCGATAAATTGATACACCACGGCGGGCCCACACGTAGATCTAGTCTAGTCGGACGCTTAAAGGTCCCACCGAGTGGGATGCAATCCGCTTTCAGTCGCATAGGTGCTTTTGGTGTACCCACATATGTAGTTACTAGCTCTACACCGTACGCCGCCGATTACGTCCGACCCTGGCCGGACCTTTAAGCGGCCATATCTGTGTGGGGCCCTCGGTCATGTATCTGCTTATCCGCACCATCCATCGATTTTTTAAGATCATGTTAAAGTACGGGGAAAAAATAAGGTAAATCCAAAGCTCTAATAGGCCACACCTAGAGAAGACTCTTGCATTTAATGCAACTTTCATTAATTCTTTGCTCAGGATAGTGTACCTAAGATTATTTGGGGGTCGTCTTTCCCGGGTCGGCACTATCAACCTTCTTTCAGGTCGGCTCTTTACCCACAACAATACCTATTTCTGTCCAAGTAAGGGTAGGACGTAATCAACTTCCTTTCTTTATATCTATTATTAAATTTAAGACATAATTTTACAGAGCCGTGATTTCTCAATAGAGAGAGATTTTAATTTATTATTAAATTTAAGATACTACTTTACAAAGTGGTGATAGCTCAATAGAGAGGGACTGCATCGTACCGAAGATCTAAAAGTCTTGTGTTCCAACTTAACTATGAAAATGAATCTTGGTATTTTTTAATATTTTCTATAATTAAATTAATCTAAAGCTAATATTTATTATCTTTTTCTCTTTGAAAATTATTTATAATTTTTTCAGAAATATTTGGGAGCTCACCATAGATTTCTTATCCATGGATTTCTTATCAATGTAGAGTCACTTTGATTGGACCAATTTGGGGGCTCACCATAGATTTCTTATCCAATTTGGGGGCTCACCCAATTTGGGGGCTCACCATAGATTTCTTATCCATGTAGAGTCACACTTTTGTTAGAATTGTAGAAAACTGCAAAAAAATTGATCAAGATCCGATCACATGCATCACATCCAATATTTTTCTGGTAAGGAATGACATAGACACCTGGATAATCCAATTAACTGATATAGACCATCATTCCGTTGGGTCTAACATCCATTTCATGTGCTACCATTCAAATATGACACTAATTTGGCATATAGGTACAATCTTTAATATGGACGGTGCATAGGTCCAATCTACAATTAATATGGACGGCGCATAGGTCTAATCTACAATTTGACCAATCTATTTATTATGGATTTCTTATCAATGTAGAGTCACTTTGATTGGACCAATTTGGGGGCTCACCATAGATTTCTTATCCATGTAGAGTCACACTTTTGTTAGACCATCCTAACCAATTCACACATTGCTTGGAAAGAGGATGGCTAGCTACAAAATAAGGAAAAATCATAAATGGATTGGATCATTCAATCAGTGTCATTTTTGCATAGTATCCAACAGAATGGGTTATGAACTTACGACAGTTTAGATGGATTGATCGATGAATCAGTTTTATTAGTTTTGCATGGTATCCAACAAAATGGGTTATGAACTTAAAGACAGTTTTGATGGATTGATTGGACTGTTCAAATGACCGAATGCAAATAAGAGTACCATAACTTGAACTGCATCAATGATTAAAAGAAAACAAAAGGGATTTTTTTTTTCGTTGCTGGCTTAAATTTCTGTGATATCACGAATGGTCGGCTCTAATATCAGACACATATCTTGTTCCCACGTGCAGAGGGTGTGCACTTTGAAAGTGCACTCGAGCTATTGCTATTTGCATTCAGGGAGAGAATTATGGGTTGAGGTGCGGCGCTGACTAAGTTGATGTATGTGTTGTACATCCATGCTGTCCATCTGTTTTTTTCCTTCATTTTAAGACATGAACCTAAAAATGAAGCAGATCCAAATTCAGGTGAACCAAAACATATGAGAAACAATGATGATTCAATGCCCACCGTGATCAAAAAATTTCTTGGGCCTACCCTAATGTTTATTTTAAATTAAGGGAAAAAGAAAATAAATTTCAGCTTGATCCAAAACTTTTGTCACCCACAAGAAGTTTTTAATGGTCAACCACCACTGTTTTCTGTGGTATGGTTCACCTGATGTTTTGATCTGCTTCATTTTTGGCTCATGCCCTCAAGTGAGCTGGTAAAATGGATGGACAGCGTGCATATATAATACATTCATCAAAGTGAGCCCCATGGTCTGGGCCACACTATGTTGGGTGAGGCTGGGGCAGCACATAATTCGCTCTGGATGTATGGAGTGATAATAGGAAATGAACAGTGCTGTGGTAGGTTGCGCATAGGAAACAGATTCCGTCCAACCCTGGTCCAACCTTTAATCAACCAGATCTGTGTGAGGCCCACTGCAATGTATCTATGTATCACATTTTATATCCCTTTTCTAAGATCATGCTAGTATATGGGCTAAAAAATGAGGCTGATCCACCACTCCATGGACCACACCAAATAGTAAGCTTGGGTTGCTTTAATATGCATTAGATGTAAGAGTCATCTCTGGTGTGGTGCACTAAAGTGTTGGTTCTGCTTCATTTTTGTGCCCATACATATACACTAGCACGTTCTTGGAAAAGGGATGGACCGTGTGGATAAATTGGGACGCGGATTTCCTGCCAACGCCTTGTGCAAGAATTTACTGCGCTGGAAACCACAGTGGGGTCCACAGTAATGGTTTTTTATAAATCCACCCCGTCCATCTGTTTTGGGAGCTCATTGTAGGACATGGAAACAAAAATGAACGGGATCCAAGACTCAAGTGGACCTCACTAAAGGAAAAGGTGGGTAGGTAAATTACTACCGTTGAAACCTCCCTGGGTCCACATTGATGTTTATATGACATCCATACTGTTCATAACGTCACTACTACTGGGATGAACAGGAAAAACAAATATTATCCTGATTCGAAACTCCTGTGGCTCCACAAATATTTCAACTGTGGACGTTCAAATCTCACGCTTTCGGCCCACTTGAGTCTTGGATCCGGTTCATTTTTGCTTTTATATCCTAAAATGAGCTCCCAAAACGGATGGACGGTGTGGATTTATAAAAAAAAACATCACTGTGGCCCCACCATGGTTCCCAGCACAGGAAATTCCTGTGCAAGGCTTTCGCAGGAAATCCGCGCCCGATAAATTGATACACCACGGCGGGCCCACACATAGATCTAGTCTAGTCGGACGCTTGAAGGTCCCACCGAGTGGGATGCAATCCGCTTTCAGTCGCAATAGGTGCTTTTGGTGTACCCACAGTTACTAGCTCTACACCGTACGCCGCCGATTACGTCCGACCCTGGCCGGACCTTTAAGCGGCCATATCTGTGTGGGGCCCTCGGTCATGTATATGCTTATCCGCACCATCCATCGATTTTTTAAGATCATGTTACGGTACGGGGAAAAATAAGGTAAATCCAAAGCTCTAATAGGCCACACCTAGAGAAGACTCTTGCATTTAATGCAACTTTCATTAATTCTTTGCTCAGGATAGTGTACCCAAGATTATTTGCGGCCATGGTGGGGTACCTGAGATCGAACAGAGCTCATCTCCATCGATTGCAGAAGCGATGGATCATTGGTCCCACCATGAAAAAAAAAAAAAAAGATCATCTTTCCCCTGAATCCAAGTGACCATTTGGCCGTAAAAATAATTTTTACACAGGGTGTAAATGTTTTCAAACAGGATGGGTGTTTTGGATCATGTCTTTGAAGTGTAGGGCCCACCCTTTGGATCGTGCTTGTGCATGAGGTGGTAGAGCACCATGGTGCACCATGAAAGAAATATTTAAATGAGTAATGATGAAAGATTTCTCCCATTACATGATGAGAGAGAAGTGAGAGCATGGACACGTCCACGACCCCCCCTCGCCAGGGCCACACATGACGTTTATTTTTCATCTAACCTGTTCCATCAGGTCACATAGACCTGTACAGAGGGACCCCACAGATATCAGCCTTGATCCAAAAGCTTAGGTGGACCCATCATGAAAAACAGTGGAGATTGAACGACCACCATGAAAAACAGTTGGGGCCCACCCTGATGTATGTTTGTTATCCAAGCTGCTCATCCATTTTGCCATATCATTCTACGGCATGGGCCCAAAAACTGAACCAGATACAAATCTCAAGTGGGCCATCCCCACTAGAAACAGTGTGGACCATGATGTCCACCGTTGAAACCTTCCTAGGGACTCACTAATGATCTTTATTGCCACCCAGATCTGTGCCTGTGAAGGGAGAACACTAATCTCATCTTTATCCAAAGCTATTGTGGCCCCAAGGGGGTACACGCTGGTCTGCAGGTGGCCCCACCCTATGAGTCCCACATGATGTATGTGTTTGATCCAGCCCACCTATGATGTATATGCTTTACCCACTTTGTCCATTCACAGTGACATATCATTTTGGACGTAGGGCCCGATTATAAGTGGGCCACATTAAAAGAAATAATGATGAATTGACACCAGCCATTTAATATCACCACCGTAAAAGTCAAGCAAATCTGAAGCTCACGTGAACCACGCTAAAGGAAACAGTTGGGATAAAAACACCAACCCTTGAAACCTTCCTATGGTCCATTATATGCTATTTGAGCTTTTGATGGGGGACTTTCAATCACCACTGATTTATGTAGTGCATTCCATTTGAGTTTTTGATCAGCTTCATCTTTTTGTTCATGCCCTAAAATAAGTTAGAAAAATCGGTAGACGACATGGATAAAATGCATACATCATGGTGGGATTCATAGCACTTGACACCACCCAATTGGATAGTGTTAGGGTCACCTTCCAATCCTGGACCCTAAATGATTGGATCCAAACTTAAATAGGTTTGTAAGCCAGTTTTAATTATAGTCGGTAAATTGGATTCACATGATGGTGATATGAAGCAGATTGGGTGGTCATCTACAGATTGATCCAAAACTTTTGTGGTCCCAAAGAAGTTTTTAATGGTGGGCGTTCAATCACCACTATTTTCTATAGTGTGGTCCACTTAGGTATTTCATCAACTTCATTTTTGGGTTGATGCCTTAAATTGAGCGTGCAAAATGGATGTACTGAGTGGATAAAACCCATGCATTACATTGGGCTCCACAGCACATGACATCACCTAGTTGGGTAATGTTGGGGCCACCCCAATCCACTTCCCCGAGTGGTTGGCGTTTAAGTAATTGTTATGAGATGATAGATATAGGAAGCTAGGTGGTGTTGAGTATTATAGGACCACCACAATCTATGGGTTTTATATCTATGCCGTCCATCCATTTTGCTATCTTATTTTAGGTCATGAGCCCAAAAGTGAAGCAGATCCGAATCTTGAGTGGATCACGCCTAGGCCTGCACACGGGTCGGGTTAGGGTTGGGTTGGGCCCAACCCTAGACCGAACCTAAATATATTTAAAGGTTCGGGTTTCAGTCCGGGTCGTGACCGGGTTGAGTTGACCCAACACTAACCCTACCCTACTTGTAAAAGGGCCAACCCTAACCCTACCCTACCCTACCCTACCCTATATGTTAAACCGGGTCGGGTCGGGTCGGGTCGGGTTAGGACTATGTTTCTATGGTGTGGTCCACCTAAGATTTGAGTCAGCTTCATTTTTGGTATCTTATCCTAAGATGATCTTTCAAAATAGTTGGATGGTGTGGATTTAAGACACATAATCAGGGGCTACCTACCTTGGTGGATCCCGGATGTCACCTAATCTACTCCCTGTGAGTGTAAGATGAGCGCAGCTTAGGTGAGAGTTGGTGAGACCCGGAACTAGCCATGTGAGTGAGACCCTAACCATGAGGCTCACCTCGATGTATATATTGTAAATCCATGCCGTCCATCTACATTTCCAGATTATTATAGGACAGCCCCAAAAAGGAAGCAGATAAAAGCTTTAGGTAGACCACAAGACAAAAATCAGTGGTCATTGAACTCCCACCATTAAAAGATTCTAAAGTCCACCCTAATGTTTATTGACCATTCAACCTATTGATAATGCTATATAGATATTTCTAAAAGCAATAAACTAGTATAAACGAGGCAGTTCAGGTCAGGTGGAACAGGTCGGGTATACACGGGTCGGGGTACGGTCAGGTCGGGCAGGTTTGGCATGTACCCTAAACCGTACCTAAATTAAAAACAGTCCAGCCGCATCTACTCGCAACCGGATCGTTTTCTCAGCCGGGTCGGGACGGATCAGGTTTCTACCGGGTCGGGTCGGGTGGGTTGGGCAGGTTAACGGGGCAGATGTGCAGCCCTAATCACGCCATAGGAAATAGTTAAGATAATAACGACCACAATTGAAAACTTCCAAGGCACACCATAATGTTTACTTATCATCCATCCTGTTGATGTCCCACGGTAATTTTTATTTGCCGTCCAACCAATTGATAATGTCACATAGATTTAGATGAAGGGAAAACACAACTATCAACTTGATCCAAAACTTCGAAGGCCTCTAAGATGCTTTTAATGGTGAGCATTTAGTCACCACTGCTTCTTGTGGTGTGCTCCTTTTGAGCTTTTCATTAGCTTTATTTTTTGGCTCATGCCCTAAATTGAGCTGAAAAGGTGGATGGATGGTGTGGATAAGACACATACATCAAGGTGGGCCCTACAGCGCCAGATACCGCCTAAACGGGTAGTGAAGGGGTCACTACTCAATCCGCTTCCCCATATGGGTGGTACCAAAATTAATGAGCTATGTAAGCCTAATTTTAATCATGATTGTTAATATTGGATTCATATATTAATGATAGGAAGCAATTGGGTGGTGACCCCAACAAGACCCATCTACTTGCTGTTGGGTATTGTGGGGCCCATTATGATGCATGTGTCTTATATCCAGACGATTTATCCATCTTTTCAGGTCATTTTATTGCATGAGCCCCCAAATGAAGCTAATTTAAAGTCCAACCGGACCACAACACAAGAAACAAATGAGGAAAATGACACCCACCTAAGAAACCATCCTAGGGCCCACCTTAATGTTTATTTGCCATCCAACCTGTTGATAAAGTCATACAGACTTGGATGAAGAGAAGATGAAAATATAAACTCAATCCAAAACTTTTGTGGCCCGTAAGAAGTTTTTAAAGGGGGCATTCAATCACCATTGTTTCGTATGGGGTGTTCCTATTGGCTTGTTGATCTGCTACAATCTCCATAAAATGAGTATATATATATATGTGTGTGTGTGTGTGTGTGTGTGAGCGCACGAGCGCGTGCGCGATGTGATCTCAAATCCAAATATCAGGTGGTCCATAACACTAGAAACAGCAATGAGTGACCATTAAAAACTTTTTGTGGGCCACGAAAGTTTTAGATCAAGCTAATATTTATATTTTTCCATTCATCCAGATCTTTTTCACATTATAAGCATCTTGGATTGCAAATGAACATTACTAAAACCTAACGATGGGCTCTTAGGATTTTTTAATGGTGGGGCACTCAATCGCCACTGTTTCCAGTGGTATGATCCACTTGAGATTTGGATTTGAGATCACCATAGAATTTGGGCTCATTCAACAAAATATGCTGGAGAAATGGATGGATGGTGTGGATAAAACACATTCCCTCAATTTTAGTGATGGTCGGTATCAGTGGACTGATATTAAGAAGAAACGAAATGGATTGGATGGTGACCCAACACCACCCAGCATGATACACGCTGTTTCGTGTCCCAGTGAGTTGTGGGCCACCTTGATACATGTATTTTATATCCAGGCCATCCATCCATTTTGCCAGCTCATTTTAGGAAATGAGCCCAAAAATGAAATAGATCCAAAGCTTAACTAGACCACACCACTGAAATAGCAGGGATCATGACACCCACTGTTGAAACCTCTCTCGTGTTCACCGTAATGTTTATTTGACATCCGTTTAAAGAGGTTTGTACGTCCGTTTTAATGGCAATCCATAAGATTGGATTAAAGTGATGGAGATAGCAAGCAGTTTGGGTGGTGACACAACTCTGCCAACTAGGTGGTGTGTAAATGTGGTGGGGCCCACCGTGATAGATGTATTTTATACCAACATCGTCCATCCATTTTGCCAACACATTTAGGACACAACCTAAAAATGAAGCAAAACCAAAGGGGGGTTGTCAATGGGCCATGTTAGGGCCGGGCCAAGCTTTGTCCAAACCTGACCCGTCTCTCTCAACTTATGTCCAAACCGGACATGTGAGGGGCCACAATAGTCTAGCCCAAGCCCAGCCTAAGATACAAATGCTGGGCCCGACCTAAACCTGGCTTCAGCCTGAGCCCAGCCTTTCACATAAAGAAAGAAATTATCCTTTAATCCTGTGATTTTTCATATATAAAAAAAAATCATCAACACTATAAAGAGTTAAAGGAGTTTTAGGAGGGAGATGGAATTGTAAGAAAAATTTATGTAAAAATTAAAATTTTAAAAGGAGAAAAAATATTTAAATTTAAATTTTAAATTAAAAATATATTCGGGTCGGGTTGAGATGTCAGGCTTTTGAACAGCCTAGTCCAAGTCCGGCCCGTTTGAAAAAAACGGGCTTATAGTTTAAGCCTGAACCGGACCCACAGGCCTAATACTCTAGTCCAAGCCCAACCCAATGTGGCCTAGGCCCGAAAGCCAATCGGGCCAACCCGGTCCATTGACAGCCCTACAAAGCACAACATGACCACACCACAGGAAACAGGGGGATAATGATACCCACTCTTGAAACCTTGGTAAGGCCCACGTATTTTTTTTCTTTCACCATTCAACCATTTGATAAGGTCACGTAGATCTAGTTGAAGGGAAGAAAAAAAAATATCAACTTGATCCAAAAATTTTGTGGTACCAAAGAAGTTTTTAATGGTGGGTGTTCAATAGCCACTATTTTCTGTAGTGTTCTGCATGACTTGAGCTTTTGATCGGCTTTGTTTTTGGGCTAACGACCTAAACTGAGCATGCAAAATGGATGACTGGCATGGATAAGAAAACATGCATCAAATTGGGCCCCACAGTGCATGACACCACCTAGTTGGGTGATGTTGGGGTCAGCACCAAATTCGCTTCCATAAGTAGCTTTTTTTTTGGTCAGTCATGCAAGGCTTCCATAAGTAGTTGGCCTTTAAGTGATCAGCTTTAATGATACTTAATATGATTGCAATAGATGATGGAAATAAAAAGCTAAATAGGGTTGGGAATTATGAGGACCACCAAGAGCCCAAAAATAAAGCAAATCTGAAACTCAAGTTGAACACACCATAGGAAATAGTTAGGATAATAACGCCCACAATTGAAAACTTCTGAAGGCACATCATAATGTTTACTTATCATCCCACCATAATTTTTATTTGCCATGTCATGTAGGCCTAGATGAAGGAAAAACACAACTATCCACTTGATCCAAAACTTTGGTGGCCCCTAAGAATATTTTAATAGTGGGCATTCAAGCGCTACAATTTCCTGCCGTATGCTCCACTTGAGCTTTTAATCAAACTTTATTTTTGGACTCATGCCCCTAATTGATCTAGAAAAATGAAAGGAAGGTGTGGATAAAACATATACATCAAGGTGGGCCCTACAATGTCGGACACCACCACCCAATCCGCTTCCCTAAGTGGGTGGTGCCAAACTTAAAGAGGTATGTACCCCAGTTTTAATCAGAGTTGTTAAGATTGGATTCATCTGGTATGATATGCAGCCATTGGGTGGTGCCCCAACACTACCCATTTACTTGTTATTGGATGTTGTGGGGCCCTAAGTGATACATGCGTTTCATATCCACACAATCCATCCATTTTTTCAGGTCATTTTATTGTATAAGCTCAAAAGTGAAGAAAATCGAAAGTTCAAGTGGACCGCACCACAAGAAACAATGAGGAAAATGACACTCATCCAAGAAACCATCCTAGGGCCCACCCTGATGTTTATTTGCCATCCAACCTATTCGTAAGGTCATACAGACTTGGAAGAAGGGAAAATGAAAATATAAGATGAATCCAAAACTTTTGTGGCCCCTAAGAAGTTTTCAAAGGGGGGATTTCAATCACCATTGTTTCCCATGGGGTGTTCTAATAGGCTTGTTGATCTGCTACAATTTTGGGCTCATGCATAAAATGAGCTGGCAAAATGGAGAGACGTCGAGGATGTAACACATAGATTATAGTGGGCACCACAACGCCTCACAACACCTAGCTAGGTGGTATCGGTGTCACCACCTGATCCATTTTCATAGGTTAGTGCCCCAAACTTAAAGAGATTTAGTAAGCCGGTTTAAATTATAGTCAATAAGATTGGATTAAGATGACAATAATAAGAAGGGGATTGGATGGTGACAAAACACAACCCAGCCAGGTGGTGTTAGCATTGTGGAGCCCACCTTGAAGTATGTGTTTTATACCCACGTCGTCCATCCCTTTTAGGGCTGAAAGTCGGGCGGGTTGGGTCGGGTTGGTGCTGAACCCTAACCCAACCCAAGGTTCCTATAACTCAACCCTAACCCAACCCAACCCAATCTCGGGTTGGGAATTCTCAACCCAAGCCCAACCCAAGCGGGCTCGGTCGGGTTGATCGGGTTGGTCGGGTTGATACATGCTAATATTTTCGTTATTACATTAGTCTATTATGTTTCAATACACGCCTTATTTTTTGTACCTATAGCATTATTAATTATATATGTACTTATTTATGTAAAGAGCTTCACTTTTCCTAAACAAATAAGTTAAAATACAAGTAAACATTATAAGTTTACTTCACTAAAGTATAATAAAAGTATAAGTAACTTGTATATACATCGGGTTCGGGTTGGGTCGGGCAACCCGAGACCTCAACCCAAGCCCGACCCAAACTTCATCGGGTTGATGTTTTCATAGCCCAAGCTCGAGATCGGGTTCGATACTTCTTGCCCAAGCCCAACCCAATGTCGGGTCGGTCACGGGTCGGTCGGGTTGAACCCGCCCAACTTTCAGCCCTAATCCCTTTTGCCTACTTATTTAATGTTTCCTCCTCAAAATTCAAGCAAATCCGAAGCTCACGTGAACCACTAAAGGAAATAGTGGGGATAATGACACCCACCCCTGAAACTTTCCTATGGCTCACTATAATGTCGTTTTTCCATCCATCCTGTTGATAAGTTCACACATACCTCGATGATGGGAAAACACAAATACCACTTGATCCACCGGAATACATGATGTTGGGTGTTGTGGGGCCCCCCCATGATGTATGTGTTTTATATCCACACCAACCATCCCTTTTGCTTGCTCATTTTATGGCATGAGCCCAAAAATGAAGCAAAATTGAAGATCAAGTGCACCATATTGCAAGAAATAATGGGGATAATGACACTCACCCGTGAAACCTTCCCAAGGGCCCATTGTAATTTTTATGTGTCATCCAACTTGTCGATAAGGTCACACAAGCCATGATGAAGGGAAAACACAAGTATCAGCTTCATCCGAAACTTTGGTGGCCTCAAAGAAGTTATTAATGAGGGACATTCCATCACCATTGTTTAATGTGGTGTGGTCCATTTGAGCTTTTGATCAGCTTCACTTTTGGGCTTGTACCCTAAAATGAACTAGAAAAATGAATGGACGGCATGGATAAAATGTATACATCATGGTGGGGCCCACAGTGCCTGATTCCACATTGCTAGACGATGTTAGGATCACCTCCCAATCCGCTACCCAAAGTGGGCGGAGCCAAATTTAAATAGGTATGTATGCAAGTTTTAATTATAGTTGGTAAAATTGGATTCATATGAGGGTGATAAGAAGCGAATTGGGTGGTGACCCAACACCACCCGTCTACATGTTTTGAGTGTTGTGGGGCCCACCATGATGTGTGTTTTTATTTCCACACCGTCCATCTGTCTTACTAGTTCATTTTATAACATGAGCCCAAAATTGAAGCAGATCTTCAGATCAAGTGCACCACATCACCGGACATAATGGGGATAATGACACCCACCTATCAAACCTTCTTTCGGCCGACCGTAATGTTAACTTGCTATCTTACCTGTTGATAAGGTCACACAGACCCAGATGAAGGGAAAACACAAGTATCAGCTTGTTCCAAAACATTGGTGGCCCCCAAGAAATTTTTAATGGGGGACTTTCAATCACCGCCATTTCATGTTGTGTGGTCCATTCAAGCTTTTGATCAACTTCATTATTTTTGGGCTCGTACCCTAAAATAAGTTAGAAAAATGGATAGACGACATGGATGAAATGCACACATCATGGTGGGCCCCACAACACCTGACACCACCTAGTTGGACGGTGTTAGGGTCACCTTCCAATCCCCGTGGGTGGAGCCAAACTTAAATAGGTATGTATTATAGTCGTTAAAATTGGATTCATATGATGGTGATAAGAAGTAGATTGGGTGGTGACCAAACACCACCCGTCTGCAGATTGATCCAAAACTTTTGTGGCCCCAAAGAAGTTTTAAATGGTGGGCATTCAATTGTCACTGTTTTCTATGGTGTGGTCCACTTGAGCTTTTCATCATCTTCATTTTTGGGCTAATGCCCTAAACTGAACTTGCAAAATGGATGTACAGAGTGGATAAAACCCATGCATCACAATGGGCCCCACAGCCCATGACACCACCTAATTGAGGGTTGTTTGGGTCACCACCAAATTTGCTTGCCTGGCATTTAAGTCAGCCTTAATGATGGTTTATATGATTTCACTGAGGTATGGAGATAGAAAGCTAGGTAGTACTGTTGGGCATTTGAAGGACCACCACGATGTATGGGTTTTATATACATGCCATCCATCCATTTTGCCATCTCATTTTAAGGCATGAGCCCAACAATAAAGCAGATCCAAAGCTCAAGAGGACCACACCATAGGAAATAGTTAAGATAATAATGGCCACAATTGAAAACTTCCAAGGCCACACATCGTAATGTTTACTTACCAAACAACCTGTTGACATCCCATCGTAATTTTTATTAGCCATCCAACCGGTTGATAATGCCACAAAGACCTAACCGAAGGGAAAACACAAATATCAACTTGATCCATAACTTTGGTGGCCCCTAAGAAGCTTTTAATAGTGGGCGTTTAGTCACCACTGTTTCCTACGGTGTACTCCACTTGAGCTTTTGGTCAACTTTATTTTTGGGCTCATGCCCTAAATTGAGACGGAAAAAATGGATGGATGGTGTGGATAAGACATACATCAAGGTGGGCCCTACAACGCTGGACACCACCAAAATATTTTGTGTTCCTCTTCTTGATGAATGTGAAAGGCCAGTGAGTAGTCCACCTGAACTTGTAAGTCGATTGTGTTGGTCCCAAGTTCAATGGGATATAAACTAGCCATACTACTCAATCACTAAGATTAAACTACTACACAATGTTCAAGTATACCCAATTCAACTCAAAATGAAAAAATATTCAAAAACTACACTAATCAATCAATTTACATCACAAGACTTGAGCCAATTTTTTTTTTTTTTTTTAGGTTGTAGGACAACCGTATCACTTGCATGCACCAAGTAGGGTAACCTTATGTCACGATCTTCTGGGGTATTTCAAAGATTGAAAAAGAAATAATAATAATAATAATAATAATAATAATAATAAACTAAATAATCAAACCAAAATTATAAGGTAAAGGCAGCTCAGCCTACCATTTAATGACCACAACCAAATAATACCAAAAATAAAAGAAATACTCTACTGCAATGATTCTCAACCACTTAAGGGAAACCGGATCTCAGAGGCGGCTCAGCTGACCACGGAAAAATCTCTTAAATCACTTAATTAGAAGATAAAACAATAAAGAAATGAAATAAAATTACCCGATTAGCTAACTTGTACAAACTTTCAATACCATCGCCGGTAACGGTGCCAAAAATTTGTTTGATTTCCTTCAAGTGCAGAGGTTCAATTGTAATATTCCTGTAAGTACAGGGTCGAACCCACGAAGATAGTCTACTGAGAAAGCTTCTTACAAATCAACTAAACAGGTAATGAAAATAGATATCAAATGATCTATCCCAAATAGATTAAGGATTTGGATTGATATGGAAAAATTAAACTAAAGCATCGAAGTTCCACACATGGATTTAACAAACCATCTATCATGACTGATAATGATAACTCAACTAGATTAGAGCACTATGGTTTGCCTAGTCGAAATGTTTAACAATTAAAACATGTAAAAATGAGTAGAAAACTGTCAAATATTAGAAATCTCAAGTTCTACATCATTAAAACATACTTATAAGCTCTAGGGATTGTAAGGATTTGAGATCCATGAGATCACAAATAAAAAATGTGGAAGGTCAAAAGCCTCTCTCATATAAGAAATCTGTATTAGCTAGATCTAAGCATCCACCATACGGTTCTCACATGATGGATCAAAGATTTTCCTAATACATGATAACATGTATCAATCTTAAAATCCCATCATGAAATCATTAAGGAATCATCATGATGGATAATCTATTGAATCCATGTGCTTTCCTTCTAGCTCTGGCTAGAAGAGAATTAGAAGCACATGTTTAAAAATAAAAAGGGACAAGAAAAGAATAAAGAAAAGAGGAGAAGAATTGCAATAATAAAAAAAAGAACTTGAATTAATATAAAGAAATTGACACCTTAATGAACTTGCATGAATTGAAATTAAAATAAAGAATCAAGTAAAAAAATATCTCTCTCTTTCTCTCTCTCTCTCTGAAAACTCCTAGGAAAAAAATCTAAAAGAAAAGGAAAAAATGAGAATACAATTTGTGGAATTCGGTTCCCTTTTTATAGACTTGCACCGTCTCGAAATTCGCAATTTAACAGCCCTAGGGCTATTTCTGCACTTTCTGAATATTGCTTTTCCAGCCCTGCAGTTACGGATTTAGACTTTTCATGACATTTTCTGCACCATTCAAGTATCGTATCACCATTTCTTGGACTTTAAATCACCTTTTTAGTTCAAATTCATCATGATTCACACAATCACTATTAAACATGAAAACACATGTAATTAGATCACTTTAGCCACATAATTCATGTAAATGCAAGATGTACGTAGGGTTAAACATGCAAAATTTGTCACTCAACACTCCACTTGAGCTTTTGGTCAACTTTATTTTTGGGCTCATGCCCTAAATTGAGACGGAAAAACTGGATGGATGGTGTGTATAAGACATACATCAAGGTGGGCCCTACAACGCTGGACACCACCTAACTGGGTAGTGTAGGGGTCATCACTCAATCTGTTTCCCTAGGTGGGTGGTACCAAACTTAAAGAGTTATGTAAGCCAATTTTAATCATAGTGGTTAAGATTGGATTTATATGATGACGACAGGAAAAGATTGGGTGGTGATCCTAACATGACCCATCTACGTGTTGTTGGATATTGTGGGGCCCACCATGATGCATGTGTTTTATATCCACACCATCCATCTATCTTTTTAGGTCATTTTATTGCATAAGCCCACAAATTGTCATGCTCCGAAATTCGATATCCGAGTTGGCTAGACTTGACTCTGAATCTCAGGTCATGATTAAAGTTTTCAGCAATAACAATCATAATTTAATATAAATCATATTACAATAAATCATTATTCATAAATCCAATAATAGGTTCTATTACATTAGACTGGTCTTACTTTCAAATTCCTACTATCCATTATAGATATTTTTTTCCAACACAAAAGAAGAAAACAATAACTAGATCTTTGCTCTGCTCCGCTCCGTCACTAAATCCTATGCCCTACAAAACTGTCTAAGTGGGCATGAGCATAACAGTTTGTGGGATTATATCCAACCCAAATCTGAAAATTTTAGATTATTAAATACATAATTAATAGAAATATTTTGATTAAAAATCAAAAAATAAATTGAAATATTAAATCGCGAGATAACATGAATGCAATGCTGGAATTATAAAGATGCTGCGAATACTTTCCACAAATTCTCATCAATAATAAAGTAAATAACATCATTCTTACAACACCATACTCAAATGGATGGTCACGTTGCATTAACATCCACACATACTTCGCAATGAGGGACCCATTTATACATTAGTTGGTTAGACTATTGCTTCGGTTGTACCTTTGATGTAAGTTCGCACACACAATTGTACTCATACGCTATAAACAAAGAATACTCTAA
Source organism: Liriodendron chinense (assembly GCA_003013855.2). Lineage (NCBI taxonomy): Eukaryota > Viridiplantae > Streptophyta > Magnoliopsida > Magnoliales > Magnoliaceae > Liriodendron > Liriodendron chinense. Next base: position 88,970 of record ML058571.1, read on the forward strand.
AAGATTCAATATATGAGCTCTAGGGTCTTCCACCCAAGGGACACAATCGCCCTACTTGCTGGCTTTAGGAGTCTTCCACCCAAATGACATAATCGCCTTACTTGCTGGCTTTAGGGTCTCTCACCGAAGGGACACAATCGCCCTATTTGCTAAAACATATCTCTCTTTTTTTTTTCCACCATTTAATAATCAATAGAGATGCATGTATATCATGAATGATTCAAAATTGACAATAAAATAATTTAATTAATCTGATTTCTATATTATAATGCAGGTTTTATTCAAAGATGTAAAAATTCAAAACTATTAAAATTTAGTCATTGAAATTTCTGTAAGGTGGAATTGTTTTCCTTAATAATTTGGGATTTCAAAACCCCCTGAAAATACTGAAAATTTTATATACGTTCGAAAATCTCTTTTTTATATTAAATTTGGTTAAATATAAATATAATCTAACTATTTATATAAATTCTCAGTTTTCTTTAATAAATTATACAGATTATTATCTGAGTTAAAATTTTTATTTGAACTCAAGAGTTGAATTAGAAGAGAAGCTAATAGATTTCAATTCAATATTAAATTTTATTAAAATCTCAATCAATCAAATTATACAACCATATGCAATTTTTTTTTTTTTTTAGTCAGTGAGATCTAGAGAATTTAATTTACTAATTTATATTTTTAAATTTTGAAAAATCATTTTGGATTAAATTTATTAAAATTTAGAATTAACTTGGAGTTTTAACTTAGCCCTACCAACTAACATATATTTACAAATTCCTAAAGCCACATTTAGTTTTTTCTGCACTTTAATCTAAAATAAATTATTTAAGTTTAACCATCCAAAAATTTGATCTAAGTTTAACAAATTATTATAACATGAATAATTTGATACTTTAAGAATATGTAAGCCCGATTAAATAGTTAAATTATTATAAAATTTACTAATTTAATTTTCATCATTCTAAAATTAAATTTGATTAAATTATAATGAATCTAATAATTTCACCATTTAGATTTGATTATATTCAGAAATTAAATTACCTCTTTCATTAATATGTACCCACTATTAAGTCTAAATAATAAATTATTATAAAACAAATGATCCCATCAATTAGACTCAACTTTATTTGATTATATTCATAAAATTTCAGGATTTAAATCAAATCAATTTTCAAAACTTTATTCCTAATTAAAAAAAATTAACATATAAACCAAAATCTGTTTTAATAGATTTAAATTAATTTTAATCATTAAATCTAAATTTAATTAATTATTAGAAACTAATTAATTCCACATATTAAATCAATTTTTTTCAAACTAAATCAAATTTATCAAGATTTCAGAAATTTGATTGGACCTACGCTCAATTTAATTTAACTCAAAAAATTTAGATTTAATATATATATATATATATATATATATATATATATATATATATATATATATATATATATATATATATATATATATTCATTTTTTTAAGTAATTAATTTTCATAATTTTCGATATTACAACTAATTTGAATTCTAACATTTAAAATTAAATGTGATAATTTGAAATTAAACCTTAATTATAATTCTATTAAGTTGTAGAACTACATCAAATCTGAATTTTTTTTTTACAAATAAAAATTAACTCAACCTATTTTAGAAAAATAAATATTCAGAATTCTAGTGATGAATTTATTATCAGAATTTTAAACTATTATAGGATCAGTCACCACAGTATTATTTCCAAGTAAATCATCTTCTTAATACTTCTAACAAAAAATTTAAAATTGAGGAAACTATGAAATAATAATATAAAATTTTCAGATATAAGTACCGTTCACTCACCTAGTCAAAAACTTCAAAAAACTTCTTCTTCTTCTTTTTTTTTTTACTTTTCTTTTTCTTTTTTTTTCACACTTTACTTCTCGTACCTACACCTACGACCCTACACCCACACCCCGTACCTACACCCACGGCCCTATTTATAATAAGGAGGTCCCACTACATGTAATACACACAAGCTTAAAAAAATAAACAAAACTCACTTCTTAATGCACTTTTAACAACTTTTTTGTAACCAACACATTCACAATTTTATGAGTACTATTTATGACGTCAAAAGCCACCATGCGGGTGCATGGTGCTCATGTGTGAGTAACGTGTATGGTGTGATGCACCCAAGTATGTATTATTAGATGTAGTGAATGAGTAGTTTAACATGAAGACTTGGTTTGGATGGATGGTTGAGACATATGAATGGCTTAGAGAGGTGGATGAATGAATGGGTAGGATTGAAGGGTGGTTGGATAATGGGTTGAGTTAGATGGCCTTTGATGATGAATAGCTGGGATGGTTGATAGGATCGAACGATGGACGGTTGGATTTGACTACCATATGTGCATGAGCAACACTTACGTTAAACTAACTTTACTACTTTGTGATCTTTGTGATATATTGATTGTATCCAGTCAACGTCGACTTTAATAGGAACTGGCCCTTTAAGGGGTCTCTTAGCAGAGAGTGGCTCTTGGATTCACGCACATCATGTCACATATGTCCTGATCGGAGTTCATTCATGCAATACAGAGCGTATAATGGTGGATCGATGTTTTGGGCCACCCACAAGGTGGTGGGTATTAGTACGATGCACATTAGGATGTTCGATGGGATCGAACGAGACTTGAAAGATGTGAAGCATGTCTCTAAACTGAAGAAGAATGTGATCTCTCTCGGTGCACTTGAGGCTACAAGGTGCGGGTTCATCAGCTATGATCGGTATAGTAAAGTGGCAAAGGGGGCACTTGTGATGATGAAGGCACGGAGGTGCGGCAATCTTTACAAGTTGATGGGGAGCACTATTTATGGTGGAGTTGCGGGATCGACAGTGGAATCCACGATTGCTCGTATGTGGCAAGTGTCAAAGGGCCACATGAGAAGAGCAAGACGCGTGAAGGTATAAGGATAAAGTAGATGAGGCACAAGAAGCGATGGAGTTATGATGAAGACGAAGTAGAGATGGAAGATTATGTGTGGCACAGTGTTACATGACGATTAGAGTCATGGTGGAGATTGTTGAAATTGGACGCCTCAAATATTGTTGCAGCAGGAGCCGTTGACTGATCGCGGATGGCGACTGACCGGTCGAATTAGCGGATTTCTAGATAGAACTCTCTGGATGATTTTCGGGCATTGATGATTGATCACTATTGAGGCTCGACTGGTCAACAGGGGCCCGTGACCAGTCGCTGGTGGTGGTCGACCGATCGTCTAACCGACTTTCCTGTTTCGGTTTTCTTGCGCGATTTTGTGCTAGATATTTCTAATCTCGTTTCTTTCTTATGTAAGGGATGTAATACGTGATTAAGGTAAGAGCCTAGAGGGGTTGGGAGAGTTCTAAGGTGAGAGAAAGCTTATGAGAGCTTGTGATTTCTCTTGTGGGGCTTGGGGTCGGGGTGTTTCTTCTTCTTTCTCTCTAAGTTCACTTTGTGCCGTGGTTTTTTAACCCGTGAGGGGATTTTTCCACGTAAAAATCGAATTGCCATGTTGTGTGTGTCGATTGTTGCTTGATCATTGCCATTGTGGTTTGCCTTGTTTGATTCGCTTTCGCTGTCAGGATTCCCAACAACTGCGTGGTGTGCCACACACTATAAACATGAATGGTGTGTTGATGTTTTTCAAATTTTTGTGGGCCTCACCATGATGTATGTGTTATATCCACACTGTCCATCCATTTTACAAGATCATTTCAGGGCAGCGACCCAAAAATGAGGCGTATGCTCAAGTGGACCACACCACAAAAAGTAGTTTGGACAATGACACCCACCCACCGTTGAAACATTCCTAGGGCCCACCATGTTGTTTATTGCCATCCAATGTGTTCATAAGGTCACACGGACCTGGATGAAAGGAAAACACAAATATCATCTTAATCCAAAACTTCTGTGGCCCAAAGAAGCTTTCTTCAATGGTAGGTGTTCAATCCCTATTGCTTGTTGTAGTGTGGTCCACTTGAGCTTTGGATCTGCCTCATTTTTTGGATCATTTTTTCGCAAAATGGATGGAAAGTGCAGATATAACACAAACATTATGGTGGGGCCAACAAAACTTGGTGACATCACCGAGGTCAGTGGTGTGTCGTACACCACACGATCTGCTTCGGGTGGGCTGGGACAAGGATTGGGAAAGTTCTGTGGGGCCCACCATGCCACACCATCGATTCATTTTTCTTGATCATTTAGGGCATAAGCCTGAAAATGAGGCAGGACCAAAGCTCAAGTGGACCACACCACATAAAGCAACTGGGACGATAACACCCACCGTTAAAACCTTCCCAGGGCCCACCAGCCATCCAACCTGTTCGTAAGGTCACACAATCCAGATGAAGAAAAAACACAAATATTAGCTTGATCCAAAAGTTTTGCATGCGCCAAGAAGTTTTCAGCAGTGGGCATTGGTGTGGTTGAGCTTGAGCTTTGGATATGCTTCATTTTCTTTTTCTCATGCTTTAAAATAACACGAAAAAATGGATGGATGGTGTGGATATAACACATACATCATGGTAGGACCCATAGAACTTTGAAATGTCAACAGACCTCAGTGCTGTGTGTTCTATGCTGCGCAATCCAGTCCAGCCGATGGGCTGGAACTAGGGTTATCAATGGGCCAGGTTGGCCCGACGGGCTCCGGGCCTAGCCCGTCTCGGGCCAAGCTTGAATGAAGTATCAGGCCTGTGGGCCGATTCCGGCATCAAATATGAGCCCGGATACTAACGGGCTGGGCCTGGACTTAACACTCTACAAGCCCGTCATCCCAGCCCAGCCCGATTATTTTAAAAAATAATAATAATAAATTTCAACTAAAATTTCTCCCTCCAAAACTCAAAAACCTTTTTTTCCCAAGATCGAATTTATGTTCCAGAATCCAGAATTTTTTTAATCTTCCCAAGAACTCTTAAAGCCTCTCTCTCTCTCATCTTCTTGAAGCTCTTTTTGTTCTTTTTCTTTTTCTGTCAAGGTTTATATCACAATGTTGCTTCATTTTCTCTAAGAAAGAAGACAAAATGAGTTTCGTATAGGCCAAAAAAGGAAAAAAAAAGAAAAAAAAAAAGAGAGAGAGACCCAGATTCAGACCTTTCCCCACCCACCGCCCTCAGTTCCCAGGATCACTAATCACTAACAGAATTTGAAGCTGGAACCAAAATCAACCTCGACATATGATCAATCCTAGAACATGGACCGAGGCCCAAAATTATTGCCACATCCGTTTATAAAAACAAAATTCATTTAAAAGAAAGATTTTTTTTCCTCTTAATTTCTTCAACTTGGGCAATTTCTCTGGAAGGATGTTATCTGGAAGGATCAGCTATGGTGGCACTGCACGGACAACACCCAACATGAAGTCGTACACATTATCCCGGCGAGCAAACTTCTTGTGCAGCACCTTTTCAAACTCAAATCTCATCAAAGGTTTTTGCATTCTCAGCTGCATGCACCTGGGCTAGGTTGTTGTAATTTAGGCTGACAGAGAGTTAAAAGCTCTCTCTTCTTCAGCTAGCTTCCTCGAGAACTTTGCTGCATTAACATGGAATCCTAGTATCTTGCCTCGCAAGGGCTCCAGCAGCAACCATCTCATGTTTGTCCACGACAACTCCATCAAGCAGGGTTGCACCCATATATACCAACAAAAGCCTCATCCTCAACCGTGCACTCATGTAAAACAACACGATGACCTACAGTAACATTGTTGTATCTTCCCAAAGCTCTCACTGTCTGATCTTGAAGAAGAAGAAGAGTCGATTGGGAAAATGTAGCAGAGGCTAAAGCAACATGCCTTATGCAACAAGCTCTCTTACATAAACAGTAGCAGCAATCCCTCTACAATTCCTGCCTCTTCGCTCCTCCTCAGGTATTCCCATCCGGGTCATCCCCCCTTCTCAAATTTCATTCCGTCCATGTTCGGATTTCGATTCTCCATCGTCTGCTCCACCGGCACTCACATCCTTGCATATTCAATTTAGAAGGTCGGTCTATAGCCTGCCGACTCCTCACGGTGGCCGTAGTGCCAGCCATCAGAACCATTTGAGGAGGAAGGCCCACCCACCGACAGGTTATGATTACGATCGAAGTATGGATTGCAAAGACGGCCAGAAATCAAGCGTCAACCAAAATCATAAAATGGGCAATGGTTGGCTCATAAATAAGAGCCCTACAAACATAACCAGGACCCTGATAGAAATGGGCCTCGCTGAATCATCCTAAGCCGTCAATGCACGGCTGTTCTCATTATATTCTGGACCATCCACTTTCAGGACAAAAGTTGGAAGGCTACGATGATACGTAAGGGCCATCTGAGATGCACCATCGCCAGTCTACAGTGGGGGACATTGATCACTGAGAGGTGGGCCACACCAATAAGGATGCCGGTGCCAAATGTAAATCCCTGTGCCGCTGGCGTTATGTACACTGCCCCACACATGTATGTAATCCAAACCTAATCATCAGCTGGGTTATATCTTGGATGGGCCATAACCCACAAATCATCACTACAAGAAAAAAAGGCCCTTAGCCTCAGTTCAAAACAGTGGCTAAAATGGTTAAAGACTGTGGCTAAAGCTTTAGCCTCAGTTTTGCCTCAGTCACCCAAACCGACGCTCCAACCCCTGTGGCTAAAGGCTTTAGCCTCACTTTTAGCAAATGAGGTTAAAAGGCCTTTTATAGTCTCGATTTTTTCAACTGAGGCTAATCTTTTTAGCTTCAATTGCCTTAAATTAAGGCTAAATCAAGTTTTTAGCTTCCATTGTTTTCAACTGAGACTAAATCCAAATTTTAGCCTCAGTTGCCTCCAACCGAAGCTAAATCTATTTTTAACCTCAATTCTTAACAACCGAGGTTAAAGCTTTTAGCCATGGGAGTTGCAACCTCGGTTTGGATAACTGAGGCCAAATCGAGGTTAAAGATGGAATTAGCCTCTTTTGGCATCAACCGAGGCTAAGTTCAGTTTTTAACCTTGGATCTCAACAAATGAGGCTAAATCTACTTTTTTTTTTTTTTTACCTCGGTTAGAAACCATAACTAAAAATGTTTAATTTTTTAAATATTTGTTTAAATAAACCTGTGCATGTTTGAGGGGGGAGTGTGCTTGTGCGAGAGAAGGCTGCAAGTCCAAAATAAGCCTAAATTTACTTTAAAAAATAAAAAAATAAAAAATGTAAAAGAAGAGCAATCTACAATAAAATCACATTAGACGTCATGACTGCGTGTGTGTGGAAACAGCAGACGTCTGAAATCAATCTCTTCTCCATACTCCTCTCAGATTTTCCCATCTCTCCGTCCAACGAACAATTAAGGGAGTCCAATATAGCTTAATCAGATGGTGATCTACATCGCAATCTCCAGGCCCACCTAAAACAGAGAGCATATTACAACATGTTTTTAAGCACGATAGATCATGATAGCCATAAACATGTGCTTAAGCTGAAGTCTAAAGAAACAAACATCTTCATCAGGTTGTCACGAAATAGGTTTCAGTCCCAGATACAGATGGGATCCATGCGACTATGATCTTCATTAGCAAATGTGCATTGGCCGAGCCATACATCTCCCACTCTAGCTCAACAAGGTATGGAACTATCTCCTTTTTATAATGGATGCCACTGGATTCATCAAGGAAAAGAAAGAAAGAAAGAAAGAAAGAAAGAGTCCAGAACAGGGAGATATTTCTAGTGGTTGAATTTACTGCTCTACAAAAGAGCTAGATCTAGAAAATAGAGTCAGTTACCTAAAGCTAGGATATCTTTCTCCAAGCGAGCAGAGAAGCTCTGCAACAACTAGCAAGGAAAACTCCTCAACTAACATGTAATACCATCCATGAAACTAGAAGAGGAAAAAAAAAACTCTTCCGACTATTGAATGACCAATAACGATTAGAAGACTGTTAAATGCATAAATACATATACATACATAAATACGTACATATACACACATGCATACATAATACAAACATGTAGAAGAATTATCACATGCAGTCGACACTATCACAAGTGGTGTCGAGTGGTGTACCATGATGTGTTTCAGTAATCCACAGTCCATCAACAGCGTCCACCCTTGTAGGGTCGGAACCTAAAAATCAGCCTGTCCCTTGACCTAGGTGGGCCACCATACAAGAAACAGTGGAGGTTGAACGCACACTTTTTGTTCCTGAGTGGACCTATCATGACCTTTATATGTCATCCAACCTGTTCATTGTGTGCATCCCACCTGGAGAGACTGACAAACTTTTAGGCCATTCTTTAACTCAGGTGGGTCACACCAAGTGATTTTATAGTTTTGAGGCATGATTTCCAACAGTTTCAGATGGTGTGGCCCACCTGAGTTCTGGATCTGGTTGATTTTTGGGGGTTCCATTTTCTGGAGGGGACGCATCAAATAAACGTTTTTTTAGAGTGGGAAGGCAGAAAATGATTCGTACAGCAGACCCCATTTATTGGGATAAGACTAAAATGATGATGATGATGATGATGATGATGATGGTGACTTAGAGAATATGCTATTTGGTTTAATAGATATTGATAAAAATAATTAATATTTATTATATAAACCAGATAATCAGATACCCAATTAGTTACCCAACCTGATCAGATTCTCAAACAGGTCTAAGGTGGTCCCAATCCAATTTTAAAGTGGGTCCAAAACTTGGACCCAAACCCATTTAAAATGGATCGAATCTGTCAGGTACCTGTTGAACTGGGTGACCCAAACCCATTTAAAATGGATCGAATCTGTCAGGTACCTGTTGAACTGGGTACCGATTAAGAACCCATAGCAATAATAGTAACCATATACAGGAGGATCTGGTTTAATGATTTCCTACTAATCATAAAAATAAAAATAAAAGAAAGAAAGAAAGAAAAAAGGAAAAAAGAAAAGAAAAGAAACACAACAGAATTCATTTTAAATCCCTAACTAGCACATTCTCATGTAAAAAAACACAGGAAACGCTGCAGGCGGCAACAACGTGGTAAAAAATTAGACCAATGCTTGCCATATTTCTCAAGTACATGTTTGTCAAACGCTTTGATATAAACATATGGCATTACTTGTTGCAAGTAAAATAGATGCTTCTCTGCAAGACCTTTTCATAAGCAGTCTCATAAAGAGGATTCTACTACAACAATTGAAGGGTACTAAAATAAAATTCGAAAAACAAAAAGAGGAAAAAACTAGTGTATAGTGCAGTCACATGATAAAAAACCATGAAGTTTTTATGTCATAAGGTAAATTGTCTAATTTATCATAAGAGTTTCTAAACAAGAAAAAAGTTAGCTGCCTGTCATAGAGAAATGGATATACTAGTCAATAAGAAGGAAGAGAGCAGGCTTACAAATGAATCGCCAAATGCTTCAACTGCGTGGAGCCTTTCTTCGTGCATATCTTCTGTCATAATTGGTGCATCCTAAATATTAAAGAGAGATTATATAATGCAATAGTGAAACATTCAAGAGAATCTATATATATCCAAATCAGGAATGAGAAACCTGGGTATATGGGGCATACATCCGTTGGTATGAATTCAGAAGCATCAAGGACCCCACAGATGTGATAAACTATAAAAGAAAAAAAGAAGAAGATGAAACCATCGCAGATGTGGCAGTTGCCCAAAATCAAATTAATGGACTTTTTTTTTTTTGAAATAGTTGGATGTTTTTTGTGCTTCACTATCCAATTAATGTCTACCAATATGTTATTCTGATAATCAAATAAGTTTTAATCTTTGGTAGGTGATGCATCTAAAGAGGGACACCAACCGATAGGTTCGCTGTTTTCCAATCAAAACACTTACAATCAGTGGCCTACAAATAAATGGTTTGGATCTTCCGATCCAGGAAAGTTTTCAGTGGATCCTCCATAAATAGTGGGACCCATCATATCAACAGCTTGGATCATCATCCCTTGGCCCCACCATGAAAATGGGGCTAGAGAAGGAGTACTAATCTAGAAAAGCCAAACACTACATGTTTTTTGTGACATAGAGCTAAAACCACATAGAACATGTGATTAAGAGTCCACTTTTTACAACATTTCACAACAATTACAGATCATCTACTCAGATCTTATTGTCTCATTTACATTTCACATCATCCCTTATTCCTAACAGCTGATTTGAAATTTGAAATCCAACCAAACATCATCTTTTAAAACAAAAAAATAAAAATAAAATAAAATATATCATCCCATCTTGGTTTTAAATATGGAATGCATGGTCATTTTCCTAGCAATTGCGCCGTCCCGTCTTTTCATTTCCCCATGCCTATCTAGCATTGATTAGAAAAAAAAAAAAAAAAACACTGTTTGGTTGCGCCCTCAAATACATTTCCATTTCCTGAAAATGCAAGTTTGAAATAAATTCCACAAGGAGTTTTGCATGAAGAGGCAAGTCTTTGACATCGGGGCCATTCATTAGGTGGGACCCACAATGTAGATGGAAAGTCCTGAAAATAAAAATGGTTGAACATGGATTGTTGGTCATTTTTGTCGTATCATTCTTATTTTCTCAAACAGATGTGGTCCACCTAAGGAGTGATGCCAGCCTAATTTGGGCCAGATAGAACTGAAATAGTGGGGCGATTGAATCCTCACAATTACTACAATTGCATCTCTGATAGCCAATGGTTTGAAGTTGAATTCAACAGAACAGATGCATCACATCCCTGGAAAAAAATCAAAACAACAATAAAAATGGTTGCATCTCATATATAAACTAGAAAAACCCACATTTTCCATCATTTCTCAAGTGGTGGTGATTCATTCAGTGTACATGTGACATACATGAAGTAGATCATCCAGACCATCTAAATAATAGGCCCCATTACTAGAGTGAAATCTCAAAACACACACTCATCTAATGATCCTGACAATCGAATCAGTGACCATCAAGTGGATGGTTGTAAAGAAAATGAACTGTGGACGAAATTCATCAGTCAAAATCAGATGGTTAAGATTGTCTGATCAGTGTGATTATTGGGATATGCTACATCCACAATGGGGCTAGCAATTTGGATGGTCTAGATCAAGGTACATTGTGCACATAAAAGAAAGTAGGCAAAATTGAAAGGTAAAGCAAAAGAGATCATGATCCATTGAAAATCAGAACCTGAGAGAAAATAGAGATATTGTTGACTGCCTTTGCTAAATGAATTTGTCGTTCCAGCTACATAAATAGCAGTTTAAGTAAGCCTCCATAAGATAAAATATTAAATTAGAATAAGAAAAAAAAATAAAAATTTCAATATAGGATGAAAAAATCAGAAAAGCAAATTCCAATGAAAACGAAAATATCAGAAGGATCTACAGACAATGCCATGGACTCAGAGAAACCACGGCTAGAAAATGCAATTAACAGGGGAATTTTGGTGTACCAATCTGATCAGATCTGAGTACCTGCTTCAAACAAATAGCTACTTTGAGAAATAAATAAGTATATATGGCAGAGGGACAAAAAGAAGTACAGGAATCGGATCAAAATCCAACGAAATCTCTCGGAATTGAGAGAAATAAGCTGGATTCAAATAAAAACAAATCAAGCACCAAAAATTGAGAAAAAAATCAGAAAAATAAACCCTAAGTGGAAAAAAAATTGGAAAAAGCTCACCGTTTTTGGAGGATCTGATGATCAGAGAGAGAGAGAGAGAGAGAGAGAGAGAGAGAGTAGATTTGATGATTTCAAGTGTTCGAAGGAAAATGAGCAGATGAGACGAAGACGGGGCCTCCTTCTTAAGCTTCCTTTCTAGGGTTTTCTTTGGAGATGGAAGGCTCGGAAAAGAGATGTAGGGGGAATGGTCGGAGAAGATAAGAATAATCTAGTTCCGCTCTTAAAAGGGGGCTGGTGAACGACTGAGGATCAATCGACTACACCCATTTTGACACTCGCCACTAACACGTGCACAATTTTCACACATGTGAAAGATCCAATCTTCTGGTTAAATGAGCCAGAAAAACTTCAATGGTGCAGATTCCTTCTATGCGCATAAGCTTGTATGTTAGAGGGGTGATTATATGGCAGAGTCGAAGTACCAGAGTATGGTTTGGCCATATTTACACTGTACACGTGGAGGGTGATCTATCAATCGTATCCGTCTATGTCGTTATTACACTGTACACGTGGAGGGCGATTATATGGAAGAACCGAAGGATGGACTGTATTGTAAAAATGACAGATATTACATAAACGTATTAGTTGTTTTTAAGCCATTACCTAACTCTATTAACAACCGTTGTTTGAATGGCAGTGATCACTATTGGGTGTGCATTTTGAAAAATCGGCAAGCAATATTAATATGTTCAAAATTTTGAATTTTTTCCAAATTATCAATTCTATCAATATTTTTATTTTTTTACAAAATTATCATTTTTTTTCAAAATTCTATTTTTTTTTTTTAAATTCTCAATTTTTTTTTCAAAATTATCAAAATTTTAAAATATATCAAGTCTTTAAATATTCTCATTTTTTATAAAATTATCAAAAAAAAAAAAATTAATTAATATATTTTTTCAAAATTCTCAATTTTTTGAAATTTATCAAAGCTATTAATTATTTTCAAAATTATTATTTTATGAAAATTCTCAATATTTTAAGATTCTCAATTTTTTCAAAATCTCATTTTTCTTCTAAATTCTATTTTTTAATATTATCAATTTATTAGAATTTATTAAAATCTTGAAGCAAAATAATGGACTTTTAACCTCAGCTTTTATTTAACTGAGGTAGAATAATAGACTTTTAGCCTCAATTTGTTAACCAACTAAGGTAAAATATTAGACTTTTAACATCGTTTTCTTATAAGTGAGGCAAAATAGTGAACTTTTAACCTCATTTTCTCACAACAAAGGCAAAATGGTAGACTTTTAGCCTCATTTTATCAATAACTAAGTAGGGCTGTAAATGGGTCAGCGGACCCGATGGGGTACCCGGACCCAACCCATTTAGACCCGACCCAAACCCAACCCATTTGTTAAATGGTACTGGTCTGAGTCCAAGAACAGACCCAGTTGCTAAACAGGTTGGGTTTGGTTTCCTTTATATTAGGCTCGACGCGACCTGACCCGACCCGAACCCATTTACTAAGTGGGTGGGTTTGGTCTATGCTTCAAGGGACCCGTCCAGACCCGGTTTTAAGCCTTGTAAAATGCTTGTATACTTGATCCAGACCTGGACCCATTAGACCCAACCCATTTATAAATGGGCCTGGGTGGATCTCCCTCTACCAGACTTGGACCCATTTATAAATGGGTCTGATGGGTTGACTTAGACCCGACCCGGACCCGCCCATTTAGTAAAAGGGTCTGGGTCTAAAATTTGGACTTAGACCTGTTTAGTAAATGGGCGGGTCTGGTTTTAGCTAAACCTGCCCCGAACCCGACCATTTACAGCCCTATAACTGAAGCAAAATGGTAGACTTTTAGCTACACTTTTTCACAACTGAAGCAAAATGATAGACTTTTAGCCTCAGTTTCTCACCAACTAAGATAAAACGATAGACTTTTAGCTTCAATTTTTCACCAACTGAAGTAAAATGGTAGACTTTTAGCCTCAATTCCTTATCAGTTGAGGCAAAATGGTCAAACTTTAGCCTCAACTCCTTCCAACTGAGGTGAAAAAGTTGACTTTTAGCTTTGGTTCCTTGTAACCAAAGTAAAAAAAAAAAAAAAAAAAAGAACTTTTAACCTTGGTTCCTCACCTAATGAGGTAAAATAGTAGACTTTTAACCTTAGCTATAATAATTGAGGCGAAAAAATAGACTTTTAATATCGGTTTCTTAACAACTAAAGCTAAAAAGTGAACTTTTAATCTCAATTTTTTACTAAATGAGATAAAATAGTAAACTTTTAACCTCAATTTTTTACCAACTGAGGTGAAATGGTAAACCTTTAACCTCAGTTTTTCATCAATTAAGGCAAAATAGTAGACTTTTAGCCTCCATTTCTTTACAACCAAGGTAAAAAAATAAACTTTTAGCCTCGGTTCCCTAGCAATTGAGACTAAAAAGCATATTTAGCCTCCATTTTTTTAAATGAGGCTAAAAAAATTGTGGTTAAAGGCCTATTTTCTTGTAGTGCATATGATATGACAAAATCTGGACTACTCCATCAAACGGCTTTAGTTGAAAGAAAATAAAAAGTTACAAAGTCAAATCAAAGTTACTCTTAACCATCCGTTTTTTCCCTGAAATAATAAATAAATGAAAAGAAAAAGAAAAAAATTTATCCAAGCATTGGAACTGTTTCATGGGTGTAAAGTTATTATATGAACCATCCAAGGTGTGGCCTACCTGATGAGTGGTTCAAATGTAGTACAAAAGTTGCACGAGAGAGTAACAATTATTCTGTGAGAGAGAGAGAGAGAGAGAGAGAGAGAGAGAGAGAGAACTCATAATAAAAGGAGATATGAGAAGCCAACATTTTTTTTTTTTTTCATGAGAAGCCAACATATACCAAACACACTACAAGAAAAATGACAAATGTTCTCCTGGCGCTTAAACAAGCGCTGGAAAAAGGGTATGTCGGTAAAGGAATTACCAGCGCCATAGTCCTATCTGGCGCTTTTGGTGGGTGTTGTGGGAAAGCTTAAAAGCGCTAGCAATAGTCTGTCGAAGCGCCTATAAAATTTTGAGAAGCGCCGGCAAAATCCAATAAAAATTATATTGAAAGGCAGCGTAAACTGAGCCCGTATTTTTTTTGCTGAAAGCTAGCAAAAGCTGGAACCTGTATTTTTTTTTTTAATATTTAAAACCTAAATAATGTTGCAAATGAAAACATTAGACAAAAATTAAATTACCTTAAAATAAAAAATATAATATTTAGAAGAAGTTAAAAATGATTCGAATTACATAATAATAATAAAAAAAATCCTTTGTGGTCCACTCCTAGCTATGGATGATTCGTACAAAAAATCATCCAGATCAGAATTTCCTTGCCCTTAACTATGTAGGTCGCAAATAAGCAGATGCAGCAGCAGCAACAGCAACAAGTCGATCTTTAACACAGTATTAGGCTGGGCAGCAACCACATCTCATCCATCACCTGCTGGAACTGTCATTTATAACAAGATATATGTAAGATATACTAAAAAACAAGAACCATATCTAAGGTGCAGAATATTTCAATATAAATTGTTTTTAGTTATTAAACAAGAAATTGACTTCTAACTACACTGTAAGATGTGTATCATTTTTGCTAAGTAGCTGACATTTTGCTGAAAGATGGGGTATCATTTCTTAACTACACCGTTGGGCCCAAGCACAGGCAACTAAAATGTCCAATCAGGTGGTTACCATTTTCTTTGTGATGCGCATCTTTCCATGCCGTTCATCTTCGTCAGCTCATTGGCATCACCATCACCATCATCACTATCTTCTTATTTCATGAATAATTCTTGAGTGACACATTAGAGTACAGAAAATTCAGAACAGGGATATTATCCTGATGTATCAACTCGTATTAAGTGGGGCCCACGTTAAGGTGATCCAAACAATTGAGCTGATCGATGTCATTATAGATGGGTGATGAAGTCTAAAGATCCCAACTGTATAATCAACAGCCAAACACAGATGGCCAGATAATTGATAGCTATGATCTCATAATCCTTATCATTGTGGGGGTGTCTAACATCCATTGTGAGGTCTATCATTTGGATCCCTTTAGGAAGGAGTACACCACTTGTACAGCGGGTCTCACTAGGTTGGTATTCACAATATGATGCATCAGGATACTACTACTCTCGGTCAGATGCATCAGACGTTATAATTTATTGCAATAGCGAAAATTCAATTAAATATAGACATACTGCCAAAATGGTAGTGGAATCTTTTTAATTCATTCTATGATGATGAGATGGTAATTGCAGTTCCATGCATGATAGAATCTCATGTTGCATCTGAATCAATCGAATCAACTGATTTTAGGTTCGTCTGATCATCATGGTAGGATGTCCCTCTTGGACGGGCAGGATGTCATACAACATACATATGGCCTCATAATGCCCAACTCTTGACTCTTTCTTCTTCTTTTTTCAAGTGGTAAATGAGGGCATTTCTATCATTTCAGTCCCCGAGAAGGATGCTGTGTGACTTTAAAAAAGCTAAAGGCATTTTTTTTGGTGAAATCAGAATTCGTGAGAAATTTTGCAATATATAACCCCATGGTTTTAGCCAAAATCCCCATCTGGAAATGAATTATAAAATAATTAAAGAAGTAAATGATGATTAGAATAAATAAGAGTTGTTCTCTCATAGCACTATAAGTTATAGAGCTCCTGGTTGCATTTGGGCACTTGGACAGTTAGATGCACCCATCCAGCCCGTTCATTAGGTCCAAGGCACTTTCATGGGCTGCCATGCAGACATGCCACCAACATGACAAATATTAACCATTCGATGGATGTGCTTTAATATGGACAGTCAAGATTGTTTATACATTAACAGGTCCAGTCTACAATTTGGCCCATCTATTTCCTAAGCCATATCATGGATTTCTTATACTTATAAAGAATCATTAGGCAATCGTAGCCATCCATTCATGAACTGGAAAATGGATGGATGGATGGCTGTAGAAAATAAGACCCAATCAAAGATGAATTGGATTAGGCAATCTGTGCGATTTTGTAATGCAAGTCCATCAAATGTGTTCTGAATTTTGTAGACAAGTCAGATTAATCAGTTGAATTGTCCAAGTGATCAATGCAACTAGGAGCACCATAACTTATGGTGCTCTAAGAGAAATGGAGCATTTCAAATAAAATGAGAAGAAAGGAGAAAAAATCACCAAATGACAAAGCTGGATAAGGAAGAGTTAATATGCCCCACTTGAGGGTACCCACTTTCGCTAGAATGCCCCTCTCTAACATGGATATATGATTGTTTATGTACAATTGAGTCATAATCAGCTACAATTTTGTACATATTTGTTCTTTTGGAGTTAAAGCTGGGTTTCTAATTTTGCAAGTGGAGCACTAGGTGGAATATTACTAGATTTCTTTAATCCAACTATATGTTCCAGGGGACTTCCAGCACTAGGTGGAATACAATTGTCTAGTCAAAATGTGGATAGCAAAGTGTCAAGTTAATTTGTAAAAGCATGAAAACGTAAGGAGTAGAATCAGCAGAAAAAAGGAGAAGGAAAATTACCTTCGGACCATCTCCAGTCACACTGAAGTAACCTGAAACTGGTTTCCCAACATTCTCATTGCCCATCTCCACATATACAAAGATGAGCTGCAACAGAACCAGAAACCGTCACAAATGACAGAGTAGGTGCTTATTATGTTTCAATCATTAAAAGAACACCAAAGATACCTTAGTAGTCAGGCCAACAATAAATAAACAGGATGTTGGATTGAAGGAGTAAAGAAAGTTTCAAGACTTGTAGGAATGAGAGAGAAGGCTCACCCAAATGGGCGTGGATTAGGTACTTCCCCCGCCTGTTCCGAGCTCGAGACAGGCTAGGGCTCTGAGGGCCACCATGATGTATATATTTTATCCACACCGTCCATGAATTTTTTCATGTCATTTTAGGATGCATTACCAAAAATTAGGCAGATCTAAAGTTTAAGTAGGCCACACCACAGTAAGCAGTGGTGCTAATGATTTTTACCGTTGAAACCTTCCTATGGCCCACCGTGATGTTTATTTTCTATCCAATCTGTTCGTAAGATCATAGATATCTGGATGAAGGTAAAACACAAATATCAGCTTGATCCAAAACTTCCTGTGGCACCCAAGAAGTTTTCAACGGTCTTCCTTTAATACTTATTTAATGGTCCAATTGAGCTTGGATCTGCCCCATTTTGAGGCTCATAACCTGAAATGACATAGAAAACTGAATGGACGGTGTGGATAAAATCCATACATCACGGTGGCCCTCGGATCCCTAGCCTGTCTCGAGCTCGGGACAGGCTAGGGAAGTACCTAATCCACGCCCCACCCAAATAAACTGCAAGGCATTTGATTGGATTGCAATCCCACATGCAAACAACCAGACAAACCACATACCTTAGTAGTCAGGCCAACAATCCAAAAAAAAAAAAAAAAAACTCAACCCCAAAAAGGAAAGCAAAAAACCCCATCTGGTGCCATTTCAATGCGCCCCATGATCACAACCTGTTAAATAGGGAGATCGCCTGTAGCCAATGGTTCGAATCAAGGAACCATGAAATTAAATTGTTGGTCCCCCATGTACATTGTATTGCAGGAAGATAAGTGACAGAGGAACATCATGTCATGAATTGCATGAAACGGGTGATAAGAAGCTGAAAACCCCATCTGGTGCCATTTCAATGGTGGTTGGAGATTAGATCATAGGCCGATATGTATTATCTGCCCATGACATGATGGCGTTCTCTTTTTTGGAAATGCTTGTGCATGGACTGATAAGTGGCAGCTCGCCTCCGCCCTGCTGCATCGACTGTATTAGTGATATCTGAAGATTTAGGTGTTGTACTGCTATCTTGTACAGCTCTGTCCTTGTATAGCTCTGGAAGCCCTGCAAACAATAACAATGCGAGTTAGAGGGCATGAAACAGACAACTCAGAAAACACATCCAACCCAGCTCTGCTGTTTTGCTTTCGCTAAGGGATTTGGGATTTGGTAAATTAATGTTCATAAACTTTCTGAATTCAACTCAGAAACAGTAAAAAATGACAAACCTGGTCCTTGAGTGCATCATCTTGCCACTCCCGCTAAAACTTTTGCTATAAAAGAGCAAGCAATCTTTGTAATTCAGGTGAGACCTCTTGAGAAAACAGCTTATGAATCTCCCCAAGAGCTGCAAATTAAAAATGTAAATGAACAAATGTACAAAACGGAATTGCAGAGTCAAGCATAAATTATCATATAGATAGAATTAAAAAAAAAAAAAAAAAATCCTTACCATTCTCATGTGCTCAGTTCATACAAGTTAAAGGCACAGAGGAGGCAGAGAGTGCATGTCAGAAGCATCCAAACTCCAAATGTTCTTCCGTGAACGTCAGGCACTATAAGGAAATCCCATGCCATTGGTTAGGAAAATTAACCTTATAAAATGCAATATGCCCACAAACGGACTGAGAGGAATCCATTTAAACAGTATACAAATGAGAGATGATGGGACATTATTGGCTCTAACAAGAAAATCAAAATCCATTTCTACAATTAGCTTATCAAGTGATGAGATACAATGCTCAGCTTGAGAATATGTACAGTCTGCACCATCTGTAATTTAATTGATAAGCAATAAAAAAATTACACCTATCAAGGGGAGGAAACAGGCTGAGCCACATAGAAGGCACTACACATCATATGAATGCCTTGACTAAGCAATGAAGAAAAAGCAAGGCACCTATACTGTGGACGATACTAATCCCACATAACTGGCTGAGAATCCAAACCTGTGACAGAGGTGCACAACCTTCATTACAGAAATAAAAAGAGATGAGAGCCTGCTCATTAATTTAGCATCTTTCTCCAGCCTGGTTGAGGTAAAAGATAGATAAAATCTACTAGATAGGTAGAAATTAAAAATATCCAACGGTCCTTTCTCAAGAAATAAGTACCCACAAATCAGAAGGTAGGATTGCTCAGCCAATTTAATTTTGGAAGAAAAAATAATAATTTTGGGACTCTTACTTAGCAATATTTGTTCCTATACTTTTAATTAGTTGGCAATCTTTGGTTCCCTGGTTTAGCTGGTTTACTTTGAGTTAATGAATGCCATGCGCACATATTATCAACTATCAAGCATCATATTCTGCCTAGGTACAACATAACTTCCTTAATTATTGGTATGGCCCACCAACCAAAAAACATGCTGAATGGTAAAATCAAACAAACAAAATCTTTGGTTGAATGTGAATAGCGGAAGAGAAAATTTTCAACGGTTCATATTCAACTCTTAAAAATCATTGCTCATGATGAGCTTTTGAGCCATTGGTTCTGACCAACAACAATAGCAACAACTTCAAAAAAAAAAAAAAAAAAAAAAGGAAAAAAAAAAGATGGTTCTTTTGATATTTGATCATATCTACATGTGAACCTTCTTGAGGAGTCAGATGGTGGTGGGCTGTAATCCTAATTCACGAAACTGAGCGTATCGTATCTCATATCAACAACAATAAAAATAAATAAAACGTGAGTCGATACAAATACAAAACAAAGAAATTAACAGGTAAAATATATCCTATGTGGCATCACAGATATGATAAATACATTAACAATACAAATAAAAAATAAAGAAATTGCAATTATGTGTAGTGGGATGACTCATCATCCCTTTCGCGCCTTTTTTTTTTGTAGATCCTTCCTGTTTGGTGCCAATAAATTTCTATGTTGCCACTAAGAAAAACAGATGAAAATACAGTCCCAACCAATTATAGTTACAATAAATCTTTCAATACAAAAATTTCACCAAAATTTTCCATTAACATGATGCATTACAAACGATGTCCAGATTATTACAAATTCAATCATAATTCATAAGACAAGAACCAAGCGTACTAAATTACATCACAATTTAATCTTGTCATAGAGTTAGTTAAAAATTAAAGATGACAAATTAAAATGTAGATAATTACCAATTGCCATAGGGACCTTTCTAGTGCAATTAGGAACAGGGCTTAGCAGAAAAATGCTGCTACGATATCTATCACATCCCCTAACAATCACCACTGAGTTCCATCAAATCATTTCAATTTCTACAAAATCAAATTCTAGTACAAAATACAATAACGACTACAATAGCCCTAAATGAGTAAAAAAGAGAATAGATAAATCAAATGGCAACAGTGAATGTGCGAAAAAAAAAACGTTAACACATACCTTTTTTTCTTGAAGCTCTCACAATGGCATCTCTCAATCTAATAACAAAGGAAACCAGTAATAGTTGATGCACCAAGACAAGTCAGTCCATTGATCTGCTTGAAGTCCAAGCTCAAATCATTACTAATCAGTCCACATAAAACACATGCTACCATCCACAATTTACAGTCTTCACTATCGGACAAGCATGGCAAACTGTCCAAACTAATCATTATGTGGTGGCCCCTGCATTTGTTCAATCACTGGACCAGCCAAAACATCAACTGGGCCACCATGAAGAGAATGGATGGTTTAGAGATGCTTATTACCTGTTCCATTTAGGATACGTGCATAGTTTAAAGAGTGGAAAAAACAACTTGGAAAAGAAATTTCACCCGTTTAGTTACTTATATGCAATTAGCAAACGAATTTCACATGTCTGCATAAAATTAAACAGATACAAATATGCCCATTGCTAGGTAAAGGCTTACACTGGGAAGACGGCATCAAGTAGCAGCAGAGCCTTATTTTGCTTTCAACACCAGTTCTTTTGTGGTGGTGCCTATGATCTCATTGGCATGCGTCAATCCCACACAGTAAATTCTTCCAAGAGAATCCTGAATTCAAAATTTTGGCACTTCTAGTCATAAGAAGGATAGACCCAAGCCATACAAATGAAACAGAAATCATGTGATCTAAGCTTCCAAGCCACTTGCAGTTCATCAATGGAGAATACTCAGAAAAATTCCATTCTAATGGAAACTAATTTTGGAACTGAAATAAAGAAAAAATAAAAAAACAAAACATAAACTATTTTAGTGGGACAGGAACCTGATTGGATCATGCTGATTTTGATACAACCCAGTATATAATATTGTAAATGCAATAAGATGTCAAGATTTGACAATGACAATTGTGTGATGAGAAAGCAACACTTTGCTAGACATTTCTACTAAGCATGCTTTGAGGGTGGGTGGAAAGCATAGAATATCCATAAGAAAATGCCCACCTTCAATAAAAAAGAAAGGAAATGCATAGAATATCCATAAGAGGAACATATTTGGAATGCCCCTTTTTTTTTAATCATCAGCCACTGATCTAAGACAACAAGATACTTCATGACTTTTGTTGATTAATTGAGCTATTAGAGCATGCATAGACTAACAAAATCTGAGATCGATGGTAGGTGGAAAGCACGGACGCCCATACGGATTTTGTTCTGCCAGCACCCTCTAATAAGATTCACCACCATTTTGTTCTGATTTTGATACAATCCAGTATATAATACAGCTATATCTACCTGTATTGGCAAGAAACAGCCTGATGCAGGGTGATATGGGATGGCATCGACCTATATCAAGTGATAATATGCAAGTCACAGAACACCCTAACCCTAATTAACATTCCAAGCCCTCAACTGTCAACTCTGTCTCTTGACAACCGATCAAAGATAACATCATTTCAAACAATAGAGATGGAATTGAAAGTGAGAGAGGGTTTCGAGAATGGGACCTTTTTTACGGATGCCGCAATCTCGGGGCCAATTCCATCGCCAGGGAAGAGAGTAGCCCGAATCGGTTCGCTCTGCAGAGGACAGAGATCGAGTGGTACAAGAGGCGAGAACGGATGATGATATTTGATCGATCGGACGGTTCTGGAGAAGTCGCCCGATTATGGAAGCCATGAGAGAGAGAGAGAGAGAGAGGGAGAGAGTGGTTGCTTCGCCGATCGATTGAGAGAGAGAGTCGGGGTGGTGGGTAGCTGCTGGAGTTGCAGAGAGAGAGAGAGAGAGTCGGGAGCGGAAGGAGGAAGAGAGTCGGGGTGAGGAAATTGGTCGAAGTGCCGGGTCAGGGCTTTTTTTTTCTATCCTATTTATAGGGATCCATTTGCTAGCGCTCTGTTTTAACTAGCGCCAGCAAAGGATCTGCCACAAATGTCGGCCATACACCATTTTCTTGTAGTGACATCCCAGCCATGCATTAAGTGGACCCCATTGTGCAGATGAAAAGGCCCAAAAATCAGACTAGAAACAGAAACGGATGGCATGACCTAAAAAGATCGCTGACAGTCCATTCAACAATCCTTACATGACCCACCTGATGATTTTACTTCATGGGTTTCAGGCCAAAGGTTATCTATAGAGCTGGATGCAATCTACAACATGGACCACACATGTGTGGCCCACCAGTAGAGACACATCCGTTCATCCGATCAGCAGAATGCTGAGCAGGAAAGCACTGGTTGTAGAATAAAACAACAGCATGTTGCAACAGAATAAAGAAGGCAGGAAAAAAGAATTCCACAGCATCAGAAGATGAAGAAAAGCCGATCTATTAACAGAAATGTATCCGCCCAACAATCAGTACGTAGAGAGAGAGAGAAAAAAGTTCTTTTTTTTTTCAGTAATTTACTTACCTTCGGAGGGGTTTGTAGAGGACGACAGTGACGTACTTGGACTGAAACCGGTGGGCGATGTTGTGGGAAGAATACGAGCTGACCTCGGGACCCTCACGAAAGAGTACGAGCTGACTTGAGGACGTATCCAGTTCAGCTCGCTCAGCCCGAAGCTGACCTGATGACAGACGGAATAACTCAAATACAGATCGTCATGTCTGACCGGCCCGATCTAAGGGAGAGGTGACCCTTGAGAACGACCTCACCAGGTCGGCCGATTTGCGACCTGATTCTGTTGCCGTAATTCTCTAAACTTATGCGTGATAAGAGGAAAGAAATCCGGAAAATCTCTAACCGACTCACCGAAGGATCCTCGAAAATCACGGGACAGCTCCGGAAATCTCAGAAATCCGAGATTCCCTCCATAAACGTCGCGGTAACTATCAATGGACGCAACCCCACGCCCTAAGTCTATAAATTGGAGCATTCTCTCCGTTATTAAGGTACGAGACAAGTACTGATAAAAAAAATATAGATTCAAGCCTTCAAAATCTCATTTAGGCATCGGAGGGCTAACGGCTGGACCCCAGCCACCTCTCTTTGCTTTCCTTTGTCTTCTACAGGGTCCAGCTTTCTCTCAAGGAAGGAGATCAACGTCATCCATCCATCAATACGAAGGAATCTTCATTTTCATCTGTTGACGAGTTTCCAGCATCAACAGGCGAGGCCGAGGGCGACCAGAGACTGAGATGCCCACCCTTTCTCTATGAACAGGTGGTTGAGGACTACATGCTGCAGCTTTGTAGGTAGAGATGAGGACGAAGAAGGCTCCGTGGCGGGGCTTGGCATCCCGAGGACTGTTAGATGCAGCTGGGTTGGGACGGCCAATGGCTCCTTCACAAAGTCCCCATCCGCTAGGAATGGATGGCCGTAGCTCGATCTGGGGATTGTGGGGGCTCAAACTCAGCCACGCTTTCCAGATTTTCCGGCACATAATCCTGCAGCAGAAAGAAAGGGAAGCGGATTGCGTACTGAGTAACACGCTAGCGTGCGGAGTAAACTCTGTGGGGCCACAGTGATTTACGTATTTTATCCCCTCCGTCCATCCATCTTAACGGAAAATTTTAGATATGGTGCCAGAAAATGAAGCATATAATAATCTAAAGTGGACCACACCACAAGAAATGTGTGAACTGAATGTCTACCATTGAAAAATTCTTGGAGGATACAGAAGTTTTGGATCAAGCTGATATTTGTGTTTTCCCTTCATCCATATCCATGTGATCTTATGAACAGTTTGGATGACAAATGAACATCACTGTAGGCCCTGGGAAGGTTTCAACTGTGGAAATCATTATTCCCACTGTTTCCCGTGGCATGGTCCACTAGAGACGTGGATATGCTTAAATTTTGAGCTGAAAAAACATATGGACAAAATAGATAAAGCACATACATTCTAGGTGGGTCCAACTGAGTTTACTCCGCACAATACCGCACGCAATCCGACTCCGAAAGAAATTGGGTTTCTGCGAAACGGCTGTTTCTATTACTAGCAGTGTCCTACCTTGATTGAGATTCCAGACCGTTTTGTCAGGCCCTATCATGAATTGAGCACGCCCCAAGAACCCCCAGGTCAGGAATTCCCACACAGTACATTTCCTTTATTATTTATGCTGTCAAATGTAAATTATTGCCAAATATATCCATTTTCATGCTGTCAATCTGTAGGTAATGGTAATCATGGCCCACCATGATGGACGCACCAGACGACAACATTGCGCATCAGCTAAAGGCGGGACAATTCATTTCAGGTCAAGTGACAGATTATGCCGCCCAAAGTTTAGAATCTGACAGAATAGGGACACTACAAGAAAATGATTTTTTACCGACGAAATTATTTTCGTTGGTAAAAAGCATTTTTTCTAACGAAATAAATAAATCGTCGGTAAAAATCATTCCAGTTTCCCGCCACCACCGGATTTGCTTCCCGCCATACACTTTTACCGACGAAATTTTTATTTCATTGGTAAAATGTTTATTACCGACGAAGATACCTGTCGGTAAAAAATAAAGCAGAAAATTTAGCTTTTACCGACGAAAGTTTTCATCGGTAAAGAGAAGACTTTTGCCGACGAAAATATTCATCGGTAAAAGCCATTTTTGCCGACGATTATTGCCTGTCGGTAATAATGTTTGATTCGCGCGCAAGTAATTAAAGAAGAGGACTTTTACCGACGAAAATGTCCGTCGGTAAAAGTCAATTAAAGTCATTTTTGCCAACAATTTTTGCTTGTCGGTATTAATGTTTGATTCCCAACTTTTACCGACGAAAATTTTCGTCGGTAAAAGTCAATTAGAGTCATTTTTGCCGACGATTTTTGCCTGTCGGTAATAATGTTTGATTCCCGCCAAGTAGAAAAAGAGGACTTTTTCCGACGAAAAATTTCGTCAGTAAAAGTATTTAAACGGACTTTTACCGACGAAAAATTTCGTTGGTAAAAGTCCTCTTTTAACTTACCCGATCGGGCTCCCTCTCTCTCTCTCTCTCTCTCTCTCCTCTCTCTCTCTCTCTCGCGCGGCCGGCCCACCCTTCTCAGCTCTCCCTCAGCTCCGACCGCCGGCAGTCACCGTCACCAGTGGCCCACTGCCTCAGCCGACCCCCCCCCCCCCCCCCCCCCCCCCCCAGCCGATCGACCACCGTCACCGGCTGCCACTCGCCTCCACCGGCCTCCGTACGCCGCCACCGCCTCCGGTAACCCTCTCCCCCTTCCTTCTTCCTCTATTTCCCCTCTCTCCCTCTCTCCTCGTTGTTGATTGTGGGGCCCACTCCCAAAATCCAATGCATGTGGGTCCCACCATCGCTGTCCAATGCATGTGGGTGGGTCCCACCGTCGCTTTCCATCGTCCATTGCATGTGGGTCCCACCGTCGCTTTCCATCGTCCATTACATGTGGGGTCCGCCTTAGCTGTCCACTATTTGGTGGGGCCCACTGATTTAGTAAATCCCTAATTAGGGATTTCGAAATTAAAATCCCCTAATTAGGGATTTTAAATTTTAATTTTCAAATTTGTGATTAACAAATTAAAAAAAAATGAAATACCTAATTGTGGGGCCCACCGTCGCTGTCCACTGGCTGTGGGGCCCACGTCGCTGTCCACTGGCCGCTGTCCACTGGCCGTGGGGCCCACCATCGATGTCCACTGGCCGTGGGGCCCACCGTCGCTGTCCACTACCTGTGGGGCCCTCCGTCGCTGTCCACTGCCTGTGGGGCCCACCGTCGTTGTCCACTATTTTGGATCAAGCATATATTTGTGTGGAGTAAACTATGTGGGGCCCACAGTGATTTACATATTTTATCCACTCCATCCATCCATCTTAGCAGGAAATTTTAGGTATGGTGCCAAAAAATGAAGCATATCAAAACCTAAAGTGGACCACACCACAAGTGTGAACTGAATGTCTATCATTGAAAAATTCTTGGAGGACACAGAAGTTTTGGATCAAGCTAATATTTGTGTTTTCCCTTCATCCATATCCATGTGATCTTATGAACAGTTTGGATGACAAATGAACATCACTGTAGGCCCTGGGAAGGTTTCAACTGTGGAAATCATTATTCCCACTGTTTCCCATGGCATGGTCCACTTGAGGTTTGGATATGCTTAAATTTTGGGCTCAACCACTAAAATGAGCTGAAAAACATAAGGACGGAATAGATAAATCACATACATTCTAGGTGGGCCCAACCGAGTTTACTCTACATGATAAGAGATAAGAGCGTGCAGAGTTACTCCGCACGCAATCCGATTCCCATGGTGGGCCCCATACATACTTATTTGTTCAGAAAATAGTCATTAGGTATTTGATTAGACTTGATTCATGGTGTTGATGATTCTGTCATTTTCATGTGCTTGCGTATCTGGAATTGATGGAGCAAACCCGGATGTGCGTCGGAGCTACCTGTGGTTGATTTATGTGGATGTATGTTGTGGATGTATTTGGCTTATTATTAATAGTTATTTTTTGTCCACAAATGGTAGTATAATATAATCAGTTAGCCCATTTAGAGATTTCTATATTGCCAAGCATAGATAAAGTGTTTTGGAGGTATAGAAATCTGCCAAATTGTCCTGTTGGACAGTTCAAGGTTGGATAGATTGGAATGTTCTCGTTGTTTGTCATTTACATGCTCTGTCATTAGTTTCGTGCGGTTACTATCATATTCTCTCTGGATATGTTTCTTATGTTTAATTCCATTATCAATTTAATACACACAATGTGTAGATAGTTGACGTGGAAATGAAATGTAAGATAAATATATCTGGAGAGATAGGGGGAAATGCAAATAATGATAGCATTTCAATCTATCCATCCTTGGATGGGCGATTGGTTTTATTATATTATCATTTAGTGGCAAATTAGATGACGAACATGATACTTGTGATTAAGAGTAGTTGATTGATATTGATGTTGAGCGGGGGTCCCTGGAAGGTGGGAACCACTGTTGTGACCATGCTGAAGCTGTCCTGTTCCTATGGACAACAATATGGGTGGCCTGGCCATTTGGACAGGCCCGTGTTTATGTATTAGCTCGAAATTAATGGAGCAGACCCGGATGTGCGTCAGAGCTATCCGGGTGTTGAGCGGGGGTCCCTGGAAGGTGGGAACCGCTGTTATGACCATGATGAAGCTGTCCATTTCCTATGGACAGCAATATGGGTGGCCTGGCCATTTGGACAGGCCCGTGTTTATGTATTAGCTCGAAATTGATGGAGCAGACACGGATGTGCGTCGGAGCTATCCAGATGTTGAGCAGGGGTCCCTGGAAAGTGGGAACCGCTGTTATGACCATGATGAAGCTGTCCATTTTCTATGGACAGCAATATGGGTGGCCTGGCCATTTGGACAGGCCCGTGTTTATGTATTAGCTCGAAATTGATGGAGCAGACACGGATGTGCGTCGGAGCTATCCAGATGTTGAGCGGGGGTCCCCTGGAAGGTGGGAACCGCTGTTATGACCATGATGAAGCTGTCCATTTCCTATGGACAACAATATGGGTGGCCTGGCCATTTGGACAGGCCCGCTTTGTGTGGAGCAGAACCGGATGTGTGTCGGAGCTATCCGTGAGCTGGTTGAGTCTCCAAGACCTACACCCTAAACCCGAAACCATAAACCTAAAACTAAAACCTATAAGCTACGGCTAAACCTAAACCTAAACTTAATTCACCTAACTCTAAACTTAGACCCAAACTCGAAAACCTAACCCAAAACCCGATCCCGAACCCGAAACTCTAAACCTATGCCTAAACCTAATCCTAAACTCAAATCACTTAAGTTAAACTTACACCTATTCCTAAATCCATTCACCTAACCTAAACTTTGACCCAAACACGAAAACCTAACCCGAAACTCGATCCCGAACCCGAAAATCTCAACCTATGCCTAAACCTAATCCTAAACTCAAATCATCTAAACTAAACCTACACCTATTCCTAAATCCATTCACCTAACCTAAACCTAGACCCAAACATGAAAACCTAACCCGAAATCTGATCCCGAACCCGAAAATCTCAACCTATGCCTAAACCTAATCCTAAACTTAAATCATCTAAACTAAACCTACACCTATTCCTAAATCCATTCACCTAACCTAAACCTAGACCCAAACATGAACAAGGACTCATATTTGTATTCGCACATAACGTCCGTCCTTTAGGATCGCCAACGTTTCAGGATATGGACCTTCGGGATCAAGCGAAGGCGCGGTGGTATGTGTTGCATAATTGTGAAGAAATAGAGTCGTACTTAGAGTAAGTCTTCAATCGATAATTGTATATCTACATACACGTAATCTCAAAATTTCTTGCTAACAACGTGCCAATTGTGTATAGCGAATACATCAAGGAGATGAAGTCCCAATACCCTACAAATTATGATCGAATGCATCAGGATCAGTTTCCAGAATGGTTCGCAAAACATGTAAGATTAATTTACCTTCTATCTCACTACACTTACAATATTGTTGTATTGCACAATATTTACACGTAATCTCAAATCCATAAACATTTATATTCTGTATGTGATGATAGATGGAGATGTTACGCGCTAGCAACTCTGCGGATGCGTCTGATGCGCTCTACTCACTAGCGTGTGGCCCTGATAGACGTGTATCTAGATATACAGGTTGTATTGTAAACGGGATTCGGTTCCACACTAAAGAGCATGAGAAATATAAGACCACACAAAATAGTGGGGTGGTTGTGAAGGGAACACATGAGGAGGTAGAAATTATTTTTTATGGCGTTTTGACGGATATTATTGAGCTGAGTTATTGTACGAGAAAGCGGGTGTACTTATTTAAATGCGATTGGTGAGACATTGGAAATAAGAAGTTGGGAATACAGATTGATGACTACTTCACGAGCGTAAATTTGTCTCGAAAGTAGTTTAAAGATGACCCATTTATCATAGACGGCCAAGCCGAACAAGTATTCTACCTCGTTGACACCAAGTTAGGCGGCTCTTGGCACGTGGTGCAGAAAATAAAGCCGAGGAACATATTTGACGTTCCCGAACTAGACGTTGAAGATAGCGATGAAGGGAGAAATGGAACGTCCTCAGTTGAACAAGCATATCAAGAAGACATGCCATCTTGGGATAGAGGGAATGATCCAAATGTTGATATTGATGTGGTGCAATTGAATAGAGATAATGTGTCACCTGATCATGTTGATGCCTCAATCATAACTGACATTGTTAGAGATGATAGCGGTTTCATCGATGACGACGTTGCAGATGATGAAGAGGAAATACTGATCAGCGATAGTGATAGTGAAGAAGAAAGAGTGATAAGCGATAATGATTCAGACGACGATTATTAAATGTATACATTAATATTTACATGTCATTTTCAATTCGATTAATTTGATTATTACATGTATATATGTTTTACAAGTCATGATTTATTTCCTGAATTGACTTGTTTATAATTAACATTTACAGTTAAGTCACTTTCTGATCATGTCCTCCACAAACTGGAGCGTAGTGGAAGCACGCAGCATACTTCATCAGCTGTTGCGGTGGACTTTCCGACCCTATATTCTTCTGGTAGGGCCAGAGAGATACCCGGTCTCGTTGATAAATGTAGGGAGGAAGACGATGACTCAGATGAAAGATTATACAATCTCAAAGAAATTTCGGACCTGATGGAGGAATATAACCGCGGGAAACTTCGTATGGAAGATGCGACATTTTCACTTGCACATATGAACGGAGTCCTGAGAGATCAGATTTCTCCTATTGTGACTGGCATGTTGGCTGTAACAATGTCGAGTGCTTCATACAGCTTGACATATACATCTGCAGCGTACGATAACTTACGCAGGGAGTATTTCGGATAGTTGATTCGAAGTTGATTTGTATTATAATGAAATATATGTATTTAATATAGAATGACAATGTGTAATGAATTTTTTAACTTTTATATTCTGTTTACGGTTTTATTATATTCTGCTTACATTATAGTGTAATGGTCTAATCATATTTTTATCATCTCTCTAAGCATAAGCACAAATTCATTCTACCATGATGTTCATAAATATAAATTGACATTGTTTAAATTTATAAGTTTGTATTTCAGACATATTCAGTCATGGCACCAGGTGGGAGATCAGGTCGTTCGCACACTGGATCTACCCCTTCCACCCGTGATGCGACGCAGACAGCATCGACGTCGCACGGTGCATCATAGGCATCTGATCCTTCGGTTGAGCATACACCGGGCACTGCATGTAAGTGTAGACATTTATTTAGTGATTTCTGTTTATATTGTTACTTACATATATCTTTTCGAGACAGCATCTTCTACCAGCCGACGAGGATGTGGACCCACGCGTGGGTTAGTTTTAGAGCGACTTACGCGTGAAGGTAGGGTGGCGGTAGAGTTCCCACAGGACTGCCTTAGACCTGTTGGGGACAGTGCCAGACTGCTTACGTCTGAGGTCGATGTCCTATACCGATCTCTGATCCCCGCCACCACCCCCGTTGGACTGACGTGACAGATGATGTGCGACAGCTCATCCGTCAGCGCCTTCAGGTAAATTTTAGTAAATTGAAATTTTATTTTGTGAAAGTTCATTTACGGTTAAGTCCTATTCTTAATAAGTTTATTGCCTTAATTTATTATTTACGAAACTGCAGGATAAATTTGACTTCGATTTGAATGTTCCTTACATTTCTCATGCCGTCGACGACATGATCAGAGAGCTGTTCAAGGAGTACCGTGGAGAGTTACACCAGTGGTACAAGCAGTGCAGGACGCACGATGAGGCCGTACTGTCCGCACCACCCCACGTTACTACAGACGACTGGCGGATACTCTGCGAGAGATTTTCGTCGGAGGCTTTTCAGGTAATATTTACAAATTTACGATATCTTAAGGTAACAATTAAATTCACAATTAAATTCACAATTAATAGCAATATATTTTGTATAATGTGTTCAGAAGAAGAGTAGAATAAATTCTGCGAACAGGGAAAAGTTATAAGCGAACCACGTAGCTGGTTCAAAGTCATTTGTACGACATCGTTATGACACGGTAAGAAATTATTGATGATTATTAAGTTAATATATTATTTTGATTGGCATTTATTATAAGTCTTCTTTCCTTTCGATTGAGCAGCGAGATTCCGTCACCGGCCAGGAGCTTGGACCAATAGACCTCTACAGAGGGACTCACTGTCGGCAGGTGACGGGATCTTGGGTTCAACCTAGAGCCAGTGAGCATTGGGTAAAAATCTTTACTTTGTAAAATTTAATTGCGCATTCATTGATAATAATGTCAGTCATGTCATTTTTTATGAAATTTCATATGTTTTCATTACAGGCGGCGATGGACACCATACGCAATCAGCCCACTCCTGATGGTAGTCAGCGGAGTGAGCCAGAAATCCTAAGCGAGGTGCTGGCACCCGTTCTGGATATGTGCGTGGGCTTGGCCATGGTGCCAAGCTCATGGCACCCACTAGAGGTGGCTCCAGCCGATCCGTAGCTAGTGAGAGCGCTCTATGCCGAACTGATATCGCAGAGAGAGAGGTTCAGCAGCTACGGGTCGTCGTAGATGTGATTAGAGAGCAGCTAGAGAGGCAGAGAGAGGAGGAGCAGAGGCGACGGGAGGAGGAGGATGAGAGGCGACGGGAGGAGGATGAGAGGCGACGGGAGGAGCAGGACAGGCAACGCGAGGAGCAGGAGAGGAGGATCGAGGAGTTGCAGCAAGAGCATGAGCGACGGATGCAGGAGATGTTTTAGGCTCTCGCTGCACGCTTTGGCACCGATGCCCCGCCATCTCCGCCTTCTTCTTTGTGATTCTTTTTTTTAATATATGAATGTTAACTTATATGTATTTGTGCGTGGATGAATATTGGTTGTTTGTGGATGTGGAATGGATTATTTGTGTATGGATGGTGTAGTTTCTATTTATTCGTATGTATGTGGATGTGAATAAGATAAAAATGTATAGGTTTATTTACAGGTGTATGTCAGGAATTGTTTCCTGAATTTTGAAAACAAATGGAACCGAGAAAGGGAATACTATTACCGACGAAATTGTTCGTAGGTAAAAAACATGGAAAAGTTTTTACCGATGAAATTTTTCGTGGGTAATAAACTTGTAAAACTTTTACCGATGAAATTTTGTGTCGGTAATAAACTTGTAAAAACCTTTACTGACGAAAGTTTTCGTCGGTAATAAACTTGTAAAACTTTTACCGATGAAATTTTTCGTAGGTAATAAACTTGTAAAAATTTTTACCGACGAAATTTTTCGTGGGTAATAAACTTGTAAAACTTTTACCAACAAAATTTTTTGTTGGTAATAAACTTGTAAAAACGTTTACTGACAAAACGTTTTGTCGGTAAAAGTTTTTTCACCGACGTATCACATTTTTTCCGACAAAAAATCATATATTTTTTCGACGAATTTTTTCGTCGGTAGTGGTTTTATTATTACCTACGAAATTTTTTTTCGTCGGGAAAAACCTTTACCTACGGCCTTTCTGCGACGATGTTAGCTGCGAAATATTTCGTCGGCAAAAACATTTCCCGACAAAATTTTATTAAAAGCCGACGAATTATTTCGTCGGTAAAAATGGAATTTCTTGTAGTGGGAGGACAGATATACCCATCATCGCCAGCGTTCACTACAAAATGCTACCTTATCTGGTAATAGAAGTTTTGTAATATTTAGGAGCATTTTTGTCAATTTGAAATCCAAGGCATGCTCCAAGAAGCAAAGGTATTACAGTAATCTGCTTCATGTGGGAAAAGTAAGTGGCTAAGTTTAAAAAGCATGCCCCTGTCAAGAAGGAATCAATTTTCAATATAAGATTTATGGCTAAGTTTACATGCTTTCTCATAAAGAAAATCTGGAAACAAGTGAATGAGCCGGAGAAAACCTTTATTCAAGTTTTTCCAAATGGTACATTTGTTTTTCAAATTGTGGCCTTTGGAGCTTAGACCTGTTGTCCCACATTGGAAAATGTGTGGTATGTACATCAGTAGCTAATGTGTGGTATGTATATCAGTAGCTAACAGGCTCATGCTTTACATATTCCAGTGGGATAATGTGGCCCAAACTTTGGAGGCCACCATGATGTATGTGTCTTATCCATGCCATCCATCCATTTTGCCAACTCATTTTAGGGCATGAGGCAAAAAATGATGCAGATTCAAAGCTCAAGTGGACCACACCATAGAAAATAGAAGGGATTAAATGACCACCATTGAAAACACATATGGGGCCACAAAATTTTTGGATCAAGTTTATATTTGTGTTTTTCCTTCATCTAGGTCTTTGTGGCCTTATGAATAGGTTGGATGGTGAATAAAACATCCAAGCCGACGTGTGCAATAAAGTTCATGTACACATCTTATCTGGCAACATGGCATCATAGATCTGAAGTCCAATCCATCAATCATAATGGTACCATTGTATTGATGCCTTATCTCAAGAATTGGGTTGTTCCACCTGTTTGGTGGGCTACAGTTTGCAAAACAAATGTACAACCTCAAATACTTAGATGAGATTTTATCCAACCATCCACAGCTGTTCCAATATTGGGGTCACATGTACCACATCAGACTAACCTAACAGATGTGTTACATCTATATGTAGGTTCCATGCACAAAGATGTGTGGTGTATACTTGAGTTTTAACATGCCTGTGTGCTTAGTAAAGTTCTTAATTTTTTTTGTTAGACTCTCTTTCAATTGTCATCTCATTCTCAAAATAAGGGTAAATATGTCATTTTATCTTTATTATTGGATTTAGAGGCATGTTTTTATAAATACAAAAGCTAAAGCATTATTTTTGTTAGACAATAGTTACCCTATATCTTGTACATAAGAATTAAAAGTGAATAAAGTTAACAATGACATCCTAAAATTTATAACTTAAAATCAAATAGAAAAAAATTGTTGATCAAAAGAAAATGTTTTAATGTTCAAAGGTCCACATTTCATAGATGGTTTTAATTAGTATTCTGTTCACCTCATCGTGTTAGTACATGCTAGAATTTCTACCAATGATTTAGAACGGGTCATTATTACAAGGGGCCTTAAATTCCCTCTAGGCTCTTTCACACGATGGCGCCCCCCTTTGACAATTTGGATATTGCACTCATGAGATGTATCCACACTACCTTCTTCAAATGATTTTTGTGTAACATGGCTTAAAGTTGCTTTTATGCCATGATAATCAAGTTGGCAAATTAAAAATTGGAGCCGGACTCCTATGTTAGTTTTGCACAATTTAAAACATGATCCTTCTCACACATGGCATGGATGTACAACTATCTAGACCATCCAAATCGCCCGGTCTTACTATGGATGAACCATATCTATAAAATCACACAAGTCAATATAATCCCAACCATCTAGTTCATAGCTATAAATGGATGGTTAAAAGTATAATAGTGACCATTCTAAATTTTAAGGCGAAAAAAATCACAAGGATATAATAAATTCTCAATGCAATTTTTCAGTTACTCTCCGCCAATAGTTGGGTCGGCTATTTGTTCAGCTTGGATTTCTACCATTTTTTTTAACACCATGCAAAATTAACAGTCTTGCCCTAGAAAAATAAATGAAAACTTGGCATCATCCAAACAGGTAGAGTGGTCAATGAGTTGGGTGAGCCCAATGGGTGCTCAAGCTTGATCTGACATGGGCAAGGTATTGGTGTAGTTAAACGAGCATGCTTGTGGTTTTGGGTTATGACAGTCCCACCAGCAGTGTGATTTGTCATGGACAAAATTTTGAGGCCTTCTTAGCGGGGTCTATTTTTTGCACACTATAATTACAAATTATAAATGGATACTAGATACTATATTTGATACCCCAACTCTAGATATGGCTACGGGTGTTGGTTTCAAGCTCCATGTGGGTATGGGCATGGGTGCAATATTCATTGGCTGATATGGCATGGGTACCCTTCTACTCAGCCCATTGACACACTTACATCTTGGCTCTTATCTAGCTACTTAAGTCCTGCTTTATGGATGCCATGGCCTCCTCCTCCAAGCTTTGGGTTTAAAGTTTAGGCCAAATAAGAAGGTGCCCATTTTGGTTGTGAAGTGGTACAAGTCCACTGAAGGGTAGTGGCTAAAACTCAGCATGGATGGCTCTGCTCCTGGGAACCTCGGTTTGTCTGGAGGAGGGGATGTTTTGTTGGGAAAACTGGCAACGGAAGCGGAAGCCGAAACACGCGGAGCAATGCGAGATCAAACGAGTAAACAAGATGCAATCAATCCACACACAAGCATTCACCATAAGAGAATTCGAATTTACGTGGAAAAACCCCTCAATGGGTAAAAAACCACAGCACAAAACAATCCACTATGAATATTAGAAGATTACAGAGATCGATAGCCCATAAGCAAGGAATAACGGAGAAAACTCTCTCTCACACACAAACCTCTCGCCTCTTCTTAACACGATTAGGAAACCTTAGACACCTTAGGATACTACCTAAATCCATATTACAACTCCTTAAATAAGCAAACCTCCGAAAATAGAAACATCTAGCGCACTACTGCGAGTTGTGCAAGAAATCCGTGCGCATAGCCGACCGGTCGCACCTTGCACCAAACAGTCTAGGGAGAAACATCACCGACGCTGTCTCACCATCGACCGGTCGGAGCCCACTGCAGACTAGTCGGCTGACCGGTCTGGGCACTCAAAACATGTCTAGCCTCCCTCCTCGCATCTGGGCAGACTGATCGTCTGACAGGTTTGAGCACCCAATCCGTGCGTCAGTTCGAAGACTCTCCAACGATCTCCACTGAGGCTTCAAACGTTCAAACAACACATCCTTGCAACGTCATCTTATCTTCAATCATAGCTCCATTGCTTCTTGTGCCACCATCGACCATATTCTTGCAAACTCATGCCCTTTTTCCGCTCTTCTCATGTGGCCCTTGGGGACTTACCACATACGAGCAACCGTGGATCTCTCTGTCATTCCCGCAGCTCCATCGTGAATTGTACTCCCGATCAACATGTAAAGATAGCCACACCTCCATGCCTTCATGCACATGAGTGCCCCCTTCATCACTTCGCAACAACGATCGCGACCGATAAACACGCACCCTTTCGCCTCGAGTGCACCAAGAGAAATCACATTCATCTTCATCTTCGGGACGTGCTTCAATCTTCCAGGACTCGTTCGACCCCATCGAACATCCTGATGTGCACAGTACCAATACCCACAACCTTATGAGCGAATCCATCGCCCACAAACACCGATTCTCCACCATACTCCCTGTATGTCGTGAATGAACTTCGGTCAACACATACGTGACATGAAGCGCCTGAATCTAGGATCCACTCACTACCGTGAGATCCCTTGCCAGATACAGTTAGAACTTCACACAGATCGCCACCGTCCTCTACGGTGTTGGCTCTCTCTCGAGAAGAATTTCCATACCTCTTTTGCTTCATCCTAGAATTTTAACAATCCCCTCTCATGTGACCCTCTTGACCACAATTTCAGCACTTTACCTTAGCCTTTCCTTTGCCCTTGGCCTTGGATCCCGATTTCAATTATCCTCCATACTCAGAACTTCTTACCCTCATAACCAGTGCCTCTGAGGAATAACGGGAAGCCACGTCAACACTTTTTTTTCTCATCGCCTTCAACTGGAGGGCTGAGATAACAGTTTTGACCTTTATGGTTTCCCTCCTTGCACACATAGAGTCCATGAACGACTTATATGTATCTGGAAGAGAATTCATCGATCTCCACCAACTTGCAAACTAGCCTATTGAACGAGCTCAGGTGGTCCTCCACCTTAGTTCTCTCAGCCATCCTCAAGGTGAACAACTGCATCAACACATACATGTGATTCTCTAGAGACTTCTTAGCATAAACCTTCTCTAGCTTCGCCATCATTTCAGCCGCAGTCTTCTCCTTCATGACATGATAGAGAACATCATCTGTAAGGTTTAACAGGATTGAGGTTCTAGCCTTTTTGTCAAGCTTCGTCCACTCATCCTCTTTCATAGCCTCAAGTCGCTTTCCAAGAGCTTCATTAAGCCCTTGATAAAACAGGAAGGATTCAACCTTCACCTTCCATAACTCAAAGTTATTTTTTTCGGAGAACTTCTCTAACTCAAACCTTGCGCTTGATCCCATCTTCTCATCTCAGATTCAAATTCTGCTCCACCCCAACGATAGCTCCGATACCACTTGTTGGAAAAATCGGCAGCGAAAGCGAAAGCCGAAACGCGCGGAGCAATGCGAGATCAAATGAGTAAACAAGATGCAATCAATCCATACACAAGAATTCACCACAAGAGAATCCGAATTTACGAGGAAAAACCACTCAACGGGTAAAAAACCATGGCACAAAATGATCCACTATGAATATCAGAAGATTACAGAGATTGACAGTCCACAAGCAAGGAATAACAGAGAAAACCCTAAGTTCTCTCTCACACACAAACCTCTCCCATCTTCCTAACACGATTAGGAAACCTTAGACGCATCAGGATACTACCTAAATCCGGATTACAACTCCTTAAATAAGCAAACCTCCGAAAATAGAAACATCTAGCGCACTACTGCGAGTTGCGAAAGAAATCCGCGCGCACAGCTGACCGGTCGCCCGACCGGTCGCACCTTGCACCAAATAGTCCAGGGAGAAACATCATCGATGCTGCCTCACCACCGACCAGTCGCTTGACCGGTCGGAGCCTACTGTAGACCGGTCGGCCGACCGGTCTGGGCACTCAAAACATGTCCAGCCTCCCTCCTCGCATCTGGGCAGATCGGTCATCCGACCGGTCTGAGCACCCAATCCGTGCGTCAGTTTGAAGACTCTCCAACATGTTTGTAGAGATAGTAGTGGGGAGTTTCTTTTTGCCTTCTCACATGGTTATGGGTGGGGATCTAGTATTTGGGCTGAAATTTGGGTGATAATGGATGGGATTTCCCTCTGTCTTCATCGCGGCCTCTTACATATTACGGTAGAGAGCAATTCTAAGCAAGCAGTTGGCTTTCTTAACATGGTGCAGCTGGGCTTATGGTCCATGTGGAATTGGTGGGCCAAGGTGGCCACCTTCAAGTGCAGGGCAGAGATCAGCATATCCTACATTCTGAGGGAAGCGAATGGGGTGGCTGATGATCTTGCACGCTGGGGTTCGGAATCTTAATCGAGAGTTACTTTTCCTGAGTTACAGGGCCTCCCATTGGTTGCGAGAGGGGCCCTCCTGCTGGATAAGGCGGGTCTTGGGAGCATTAGAGAGGGGAAGAGGTGACAGGCCAGTTTTAAGTGCTCAAGCCTACACACACACACACACACACACACACACACACACTAGTATTGTTTGTTTTTCTTCGTGGAAGGTCGGGCTAGTGCCATGAATAGTCTCTCTTTGTGAATGAAAAAAAAAAAAGGCTTGCTTTATGGATTGTGTTCCGCAAAAGTTGGTATCTAAAGCTTTATATATAGCAAACACTTATATTTGTTAAAAACCAATAAAATAATTGTACTTTCCATTAATTAAAACACCTTTAAGTAAATGAAATATTCATTTTTATTTACTGTTGAAAAAAACACAATGTTGCTTTTAACAATATTTGTCATTTTCAAAGTCCATGGAAATCATCATCATATCAAATCACTATCAAAGACCATGGAAATCATCATCATATCAAATCACCATCAAAGAAAGGATGTCCATTATCCCAACAGTGCTTAGGAAAAACTTGGGAAGCTATTGTTTCAAAATATGTTTCCACCTTGCAGCCAAGGGGGCATTGGAGAAATCCATTTCACTTTTTCCTCCACCTTGCAAACAACAAAAAGCCATCACCATGTCTCATCTTTGCCTTGCAAATATGAGAATAAACATCTCAGAAGAAAATCTCCATCCCATCTCTAACTTGCTCAACAAAGGGCAAAATCTAAGCTCCCAAGAGAAAATACCATTCCTTTAACACTTAATAGCATTCCCTGGCTAACTCTGAATCCGGAGAAAAGAAAAATTATAGTTGTAAGAAATTTTGGCCCTTTGCAACAGGTTTTCTCACTTAATTAAGCTAAGGTGATGAGCCATTGTACCCAACACATTAACCATGGCCAATAGCATGAACCGTGGATCTTAGAGAAACCACAATGTGCGTGGGATATTCCTGTCAATTGCTCGTCTTTCCCTTTCAAGAAGAGGGAAGGACACATTATTCAAAATAACCAAAACCCAAACAAAAGATCAACTTAAAAATGAGAGAACTCTTTTGAAATAACTATAAATAAGGGATTGGGATAGTAAATGTTGAGACAGTGGGCTGTCATGCATGCAACCCTTGAACATTTCCTAACAGGAAACTCTCTCTTTCCTCTTGTATTTAAAACGTGTGAAGCTTACTTTCTAGGGTTTGGCTAATACTTTTTCTTGGGGTGTGTTGTCTATAGAAGGAGACATGTAAGAAAGAGCAAGGTGAAATTCCTCCGCAGACTTCTTTATTTTTATTTTTTATTTTATATTTCTTTTGTTTTGGTGAAGAAAAAAGCTCTGTGTTATTGTCCTATGAATTAAGGTATATTGTTGTGTTACGTAAATCCCTATGTTTATTCTCTCTTATCATTTTTATTGTTATTATGATTTGCTTTATTCGCATAGATTATGTACGAGTGGTCTTCTTTCATAATAGAAAACAGATTTTGCTTTTTGAATGGATTTGAACTATGATTCACAGTAGAGAATTTGATCTCAATTATGGGCCATTTTTTATGAATGCATGGGTCCATAAACAAGATATATTAATGTACTTGTAATTATTAAAACTATTAAATATTTGAAATGACAACTACAAATTGTGAACTTAATATTGTGAAATTTAAAGGGATCAAATTATGCATTGAGTATAAAGATCAAATTAGCCAAATAAAAAACATACCTGATTGGGAAGCCATTACTGAAGGTGATTGCCGGGATCTTCCGCACCTTAGATCGTTAGGAAAGCAAGGAGATGGGAGAAGAGCTTCAAATGCTTGTGGGATCTTCCGCACCTTAGATTGTTAGGAAAGCAAGAAGATGGGAGAAGAGCTTCAAATGCTTGTAGGTTTGTGAACCTACCATTGTTTATCTGATGCATGATGGAAAAACTAGTTTAAAACCCACTGAAACTCCTTCTCTAAGACTCGACATGTTAATAGGTTTCCATGCTTATCTAAAAATGATGCCTGCATCAGAGTTCAAGCGTATCACCTATCACACAAATTTGAGATTTGATCACAACTCTTGTGGGGGCCACTAGTATGCTCGATGACAATATCCAACCTTTAAGTAGATCCAAACCATTCATAGTCACACCGCAATGTTAGCCACCCCCCACTTGAGAATAGATACCAAGACCTCAATATTAAAATGAGGTTATCTTCACTCAATCTACCACTTGAGCTATGGAGTGGGTATTGTGGACGTCTAATTAAGTTTTAGATCAAGTTGATTTTTTGTCACAATGCCCAACATTGAGGGGCGATCCTGATGGATGAAGTGGATTTGACATAGAAAACATGGTGGAGATATGTGATGCTCAC
Organism: Liriodendron chinense; assembly: GCA_003013855.2. Classification (NCBI taxonomy): domain Eukaryota; kingdom Viridiplantae; phylum Streptophyta; class Magnoliopsida; order Magnoliales; family Magnoliaceae; genus Liriodendron; species Liriodendron chinense. The sequence goes on from ML058571.1 coordinate 130,276, forward strand.
TTAAAGAAAGTTACCTAGCCCCTTGTGGTTTAAAAAAGGGAATGTGGAGGGTTATTTCTGTGGATTATGTACATTCTGGCCTCTTACCATGGGGCTTACCTTAATGTATGTATTTTATATCCATGCTGTCCATCCATAAATCATTTTAAGGCATGAGTGCAAAAATGAAACAGATCCAAATCTTAGGTGGACCAAGCTATAGGAAACAATGGTGGATGACCATTAAAAACTTATTGTGGGCCATACAAGTTTTTGATCAAGTTGATATTTGTTTATTTTTCCTTCATCTAGCTTTGTTTGACCTCATCTATAGGTTGGATAACAAATAAACATTACGGTTGGCCTTGGGAAGTTTTTAATGATGGGGATTCAATCACCATTGTTCCCATCGTTTGGTCCACCTGATATTTGGATATACTTCATTTTTGTGCTCATGCCCTAAAATGGTCTGGGAATACAAATGGATGGTGTGGATGTAGCTAGAATACATACATCAAGGTGGGGCCAATGGTAAGGACCACGCTGTAGGTGAGGCTGGAGCTGCAGCTCCCTATTTGAGTAGGAAAGGGCAGTGACCCTTTCAGTTCAGTGCTAGAAAAAATATGACCATAATGCATGTGCTCTATCTATAGGTCCCACCATAATGCGCGTTTTATCTGCCAGCTCATTTTAGGGTATTGGTACAAAAATGAAGCATATCCAAATCTCAGGTGGACCACACTATGGGAAACAATAGTGGTTGAACACCCATCATTAAAAACTTACTAGGGCCACTGTAAGAGCTAGGATCCACCCACATAGGTGGGACCCTTAGACTGTGGGGCCAACTGTGATATATGTGACTACATCCACGCTGTCCATCCCTATTGAAAGCTCATTTTAGGGCATGGTCCAAAGAATGAAGCAGTTTCAAATCCCAGATGGACCATCGTACATTAAAACTTCTTGTGGCTTTTGATCAAGATGATATTTGTGTGGACTCTTCATCCAGGTGTTTGTGACCTTATCATAAGGTTGGATGACAAATAAACACTCTGGTGGAATCCATGTAGTTTTTAATGGCAGGGATTCAATCACGATGTTTCCTGTGGTGTGGTCCACCTAAGATTTTGAGTTAGCTTCATTTTCCGGTCATGCCCAAAACTGAGCTTTCAAAATGGTTGGACAGGGTGGATTTAAGGCAGATATATACATCACTGTCAGCCCCACACTCAGGGGTCACACCCACCTCGGTGGATCCGGGGTCTCACCTAATCCGCTCTCGACTTCATCATGGTAGGGCACATCTGATTATTGAGTTGGTTGGGATACAAATAACACGTACAGTGTACATTTCCATGGTGCGCCTCACCTTCCCTTGGATGTTGCCAACCCACAGTCATGGATGATGATTATGGATTTGAGGATTTAGGGCTTGTTCTATTTAATTGAAAGGTTGGATGGCACTCACACATCATGGTGGACCCCACATCAAGATCTAGGCTTTTTCGATTTAATTGGAAGGTTGGGTGGCACTCACACATCATGGATTTCAGGATCTAGGCCTTTCCAAACATGGAGTAATTATCATAAATTTGGACATATGTGATCATTCTTTTTCAAGGACGCTTGATATCAGTATTAATTAATTAAGGGCTTGTTTGATAAGCTCTTTGAATTGAGGGAAAATGGACAAAATAATAATAATAATAAATAAAGGAAAAGTAAAATACTACTTTTTATTTTATTTTTTATTTTTTTTATGACCGTAGCAAGGGGCCATTTGGATGGTAAGTTACTTAAGATAAGGTAATTATGCCTTAAGCAGCTTATCTTGATTTCTACTAATTAAATTAAAGTGATTCAGTAACTTTAAAAAAAAAAAAACTACTTATAATTGATAATAAACCAAATGGACCATCTCAAATAATTTACTTATCTACTGCTGAAAGCAAAAAAGTAACTTACTTGGTGGTAGTATTCAAATGAGACGAGGGCTACCTCTTTGGAATCTATCATTGGATAATCATTACACTTTTTAAAGGTATTTGAATCTTAAGTTACTTAAGATAAGCTACTTATACCTTAAGTAGCTCATCTTGGTTTCTATTTAAGTTGAAGTGATTAAGTAACTAAAAATGTTACTTATAATTAATCGTAAACCAAACTTAATTACTTATTTCAAATAAGCTAGTTACTTATCTACTGCTTTAAGAAGAAAACGTAACTTATTCAGTGGTATCCAAATGGGCCCTTTAGCTTTCTTCTATTTTTATTTATATTTTTGTGATTAAAAAATCAAAATTCTAATGATGACTTCTACAATTGCAGTGAAAGAGTAGATTTTAGATACTGGGCTGTATTTTATTTGTATAGAAAAGCCATATGAAAATTTATTTTATTAGACAATATGGTTACGTTCTATCTTATAATGACATTATGGAATTCACAACTTTCCCTTCAATTTCAACAGGAAAACATGTCAAATCTAAAGAAAATGTTTTAATGGTCCATTATCTATGCAATTTCATAAATAGTTTTAATAAGTTTTGTGCTTTAAGCCAGAATTTCTATGAATGATTCAAATCATGTGCATTATTACAATGGGACTTAAAATTCACAGGTGTGTTGACAATTTGGATATTGGACTCATGAGATGTATCCACACTACCTTCCTCAAATGATTTTTGTGTAACATGGCTTAAAGTTGCTTTTATGCCATGCTAATCAAGTTGGCAAATTAAAAATGAATGCTGGACTCCTATGTTAGTTTTGCACAAGTTAAATATATGATCCTCCTCACACATGGCACTCATGTAAAACTATCCTCACAATCCAAATCATTGGTCCTACCATAGATGAAGTGAAATCACACAAGTCAAATAATCCTAACCATCCAGTTAATGGCTATAAATGGATGGTTAAAAGTATAATAGTGACCCTTCCAAATTTTAAGGGAAAAAAAAAATAAGATGGCTATAATAAATTCTCGATGCAATTTTTTGGTTACCCCCACCTATAGTTGGGTCAGCTATTTGGACAACTTGGGTTTCCACCATTTTTTTTTAACACCATGCAAAACTAACATAGAGACTTGCCCTAAAAAATAAATGAAATTAAACTTGGAATCATCCAGACAGGTATCAATGAGTTGGGTGGGCCCAATGGGTGCTCAAGTTCAATCCAACATGGGCCAGGTATTGGTGTAGCTAAATGGGTGTGAGTAAACCCTTATTTTTGTTAGAAATCAATAAAAAAAAATTGCACTTTCCATTAATTAAAACATCTTTAAATGAAATACTCATCTTTATTAACAGTAAAAAAAAGAAAAAGATGTTGCTTTTAACAACATTTGTTATTTTCAAAGTCCATGGAGATCATCATCATATCAAATCACTATCAAAGACCATGGAAATCATCATCATGTCAAATCACTATCAAAGTAAGGATGCCCATTATCCCAATTACAATGCTTAAGAGAAAGTTGGTAGAGATGAAGTCTCAAAATTTCTTTCCACCTTGGAACCAAGAGGGCATTGGAGAAATTCCATATTAACTTTTTCTCTATATATCTTGGAAACAACCCAAAACCATCACATTTCTCATCTTATAATAAATATCTCGAGAGAATATCTCCATCCCATCTCTAACTTGCACAATAAAGGGGAGAATCTAAGCTTCCAAGAGAAGACAATTTCTTCAACACTTATACCATTCTCCAACTCTGAATCCAAAGAAAGGAAATCATAGTTGAAAGATTTGTTTGCCCTCTACAAAAAATGGTGGTGGGCCATTATATCCAACACATTAACCAATGGCCTGCAACATGAATGAAAGATTTTAGACAAACCACAATGTGGGATAATCTTTGCTTGTTTTCTCTTTTCAAGAAGAGGGGAAGGAAACATTATTCAAAATAACCAAAACCTAAACAAAAGATCAACTTACAAACGAGAGAATCTTTTGAAATAACTATAAGGGATGAGAGAACTCAATGCATGGCTTAGGGGTAAACATATTGTGTTTCAACATTGATGTCATGGGTTCTAGTGCCCATGTGGGGTGTGTAAGAAAATAAAAATTAAAAAAAATTAAAAACTCTTTTGAAATAACTACAAATAAGGGATCTATGGGTGTAGAAAATGTTATTTATAGAAGGAGAAGCATAGTTTGGCTAGTACTTTCTCTTGGGGTGTGTTGTCTATAAAAGGAGAAATGCATGTACAAAAAGAGTAAGGTGAAACTCCTTCCCTAGAGACTTCTTTGGTGAGTAATTTTTGTGTATGGTAGAATAGCAGAGTTGAATTATCTTATTTCAATGAAGAAGAAAGCTTTATATTGTTGCGTCATAGATAGAGGTATATTATGGTACTACACAAGTCCTTGTGTCTTTTATCTCTTGTGATCATTCTTTTGTTGTGATTTCCTTGCATCGACTGTGTATGAGTGTTTTTTCACAATAAATTAAAAACACACTTTGCTTTCTAAGTGGATTTGAGCTACAATTCACAAACATCTGATCAAATATGGGCCATTTTGATGAATGGATAAATAAGCAAGATATTAATGTACTTGTAATTATTAAAAATATTGAATAATTAAAACTACAACAACAAAGCAGATGTACCTTCTGGAATCTAAACCGTTCATCTATTGGTAAATGGTCCATCCCATGATGTGGGCTACCAGAAGGACAATCTTGACCATTCAAAGATCAACATTACGTAAATGTTGCCAATGTCATGGTCAGAGTTACTATTCTTTGTTCTTTCTAAGAACTGGAATTGGCACTACTGAATTTTCACTTGATTCACTCATTCAACCTGTGATGAGTGTTGGTCTCTCAGTGTCTATTCTTGCATACTAAGGAGGAATAAAAAATCCTTATTAAATGAGGTCTTCAGTCTAACCAGTTGAACCATAAGTTATGGCCCACTCAATGTGTAACTTCTAGCCTTTCACGTGCGTGAGACATCCAAGCCATCCAAATAGGTTGGCCCATGATGAGAATCATCTTGTGCAAAAACTGCTATATCCATTCATTAAGTGGACCACACTTGTATTTTTCTATTTATAAATAGCTAGATATTGGTTTTATGGTGTGGTCAGCCTGATATAAGAACATGGGTTGGTATTTGTCCTGGGTGATCCTCATGATGTTGGATGTCGTATCTACTTAAAAGGTAGGAAGTCATCCGCTGGATGGACCATGTAAATTGTGGTCCAACTGGTTGTGACTTTAACCACCTCTAAGGCTGGCAATGGGTGGGTCCTGGTCCAACAAAATAAAAAATTGCATAGGCCCGCTGAAACATTCATAAGGCAGAGATCCAACGTACCACAAGTCCTCCGTGTCTATCTATTTCATGTTTTGATTATTCTAAAACTCTATCACATGTGTATTGGACATCCACCCCATCAGTCGGATGCACCATTTCATGGTGGGGTAAGAGCCTAAAAATCAGGTCAATCTATGACTTAGGTAGGCCACATCATAAACAGCAGTTTAGAGTGGTGAGCCACCCATTGAAACTATCATGGTTGTTTATAGGGCCAAATGAGATTTGGTTCCTAAATCTGGCCCATTCATTGTGTGTGTCCCACTTGGATGAGGGGTCACACCAAGTTTCAGCCGTATCCAAAACTCAGGTACACCCCCAACAAGTGCTTCTAGATGTTTTAGGCATGATTTCACACTGTTTCAGATGGTATTGCCTACTTTAGGTCCGGACAGGGCTGATTTTTGGGATATCCCATCATCTAAAGGGGACCCACCCAAGGCACGGTGTGGATGTCCGATACACATCACGGTGGAACCCACACAACTCGACCTCATGGGAACCCCCCACACTCCCCATCATACTTTCTAGTTTGACTCAAACCGCATGTAGCATGCATAAACATGGGGAGAAACCAAAATTAAATGGCCTCTTACTTTTGTCAATGGGCCGACCCTGGGTAGGTGTTGGTCCGGATTTTGCACTATATCGGGCTGGGCTGTAGGGCCGGTCCTGTGTAAAATTCTGATTTTCAGGCCCAAGCCCGACCCATTGAAACCCTAAAGTAAACTTTAAAAACTTAGTTTCAGAAATTCAATTTTAAGAATTTTGTAAAAAACTACTCGATTATTATTCCCTTGCCTTTGGGCACGGCCACTGTAATAGCAAATTGTTGGAAATCCGATCAGCGGAAGCACCGAAGAAGATCAAACAATCACCACACAGCCACACAAGCAATCAACACAAAAGAAAATGAATTTTACGTGGAAAACCCTTGCGGGAAAAAACCACGGCCCAAAGCGACACATTCCACTATGAATTCAGACAATTACAGAGCTAGAACTACCCGAGTAGATCCCAAAGATGAATAAGGCACACCAAACTCTCAATTCCTCTCTCCCAATAACCCTAATCCTGTTTAGAACAGCTAGGTATTGCTTAGCATAAGGTCTAGAACGATTAGGCAACATATTAATAAGAGGAAATCCGAAATTAGAAACAAGTAGCGCGAAAACCGCGCAACACTAGAAATTCCGCAGACCGCAGACCGGTCACACATAGTCCAGAGAGTTTTCGCCAAAAAATATTGCCTGCTACCTCAACTCAAACCTGTCCCTAGACCGGTCTGAGCAACCTGCGACCGGTCTGGCGACCAGTCTGAGCTCTCAACAACAGGTCGGACGACTTGTCTCAAAACTGTTGAAAACATCCAGAGAGTTTGGGCTCCAAACTGCACCACTCTGTCCACTGGCCGACCGGTCGAACGACCGGTCGGTGGACTCTGTCTTTGCTTATTTGGGGCCTTCACAACAAACTCCACCAAGGCATCAACATATCAAACATCTTTTCTACTCTTCAACATAGCTCATCATCAATCATAGTCGCCGCTTCTCGTGCATCATTGCATCTTCGTTAAGCCCTCACCAATCCCAGAGAAGTTACGCAGAACTTGAACTTCTCTGTAGGGACCACCTTGGTCAGCATATCCCCCGGATTCACGCTAGTGTGAATCTTGTCCAGAGTCACATCTCATTCCTCAAGCACCTGTCAAATAAAATGGTGACGCACATCAATGTGTTTAGTACGTGAGTGATAAACAAAATTTTTAGCCAAATTTATAGCACTTGAGATATCACAATTAACTGACATGACTTCCTGCTGAAGCCCCACCCCAACTGATTTATCATCCCTTTCAACCAAACAGCTTCCTTGAAAGCCTCTGTCACTGCCATATACTCGGCTTCAATAGTTGAAAAAATACCATAGACTGAAGCTTAGACATCCAATTAATCGCTCTACCTGCTAATACAAACGAGTACCCTGAAGTCGATCTCCTACTGTCTACACTACCTGCATAGTCAGAATCGACGTAACCAACCAATTTGTCCTTGGACTTCTAAAACGTCAAAACGTAGTCCTACGTACCCCGAATGTATCGAAGTAGCTATTTCATAGCTTCCCAATATTGTTTGCCTAGGTTAGACATGAATCGACTTACAATACCCATAGCCTGTGAAATATCTGGTCTTGTACAGACCATGGCATACATTAAACTGCCCACAACACTTAAATAGGGCACATGAGACATGACACACTTTTCTTCATTTGTCTTGGGACACTGTTCAGAAGAAAGCTTGAAGTGAGCTGCATGGGGAACACTAACCGGTTTGGATTTGTCCATCTCATACTTTCTCAATACCTTCTCAAGGTATTCCTTCCGAGATAACCACAACCTGCTCCTCTTCCTGTCTCTATGAATGTCTATGCCAAGAACCCTCTTTGCAGCCCCCAGATCCTTCATCTCGAATGTCCTTGAAAGCTGAGTCTTCAACACATTGATGTCAGACATGCTATGACTGGCAATAAGCATGTCATCGACGTACAACACCAGTATGAGAAACTTTTCATTATTCAGTGTCTTGAAATAGACACAATGATCGTACTCGCTCCTAGTAAAACCCTGACTCATCATAAATGAATCAAATTTCTTGTACCACTGCCTAGGCGACTGTTTGAGATTGTACAACGATCTCTTTAACCTGCAAACCTTATTCTCGACCCCTTGCACTCTATAACCTTTTGGTTGCACCATGTATATTTGCTCTTCCAATTTCCCAAGCAAAAAATTAGTCTTCACATCCATCTGTTCCAGCTCGAGGTCGTATTGGGCAACCAGCGCTAATACGAACCTGATAGATACTTACTTCACAACAGGCACAAAAATCTCACTAAAGTCTACGCCTTCACGCTGAGCATAATCTTTCGCTACCAACCTTGCCTTGTATCTATTCTGTTTCTTCCGAAAAATCCACTTATACCTCATCGCTTTTCGACCCACTGGAAGCTTCACAAGCTCCCAAGTCTCATTCTTGTACAAGGATTCCATCTCGTCTTGCATTACCGTCTTCCCCTTCTCAGCATCTACATCCTGTAGTGGTTCCTCAAAATTAGACGGATCCCCCTCATCTGTAATGAGAGCGAATGCGACGTTCGAGTCATCCCTATACCTTGCCGGTAACCTGCGATCCTTGGGTGAATTTCTTCACACAGGTGGCTGCTCCACCTGATCCTATACCTCTGTTTACGCCTCAGTATTGGCCCGTGTCTCATCTCTGTCCTCATGAGTATCAACCTGTTCTGATATTTTTGGTTCCTTTGTAGCATCCTTACCGAACAAAGACCCCTCATCAAACTTGACATCACGGCTCAGGGTGATCTTCCGTGTGACAGGGTCATATATTCGATATCCCTTCACACCATCACCATAGCCAACAAAGATCCCTTTTCTGGACATATGGTTTAGCTTATCTCTCTCAACTGACGGTACATGAGAGTAAGCTTCACAACCAAAGACTCGCAGACTTGAGTAGCCTAGCGTACGATCACTCCACACTTCCTCAGGGATTTTACATTCAGTTGCCATAGAGGGTGACAGATTTATCAAGTAACGAGCCGTGTTAATGGCCTCAGTCCATAGTTCTTTGCCCAACCCAGCATTACTAATCATGAATTGAGCTCTCTCCAAGAGAGTCCGATCCATCCTCTCTACCACACCATTCTGTTCTGGCGTGTGGTGCACTGTGTTGTGTCTCACGATCCCCTCCTCTTTACAATAAGTGTTAAATTCCCTGAAAGTGAACTCACCTCCATTATCGGTTCTCAAAATTTTTAAATTCTGTCCTGACTGATTCTCCACCATCGCCTTCCAATACTTAAAGGTCATGAAGACATCAGATTTATTTTTCAGAAAATAAACCCCAACCTTCCTGCTATAGTCATTGATAAATGACATGAATCACGATGACCCACCAACAGAAATAACGGGCGACGGCCACCATACATCGGAATGGACATAATCAAGCACCCTTTTACATACATGTTTCCCCCCTTTAAAAGACAATCTAGACTATTTTTCATACATGCAATGTTCACAGATACTAAAGTCTACAAATTTAAAGGAAGAAATCAAAGATCGTTCAGAGAGTACTTTCATACCCCGCTTGCTCTTGTGGCCTAAGCGTGCATGCCACATACGTGCAGATGTGGAATCCGCTACAGTTGCTGCAGCTCCACCTACTGAAGTGCTCCCAATTATCTTGTAAATGTTACCATGCCTCTGTCCCTTCATAATTACAAGAGCCCCCTTTGAAACTTTGCAGAACCGGACAAAATCGGTGAACTTGCACCCCAATGCTTTGAGTGCACCAAGGGAGATCAGATTCTTCTTCAACCTTGGAACGTGTCTCACTTCCGTCAAGGTCCGTTCGATCTCATCGAACATCTTGATGCGCACAGTACTAATCCCCACAACCTTGCAGGCATAGTCATCGCCTAGAAATACCGAGCCTCCCTCATACTCCCTATAGGAAGTAAATATGCTCCTATCTGGGCACATGTGATACGAAGCCCCGGAGTCTATGATCCACTCATCGCAGAGAGATTTAGCCTTTGACACCGTCAAGACCTCGCACACCACCACCTTCCTCAGCTTCAGCGATATTGGCTTCCCTAGAAGAATCACCTGACTTCTCCTTCTTATATTTAGGACTCTTGCAGTCCTTCTTCATGTGCTTAACTTGGCCACATCCCCAACACTTCAACTTACTTTTGCCCTTACCCTTCGATTTGGATCGAGAGCGCGATGATCCTTCACCTCGCTCAGAATTTTTTCTCTCATAAACAGTGCTTCGGAGGAGTAATTAGTACTATCACTGCTTTTCTGTCTCATGTCTTTCGATTGGAGGGCTGAGACAACGGTCTAGACACTAAAAGTGTCCCTACCCGCACACAACGAGTCCTTGAGTGACTCATATGAATTAGGAAGCGAGTTTAACAAGATCAAGGCTTGATACTCGTCCTTCATCTGCTCATCAAAATCGAGCAACTTGCAAATCAGCTTGTTGAACGTGCTAATGTGGTCCTCCACATCTGTCCCCTCTGCCATCTTCAAAGTGAAGAGTTGCATCATTAGATACATGCGATTTTCTAGAGACTTCTTCGTATAGATGTTCTCTAGCTTAGTCCATGTTTCTGCAGCGGTCTTCTCCTTCATGACGTTATATATGACGTCATCAACAAGGCACAATTAGATTGAGGCCATTGCCTTCTCATCCATCTTCTTGCACTCATCATCTTTCATCTCGGCAGGTCGTTTTTCAAGGGTGTTCACGACCCCTTGGTGAGTTAGGACGGCATGCATCTTCACCTTTCACAACTCAAAGTTATTTTTGCCCGAGAACTTCTCAACATCGAACTTCGTACTTGAAGCCATGGGATCGTTTCAGAAAACTTCTTCTTCAACCCTCCAACGATAGCTTTGATGCCACTTGTTGGAAATCCGATCAGCGAAAGCACCGAAGAAGATCAAATAATCACCACACAGCCACAAAAGCAATCAACGCAAAAGCAAGCGAATTTTACGTGGAAAACCCTTGCGGGAAAAAACCACAGTTCAAAGCGACACCTTCCACTATGAATTCAGACAATTACAGAGCTAGAACTACCCAAGTAGACCAAAAGATGAACAAGGCACACCAAACTCTCAATTCCTCTCTCCCAATAATGCTAATCCTGTTTAGAACAGCTAGGTATTGCTTAGCATAAGGTCTAGAGTGATTAGGTAACATATTTATAAGAGGAAAGCCGAAATTAGAAACAAGTAGCTCGAAAACCGTGCAACACTAGAAATTTCGCAGACCGCAGACCGGTCAGGCGACCGGTCGCACATAGTCCAGAGAGTTTTCGCCAGAAAATATTGCCCGCTGCCTCAACTCAGACCTGTCCCCAGACCGGTCTGAGCAACCTGCGACCGGTCTGTGCTCTCAACGACCGGTCTCAAAATTGCTGAAAACGTCCAGAGAGTTTGGGCTCCAAATTGCACCACTCTGTCCACTGGCCGACCGGTCGGACGACCAGCCGGTAGACTCTGTCTTTGCATATTTGGGGCCTTCACAACACAAATAAGTGGGAGGCTCGAGTGGGGCCCACTGTGATGTTTATCTAAAATCTACCTTGACCAGCAGGTGCATCACTCCATGCTAGGTGAAGAGACCAAAAAAATTAACTCTATTTATGACTCACGTGGACTAGATGATTGAAAACAGTGTATAAGCAATGCTCGCCTCCAAATTATTTCCATTAGTGTGGTCCATGTGAATCATGAATGGATCTGATTTTTGGAAGACAGGCCTAAATTTTTGCATTGAATCTAATGATTAGAGTGTATTTCATATAATTATCAAGGTGAGCCTTGTAAGAATCAAGGGTGGATGTCTCTCTCCTAAATGTTTCCTTTGGTACTGCTTATCATAATCACAGGTTAACATGATTTTTTTTTTTTTTTTGTTTCTACACGCCTAATATTATACTAAATATCTAATGGTCAGAGTGAATCTTATATAAACTTCAGGTGGTCCCGAATTAAGAATAGTTTCCCTTACAATTCTGTTTTTAACCTAATAATTTATATATAGTTGGAGAGGGGGACACCGTGACTTGATTTTTGGCGGAACCCAACATGAAGTTTATGTAAGATCTACTTTGACCATTACGCAGCTCATCAGTGATTCATGTGGGCCATAGCAAGGGAAACAATTGGAAGAGTGAATGTTGCCTATACATTTTTTCAATTATATGGTACACCAGACCACGGATAAGGGTAATTTTTTGGCCATTGGCTTAACATGAGGTGATACACTTTGATCAGGATGGAATTTACATAAGCATCATGGTTTGGCCCCCCAAAGTAGTCAACCCATTTGCTCACATGTCCACCCAACCAACAATTTAAAAGGCGTAACAAAGATAGTGGAATGATAATAATATCAATTAAGAAGACAGCAGTTTGAAAACCTTTTTGAAAAATGTAGTCAAAATGTAAATCAACATCTCTCCTGATGAATGCCTAAGTAATTGGTATGTTGGGAGGAGATAGATCAAATCTAACTCATGTAATTATAAGTTGATAAAACATAACCCGAACTCAACCTATATAAAATGGTGGGTCGACCCAGACCTTGACTTTTTAGCTAGGTCGGTGAAATGGGTTGGGTTTTGTAAGATGATAAAACACAACTTGAACTCAACCATATAAAAAGGTGGGTCGTCCCGAAATGGGTTGGGTTTTGCCACCAAGAAAAACGGTTCATCTTTTCAACTCAGCTTGGTTGCACGCAAATACATTTTTGTCAGCTAAAAATCAGAGGATACAACCCACACTACGCCAAAATTGCCTTTTTGCGACGAACCAAGTTCGTCGCAAATCTAGATTAGCGACGGACTTAGTTCGTCGCATGGTCCGTCGCAGTTTACTATGTGGCAAATTTTAAACGACGGATTATGTTCGTCGCTAAATTATGTAAAACGACGGATTTAACCACGGATTTTGTTCGTCGTACAAATTTGTTGCGACGGATACCGGTCCGTCGTTAAACTTATGGGCGACAGCGTGATTGCATTTATTTAGGAATTTTAGAGACGGGTGTGGTCGGTCGCTAAATTTTCTGCAACAGAAAAGCCTGTACCCGAATTGATAGTCGTCCAAATTATTTAAAAAAAAAAAAAACTAAACTGCAACCCTCACAAATCATCATTATATCATATGTGAAACTTATAAATCGTTACATTTCTAGTGAAAAATAATATTAATATTTGTTACAAATCTACACATTTAAGGGAACCAATATTCTCCATATAATTAGCAACTAGGCTTTATTTTGTCCTCGTTGAGACCAATCTCTTGATCAATACGTGAAGCCTTCATTTCTACTCTTTCCTTTATAGCTGCGTCCACCTCATGCATTTGCAAATCCATCAACTGGCCCACCTGCAAAATTCAGAATATAAAACATAAGAGTAAATCAAGAACCAAAAAAAAAAAAAGCTTGATAGCTATTATGCAAGAAGTTTCAGTGGGATGAAATTGAAAACTTCGAGGAAATTAGCTTTATAATCTATGAACAGAATCGTTTTCCATAGCTTGAAGCACCTTGTTTTGAGTTCTAGCCGCCTTGTCTGAAACCATGAACAACTCTGTAAATTCAAATGAACTGAAGTTAACTCGCTTTATTTTTTTATTCTCTGGATAATCCAACTAAGAAAAACAACCAAAAAAAATATTTGTCTAAACCAATCATGAAATTCTTCTCAAAATGAAATGGGTGAAAATTGGTTTGGGCATATAGCATCATTCAAAACTGATGCGGGGTCGTATTGCCCTGTATCACTTTATATCTGACCGCTTCAGGTAGATACAACTGTATTGTTCATGGACAATGCCAGGTGGTAGATGGGGCATTGTCCTGAGACCCACATCAATTAAGTATCAGCTTGACTTGAGACCTAACCTAAGTGATGAATGCATCAGTTTTTGGACTACATCTAAATTTTCTATCATTGAATACATCATGTTATAACACAAATACATTCAAATACTATTTTAGCCATTGTGTATGATGAGTGGTTTAAGACACATGATATCTAATATTAACATAAAAATAAGTTCAATGGAAATCCATCCTAACAGAACAACCATCCCATTTATGTACTAAAAATGGACTTACTAATTTCTTGAGGAGTAGAGACTTTAAATGCGGCTTCAATAGCTTCTTTATAGTTATCTTCATCCAAAGAAAGCATCTTAGATTTCAAAAGTTCCTGCAAAGAAAAGAAATGACAGTTACAAGATGATTATGAATCTTATTTGCTAGCGGCATGTAAAGTGAAGAGAAAGGACAAATCAACCACAAAAACTCTGTAAACCTTGAACTCTCCTCTTCCCTAGTCAACGGAAGGCAGTGATTATGAGTGTTTGCCCATTCCTCGGCCATCTTCATAAGAATGACAACATGTCACTACAGAAAAATCATTAATTGGGAATGGTTGAAAACAGTTTTAACTTTTTTCTTCTTGACAACTGAGTTGAAAGTAAATCCTACAAAAACTAGAAGTCTTGCCACCATGAAGTGGGACACAAGGTATTGAACGAACTTAACAGACCCATTTTATAACTCCTCCCCAACAACAAATCCACATGCCAATACTCGGTATATTCACGCTGCACAAGCATAAAATTTGCATCAGATAAATGGCACCAAAAAGCATCTGTTTTAAATCAAAAGCTAATGGCATATATGCAAAACCATTAATTTCTACCTCTAATGCTGTGATTTTGTTCCAGAAAACTAAGCAATTTTCTTATAGTAACAAATCAATTTTCTAACTATAGAAGCGCAAAAGGTGGAATGTCTCATTTGCTTTAAGGATAATAAACTCAAAATCCCACCTCACCATACTAGCTACCAACCACTCTAGTCTTCAAGTGAGATGGGATTCAATAAGCCATGATTTGATGCATGACCAAGCCAAGCAGTTTGATCATCCCAGAATAAAAATAGAGCTAGGGCCGACCATTTGTCAGGCAAGCCCCAACAGCCAACTAGCCAAGGCCATCCAACTCCAACAGGAGAAAAGAAGCATGGCCCATCATGTTGGGGCACATCCCACCTTTATTTCCACTTCCCCAAACAGTACCATGACCATCAAGTATAAAAAGAGAACCACCAAATGCCAATGAAACTCTAATAAGAGCATATGTTTAGAAACCACCGATTCTGATCACAATTTAATTTTCTAACTTACAAGGAACTTGGATGCACTATCAAATTGATTGAATTGCATCACAATTATCAGTTTAATGAAATTTGGACCCAACCCGGACCCACCCATTTAGTAAAAGGGTCTGGGTCTAAAATTTGGACCTGGACCCAGACCCATTTAGTAAATGGGCAGGTCTGGTTTTGGCTAAACCCGCCCCGAGCCTGACCATTTACAGCCCTACATCATATAATCGTTTTCTTTTTTCATTAATAGCCAGTTCTTAAAGTAGAAACGCAGTTGAAAATTCCAAAGCTACAGCTACAACAACAATCCAGAGAGAAAATATCAAGCTACAACAGCAACAAATCCGATCCAGACTTTCCCTGCAATGACTTCAAATTTCTGTGTATGTTCATGCAAACTCATTTCTCAACTGCTGAGATGACTATGATAGGAAATGGTTAGCGTGAAGTATGCGTTTTCTGTCCACCGTTTCACCAGCTTATTTCAGGACAACCCCAAAAGTCAAGTAAATCCAAAGCTCACGTGAATCACACTGAAGGAAATACTGGGGTAATGACACCCACCCTTCACACCTCCCTATGGCCCACTATAATGTCATTTTTTCATCATTGAGAAGTTCACACAGATGGGATGATAGGAAAAGACAAATGTCACTTGATCCACTCGTCTACGAGATGTTGAATGGTGTGGGGCCCATCATGACGTATGTGTTTTATATCCGCGCCATCCATCCATTTTGCTAGCTCATTTTATGGCATGAGCCAAAAAATGAAGTAGATTCGAAGATCAAGTGCATCACACCACATGAAATAATGGGGATAATGACAGTACTGGCTCGTGAAACTGTCCCAAGGGCCCACCGTAATGTTTGTGTCATCCAACTTGTTGATAAGGTCACACATGGATGAAGGGAAAACACTAGTACCAGCTTGATCCAAAACTTTGGTGGCCCCCAAGAAGTTTTTAATGGGGGACATTCAATTACCATTGTTTCATGTGGTGTGGCCCACTTGAGCTTTTGATTAGCTTCGTTTTTGGGATAACACCCTAAAATGAGCACGCAAAATGGATGTACCGCATGGATAAAACCCATGCATCACAATGGCCCCCACAACACATGACACCACCTAGTTGGGTGGTACTGGGTCACCACCCAATCCACTTCCCTAAGTGGTTGGCATTTAAGCTAGCTTAGAAATCTAGGTGGTGTTAGGCATTTTGGGGACCACCATGATGTATACGATTTATATCCACACTGTCCATCCATTTTGCCATCTCATTTTAGGGCATGAGCCAAAAAATGAAGCAGATTTGAAACTTGAGTGGACCACACTATAGGAAATAGTTAGGATAATAACGCCACAATTGAAAACTTCCTAGGGCACATCGTTATGTTTACTTGCCATCCAATCTATTGACATCCCACTGTAATTTTTATATGTCATCCAATCATCACATAGACCTAGATGAATAGAAAACACAAAGATAAAATTGATCTAAAATTTTGGTGGCGCCTACGAAGCTTTTAATGGGGGGCATTCAGTCCCCATTGTTTCCTACGGTGTGCTCCACTTGAGCTTTTGATAACCTTTATTTTTGGACTCATGCCCTAAATTAAGCTGGAAAATGGCGGTGTGGATAAAATATATACATCAAGGTGGGCCCTACAGCAGTGGACACCGCCTAACTTGGTAGTGTAGGGGTCACCAGTCAATCCGTTTCCCTGGGTGGGTGGTACCAAACTTAAAGAGGCATGTAAGCCCATTTTAATGGTAGTTATTAAGATTGGATCTATACTATGATGAGGGGATGCGATTGGGTGGTGACCCCAACACGACCCATCTACATGTTGTTGGGTAGTGTGGGGCCCACCATGATGCATGTGTTTTATATCCACACCATCCATCTATCTTTTCAGGTCATTTTATTACATGAGCCCACGAATGAAGCAAATCTAAAGCTCAAGTGGACTACAACACAAGAAACAATGAGGAAAATGACTCCCACTTGCCATCCTAGGGCCTACTTTAATGTTTATTTGCCATAAAATCCTGTTGACAAGGTCGTATAGACTTGACGAAGGGAAAATGAAAATATAAGCTCAATTCAAAACTTTTGTGGCCCCTAAGAAGTTTTTAAAGGGGGGCATTCAATCACCATTGTTTCTTATGGGATGTTCCTATAAGCTTGTTGATCTATTATAATTTTGGGCTCATTCCATAAAACCAGTTGGCAAAATGGATGGACGACAAGGATGAAACACATAGATTATGTTGGACGCCACAATGCATGACATTGCTTAGCTAGGTGATGTGGGTGTCACCACCTGATCTGCTTCCGTAGTAGGTGGCCCAAAATTAAATAGGTTTAATTAGTAAGTCAGTTTTAATTATAGTCAATAAGATTGGATTAAGATGACGATGATAGGAAGTGGATTGGGTGGACCCAACACAACCCAGCTAGGTGGTGTTAGCGTTGTGGAGCCCACCATGAAGTATGCATTTTATGCCCACGTCATCCATTCATTTTTTTTCTGGCTCATTTCAGGACATAAGTCACATAACCCCGAAAGTCAAACAAATTTGAAGCTCACGTAAACCACGCTAAAGGAAATGGTGGGTATAATGACACCAACCCTTGAAACTTTCCTATGGCCCACTATAATGTCACTTTTCTATCCATCCTATTGATGAGTTTGTTGGAGAGCCTTCGAACATGTGCATGGTTTGGGTGCTTAGATCGGTCGGGCGACCGGTCTAGCCATGTGATCCAGATGCACAACAAGAAGGCTGGACAGTTTTGTGTGCCCAGTGCAGTCGGCCGATCGGTCTGCGGAGGGCTCCGACTGGTCGGGCTATCGGTCGGCTGCGAGGTAACGTGGACATGTCTGTGTGTTCTTCCTCCCTGAACTGTTTTTTTATGCAACGTGCGACCGATCGACCGCGCACTCGTGCGCATTACGCGGTAGTGCATAAGATGTTTCCGATTTCAGGCTGCTTGCTATATATATGGCATGAATCTGGGATTAGGATGTATCCTAAGTTGTCCAAGGTTTCCTAATTGCATTAAGAAGAGGGGAGAGGTGTTTGTGAGAGAGAGAACTTTGGTTTTCTTCTGTTTTTCCTTGCTTTTGGGCTGTCAATCTCTGTAATCTTTTGTTTATCATAGTGGATCGCTTTGTACCGTGGTTTTTTACCCGTTGAGGGGTTTTTCCACCTAAATTCGGAGTCTCTTGTGGTGAATGCTTGTGTGTGGTTTGATTGCATCTTGTTTACTCGTTTGATCTCGCATCGCTCTGCGCATTCTGCTTCTGCTTCTGCTGCCGGTTTTCCCATCAAGTGGTATCAGAGCTAAAGTTGGGGTGGAGTGAAACTCGGATTTGAGACGAGAAGATGAGATCAAGCATAAGGTTCGAGGTAGAGAAGTTCTTCGAGAAAAAATAACTTTGAGCTATAGAAGGTGAATGTTGAATCCTTCCTACTTCAGCAAGGGCTTGATGAAGCTCTTAGAAAGCAACCCGAGGCTATGAAAGATGATGAGTGGATGAGGCTTGACAAGAAGGCTAGAACCTCAATCTTGTTAAACCTTACGGATGATGTTCTCTATCATGTCATGAAGGAGAAGACTGTGGCTGAAACGATGACGAAGCTAGAGAAGGTTTATGCCAAGAAGTCTCTAGAAAATTCTATGTATGTGTTGATGTGGTTGTTCACCTTGAGGATGGCTGAGGGAACTGAGGTGGAGGACCACCTGAGCACGTTCAATAGGCTGGTTTGCAAGTTGGTGGAGTTCAATGAATCAATGAAGGATGAATATTAAGCATGCATCTTGTTAAATTCTCTTCCAGATTCTTTTGAGTCGTTCAGGGACTCTGTGTGCGCAGGGAGGGAAATCATAAACGTCGATACTGTTATTTCAGCCCTCCAGTCGAAGGCGATGAGAAAGAAAAGCGGTGACGTGGCTTCCTGTTATTCCTTAGAGGCACTGGTTATGAGAGGAAGAAGTTCTGAGCATGGAGGATATTCGAAATTGAGATCTAGGGCTAAGGGCAAAGGAAAGGTTAAGGTGAAGTGCTGGAATTGTGGTCAGGAGGGCCACATAAGAGGGGATTGTTAAAATCCCAGGTTGAAGCAAGAGAGGTATGGAAATTCTTTTGGAGAGGGAGCCAATACCGTAGAGGACGGTGGCGATTTTAGTGAAGTTCTGACTGTATCTGGTAAGGGATCCCATGGTAGTAAGTGAATCCTAGATTCAAGAGCTTCATGTCACGTATGTCCTAACTGGAGTTCATTCACGACATACAGAGAGTATGGTGGAGAATCGGTGTTTGTGGGCGATGATTACGCTCATAAGGTTGTGGGTATTGGTACGGTGCACATTAGGATGTTCGATGGGATCGAACGAGTCCTAGAAGATGTGAAGCACGTTCCTAAGATGAAGATGAATGTGATTTCTCTTAGTGCACTCGAGGCGAAAGGGTGCATGTTTATCGACCGCGATCGTTGTTGTGAAGTGTTGAAGGGTGCACTAATGTGTATGAAGGCACAGAGGTGTGGCCATCTTTACATGTTGATCGAGAGCACAATTCACGTTGGAGTTGAGGAAAAGGCAGCGAGATCCACGGTTGCTCGTATGTGGCAAGTGCTCAAGGGCCACATGAGAAGAGTAGTAAAGGGCGTGAATTTGCAAGGTTAGGGTTGATGGTGTCACGAGAAGTGGTGGAGCTATGATTGAAGATGAGATGACGTTGCAAGGATGATGTTGATTCGACATTCGAAGCCTCGACGGAGATTGTTGGGGAGCCTTCGAACATGTGCATGGTTTGGGTGCTCAGACTGGTTGTGCGATCGGTCTAGCTGTGTGATCCAGATGCATAGCAAGAAGGTTGGACAGTTTTGTGTGCCCAGATCGGTCTGCCGATTGGTCTGCAGAGGGCTCCGACCGATCGGCTGCAAGGCAGCGTGGACGGGTCTGTGTGTTCTTCCTCTCTGGACTGTTTTTTGTGCAACGTGCGACCGGTCGACCGCGCACGCGTGTTCTTGCACATTACGCGGTAGTGCGTAAGATGTTTCCAATTTTGGGTTGCTTGCTATATATATGGCATGAACTCGGGATTATGATGTATCATAAAGTGTCCAAGGTTTCCTAATTGCATTTGGAAGAAGGGAGAGGTGTTTGTGAGATAGAGAACTTGGGTTTTCTTTTGTTTTTCCTTGCTTGTGGGCTGTCAATCTCTGTAATCTTTTGTTTATCATACTGGATCGCTTTGTGCCGTGGTTTTGTCCCGTTGAGGGGTTTTTTCACCTAAATTCGGAGTCTCTTGTGGTGAATGCTTGTGTGTGGTTTGATTGCATCTTGTTTACTCGTTTGATCTCGCATTGCTCTACGCGTTCGGCTTCTGCTTCCGTTGCAGGTTTTCCCATCACAGTTCACACATACCTTGATGATAGGAAAACAAAAATACCATTTGATCCACCCGTCTATGTGACGTTAGGTGGTGTGGGGCACACCGTGATGTATGTATTTTATATCCACACCATCCATCCGTTTTGCTATCTCATTTTATGGCATGAGCCCAAAAAGGAAGCAGATTTAAATATCAAATGCACCACAACACAGGAAATAACGACAATAATCGCACTCACCCATTAAACCTTCCCAAGGGCCCACCATAATGTTTATGTGTCATCTAACCGGTTGATAAATCACATAGGCCTTGATGAAGGGAAACCACAATTATCAGCTTGATCCCAAACTTTGGCGGCCCCTAAGAAGTTTTTAATGAGGGATATTCAATCACCATTGTTTCATGTGGCGGGGTCCATTTGAGCTTTTGATCAACTTTAATTTTGGGCTCGTACCCTAAAATGACTAGAAAAATGAATGAACAGCATGGCTAAAATGCATACATCACAGTGAGTCGAATAACGCCTGACACCACCTAGCTGGACAGTGTTAGGATTACCTCCTAATCCACTACCCTAACTAGGTGGAGCTAAATTTAATTGTATGTAAGCTAGTTTTGGTTGTAGTCATTAAAATTAGATTCATATGCTGGTGATAAGAAGCGAATTGGGTCTACATGTTTTGAGTGTTGTGGAGCCCACCATGATATATATATTTGTTTGATATCCACACCATCCATCCATTTTGCTAGTTCATTTTATAGCATGAGCCCAAAAATGAAGCAGATCTTCGGACCAAGTGCACCACTTCACAGGACACAATGGGTATAATGACATCCACCCACGACTGTATTGTTTATTTGCCATCTTACCTATTGATAAGGTCACGCAGACCTCGATGAATGGAAAACACAAGTATCAGCTTGATCCAAAACTTTGGTGGCCCCTAAAATATTTTTAACAGGCGACATTTATTCACTACTATTTCATGTTGTGTGGTCCATTTGAGCTTTTGATGAACTTTATTTTTGGGCTTGTGCCCTAAAATGAGCTGAAAAACTAGATAGCATGGATAAAATATACACAGGATGGACAGCTATACTGTGTTAGGGTCACCTCGCAATCCCCAACCCTAAGTGGGTGTAGCCAAACTTAAATAGGTATGTAAGTCGGTTTAATTATAATTGATAAAATTGGATTCATATGATAGTGATAAGAAGCGGATTGGGTGGTGACCTTTCTACAGATTGATCTAAAAAAATTTTGATCCCTAAGAAGTTTTTAATATAGTAGCGTTCAATTGCCACTAGTTTCTATGGTGTGGTCCACTTGAGCTTTTGATTAGCTTCTTTTTAGCTTAACGCATTAAACTATTTTTGCAAAATGGATGTACAATGCGGATAAAACACATGCATCACAATGGGACCCACAGCGCATAACACCACTTAGTTGGGTGGTATTGGGGTCACCACGCAATCTGCTTCCCTAAGTGGAGGCATTCAAGTAGGCTTTAATGATAGTCAATATTATCCTAATGAGATGATGGAGATAGGAAGCCAGGTGGTGTTGGGCATTCTAGGGACACCACAATTAATGTATGGGTTTTATATCTACACATTCCGTCCATTTTTCCATTTCATTTTAGGACATGAGCCCAAAAATGAAGTAGATCTGAAGCTTGTGTAAACCACACCATAGGAAATAGTTAAGATAATAACGACCACAATTGAAATGTACAAGGGCACAACATAATGTTTACTTACCAACCAACTGTTGACATCTAACCATAATTTTTATCCGCCATCCGGGTGCGACTTGGGTGAGACCCCGGAACTAGCGATGTGGGTGGGACCTTGAACCTAGGGCCCACCTGGATGTATTCCTTGTAGATCCATGCTGTTAATCTGCTTTTTCAGATTATTTTGTACTATGGTACCAAAAATGAAGAAGATTAAAATTTTGGGTGGACTACAACATAAGAAAAACTGGTTAATGACCATTAAAAACCTTTTGTGAGCCACAAAAGTTTTCTATCAACCTGATATTTGTTTTTTTCCTTTCATCCCTGTCTACATGACCTTATCAACAGATTGGATGGTCAATAAACATTACGGTGGACTCCAGGAAATTTTTAATGGTCACGGTTGAATGAGAACTGCTTCTTGGGTTGTGGTCCACCTAAATTTTGAATCTGCTTCATTTTTGGGACTACATCCTAAAATAATATGAAGCAACAGATGGATGGCATGGATCTACGAAGAATACATCCAGGTGGGCCCTAGGTTCAGGGTCCCACCCACATCGCTGGTTCCAGGGTCTCACCCAAGTCGCGCCCCTGCCATCCAACTAGTTGATAATGTTACATATACCTAGATGAAGGGACAACATAAATATCAACGTGATCCAAAACTTTGATCGCCCCTAAGATGCTTTTAATGCTGGGCGTTCAGTCACCATTGTTTCCTGCGGTGTGCTTCACTTGAGCTTTTTATCAACTTTATTTTTTGTCTCATGTCCTAAATTGAGCTGGAAAAAATGGATGTATGGTATAGATAAAACATATACCTCACTGTGGACCCTACAGCACTGAAACCACCTAAATGGGTGGCGTTGGGGTCACCACCCAATGCGCTTCCCAAGGTTGGTGACGCCAAACTTCAAGAGGTAAGCCATTTTTAATAATATTTATTAAGGTTGGATTCATATGATGATGATAAGAAGCTATTGGGTGGTGGCCTCAACTCCACCCATCTACGTGTTGTTGGATGTTGTGGGGCCCACCGTGATGCATGTGCTTTTTGGTCCACCATGATGATGTGTTTTTCCACACCATTCGTCCATTTTTTAGGTCATTTTAGTGCGTAAGCCTAAAAATAAAGTAAATCTAAAGGTCAAGTGGACAACACTATAGAAAACACTAAGGAAAATGACACTCACCTGTTGCTCGCTATTCTTCGGCCACATGTGTAATGTGTGTGAGGGCATGCCAGAACTGAATTTTGCGGCTCGATTCCAACCGAACAACGATGACCCCGAGCGCCAAGAAAGACAGATACGTCGTGATCGACCGTATATGACCGAGATCTGTAGGGATCGGTCGCCGAAATAGCCACTCGCTCAGTTGTTTTACAACGAATAATCAGGCGATGTTTGGAGGGTGGGGTTCATCCTCCAAAAGTAGATTCTACATTTGTTATCCGAACAAAAGGACTTCTCACAATATAAAATTAAAGAGATAAAAAAAGAACTTACAGTCGGCCATGCGGGCGATCTTCAAATCTTCTTTACCAATGGAAAACGTGATCAAAGAAAAGGAAACTTTACTGATTAGAAAGCTTTTGCTACAGACTTGCTGCTATGAAATGTAATCTCAAAGGTTATACTACGGAACATAAACAGTGCGATTATGCTAAGGAAAGTAAAGAAACTGATTACGCTAAGGAATCTAAACAACAGGATAAAGAACATGATAAGCTTGAAATTGAAGTGTTGATTTGGTTTGGTTGGTGCTGGACCCGTTATGCTAAGAAACATAAAGTACTTGGAATGTAAAAGGGGGCTAGTTACACTACGAAATGTAAAGGACTAGGTAGATTGGAAAGATAGAGTGATTTGGTTTGTTATTGTTTGGTGCTGGTGCCCATTGCACTAATGAAATCCTTTTGCTTTTATAACTTCTCTTGACGGTGAAGAACTCTCTGGATTCACCACTCCTTGGCAGTTACAACAACCGTTTCACCATTACTACTTTCCAGAGACCTCTCTCTCTCTCTCTCTTACTGACATGTAGATTACATGCAGAAGCCTTTGATAGGAACTTAAGCCTAGTGAAGTTAGGTGAGACCAGTGTGATATTTGTGAAAAATCCACACCATCCATACCATTCATAAGGTCATTCATGCCGAGATGAATAGAAAACACAAAAATATCACCATGACCCAAAGTTTCTAATGTCCCACCAATGTTTCAATGGTGTACGTTCGACCTTCACTATTTTCTATCTTGCAGCCCACTTTAGTTTTATATCTACCTGAAATGGCAATCGACTACTGTCCTTGAGTTTAAACAGCAATCGATCGCTAGACGGCAATCGACTATTTTTCCAAGGAGGCCAATTCAATCGACCGCTTTTCCAAGAATGTAAAATGCAATTGGCCAGTATCCTTATCTAGTTGAGACGCTCAACCGCTTTTCTCGAACACAAACGACAATTGGTCGATGCAATCAGCTACTGTCTTGCTTCTCAAACGGCGATTGGCTACTAAAATTGGCCGTTATCCGATTTCATATGGCAATCGGTCCATGAATCGGCCGCTATCGTAGTTGCATACGGCAATCGTCTAATGAAATCGGCCGCTGTCCTAGTTACAGACGCCAATCGGCCAATTTTCCCGAACGCAAACCGCAATCGGCCGTTCCTTTTAAATGTTTCTGATAAGGTCTGTCAAAAACAGGATGCAACACCGCCTAAAAACTATCCTAATGCCCATCTTAACATTTATTTGCCATTCATCCTATTGTTAAGGTCATATAGACTTGGATGATGGGAAAATGAAAATGTAAGCTCAGTCTAAAACTTATGCAGCCTTAAGATGTTTTCAAAGGGGGTGTTCAATTACCATTGTTTCCTATGGGATGTTCAATTTTGGGCTCATACCATAAAATGAGCTAGCAAAATGGATGGACGGTGAGGATAGAACACATAGATTATGGTGGACACCAAAACATCTGACACCACCTAGCTAGTGGTATTAATCCCACCACATCCGCTTGTACATGTTGGTAGCCCAAACTTAAAGAGGTTTAGTACGCCAGTTTTAGTCATAACCAATAAGATTGGATTAAAATGACAATGATAGGAAGTGAATTGGGTGATGACCCAACACAACCCATCCAGGTGGTGTTAGTGTTGTGGTGCCTACTATAAAGTATTCGTTTTATACCCATGTCATCCATCAGTTTTGCCCGCTTATTACAGGACATAACCCCAAAAGTCAAGCAAATTCAAGGCTCATATGAACCACGCCAAAGGAAATAGTGTGGATAATTGAAATTGCATCGGTAGTCTAACACGACACCATGCTGCGTGTGGAAGCTTGGCAAAGTTTAGAATTATGGCTAAGTCTCAGAGGAGAGTGAATAGGACCACTTAAAAATTCTTTACCTAGTTTAACTAATGTACCAATTATGAAGAATTAAGGCATAAGGGTCCAATTCTCATAGACTACAATTAATGCAACTAATTGAGCAATTAGTCTATATGTTAGAGACAGTGATCTCATGTGTGCTTACAAGTTATGTGCCTAATATACAATTCAATTCAAGCAATCATATAATTCAACTAATTAAACACATAAGGATGAATAGAATCGCAAACATTCGCAATCGCAAACACGAGGATATATATTGGTTCAACTAATTGTCTACTCTACTCCTGGCGGACGCATTCTCCTCGAGTGTCTTGGATTTCACTATCATAGGAGCTTTCCATAGGTTCACCCCTAACATTTACAATGGTTTTACAGGTTCACTACGAAACTACACGTACACACCCATTCGATGATGGTCCAACACAAAGATGAACACGTACTCACTCGTGTTGGTGGAACATGTTTTCACCCGTGTTGGTGGCTCCCTTAGATATTCCATTAGTTTTCTATCGGCTCACCAATAATCCATGCAGTCCTAATCCAAAGACCTACTTTTACTCCCACCGGAGGCTCTCACGGAAACTAATACATATCCACTCATGTCTAGTGAATTTGGTCCTACATAAGAACCTATTCGAGTTTGGGTTGTGTGGACCCTCGCCGATTTTCCGCGCTCCCCACACGACGTTCTTCTCGTCCTTCCCCTTTCCTTTCGGAAAAGAAGGAGATGAGGATGCGTGAGTGCGAAATCGTCGTTTGTGCCACTGGCTTGCCTCGTTCTCGAGGGCTTCGTTTGGTTGTCGTGTTAAGCTGGATATGTTTAAGTGAGTTTATATAAGACCAGAGTCGCCACTAGCCAATTACTTCGAATCTACAGTCGGCTAGACCTCGTAGAAACGTTAGAGAAGGGGATCCGAAGATCCTTTCCTTTAAAATGACTCCTGTTGATCTGCGGTCAGAGATTCAAGGTAAGGGATCACGGTTACAGGGTGGGAAGAGGTTAAGCACCCCACACACTGCCCGTACCGAAGTACGGTCTCTACTTCACAGAATCGATCGGATACTTGAAAGTCTAGTTTAATCCTCGTATATTCTCATGGATGACATGATGCATGAATGCGGGTCTGAACAGTAAGAGTTTCTGATGGGCAGGTTCCAACAACGGGCAAGCCCAGAGCGTACGCTCGAACTGACAGGTGCTTTATGCGAGATGATGCATGCTGTGTGCTTGAATATTCAAAGTGTCTATAGTAATATGTATGTGAATGCAGGTCTGAACAGTAAGAGTTTCTGATGGGCAGGTTCCAACAACGGGCAAGCCCAGAGCATACGCTCGAACTGACAGGTGCTTTATGCGATATGCATGCGGTGTGTTTGAATAATCAAGGTGTTTGCAGTGAAGCAGGGGGGTTGGAAGAAAAGTAAATGTTGCACTTATGCTAGATGCAAATGAGATGATGCTGGAAAAGAGTAGCTGAGTGGACGGAGGTGTCGCAAGGGTTGGCTTTGAGTGGCTGGATCAAGACTTGGATGGCTTGGGAGGCTTGGACCAGTGGTCAGGCTGGGCTGGACTAGGGCTAGACTCTCCTCACTCGGGCTCTCCTTGGTGGAAAAATGGGCTAAGGGGTGGATGAGGACTCGGAGCTCTCGGGCTGAAATGGACTTGAAGGGATGCTGAAATGAGAAGGGGAGGGAGGTATTTATAGCAGCGAGGAGTGGCAGTTTGCGTAATTTTGTCCGGGCGGCCTGCTATGGGCCGCTCGTACGGCCGCTCCTCGGTTTCCAGCGAGTACGGTCGCTCCCTCGGGGCTGCTGTTGGACTCGCTGGTTGACTCAGTGAGTTGACTCAGCGGGTCGACTCGGTGGTTTGACTTAACGGGTTGACTCGACGGGTTGACTCGGTGTTTTGACTCGACGGGTTGACTCAGCGGGTTAACTCAGCGGGTTGACTCAGCGGGTTGACTCAGTGAGTTTGACTTTTTTAGGATTTTTTGACTGGCCTTTTTTATGGGGGATTTTTCAGGGTGGTGTTTAGGACTGGGTTGACTGGGTTCAGGCTTGAACTGGGCTATGGAATGGGGCTTACAAGGGTGAGTTTGGCTGAGTTTGGACTTGGGATTTGGGGGTATGGTCCTCCATTCATCCAGCTATCTCTACCAACAGCGTAGCTGAAGGTGGGGTGTCTACAGATGCCCCTCTTTGGCAGAGGTTGCATGCAACCGAATGCCAAAGCGAGTGGACACCCCACTTCTGACCCGGTCATTCATAGATCATGTTCTGAAATCTTTGTTTGCTTTTGTATCTGTGTCAGTTGATCGTTTGGAAACCGATCACTCGCACATACCGCGGGAGTTTGGAGAAAACGTTGCGATTGTCCCTGCATGCGCTGCAACCTGGGTACCTAATCGCAACCCTTCCATTCCCGATCGGTACTAACATCGGAAAGGTATAGCAGAGCCTCTGCGTCGACAGTCTTACGAGGATGCTGACCCTGAGACTGATTGTGTGATGTTTGATGTTTTCCCAGATCACTCCAGGAGTACTTGTTTCGCTTGACTGTCAAAGTGGTTAGACGCCCTGCGTCAGATAGTCTTACGGGATTCTACTACGCCGACTTGGACTCAGTCAAGGTACTTCAGGCATCCACGCCTAGGTATGTGCGGGTGGCCTTTTTCCACCCGATCTGCTGGCTTCGATGCTTGGTTTGCAATTCATTCTTTCCTTGATTGTGGTCTGGAGTCTTTGTCATCCTTTGTATCTGAGTCAGTTGATTGTCTGGAAGTTGATAACTCGCACATTCCGCGAGAGTTTGGAGAAAACGTTGCGATTATCCCTGCAGTTTGCTGCAACCTGGGTACCCAATCGCAACCCTTCCATTCCCGACCGGTACTAACATCGGAAAGGTACAGCAGAGCCTCTGCGTCCGCTAGTCTTACGAGGTTGCTGACCCTGAGACTGATTGTGTGATGTTTGATGTTTTCCCAGATCACTCCAGGAGTACTTGTTTCGCTTGACTGTCAAAGTGGTTAGACGCCCTGCGTCAGATAGTCTTACGGGATTCTACTACGCCAACTTGGACTCAGTCAAGGTACTTCAGGCATCCACGCCTAGGTATGTGCGGGTGAACTCTTTCCACCCAATCTACTGATTTTGATACTTGAGTTACAATTCATCGTTTCCACCTGTTCAAATGGTTTCTGTGACCGAGCCTTTTGGCTTTCATCTTTTTGTATCTTGGCATGTGGTACGACCGCACTGACACTGGAGTTCAGTTCGACCGCACTTTGAGTGCATTGGATCCGATGATCTCCGGGGAAACCGCGAGACATCGGATCTTATTTGATTTTTGCGTCGGCTCCTACCCAGAGATATGGAAGATCTCCCAGCGTGTTGGAGGCAGAACGCTCTACTGAGAAAATATTTTTGAATTTTTGAAAAGATACCCACTCTGGGGAGTGATACTCCGTAGGGTTTTTATTTGCGAATAGAAATATTTTTTATCTTTTTGAAATGAAAATCTGGTTTGCATGTGCCTCCACTAGGGATGCCTGTGGGGTCTTTAGCTAACCGACTTTTATTTTGAAAGCAGGTAAACATGATGATTGATGCGATGGATGCTGATGCATGGAGATGCATGATGAATGCGTGGCTTGGTTCATTCTCTTTTCGTTTGATGATTTTGCTTTTGCTGGAGATGCAGAGAATTTTGAGCTTATTGCTTGTAGGGTCGTACTCCCTTGGGGATTTTTCTTTTTGATACGGAGGTTTGGACAGCGGGTTGGTCAAGATCCCGACCCGTGGTCGATCAGGTCCATCGTCCCAAGATGCTGTTTCTTTGCTAATGAGAATGTACGAGGATATCATTCGACTTCAAGATGTTCTTCTGGGCATACATGTGATTGAGATGGTGTTTGGTTGCCTGTTTTGGTCAAGATTCCAATTTGCGGGCGATTGGATCCATCATCCCATACTGTGAAGTGAGCGGAGTTCAAGACTCCTGAAGTGTAGTGCTGGGGATTAATTTTTGTGATTTTTGTAAGTATTTGGGTCCGGATCTTTTACCTGAGTAGTCAAGGTAGAGATCAGTTATTGAAAACCAAGGAAATATTTTTTGTGATTTTTGAAAATATTTGATTTGAAAGCAAGGGAAATATTTTTTTGTGATTTTTTACAACATTTTGTTGAAAGCAAGGGAAATATTTTTTGTGATTTTTGACAATATTTTGATTGAAAGCAAGGGAAATATTTTTTGTGATTTTTGACAATATTTTGATTGAAAGCAAGGGAAATATTTTTTGTGATTTTTTGAAAAGGTGATTTTGCAATGTTTTTGTATTTTTGTGACTTTTCTGAAATGCAGGGAAAAGTATGGAATTTTCATCCACTTCCAGCTTCTACTGCTGGTAAGGCACCCGATCCATTTTACGTCAGCGAGCAAGACGAGTCTCACACAATTAAGTGCCGTAGTTTTACATCTTCGGATGAGGGGATTTTGAGGGTTTTCAGTCAACACACCCACAAAGTTGCCTGTTCCTCATGTGCAATGCACATAGACCACGTATCGTCCGACGGACTCCTTCGGCCACAAAATGAGCTACATCCTCACATTTCCCTTAGTCAATCCAGTTTGGGGTCTTACGTTGCTCACAATTCCGTGAAGGTGAGCTTCACCTCCCAACAGCCTTAATCCCCTTCATGAGTTCTAGGAACAGGGAACATCCGTCAGCTTCAACAACGACTTCCAAATCAAGGTTGTCTATCACGGTGCGTTCAACACGAACAGGATTGCGGAGTTCTGCCCGCCTCAGCCCTTACCTGTTTAAAAGATTCCAGACACCCGTACGATCAAGTGTCAGTCATGTCCGGAACAGGTTAGGAAAGAAAGCCCCCGAGAAGTTAATCCCAGTGTAGTTTTAGGTCTTCAGACCGCTGGGGATAAATTGGTGGGTTGAAACTGGTGGTGAAAACTTTTTTGTTTTATATTGTATATATTTTTTTTGTTGTTTTGAAAAAGTTCCAGACTTCAACTCGGGTAATCGAGATTGACACTGGTTTTTATGGAAAGCTTAGAATTTTTTTTTTGGTATTTTGAAAATGATCCGGGTCATCAGATCCTGGCTCGAATGGCTGGGATCGATGCCGGTTTTTGTTGAAAGCGAGAAAGGTCCCCCGAGAAACTAATCCCAGTGTAGTTTAAGGTCTTCGGACCGCAAATATGTACATGCTGAAAATACATTTTTTTTGTGTTTTTTCGAAAAAATGTTCCAGGCTGTTAAGTCTCAATTTGAGCGGTCAAGATCAACACTGGTTTTTATTGAAAATCTCTCGGGATATCGATCCCGACGTAGTTTAAGGTCTTCGGACCCTGAAACTGTACAAAAGGGGCAAACATATTTTTTTTGTTGTTTTTTTTAAAGTACTCGGTGTCGTAGGATCTTGATTCGAGCGATCAAGACCGATACCGGCTTTTATTGAAAATCTCTCGGGATGTCGATCCCGACGTAGTTTAAGGTCTTCGGACCAAAAACTGTATAAGAGAGTGCTGGTAATGCATATATATATTTTTGTGATTTTTTGAAAAATGTTCGGTGTTGTCGGATCTTGACTCGAGCAATCAAGACCGATGCCGGTTTTTATTGAAAGTCCCTCGGGATCTTGATCCCGACGTAGTTTAAGGTCTTCGGACAAAAAATATGTACATGCAAGTGCTGGAAATGCATAAATATATATATATTTTTTGTTTTTTAGAAAATGTCCGGAGCCACTAGATCTTGAAGAAGACCGATGCCGGTTTTATTGACAATCCCTCGGGATCTTGATCCCGACGTAGTTTAAGGTCTTCGGACCAAAATCTATACAAGTAAACAGTGATCAAGGGCGGAGATTCTTGGGATTCTTCTTGGAATGGTTTGGATCATCTGGTCATGCCTTTGGATGGTTGAGATCATTGTTTGACCAAGTCAAATTCTTCTTTCTTTTCTTTGAAAATTCCATGGAACTTTTCCACATCATCAACCCAATTTCTCACCTCATTTCTCATGAGATGAGATTTTGGTGAGATTTCCCCATTTTTCTCACCATTCTCTTCCATCACTTCATTCTTACATGGAGGTACAAGATTCACTTGCAACCACCCTTCCCAAGGAGGAGTTCTTCCCAAGGAGAGGGGGAGGGAGGTCGTTTCATGTAGGTAGGGGCTAGGACGGCCTCCCATGGGCCGCCCGGACGGTCTCTGACCCCTGGTCTCTTCAGTGGGTTGGGTAAAAGGGTGCCTTCCCCTTTTCTATATAACATGGGGCACCCTTGCCCCCTCCATCGTGCAATTTCTCTCTTTTCTCTCTCATACTCTCTCTTTTTTCAAGTTTTCTCTCTCTTCTTTGGTGGTCCTTTGCTTCTCTCAAGTGGTAGCCCTTAGAGACATTTTGGGACAGTAAGGTGGTCCCTCTTTGGTGAGTGGTAAAGGTATGAACCACTCCCTTTCTCTTTCTTGTCCTTTTCCTTCTTCATTGTCTCTTCTCATGACTCTTTTCTTTTTCCATGTAGTTATTCCAAGAAGAGTGAGGGTGGGCCCAAGTGTTTTTGGCCACTTTCTAGATCTCAAGTCCTTTTTAAAGGTGGTGCATGGAGAAGGACATTGCAAGCTTTCCACTTCATTTTTTCTTTCTTCTTTTCACACTCCCTTCATGTGTGTGTAAAGGGTGATTTTGCCATGTCATCAAGTGTGCATGGCAAAATACTCTATCTTTTTCATGGGAGTTGGGCCTCTTTTCATATGTATCAAATGGGCTCAAAGTGAAGTCATGGCCCTTGGTATATTTGGTGGGCCCAACACTTCATTTTGGGCTCCTTCTTACTTTCTTTCTCTTGTCATTTCCCTTGGAATTCTCTTTTCTTTTCATCTTTTTTCCAAGACTTGGGCCCATGGGCATGGTAGGGCCCATCTCAACTTTTGGGCTCATGGGGCTCACTTTAGGTGACCCTATCTTTTTCACACATGTATGGATCAAGATGACTAGCCCATTCTTCATTTGGATCTCAAGTGGGCTAGATTTCCTAGTTGGGCCTATATGGACAAGTAGCCCAAGTCCTCCACTATCTCTTGATTATGATGTACATCCTTGTACAAGTTGTAGTGGGTTTTTGGAGTTTTTCATGTGGATGGGCTTTTGGGCCTTCATTGAAACTTGGGCACTTCTTTAAACCATGTGTGCCCCACTACACTTTGTTCATGTAGGATTTTTCTTTTCATGCTTTTTCATTTGATGGATGGAGGACTTGAGTAACTTGACCATCTACAAGTCCCATGAGTGAGTTGTTCCCACAATCTCACTAAGTTCAAATGGTTTTCCTTGTGGTAGGAATGTGGTTCTCAAGAGTTTCCCTCTTTTATGTTATCAACCTCAAATGGATGATCCTCAAGTGAGCTATCCATACAACTATGGCTCCTTGATCTTTTCTTTGGGGGTTTGGTGGGTCATCCACCATCATTCTCAAGTATGAGTGATTTTTTTCTTCAATTTGTGAGAAAGAATGATACCCATAAGTTGCCCATTTTTGTCCCATGCTTAGGGACATTTTGGATTTTGATCTTCAAGTGGGCTATGTGTATCATTCTTATCCATTTTCATGATGGTTGGGTGACTCATCAAGCCATGCCCTTGTGTGCTCAAATGGTCTTCCTTTTTAGTAAAGAAATTGATGCACATAAGTTGCCCAAACTTACCCTTTCATGGGCATTTTCAACTTGGTTCCTCATGTGGGCTATGTGCAAATTTTTTTTTTTTTTCTTTTTTTTACCATTGGCCTCCTTGATCCATATGTTTGTGGGTAGACCGCCATGTTGTACTCATGGTCAATACCTTCCTCAAGATGAGGCACATAAGGTTGCCCATGGTTAACCCATGAATGGGTCCTCATGCTTTTCAAGTGGGCTATGTGCTTCCTTCCATCCATTGAGATGAGGCATTTGGGTTGCTCTTAGGAGCCCACTTCCCTCCTATTCTCCCCTTGTCCATGTAGATATGTAAAAAGATGGAAACATCTTAAGTGAGAATCATGGCCTTGGCATAAAAGTGGATCAATCTTTTGGCCACACATGGACTTTGAAGAGGGGCTTCATGTGAATTAAGATCCTTTGTTGATCTCATGGCACTTGAGTGCATTTGTTGTCCAAAATGTGTCCTTGGATGATAGACTTTTCTTGCCCAAGGTGTGCCATGCCACCTTCTTTA
The DNA here is from genome assembly GCA_003013855.2 of Liriodendron chinense. Classification (NCBI taxonomy): domain Eukaryota; kingdom Viridiplantae; phylum Streptophyta; class Magnoliopsida; order Magnoliales; family Magnoliaceae; genus Liriodendron; species Liriodendron chinense. The sequence continues at coordinate 164,160 of ML058571.1, forward strand.
AGGTGGGCCTTACTTTTTCCAATGGGCCCAACACATATCCTAAGTGACACATGGAGTTGGACTTTAGATTTTGCATTTGAATGTGAGTCCAATCCTATGGGTTTCTTAGATGATAATTTGGATTTTAATGGGTAAATGGATAGGGACTTACCTTGTCGAGCTTGTAGGATTCAATGGCGGAGGGTACCAGAGGTCACCGAGTGATTGATGAAGATGACCCTACCTTCATCGTCCGCTGAGGGGACCACATGTGTTCCTTAGCTATGGAGCATCAACCTCTTCCTGCTATCAAGGGTCGAGGTACCAGGGATCGCTGGGATGACTGGATGAAGGATCCACAGCCCTTGCTTGAACGAGTACTGGATGGTACTCCTTTTGCTTGCCTCCTCACCTTACGTTTCCACAATAACGATGCTAACCCATGATGCTCGCGGCCCTTTGCGAGAGGTGGCGGGATGAGACCCACACCTTTCAGCTCCCTTGTGGAGAATGGGGAATAACCCCTTTGGACATTTACATGCAGATAGGCTTCCCGTTTCATGGGACAATTGTTCCTCAAGTCAGCTCTCTAGCTCCTCTCACTTCCACCGACTGGCTACGGCTTGTCGGTGACGTCCCACCCGAGGGTGAATTCCAAGGCCATCAAGTGAAGATGCGATGGTTCTACAACAGTTTTGCCTCCGTCATCCCCACCACTGAGCGAGAGGCCCTCCACAAAGCGCGGGCCATGATCACCTATGCTTTCGGATCCTTTCTTTTCTGCCATGCGAATGAGAGAGTTGATCCCAAATTTCTTCGTTTAGTCGAGGATCTTCATCACCCCTATAACTGAAATGGGGCTATCTTGACCCGTATCTTTCAAGGTCTGGACAAGACCTGTCGGCATAGCTGGTCCTTCACGGGCTTCTGGCCTGTTGTTGAGGTACCTTTTCTTTCGTCTTCCTTGAAGTCATTTGCCTTCTTTCTCTCTCTGATCATTAGATGTGCTTTTGTCCAGACCTGCTTCTATGACCATTTTCCCCATCTCGTGCCGAGGATGCGGGATGATGTTGAGCCCTCTCAGTATCGCCACATGTACTGGCGCAAGCAAAACCATCAGCGGAACTCCCGAGTTCCCGGGGACAATTGGCGTCCTGACATAGATGGGCTGACTGTTGAGGACGTAAGTATCTTGCTTGTCTTTGCCCTCGTGCTGTACTGTAACTGATCGTGTTGACTTTATTTGCTGCAGCTTGCTCGGATGCCGTATGCCAGTTTCCCTCTCTATTACAGAGAGGTTGCTTCGGCAAGTCACTGGGGTGGCTCGGGTCCCTTGTTCTGCACCTCCTCCAGCTGCTCGGATGCCGGTTGATGAGAGAGTTGAGGCTCTCGTGGGCCAGCCCGGATTTCGTTTCACGATCCCAGATCGTGATTATGATGAGTGGTATCTGCTGTTCGGCCAGGGGCCTCTGCTTCCTTCGCTTTATGTTCCAGGTGGCCGTCGCAGGTATGCTGGAGGTTCGATGACTGCTCCTTTGATAGATCTTTATCGTCGGGAGCGGGACGCGAGGAAGGACGATGATGACTATGTTGGCGACTTGTAGTCTACTTGGGTGCCCTGCTTTGTATGGCTTTGTATCTTTGTTTTTATCCCTTTTTTGTATCAAGCTCTTTTGAATGAATATAATAATCTTCGACTTGTCTCAAATTCTTTGATGATGTCTGGACGCTTTGACTTTTGACTTGTTCCTTCATGATTTGAGATTTCTTAGCTGCATGGATGATGACTTGAACGGTCCAGATTGCTTGTTTAGGCCTTGTGGGCCCACTTGATGATTAGATCTTGGATTTTGGCCCTTCTTTTTTATGATCGAACCTTTGATCTTGCTGCTCCATGGCTTGTGTAAGCTTTTCAATGGTTTGGATCCTGGTGATCTAGCCCTTGAATGGTTCAGATCGCTAGATTTGTCCTTGTGGGCCCACTTGAGACCTTGGCTTTACTTTGGGGCACCTCTTTTGATGATTTGTGAGGCTAAGAAGGCTTCTCATGGTGTGGATGACGGCTTGAACATCTCAGATCACTTGACTTGGCTTTGTGGGCCCACTTGATGATTAGATCTTGGATTCTGCCCCTTCTTTTGATGATTAGACCTTTGATCTTGTTGTTTGATGGCTCATGTAGGTCCTTCAATGGTTTAGATCATGATGATCTGGTCTTTGAATGGCTCGGATTGCTTGTGGCCCCCACTTGATCAACTTTCCTTCTCTTTGACTTGATTAGCCATGTTCTGGCCGCATTGCTTCGTGATTGGACCGGTGGAGCACCTTTCATATGATCTTGGTCAGCCTCAGTCGAAATCTGGAGTGGACCGGAGCCTTGGGCGGCCCATGGAGCGCCATCTGCTGACGTGGACTGTCAGCCTCACCTACCAAGAACCCTGGAGCCAATCCCGCGGAGAGAGAAGGAGCGCGTCCGTACGGGCGGCCCAGGGCAGGCCGCCCAAGGCTTGCCTCTTGAGCGGCCTGGGCTGGCTCTGGTTCAGACATTCTCTGATGTCCATTGTCTTTGTCTCCTCATTCCCTGCACGTCCGGGTTCGATTGCAGCCATGAATATTCCTTTTGTCCCTTCTTTCCTTCTCTTTTTGTCTTTTTCTTTATTGATCCTCTCTTGGGCAGCCATTGATGATGGCTTGGGGGCCATTGTGGGAGAGATTGGTGGGTCCCATGTTGCAGCAATTGATGAAGGCTTTAAAGATGGTGAGGTGCCTTTGATTGATGGTGGGGATGATGCATTGAATAGGGGTATTGATGATGAATTAGGGGTGGTTGTTGGGAGAGCTTTGAATGGCTCTATTAATGGTGGAATGGCTGTAATTCCAGATTTGGATAGGCCTTTGATTGTGGGAGAAATGGATGGTATGGATAGGATGATGAGGTGGGACATGGGTGAAGCTATGCATCCCTTGAGTGTGGGCCCCATGGATGATGTGATGGATGGTGATGATGGGACCATGAGGGACATAGATGGGCTGATCTCATGCTTGGATGGGATAGATGGTTCAGATGGTATTTTTGACGGTTTGGATGCTCTTGATGAGGGCCAGGATGTGCGGTATACTTCTTTGGGTGGACTTGATGTGATCATTGATGATGTTCCCCTGATGATGGACAGTGTGGATGCCTCGATGATCCCTTTGATCGGCCAGGATGATGACTGGATTCATGATTTCCTACTGGAGAGGGCCGCAGGTCCGGATCTGGCCGTTGATTCTTCGATCGGGGTAGTTGGGACCCTTTTGGATGGTTCAGATGCATTCTTTGACGGTCAGATTAGCCAGGGTGCCACGATGTGCGGTGTGATCTTTACTGGTAGCCCTTTTGATGGAGAGCATTGTCCTTCTCTTGGTCATCGGTCCTTTGCGCACTCTGTTCATGAGTTGGGCGAGTCTTCCCATGCGGCTGAGATTATGACAGTTTCAGACAGCGATGCGACTATATCAGACATAACCGTTACTGAGGGCAGGTCAGGGGCTGTCGAGTCTGCAGAGGTTCCAGCTTTTCCTTCTCCTTCGCCCGTTAACCTTCCGATCCTTGATGAGTCATCATTGATTTCTGGGCCTTTTGTGCTGGAGGGGGTACCAGTGAGGACTTGTCAGCTGCTTCCTGGTTCTTCTTGCTCGCCACGACTGCTTGCTTGGCTTGACAGTTTGTCAGCTTATGAGATTCGGGAGTTAGACTCCTATGGCTTCGGCAGTCTGATCCATATGGCCAGAGTTAATATTGACTGGAGGATGCTCGGAGCTGCCTTGATTGACTGGGTCCCTTCGTTGAACTTGTTTGCGTTCAACGATATGGAGATGGGGCCTTCTTTGGAGGAGCTTGCACGCTTGACAGGCTTACCCTTGGATTATACTCAGTACTTCTCGCCGAAGACATCGTCGAAGACTGCTACACCGCAGAACTGGTTCGGGATCCCCTATCTTGTTCGGCCTGCAGCCGGTGGCCAGGATGCTGTGGTGTTCTCCTTGGACTTGCTGTATGATCTTTTTTCGGGTCTTCAGAGTACGGCCGGCTCTACCTTTGCTCGGAACGCACTGATGTTCTGCTTGATTGCTGAGGTACTGTTCTCGGGATGGCGCAGATCCCAGACTCCTTTGCTTTTTGAGGTGATGAGCCGAGCTATCCGTCGGCAGGGGATTATTTCTCTCATCTTGGTCGAGCTATTCGATGGGCTGACCGACTGCGCCTTGGGCCGCACTCGTGTCCTTCGCGGCTGCTGTGCATTTCTTCAGGTATTTCTTCAGGTATTTCTCCTTCGCGGCTGCTGTGCATTTTTCCTTCTTGCTTTGTTGGGGATTGCTTTGCTTTAGCTGAACTTCTTTTCCTCTCTGTGATCAGGTCTGGCTATGGGAGCGTCTTTCTTTGACTATTCCTGTATCATTTCCTGACACCCGTCGCCCAGACCTTATGCGGTACATTATGGATTTTCTTCCGCATACAGCTAGGATGAGCGAGCCCTTGTATCGCAGGATGTTTTCTGAACTTCGTGACTGGAACGTTCGTTGGGAGTCATCTTGGCTTTCACTTTCTCCAGTGCTTTGCGATGCACACCGCCATCCTCTGATGTTGGTAGGCTTTCGATCCTACTTTTCTTACCATCCCATTCGGTTCCTGCGGCAGTTTGGATATGAGCAGGATGTTCCTCTTTTTGCTTTCATGGGTATCGGGCGTCGAGCACTTCCCTCTAGGTCCTCTGACTTCAGGACCCGGATTGATTGTTCTTGGGTGAGTCACTTGACTGCTGATTTGCTGGGTTTTGAGCTGTGGACTTTTCCGATGGCGACCGCCCCGTACCAGTACTGGGTTGCTGAGCAGTCGTTGTATCGACGTATCCCTTGTTGGCACCAGACTGTTGACGAGGATGAGCAGGATATCCTTGGAGATGCTGGCTCTTCATCTGGTTCATATGAACCCTTTGAGGAGCGCCCATTTATCGATCCTGGCTTCCTTTTGGCCACTCATGGCCATCTGCTGTCTGAGATCTCTGCACTTCGGTATCATTGTGAGATGATGTCGAGGAGATTGGCTGCTGATCAGAGGTTGTCTGATGAGGAGACAGCGATCCGTACCCTTGAGCGCGATGAGGCGTATTACCTGCGTATGGAGGTGAGCAGGTTGAGAGCGAGGTTACTTCATTATCAGTCAGAGGACTCACCTGATGTTGCCGAGGAGGAGGGTAGAGATTAATTGTGTTGGCCACCTGCACATTCCTTTTTTGCATATATGATTGATGATGATGCATTTTTTTGTATTTTTGTATTTTTTTTTTGAAAAAGATGATATGACATGTGTAAAAGAAATATGATACTTTTAATGAAAAAGAAGAAAACTTTTTTGGGAATCTATTGTGCCATGAGTTGTCTTGTGAGTGTGTCTGGACTTTGTGTCGGGATATAGGAATCAGAACTGGGGCTCGGTCAATGATTTGACCGATGTCTCGAGATTTGACTTGCTTGATCCTTTGGTTCCCTAGAGATGTAGGCAATGGAAACTCTTGCTTCTTGAGATTGTCAGAGTTTGTAGAGTTCTTCGCTCCTGACTGTACTTCCTCTTGTTCTTGCACTTTCACTGCTTGAACCGATCTGGACTGTCTGATTTCTTGGTACCTGCACTTTTATTTTTTCTTTTTTTCATTTGAGCCATTTTTGCCTGCAGTGCTCTTTCGAGTTTTCACCACAGCCGGCTTTTTCCTGTCATTTTTGCCCGTGGCGCCCTTTCGGGTTTTCACCACTTCCCGGGTATTTGGTCTTGCCTGCCCCTTGGCAGCTATGCTGTTTTACCCTTGGCGCCCTTTCAGGTTTTCACCAAGTCCGCTGTATGCCCACTGTTTTTACTCGGAGCGCCCTTTCGGGTTTTCACTCCGCCCTCTTTGTTTAGGCACACATTTTCTTTTTCTCTTTTTTTTTTCTTTTTCTTTTTCTGCATCCTTGGATAACTGCGGCGGCTAGAGGTCGGGAATCCGTCGTTGCTGGCCGATGGCAGTCTTTCAGCCCTTATCCTGAGTTACGATAATAAAGATGTCGGTCTTTGCTAAAGACCCCTCTGAGATGAATGGATGGATGACTGTGTTTTTTTTTCTTTTATATTCTTTTTCTCTCCCCCTTTTTTTTGTCTTTTCCTTTTGAATCCCTCTTTTTTTTGTATGTTTCTCTTTTTGAATCCCTTTATTTGAAACACTTGTTGGTGGACGGAATGATTTCTCAGAGATCTTAGCTTTGACCCCTTGACTTCAGCTCTATTAAAGTAACCTTTGATAAGGTCAAAATAACTTACCCGTGAAAGATCTTCACGTTGTCGGCGTTGGTTGGCTCAGGAAGATCCACCCCTCTCATGCTGGTGAGTCTGAGGGCGCCTCCGGGAAGTACTTCTCTGACGATCAGTGGCCCGTCCCACGAGGGTTTGAACTTTTCTCTAGGATCTGGAAGGTGCGACGGTAGAATCTTCTTCATGACCATGTCGCCTACCTTGAAACTTCTTTTTCGGACTCTCTTGTTGTAAGCCCGAGCGATCCTTTTTCTGATAGCATTGTGAATGAGTTAGTGCACGCATGCACTTTTCATCCGCTAGCTGCAACTGATCGAATCTGGCTCGTTGCCATTCTCCTTCTTCAATTCCGCTTTCTAGTAATACCCGTAATGATGGTATCTCCACCTCGACTGGTAGGACTGCTTCCATTCCGTAAGTAAGCTCGAAAGGAGTAACGCCCGTAGCAGACTGTACAGACGTTCGATAGGCCCAAAGTGCATATGGGAGCATATCTGACCAATCTGGATAGGTCACGACCATCTTCTCAAGTATCCTGACGATTGTCTTGTTTGCGGCTTCTACCCCACCATTCATCTGGGGACGGTAGGGGCTTGATCGATGACGTTGGATCTTGAATTTGCTGAGGAAGTCATCCATCTTCTTGTTGACGAACGGGGTCCCATTATCTGTGATGATAGCATTGGGGATTCCATATCGGCATATGATGTTGTTCCTCATAAATTTGATCACTTGAGATGCTGCAATCGTGGTGTAGGAGGCTGCCTCAACCCACTTGGTGAAGTAGTCGACTGCCACAAGTATGTACTCATGACCATTTGATGCTTTGAGACTGATTTTGCCGATGATGTCGAGTCCCCACATGGAGAAGGGCCAGGGGGTGGTCAGGTTGTATAACTCTGATGATGGGGCATGGATTTAATTCGCATGCTCCTGACACTTGAAGTATTTTTTGACGTGCTGGCAACAGTCTGTCTCCATGGTGAGCCAATAGTAGCCGAGTCGTAGAATCTTCTTTGCCATCATGTGCCCATTCATGTGTGGGCCACAGATTCCTTCGTGTATTTCTTTCATGATCTTTGCAGCTTCTATTTCATCAACGCATCGAAGGAGGATGTGATTATAGGATCGCTTGTAAAGAACTTCGCCACTGATGGTGAACTGGCCGGCCAAACGCTGAATGGTTCGGCGATCTGTCGCTGTTGCTGACTCTGGATACTCCTGGGTTTCGAGATATTGCTTGATGTCGGCATACTAGGGTTTGTCAGGGGCAGCTTCGGCTTCTTCTATTTGCAGGCAAAAAGCAGGTTCTTCTTGAATTTCGACTGTGAGCTCCCATTCTGATGCTCCTTTTGGTATCTTGAGCATTGATGCAAGTGTGGCGAGAGCATCTGCAAACTGGTTCTTGGCTCTAGGCATGTATGAGAAGGTGACTTCTTTGAATTCTTCGATCAGATTTTCAAGATACACATGATATGGTATCAACTTCTCATCCTTGGTCTTCCATTCGCCATTGGTCTGATTGATGATAAGCTGTGAGTCTCCAAATACTCGTAGCTTCTTGACGCCCAAGATTATGGCTTCCCTTAAGCCAGCGACGCATGCTTCATACTCTGCCATGTTGTTGGTGCACTCAAATGCGATGCGCTTCGAGATAGGAATAGGGACATCATCTGGAGAGTAGAGGATTGCTCCAATACCGCTCCCTTTAGAATTTGCTGCGCCGTCGAAGAATAACGTCCACTCATCTTTTTTCTTCTTTTCTTCCTCTTCAATGAGCAAGAGATCTTCATCAGGGAAGAATGTCTTGAGCGGCTGATAGTCCAGGAGAGAGTGAGCCGCAAGATGATCGGCGATGGCCTGTCCCTTGATTGCCTTTTGAGTGACATAGGTGATGTTGAACTCAGACAGGAGTAGCTGCCATTTAGCTATCCTTCCAGTGAGTGCCGGTTTCTCGAACAGGTACTTGAGCGGATCCATGTGAGCGAGAAGGAGAATAGGGAATGCAATCATGTATTGACGGAGTCGCTGAGTTGCCCAGACTAGGGCGAGGCAAGTCTTCTCGATCGGGGAATACCTGGTCTCGTAGTCGGTGAACTTATGACTCAAGTAGTATATTGCTTGTTCCTTCTTCCCGGTCTCGTCGTGCTGACCGAGGACACAGCCTATGGCTTCTGCTGCTACCGAGATGTATAACAATAGTGGTCGTCCAGGAGTGGGCGGCACTAGGACTGGAGGATTCATGAGATATTTCTTGATGCGGTCGAAGGCGACTTGGCAATCATCATTCCATTCTTTTGGGACGTTCTTCCGAAGGAGCTTGAATATGGGCTCACAGATAGGTGTGAGCTGTGTGATGAAGCGACTGATGTATTGAATTCTGCCGAGGAAGCCACGAATTTCTTTCTCTGTTCTAGGAGGGGGCATCTCGATGATTGCTCTGGTTTTGGTCTCGTCGACCCTGATGCCATCCTCGCTCACCATAAAGTCGAGGAGCTTACCTCCCATTGCACCGAAGACACATTTCTGAGGGTTGAGACGGAGCTTGTACTTTTCTAATCTGTTGAATAACTTCTTCAGATCTTCAAAGTGTCCTTCAAGTGTGCGAGATTTGACGATCATGTCGTCCACATATACTTCAAGCTCCTTGTTCATCATGTCATGGAATAGTGCTGTCATTGCTCGCTGATATGTTGCTCCTGCGTTCTTCAGACCGAACGGCATCACCCTGTAACAGAAGGTTCCCCAGGGAGTGATAAATGCTGTCTTCTCACGATCTTCGACGGCCATCTTAATCTGATTGTAACCTGAGAACCCGTCCATGAATGAGAAGATCTTGTATCCAGCAGTGTTGTCGACCAGAGTGTCGATATGTGGCAAAGGGAAGTCATCTTTTGGACTGGCTTTGTTGAGGTCTTGGAAGTCGATGCACATTCGAACCTTGCCATCCTTCTTCGGTACTGGTACGATGTTGGCGAGCCATTCAGGGTAATTGGAGACTACCAAGAATCCCGCGTTGTATTGTTTGATGACTTCATCTCAGACTTTTAGGGCCCATTCTGGCTTCATTCTTCGGAGTTTCTGCTTTACTGGCCTCATATCTGCCTTGGTTGGCAGATGGTGTACAACGAGCTCTTCATCGAGCCCCGGCATGTCTTCATATGAGAACGCGAAGTTGGACAATCTTGGAGCTAGGAACTCTATCATTTTCTGTTTCATCTCAGGTGGCAACGATTTTCCAATGCGTACTTCCCTAGGGATCTCAGGCGTCCCCAAGTTTACTATCTCGAAATCATCGGCTACAACATTGGCTTTAGATTCAAACTTTTTGAGGAGATCCTCTAGTTCGGGAGCTGGATCATCATCTTCCTCATCCCGAGCTTCGTCCAGACCCATGAGCTCGAAGTCTAATTCGATGTCGAAATCATATGATTCGACTTCAAACTCATGCGACTCTTTAGACGAACTTGGCACACTATTGAATGCAGGAAAAGAAATGTTTTTTGGTTTTTGAGATTTTTCTGAAATTGAAATGCTAGATGTTTTTGGCTTTTGAAAGTTTTTGATTTTTTTGGGTTTTCGAAATTCACGGGACTTTGAACAAGTGGGCATTGCAGACCATGATTGAGCCCAACTTGTTCTAAAGTTCCGGTCGCTGCTTAAGCAGGCGTTTTTTTTTAAGCCAGAGCCCTCAAATGGCTCTTTGGCTGATTCAAAAGTTAGGGGAACAGATGACCATTCAGGACCCCACACTTCCTCCCCTGAAGAGGTGGGGGTTGATGATTTGGGCGAAGAGTCACGATCTGGCCCAATGACCATGACTTCTTGCTGGTCAGGTTCGAGATCTGAGTCGTACTCAGTCCCTCCCGGATCACTTACCTCGCATTGCAGTTCGTCTGGTTCCACAGTGAGACACAAGTTTGGAACCTGGACATCAGACCAATCTAGGGCTGGCCACTTCCCTTTCTTGGTCCAATGGATGGGCTGCTTCTGCCCCTGGCTGATGATTGATGATGTTGACTTTGCAGAGATGGGCAAGTCGTGCCCCTTGCTAATTGGTGCTGAGATGGGCGAGTTGTGCCCCTTGCTGATTGAAGTGGGCAGGTTGTGCCCCTGGCTGATTGAAGTGGGCAGGTTGTGCTCCTGGTTGATTGATGCTGACGTGGGCAGGTTGTGCCCCTGGTTGGGAGCAGGTGTCAGGGTAACCTGGTCCTGAAGCTGCTGTATTTGACTTCCTTCTTCGTCTTCATCCTTTTCTTCTTCTTCTGGAGGCTTAGATGGTTCGAGAATCTGATCCCATCGAATGGGGGGCCACGTGGCCCAAACTAGGCTCATCGGGAGGCCTTTGTGTAATGCAGTCGGTTGGTTCCCTCCTGGATCTTTGCAAGGTTCTCCTGGCTTGACGAATTGGATGGGTGAGCATCGAAATTTCTTCCTCCTTTTGTCCACGAAGATTGACCTGTATCCGAGTCCCCATTTGTGTTGGTTATATATCAGCGGTACCTTTCTGGACTTGAAGTGATTCTTCATTCGGTATTTGAGGCTTAGACACTCTGCCGGTGAAAAGACACGGTCCACCCTTATTGGTTCTGGATTAGCGATAGAGTTCACAGTCTCGAATTCGAAACTGTGAAACGGGATGTCTTCTTCAGAGTGCTGGATATCGATGACCGGGATGTCTGGTTCAGTGGCAGCAGCATTGGAAGGAATGACGAGCTCCTTCTCTGCATAGATAGAGATTACTTGATTTCCACAGATGTACTTCACTCGTTGATGCAGGGTTGATGGCATAACTCCAACCTTGTGCAGCCAAGGTCGTCCGAGCAGCATGTTGAAAGAGGCTGATATATCCAGGATTTGGAATGTGATAGTGGAGACTTCCGGACCTATTTGTACCTCTATGTCGACCTCCCCTTCCACTGACCGGCGGGTGTTGTCGAATGCTCTAACGCATATGGTGCTGGGTCGAAATGAAGAAGGGCTGATTCCCAGACGTTCCGCGGTCTTGAGTGGGCAAACATTTAAGCTTGAGCCATTATCGATAAGGACCAGCGGAACACAGAGGTCTTTGTATCGTAAGGCTATGTTGAGGGATCGCCCATGATCGCGTCCTTCTGGTGGCAACTCATTATCTGTGAAGGTGATGGCGCGCGGAGCCAGGAGTTGTCCAATCATCAAAGCTATCATTTCTGGTGCCGTATCAGAGGAGACGTGAGCATCGTTCAAGGTCTTGGCAAACATTTCTCGGTGTATGCGAGATGTACAGAGTAACTCCCATAGTGAGATTTGTGCAGGGATTGACTTGAGCTGATTCGCCACATCGTATGCGGCTTCATTTTTGTTGCCGAGGCCTGAAAGGGCGCCTTTGGGATCTCCTCTGTTCTGATTATCTCTTCGGATGCAACGCCCATTGGGATTCATGTTCCCCACTTCCGCACATTCTGGATAGTGCCATGGAACCTCTTTGTAGTTTTCCTCCCTTTTGCCTTCTAGGACCACCGATTCTTGCAACGGTGCTGGTGTGGGTACTAGATCTTCCTCGTATGGAGCTTTTGCCTTGAGAACTACATTGTTGCCTGTGCTGAAGGGGTAGTATCGAGGCTTGTCTTCATAGACCACATAAGGTCGCGGTCCTAGCTTGATTGTTCCTGGGACAGGAGGCTCCCATGGAATGAATACTGGTCCTCTTGATATGGCAGGAGGTTTCTCTGTTCGTCCCAGTTTCCGTAGTGTGATTGACACGCCTCCGGAGTTTGCCCCTTGCAATACGACTGGTTCGACTGGAAGAGCTCCTTCCAATACAACGGGTTCCTGTTGTTGATGAGTATAATCCTTCCATTGTAGATTGGATTGTTCTTGAGTTGCCCCTTGCAAGATGATAGGTTCGTATGTGGGCTCGATGTATGATTGTGCTCCTTCTAGGACGACTGGTTCCCAACATGAGGGGCCGTAAGGCGCCCCTGGCACATCGTATGGAAGTGCTCCTTCGAGTACTACTGGCTCGAGGACTGAAGGAGGGAAGGGACTTGCCTCTTGCATGATCGGAGGAGGACTTGTCGGCCCATAAGTGTAAGCATGAATGGACTGGATAGGGGAGAAGAAGCGATCGAGATGGTCCCCTTCTTCTATACTATTGACTGCAGGGCCACGAGACGAACTGGGGTCAGTCGGATGTTGAGGCAGAGGATTCTGAAGAATGTTGGTGGAAGCTGCTGGAGAAGTTCCAGGGATCGAGATGACGATCTTGCGGTCATCAATCAGGTCTTGTATGGCATTCTTCAAAGTATAGCATCGATCAGTGGCGTGGCCACGTCCTTGATAATAGGCGCAATACTCATTTTCTCGGTAGTTTGGTGGCAAAGGATGGGGAGGAGGCCTAGGTGTCATCAGAGTGAGTAACTGCTTTTGTACCAGCGTAGTCATGATTTGACTAAGTGGTTGACTGAGTGGAGTGAACTTCCTGGACTCCCTGTAATTCTGCCTGTTCTGGTATGAGTATTGGCCGTTTCCTCTGAACTGCTGTTGTTGTCGAGGTGGTTGTGGCTGATACCGCTGAGGCTGATGCTGAACTTGATTCTGCTGATACTGTTGCCGTCCCTGTGGGGGAGCATGTTGATTTCCTTGAGCAGTGGTGTTGATGTTGTTTACCTCTGTTGGGCGGGGAGGAGAACCACTGCGGTTTCCATTCCCGTGCCCGATAGGTCTTCCTTCCACTCTGTTCCTCTTGACTGGAGTGGCTTGATGAGGCCATGGGGAGATCGTCCCGGCCCGGATTCCTGCTTCAACCTGCTCTCCAGCACGGATCAATTGTGAGAAATTCGCATATGGATGCGAAATGAGATATCCAGATATGCTCGGATATGTTGAATGGACAATCATGGAGATTTGTTCTTCGTCGTCGATGGGTGTCCGCATTCTGGCTGCCATAGCTCGCCAACGTCCCACATAAGCTGATAGCGTTTCATCATTCCTTTGCCTGAGAGCCGCGAGGTCGGCTCTTCTGGGTGCCATATTGAGATTGTACGCGAATCTGTCGATGAAAGCCTGGGAAAGCTGTTCCCATGTTCTGATGCGATGGCAGTCCAATGAAGTGTACCAATCTAGGGCATCGCCCTTCAGAGATTTTTGGAACAAACGAATAAGGGCCCCTTCATTTCCTGCGATTGCACTCAGCTCTCCGCAGAAAGCCTTGAGATGTGCTGTGGGACAACCGCTGCCATCGTATCTCTTGAATTTCGGAACCTCAAAGTTTTGAGGTACTTGAGCATCTGGGAAAGGACACAAGTCTCTGAACTTGGTCGAAGGTAAGTCGATTCCTTGTTGTCGCTGAAGCTGATTTTGCAAGATCTGGAACTGCTCCCGCAACTCGTCCAGTCCTGAATGATCTGTTCGAGCGACTGGTGCCTCTTGGAGTAAGGCACGTTCTTCTTCGGCATAGTGGTCGATGTCTTCGACCCTATGGGCTTGCTGAAAAGCAACTGCGGGTTGTTGAAATTGGTTTGATGATTGAACTGGATTCTGATGAACTTGTGCATGAAATGATGGTAACTGAACTGGAGACTGTGTTGAAGGAACTTGCTGGAAATTAACTGGAGATTGCTGAATTGAAGATTGCTGGAAATTAACCGAATTTTGCTGAATTGAAGATTGCTGGAAATTAACTGGATTTTGCTGAATTGAAGATTGCTGGAAATTAACTGGAATCCCATCGGCGAGGATGTGCTGGTATTGAAAAGTGCTCCTGTTTGCAGGAGGCTGAGATGCTGGGAAGTGGCCCCCTTGTTGGGTATTCGCCACTGTCCGCTAATTGATGTCGGCTTGACACTGACCCCCGTTGTGGGCATTCGCCAGTGCTGTCCCTGTTGCTGGAAATTGAATTGAAATCCCATCGGCGGGGATGTGCTGGAATTGAAAAGGTGTCCCATCGGCGGGGACATGCTGAGATCTACTGAGATTGTTGTTTGCAAGATTGACTGGAAGCTGACTGGATGTTCCTGCAACGGAAGTGCTCTGAGATGGCCTTGTCGTCGCAGGAAGATATTGAGAAGGATGCCCCGTAGCGAAGGGCTGAGATGGCTGCTGTCGGTAGTCTTGGGCAGACTCCGAGGGTTGTGCTTGATTTGAACTGGAGGCCGGAAGGGCCCGGCATGGTTGCTGAGATTGCTGAACTGGGCCAACCTGATTGTTGGCTGCTGTGGTGGCTTGTGCTTGCATGAATTGCAAGAGCATTTCTTGCATTGCTCTCACTCCTTGTGCCAATTCTTGTATGATTGGCGTATTATCAATGGGCTGTTGCGCTGGAGGTTGCGCTTCAGTCATCTCAAGAGCAGGAAGGTGATGAGTTTCTTCTTCGTGGTCGGACATGGCTTGCTGAGCCCGAGTGCGGATTATGCTGCGGAAGGGAAGTTGTCTTCGCGTACGTTGAGCCCGAGGAGGCGCAATGGTGAGGACTGTACTCTACTCTTTTTGGGTTTTGGAATTTTCTATTTTTTTTGTTTGGTTTTGGGGTTTTCTATTTTTTTTTTTTTTGGGTAGAATGCTATGCAGATGAGATTGTATGAGGATTAATGACTTTCAAGTACGGGAAGGATTCTGTTTTTCAAGTCGGATCACGACTAGTGGGACTAGCTCATTCCCCAGTGGAGTCGCCATTCTGTGGACCCTCGCCGATTTTCCGCGCTCCCCACACGACGTTCTTCTCGTCCTTCCCCTTTCCTTTCGGAAAAGAAGGAGATGAGGATGCGTGAGTGCGAAATCGTCGTTTGTGCCACTGGCTTGCCTCGTTCTCGAAGGCTTCGTTTGGTTGTCGTGTTAAGCTGGATATGTTTAAGTGAGTTTATATAAGACCAGAGTCGCCACTAGCCAATTACTTCGAATCTACAGTCGGCTAGACCCCGTAGAAACGTTAGAGAAGGGGATCCGAAGATCCTTTCCTCTAAAATGACTCCTGTTGATCTGCGGCCAGAGATTCAAGGTAAGGGATCACGGTTACAGGGTGGGAAGAGGTTAAGCACCCCACACACTGCCCGTACCGAAGTATGGTCTCTACTTCACAGAATCGATCGGATACTTGAAAGTCTAGTTTAATCCTCGTATATTCTCATGGATGACATGATGCATGAATGCGGGTCTGAACAGTAAGAGTTTCTGATGGGCAGGTTCCAACAACGGGCAAGCCCAGAGCGTACGCTCGAACTGATAGGTGCTTTATGCGAGATGATGCATGCTGTGTGCTTGAATATTCAAAGTGTCTATAGTGATATGTACGTGAATGCAGGTCTGAACAGTAAGAGTTTCTGATGGGCAGGTTCCAACAACGGGCAAGCCCAGAGCATACGCTCGAACTGACAGGTGCTTTATGCGATATGCATGCGGTGTGTTTGAATAATCAAGGTGTTTGCAGTGAAGCAGGGGGGTTGGAAGAAAAGTAAATGTTGCACTTATGCTAGATGCAAATGAGATGATGCTGGAAAAGAGTAGCTGAGTGGACGGAGGTGTCGCAAGGGTTGGCTTCAAGTGGCTGGATCAAGACTTGGATGGCTTGGGAGGCTTGGACCAGTGGTCAGGCTGGGCTGGACCAGGGCTAGACTCTCCTCACTCGGGCTCTCCTTGGTGGAAAAATGGGCTAAGGGGTGGATGAGGACTCGGAGCTCTCGGGCTGAAATGGACTTGAAGGGATGCTGAAATGAGAAGGGGAGGGGGGTATTTATAGCAGCGAGGAGTGGCAGTTTGCGTAATTTTGTCCGGGCGGCCTGCTATGGGCCGCCCGTACGGCCGCTCCTCGGTTTCCAGCGAGTACGGTCGCTCCCTCGGAGCTGCTGTTGGACTCGCTGGTCGACTCAGTGAGTTGACTCAGCGGGTCGACTCGGTGGTTTGACTCAACGGGTTGACTCGACGGGTTGACTCGGTGTTTTGACTCGACGGGTTGACTC
Source organism: Liriodendron chinense (assembly GCA_003013855.2). NCBI lineage: Eukaryota > Viridiplantae > Streptophyta > Magnoliopsida > Magnoliales > Magnoliaceae > Liriodendron > Liriodendron chinense. The sequence continues at coordinate 180,396 of ML058571.1, forward strand.
GACGGGTTGACTCAGCGGGTTAACTCAGCGGGTTGACTCAGAGGGTTGACTCAGTGAGTTTGACTTTTTTAGGATTTTTTGACTGGCCTTTTTTATGGGGGGTTTTTCAGGGTGGTGTTTAGGACTGGGTTGACTGGGTTCAGGCTTGAACTGAGCTATGGAATGGGGCTTACAAGGGTGAGTTTGGCTGAGTTTGGACTTAGGATTTGGGGGTATGGTCCTCCATTCATCCAGCTATCTCTACCAACAGCGTAGCCGAAGGTGGGGTGTCTACAGGTTGCAAACTCTATATTGAATCCTACACTAGAAAAGAGTATATAGACTCTTACAATTGACAACTTTATTTATCAAATTAAGCCTCATTGATGCGCCTTCTTGAGATACTTCTTTAATACTCTCTCGTGCTTGAATAAGCTTCTCTTATACTCCCCCGATTGTTGATGAGGATGCCTCAGTTCCTTTGATCGATTACCTTGCACATGATGCTCTAATGAGGCTACCAAGGTAATGGGAGAGGGTTTGGTTGAATCTCCTATAATTAAATGGCTTACTTGAGTTCTAAATTGGGGATTCACTTAGATGGGGGAAAACCCTCTGCGTCTTAATTAGGAAATAGACGGTCTAAGAGGTGAGTCTTCCAATCCTGAACTCTTCGTATATGAATCCTCTAATGTATCTTGCAATATAGTGTATGTATTCATAGAATAAGATACACATACAAGATAATAAAAGAAAAAAAAGGGGGGACATAAAGATAAAATCCTAATATCAACTCAATTAAAAAAAATGCAATAATCAAACATCCATCATTCATGTATTAAAGGAGATTCAAAAGAATAATGATTTTTTTTCTAGATGAGCTAATAGATCCACCTTTAAAGGTAAAGGTGCTCTTGGACAATACAAAAAAGAATAGATGAAATCCAACCATCTCATGTTTTCCTAAAAGCCAACTATTGAGCAGATCTCTTGGAATGCAGCCAAAATTGGATATAGTAAAAGAATTTTTCATCTTATGAAAATCATTTTGTGTCATATAAATATAAATGAACTGTCTTTATGTATATAAGAATTGCTTTTGTGTATGATGTTGTAACTTCTTTTGTTGTTTAATAAAATACACATGCAAGATAATGAAAGAAAAGAAAAAGAAAGAGACACAAGATGAAATCCTTTAGCTACTAAAATAGTCAGACAACAAAACAGGGAGTTTACTTATTTATTTGTTTAGACCAAACTCTCAGTAATGAATGAGAGAGTTGCCTATATACTTAACATCATGATAAAATCAGGTCACTGTAGTTCATTATCATATAATTTAAATTCTAATTAATTTTTCTTTTCTTCTTTTATAAATGGATGAGAATAGGGAGAAGAAATATGAAACCTACATAAGTTTCATAAGGAAATTAGCATTCTTTGATATAGCTTAGTTAATAACGTTTTTAACTGCATAGTGGAGAGTCTATTGGGGATTGGGCTCTCCATAGAGTTGGGCTTTCAACTTATAGAGAGCTCAACTTTATGGAGAGCCCAACCCACTAACAGACAACTCCACCACACAGTCAGAAACTTTATCAGTTAGCTCTTTTTTCTGTGTTTTTACATTATAATTTCATTCATGCAAAATATGAAGAAAACAGAATTAAATGGAATCCAAATTACAGAACAAGTTTTTTTTACTAGACTCTCCGTAACTGGTGAGAGAGTTACTAACATACTTACCATCATGATAAGATTAGGTTATTGTAATTCATCTCTTTTTTCTCTACGCTCTTACTTATATTAATTTTCATCATCGTTTTCTTTGATATCTTCTTTTAGGGCTGATGTTAAAGCAAATGCATTCATCCTTGCCGTGAAGACTAAAACATCCCCATAAGCATCCACATTCTGATTCAATCTTTTAAGAGTGTCTAAGACAACGTATCAATCATCCGTAGGCTTACTGTAGTCTTTGCAATAAAAGATTTGAGTTACTTACGATGCAAAAATAAAAGGCTCATCGTATTCTTTTAAATTACCAATTAACCTCCCTAGATTAACATATATCAAATTTACCTGTGTATCAACAAAGTAACCATTTGATTTTTTTATACACACCCAATCATAAAAGAAGGCCATTTTTCTGAAGTCAATATAGTCCAACTCAAAACTTGGTGTCATTGACACCCACCCATTGTTGAAACATTCCTAGGGCCTACCATAACGTTTATTGCCATTCAACTTATTCATAAGGTCACATAGGCCTAGATGAAAGGAAAACACAAATATCACCTTGATCCAAAACTTTTGTGGCCCAAATAAGCTTTCTTCAATGGTAGGCGTTCAATCCCTACTGCTTATTATAGTGTGTGTGGTCCACTTGAGCTTTGGATCTACCTCATTTTTTAGATCATTTTTTTTCTTTTCAAAATGGATGGACAGTGCAGATATAACACATACATTATGGTGGGGCCAACAGAACTTGGTGACGTCAACACTTCACCAAGGTCAATGGTGTGTGGCACATAATGCAATCTGCTTCAGGTGGGCTGGGACAAGGATTGCATAGTTAAGAACACATGGGAGAGTTCTGTGGGGCCCACCATGCCACACCGTCTATTTATTTTGCTTGATCATTTAGGGCATAAACCAAAAAATGAGGCAGAACCAAAGCTCAACTGGACCACACCACATAAAGCAACTAGGATGATGACACCCACCATTAAAACCTTCCCAGGGCCCACCAGCGATCCAACCTGTTCATAAGGTGAATCCTGATGAAGAAAAAACACAAATATTAGCTTGATCCAAAACTTTTGTGTGCACCAAGAAGTTTTCAGCAGTGGGCTTTGGTGTGGTTGAGATTTGGATATGCTTCATTTTTTTTTTCTCATGCTCTAAAATAATCCGAAAAAATGGATGGATGGTGTGGATATAACACATACATCATGGTAGGACCCATAGAAGTCCAGACGATGGGTTGGAACTAGGGTTGTTAATGGGCAAGTTGGCCTGGCGGGCTCGCTGGCTTAGCCCGTCTCGGGCCAGGCTTGTAATGAATGATCACGCCCGTGGGCCGATTTCGGACTTCAAATATGAGCCCGTATACTAACGGGCCGGGCCTGGACTTAACAGTCTACAAGCCTATCAGCCCAGCCCAACCCAATTATTTTAAAAAATAATAATAATAAATTTCAATTAAAATTTCTCCCTCCAAAACTCAAAAACCTTTTTTCCCAAGATAGAATTTGTGTTCCAGAATTTTTTTTATCTTCCTAAGAACTCTTAAAGCCTCTCTCTCTCTCTCTCTCTCTCTCATCTTCTCGAAGCTCTCTTTTTTTCCTTCTTCTTTTTCTGTCAAGTGCCATATTACAATGTTGCTTCATTTTCTCTAGAAAGAAGACAAATGAGTTTCCGATAGACCAAAAAAAGTAAAAAAAAATGAGACCCAGATTCGGAGAAGTACACATGATCAATCCTAGAACATGGGCCGATGCCAAAAATTATTGCCACATCCGTTTATAAAAACAAAATCCCACTACCTTGATCTGATAAAAGAAAGAGATTTTTTTTCCTATTAATTTCTTCAACTTAGGTAATTCATTAAGAAGCCTTGGGCGATTTCTCTGGAAGGACGTTATCAGAGAAGATCAGCTATGGTGGCACTGCACGGACAACGCCCAACATAGAGTCGTACTCATTATCCCGGCGAGCAAACTTCTTGTGCAGCAACTTTCCAAACTCGATCTCATCAAAGGTTTTTGCATTCTCAGCTAGGTTGATGTAATTTAAGGCTGACTGAGAGATAAAAGCTCTCTCTTCTTCGGCGAGCTTCCTCAAGAACTTTCTTCTCCATGCTCGATTCACTCTTTTGATAGGATTTGAGGTTCGGATTCAGGCTTGGCTCGGGCCAGGTGTTACATATGTTTTGCAGCCTGGATTCAGGCTGGATTATTTTAACCTGTCACGGGCCCAAGCCGGGCTTGGGCATAGTTTGAAAAACAGGGTCCAGGCTTCGACAGAGCTTAGCCCAGCCCTAACCCAGCCCATTGACACCCTTAGCTGGAACCAAGGGGCCCCGCATTAGGTGATGCAGGGGTAACAGCTTAGTAGGTGAGGCTCTGCCGGTAGGGCCCACCTCAATGTATGTGTTATATACCCACCTCGTCCATTCGTTTTGCCAGCTCATTTTATGGCATGGTCCCAAAAATGAGGTAGATCTAAATCTCAGGTGGACCAGACAGTAAATTTCAACATTCACCATGGGACCAGAATACACGTCTCGAATCCCGCACATATATCTGAGGGCATCGACCTTGCATATTCAATTTAGAAGGTCAATCTATAGCCTGCCGACTCACGGTGGCTGTAGTGCCAGCCATCAGAATTACCATTGAGGAGGTAGGCCCATCCACCGACTGGTTATGATCGAAGTATGGGTTGCAAATACGGCCAGATCTAGCCACAACCAAAATCATAAAATGGCTAATGGTTGGATCATAAATAAGAGCCCTACAAACATAACCAGGACCCTGATAGAAATGGGCCTTTCTGAATCATCCGAAGCTGTCTATGCATGGCTTTCCTCATTTTATTCTGGACCATCCACTTTCAGGACAAAAGTTGGAAGGCTACGATGATCTGTAAGGGGCCATCTGCGATGCACCATCGCCAGTCTACAGTGGGGGACATTGATATCACTGAAAGGTGGGCCACACCAATAAGAATGCCGGTGCCAAATGGAAATCCCTGTGCTGTTCGCATTATGTACACCGCCCCCACACATGTATGTAATCCAAACCTATCATCAGCTGGGTTATATCTTGGATGGGCCACACCCCACAAATCATATAATATGACAAAATCCTGACCACTCCGTGGTACTGCTTTAGTTGAAAGAAATTAATAAATAAATAAAAAGAAAAAGAAAAAAATCTATCCAAGCATTAGAACTGTTTCATGGGTCTAAAGTTATGATATGAACCATCGAAGGTGTGGCGTACCTGATGAGTGGTTCAGATGTAGTACAAAAGTAGCACGAGAGAGAAACAGTCATTCTCAGAAAGAGAGAGAACTCATAATAAAAGGAGACATGACAAGCTAACATGTACCAGACATCCCAGCCATGCATTAAGTACTGGATCCCATTGTGCAGATTACATGGCCTAAAAATCAGACTAGAAACAGAAACGGATGGCATGGCCTAAAAAGATCACCGACAGTCCATTCAACAATCCTTAAATGACCCACCTGATGATTTTACTTCATGGGTTTCAGGCCAAAGGTTTATCTATAGAGCTGGATGCAATCTACAACATGGACCACACGTGTGGCAGCCCACCAGTAGAGACACAACCGTTCATCCGATCAGCAGAATGCTGAGCAGGAAAGCACTGGTTGGAGAATAAAACAACAGCATGTTGCAAGAGAATAAAGAAGGCAGGAAAAAAGAATTCCACAGCAGCAGAAGATGAAGAAGAAGCCGATCTATTAACAGAAATGTATCCGCCCAACAATCATAACACCCTTCTGTACAAAGAAAGAGAGAAAAAAGTGTTTTTTTTTTTTTTTTTCAGTAATTTACTTACCTTCGGAGGGGTTTGTAGAGGACGACAGTGACGTACTTGGACTGAAACCGGTGGGTGAGGCCGAGGGCGACCTGAGACTGAGATGCCCACCCTTTCTCAATGAACAGGTGGTTGAGGACTACTTGCTGCAGCTTTGTAGGGAGAGATGAGGATGAAGAAGGCTCCGTGGCGGGGCTTGGCATCCCAAGGACGGTTAGATGCAGCTGGGGTGGGACGGGCCAGTGGCTCCTTCGCAAAGTCCTCATCCGCCAGGAATGGATGGCCGTAGCTCGAGTCTGGGAATTGTGGGGGCTCAAACTCAGCCACGCTTTTCAGATTTTCTGGCACATAATCCTGCAGCACAGAAATGATGAGCAGAAAGAAATTGGGTTTTTGGGAAACGGCTGTTTCTATTGCTAGCAGTGTCCTCCCTTGATTGAGATTCCAGACTGTTTTGTCAGGCCCTATCATGAATTGAGCACGCCCCAAGAATCCCCCAGGTCAGAAATTCCCGCACAACACATTTCCTTTATTATTTATGCTGTCAAATGTGAATTATTGCCAAATATATCATTTTCATGCTGTTAATATATCTGTAATGATAATCATGGCCCACCATGATTGACGCACCAGACGAACAGTGCGCATCAGCTAAAGGCGGGACAATTCATTTCAGGTCAAGTGACAGATTATGCCATCCAAAGTTTAGAATCTGAGCATAGGGAGGACAGAAATACCCATCATGGCCAGCGTTCACTACAAAATGCTACCTTATCTGGTAATAGAAGTTTTGTAATATTTAGGAGCATTTTTGTCAATTTGAAATCCAAGGCATGCTCCGCGAAGCAAAGGTATTACAGTAATCTGCTGTGAAAAATGAAAATTTCATTTGGGAAACTAAAAATAAATGGCTAAGTTTAAAAAGCATGCCCCTATCAAGAGAGGGAATCAATTTTCAATATAAGATTTATGGCTGAGTTTACATGTTTTCTCATGAGCAAATTCTGGAAACAAGTGAATGAGCAGGAGAAAACCTTTATTCAAGTTTTTCCAAGGGGTACATTTGTTTTGCAAATTGTAGCCTATCTTTGGAGCTTAGACATATTGTCCCACATTGGAAAATGTGTGGTATGTATATCAGTAGCTAACAGGCTCATGCTTTACATATTCGAGTGGGATCATGTGGCCCAAACTTTGGAGGCCACCATGATGTATGTGTCTTATCCAAGCCATTCATCCATTTTGCCAACTCATTTTAGGGCATGAGGCAAAAAATGATGCAGATTCAAAGGTCAAGTGGACCACACCATAGAAAATAGAAGGGATTAAATGACCACCATTGAAAACATATTTGGGGCCACAAAATTTTTGGATCAAGTTTATATTTGTGTTTTTCCTTCATCTGGGTCTTTGTGACCTTATGAATAGGTTGGATGGCGAATAAAACATCCTAGCGGACTGACATGTGCATTAAAGTTCATGTACAGATCTTATCTGACAACATGGCATCATAGATCTGAAGTCCAATCCATCAATCACAATGGTACCATTGTATTGATGCCTTATCTCAAGAATTGGGTTGACCCACCAGTTTGGTGGGCTACATTTTGCAAAACAAATGTACAACCTAAAATACTTAGATGAGATTTTATCCAACCATCCTCCAATATTGGGGCCACATGTACCAGGTCAGACTAACCTAACAGATGTGTTCCATCTATATGTCGGGTTCATGCAGAAATATGTGTGGTGTATACTTGAGTTTTAACATGCGTGTGTGCTTAGTAAAGTTCTTAATTTCTTTTTGTTAGACTATATTTCAATTGTCATCTCATTCTCAAAATAAGGGTAAATATGTCATTTTATCTTTACTATTAGGTTTAGAGGCATGTTTTTATAAATACAAAAATTAAAGCATTATTTTTATTGGACAATAGTTATCTTATATCTTGTGCATAAGAATTAAAAGTGAATAAAGTTAACGATGACATCGTAACATTTATAACTTAAAATCAAATAAAAAAAATTTGTTGATTAAGAAAAATTGTTTTAATAGTCAAAGGTCCACATACATTTCATAGATGGTTTTAATTAGTATTCTGTTTACCTCATTGTGTTAGTATATGCTAGAATTTCTACCAATGATTCAGAACTTGTTCATTATTACAAGGGGCCTTAAAATTCCCTCTAGGCTCTTTCACACGGTGGCGCCCCCCTTTGACAATTTGGATATTGCACTCATGAGATGTATCCACACTACCTTCCTCAAATGATTTTTGTGTAACATGGCTTAAAGTTGCTTTTATGCCATGATAGTCAAGTTGGCAAATTAAAAATTGGAGTCGGACTCCTATGTTAGTTTTGCACAATTTAAACATGATCCTTCTCACACATGGCATAGATGTACAACTATCTAGACCATCCAAATTGCCCGTCCTATTATGGATGAACCTTATCTGTAAAATCATACAAGTCAAATAATCCCAACCATCTAGTTGATAGCTATAAATGGATGGTTAAAAGTATAATAGTGACTATTCTAAATTTTAAGGCGAAAAAAATCACAAGGATTTAATAAATTCTCAATGCAATTTTTCAGTTACTCTCCGCCAATAGTTGGGTCAGCTATTTGTTCAGCTTGGATTTCTACCATTTTTTTTAACACCATGCAAAACCAACAGTCTTGCCCTAAAAAATAAATGAAAACTTGGTATCATCCAAACAGGTAGAGTGGTCAATGAGTTGGGTGAGCCCCATGGGTGCTCAAGCTTGATCCGACATGGGCAAGGTATTGGTGTAGTTAAACGAGCATGCTTGTGGTTTTGGGTTATGACAGTCCCACCAGCAGTGTGATTTGTCATGGACAATATTTCGAGGCCTTCCCAGTGGGGTCTATTTTTTGCAAACTATAATTACAAATGATAAATGGATACTAGATACTATATTTGATACCCCAACTCTAGGTATGGCTACGGGAGTTGGTTTAGAGCTCCATGTGGGTGTGGGCATGGGTGCAATATTCATTGGCTGATATGGCATGGGTACCCTTCTACTCGGCCCATTAACACATTTACAACTTGGCTCTTATCTAGCTACTTAAGTCTTCCTTTGCCATGGCCTCCTCCTTTAAGCTTTGGGTTTAAAGTTTCGGCCAAATAAGAAGGTGCCCATTTCTGTTGTGAAGTGGTACAAGCCCACTGAAGGGTGGCTAAAACTCAACATGGATGGGTCTGCTCATGGGAACCCCGGTTTGTTTGGAGGAGGGGGTGTTTGTAGAGGTAGTAGTGGGGAGTTTCTTTTTGCCTTCTCGCACAGTTATGGGTGGGGATCCAGTATTCGGGCTGAAATCTGGGCGATAATGGATGGGATTTCCCTCTGTCTTCATCGTGGCCTCTCGCGTATTATGGTAGAGAGCAATTCTAAGCAAGCAGATGGCTTTCTTAACATGGAGCGACCGAGCTTATGGTCCATGTGGAATTGGTGGGCCAAGGTGGCCACCTTCAAGTGCAGGGCAGAGATCAGCATATCCTACATTCTGAGGGAAGCGAATGGGGGTGGCCGATGCTCTCGGAATCTCAATCGAGAGTTACTTTTCCTGAGTTACAGGGCCTCCCATTGGCTGCAAGAGGAGCCCTCCTGCTGGCTAAGGCGGGTCTTGGGAGCATTAGAGAGGGGAAGAGGTGACAGGCTAGTTTTAAGCGCCCAAGCCTGTATTTTTTTTTTTTTTTTTTTAGTGCTGGTATTGATTGTTTTTCTTCATGGCAGGTCAGGCTAGTGCCATGAATAGTCTCTCTTTATGAATGAAAAAAAAAAAAAAAAAAGGCTTGCTTTATGGATTGTGTTCCGCAAAAGTTAGTATGTAAAGCTTTATCTATAGCACACACTTATATTTGTTAAAAATCAATAAACGAATTGTACTTTCCATTAATTAAAACACCTTTAAGTAAATGAAATATTCATTTCTATTTACTGTTGAAAAAAACACAAGGTTGCTTTTAACAATTTTGTCATTTTCAAAGTCCATGGAAATCATCATCATATCAAATCACTATCAAGACCATGGAAATCATCATCATATCAAATCACCATCAAAGTAAGGATGTGCATTATCCCAACAATGCTTAGGAAAAACTTGGGAAGCTATTGTTTCAAAATATGTTTCCACCTTGCAGCCAAGGGGGCATTGGAGAAATCCATTTCACTTTTTCCTCCACCTTGCAAACAACAAAAAGCCATCACCATCTCTCATCTTTGCCTTGCAAACATGAGAATAAACATCTCATAAGAAAATCTCCATCCCATTTCTAACTTGCTCAACAAAGGGCAAAATATAAGCTCCCAAGAGAAAATACCATTTCTTTAACACTTATAGCATTCCCTAGCTAACTCTGAATCCAAAGAAAAGAAAAATCATAGTTGTAAGAAATTTTGGCCCTTTGCAACAAGTTTTCTCACATAATTAAGCTAAGGTGATGAGCTTAATTAAGCTAAGGTGATGAGCCATTGTACCCAACACATTAACCATGGCCAGTAGCATCAACCGTGGATCTTAGAGAATCCACAATGTGCGTGGGATATTCCCGTCAATTGCTTATCTTTCTCTTTTCAAGAAGAGGGAAGGACACATTATTCAAAATAACCATAACCCAAACAAAAGATCAACTTAAAAATGAGAGAACTTTTTTGAAATAACTATAAATAAGGGATTGGGGTAGAAAATGTTGAGGCAGTGGGCTGTCATGCATGCAACCCTTGCACATTTCCTAACAGGAAACTCTCTCTTTCCTCTTGTATCTAAAACGTGTGAAGCTTACTTTCTAGGGTTTGGCTAATACTTTTTCTTGGGGTGTGTTGTCTATAGAAGGAGACACATGTAAGAAAGAGCAAGGTGAAATTCCCCGGCAGACTTCTTTATTTTTATTTTTTATTCTATATTTCTTTTGTTTTGGTGAAAAAAAAAGCTCTGTATTATTGTCCTATGAATTAAGATATATTGTTGTGTTACGTAAATCCCCATGTTTATTCTCTCTTATCATTTTTGTTGTTATTATGATTTGCTTTATTGGCATAGATTATGTAAGAGTGGTCTTCTTTCATAATAGAAAACAGATTTTTCTTTTTGAATGGATTTGATTTATGATTCATAGTAGAGAATTTGATCTCAATTATGGATCATTTTTTTATGAATGCATGGGTCCATAAACAAGATGTATTAATGTACTTGTAATTAATAAAACTATTAAATATTTGAAATGACAACTACAAATTGTGAAATTTAAAGGGATCAAATTATGCATTGAGTATAAAGGTCAAATTAGCCAAATAAAAAACATACCTGATTGGGAAGCCATTACTGAAGGTGATTGCCGGGATCTTCCGCACCTTAGATCGTTAGGAAAGCAAGAAGATGGGAGAAGAGCTTCAAATGCTTGGTGATTGCTGGGATCTTCCGCACCTTAGATCGTTAGGAAAGTAAGAAGATGGGAGAAGAGCTTCAAATGCTTGTAGGTTTGTGAACCTTCCATTGTTTAACTGATGCATGATGGAAAAACTAGTTTATAACCCACCGAAACTCCTTCTCTAAGACTCGACATGTTAATAGGTTTCCATGCTTATCTAAAAATGATGCCTGCATCAGAGTTCAAGCATATCACCTATCACACAAATTTAAGATTTGATCACAACTCTTGTGGGGGCCACTAGTATGCTCGATGACAATATCTAACCTTTAAGTAGATCCAAACCATTGATAGTCACACCGCAATGTTAGCCACCCCCCACTTGAGAATAGATACCAAGACCTCAATATTAAAATGAGGTTATCTTCACTCAATCTACCACTTGAGCTATGGAGTCGGTATTGCGGATATGTCTAATTAAGTTTTAGATCAGGTTGATCGATTTTTTGTCACAATGCCCAACGTTGAGGGGCGATCCTGATGGATGAAGTTGATTTGACATAGAAAACATGGTGGAGATATATGATGCTCACTTAAAGAAAGTTACCTAGCCCCTTGTGGTTTAAAAAAGGGAATGTGGAGGGTTATTTCCGTGGATTATGTACATCCTGGCCTCTTACCATGGGGCTCACCTTAATGTATGTATTTTATATCCATGCTGTCCATCCATAAATCATTTTAAGGCATGAGCGCAAAAATGAAACAGATCCAAATCTCAGGTGGACCAAGCTATAGGAAACAATAGTGGATGACCATTAAAAACGTATTGTGGGCCATAAAAGTTTTTGATCAAGTTGATATTTGTTTATTTTTCCTTCATCCAGCTTTGTTTGACCTCATCAATAGGTTGGATGACAAATAAACATTACGGTTGGCCTTGGGAAGTTTTTACTGATGGGGATTCAATCATCATTGTTCCCATCATTTGGTCCACCTGATATTTGGATATACTTCATTCTTGTGCTCATGCCCTAAAATGGTCTGGGAATACAAATGGATGGTGTGGATGTAGCTAGAATACATACATCAAGGTGGGACCAATGGTAAGGGCCACACCGTAGGTAAGGCTGGAGCTGCAGCTCCCTATTTGAGTAGGAAAGGGCAGTGACCCTTTCAGTTCAGCGATAGAAAAAATCTGACCATAATGCATTAGTTTTATCTACAGGTCCCACCATAATATTTGTTATTTTCAATGTCCATGGAGATCATCACATATATCAAATCACTATCAAAGACCATGGAAATCATCATCATGTCAAATCACTATCAAAGTAAGGATGTCCATTATCCCAATTACAATGCTTGAGAGAAACTTGGGAGAGATGAAGTCTCAAAATTTCTTTCCACCTAGCACAAAAAAGGGCATTGGAGAAAATCCATATCTACTTTTTCTCTGTATATCTTGGAAACAACACAAAACCATCACATAATTTCTCATCTTAGAATAAATATCTCAAGAGAAATTCTCCATCCCATCTCTAACTTGCACAATAAAGGGGAGAATCTAAGCTTCCAAGAGAAAATACCATCAACACATGTACCATTCTCCAACTCTGAATCCAAAGAACAGAAATCATAGTTGAAAGATTTGTTCGCCCTCTACAAAAAATTGTGGTGGGCCATTATATCCAACACATTAACCAATGGCCTGCAACATGAATGGAAGATTTTAGACAAACCACAATGTGGGATATTCTTTGCTTGTTTTCTCTTTTCAAGGGGAAAGGAAACATTATTCAAACTAACCAAAACCTAAACCAAAAATCAACTTACAAATGAGAGAACTCTTTTGAAATAACTACAAATAAGGGTGGGGCCTGGTCCAACAAAATAAAAAATTGCATAGGCCCGTGAAAGATTCGGCCCTACTAGCACTTGAAGGTATGAATATGGCCTCTGATGGCACTTGATGGCCCATCTTTAAAAAATCATAAGGCAGAGATCCAACGTACCACAAGTCTTCTGTGTCTATTTCATGTTTTGATTATTCAAAAACTCTATCACATGTGTATCGGACATCCACCTCATTAGTCGGATGGACCATTACATGGTGGGGTAAGAGCCTAAAAATCAGGTCAATCTATGACTTAGGTAGTCCACATCATAAACAGCAATTTAGAGTGGTTAGCTACCCATTGAAACTATCATGATTGTTTATAGGGCCGATGAGATTTGGTTCCGAAATCCAGTCCATTCATTGTGTGTGTCCCACTTGGATGAGGGGTCACACCAAGTTTCAGCCTCATCCAAAACTCAAGTACACCCCCAACAAGTGCTTCTAGATGTTTTAGGCATGATTTCACACTGTTTCAGATGGCATTGCCCACTTTAGTTTTGGATAAGGTTGATTTTTAGGATATCCTATCATCTAAAGAGGACCCACCCAAGGCACGGTGTGGATGTCCGATACACATCACAGTGGAACCCACACAGCTCGACCTCATGAGAACCCCCACACTCGCATCATACTTCCTAGTTTGACTAAAATAAAACTGCATGTAGCATACGGCCTGAAATTGGAGCAGGTCAGGTTAGGTTAGGTTGGGTTGGGTTGGGTTGGGTTGGGTTGGGTTGTTGCTCAACCTTAACCCAACCCAAGGTTCCTATACCTCAACCTTAGCCCAACCCAACCACGGGTTGGGAATTCTCAACCCAAGCCCAACTCAAGCAGGTTTGGTCGAGTTGATCGGGTTGATGCTTGCTAATATTTTCGTTATCACATTAGTTTATTATATTTCAATACATATCTTATTTTTTTTTGTACTTATAGCTTTATTAATTATATACGTAGTTATTTATTGTAAAGAACTTCACTTTTTCTAAACAAACAAGCTAAAATATAGGATAACTACTCATTTAACACTCAAGCATATTTAATTTTCAATATTTTAAGTTTACTTATTAAAGTAATATAAACTAATAAGTTTACTTAACTAAAGTATAATAAAATTATAAGTAACTTATATATAGATCGAGTTCGGGCAACCTGAGACCTCAACCCAAGCTCGACCAAAGCTTTATCGAGTTGGTGTTTTCATAGCCCAAGCTTGAGATCAAATCTAATACTTCCTGCCCAAGCCCAACCCAATGTCCGGTCAGTCATGGGTCGGTCGGGCTAAACTCGGCCAACTTTCAACCCTAATGTAGCATACGTAAACGTGGGGAGAAAGCAATATTAAATAGCCTCTGATTTTTGTCAATGGGCCAAGCCTAGGTAGGCGTTGGCCCAAATTTTACACTATATCTGGCTGGGCCATAGGGCCAGCCCTGTGTAAAATTCTGATTTTCAGGCCTAAGGCCGACCCATTGACACCCCTAAAGCAAACTTTAAAAACTTAGTTTTAAAAATCCAATTTTAAGAATTTTGCAAAAAAAAAAAAAAAAAAAAAAAAAAAAACCTACTTGATTAGTATTCCCCTACCTTCGGGCATGGCCACTGCAATAGCAAATAAGTGAGAGGCTCGGGTGGGGCCCACTGTGATGTTTATCTGAAATCTACCTTGACCAGCAGGTGCATCACTCCATGCTAGGTGAAGTGCCCATAAAGTCAGCTCTATTTATGATTCACGTGGACTAGATGATTGGAAACAGTGTATAAGCAATGATCGCCTCCAAATTATTTCCATTAGAGCGATCCATGTGAATTATGAATGGATTTGAGTTTTGGGAGATAAGCCTAAATTTTTGTGTTGAATTTAATGATTAGAGTGCATTTCATATAATTATCACGGTGGGCCCTATAAGAATCAAGGGTGGATGTCTCTCTCCTAATTGTTTCCTTTGGCACCGCATCTCATAATCACATGTCAACATGTTTCTTTCTTTCTTTTTTTTTCCTTTTTTGGGTTTCTGCAAGCCTAATATTATACTAAATATCTAATGGTCGGAGTGAATCTTATGTAATCTTCATGTGGTCCCGAATTAAGAATAGTTTTCCATACAATTCTGTTTTTAATCTAATAATTTGTGTATAGTTGGAGAGGGGGACATGGTGGCTTGATTTTTTTGCGGAGCCCAATATGATGTTTATGTAAGATCTACTTTGACCATTATGCAGCTCATCGGTGATTCATGTGGGCCATAGCAAGGGAAACAATTGGAAGAGTGAATGTTGCGTATACATTTTTTCAATTATATGGTCCACCGGATCAGGTATAAAGGTAATTTCTTGGCCATTGGGTTAACATGAGGTGATGCATTTTGATCCGGATGGAATCTACATAAGCATATGGTGTGGCTTCCCAAAGTAGTCAACCCATTTGCTCACATGCCCACCCAATCAACCATTTAAAAGGCGTAACGAAAGATAGTGGAATGATAATAATATCAATTAAGGAGGTAACAGTTTGAAAACCTTTTTGAAAAGTGTAATCAAAATGTAAATCGACATCTCTCCTGATGAATGCCTAAGTAATTGGTATGTTGGGAGGAGACGGATCGAAGCCAACTCATGTAACTGTAAGTTGATAAAGCATAACCCGATCTCAACCTATATAAAATGGCAGGTCGACTCGGACCTTGACTTTTTAGCTATGAAGGTGAAATGGGTTGGGTTTTGCAAGATGATAAAACACAACCCGAACTCAACCCATATAAAAAGGTGGGTCGACCCGGAATGGGTTGGGTTTTGCCACCAAGATAAAACGGTTCATCTTTCTAAATCAGCTGGGTTGCACGCATATACGTTTTTGTCAGCTAAAAATCAGAGGGTACAACAAGTGGTACTATTAGGGACACGTGGAGCATAAATTCAGGTGGTCATACACGTGTGCAAGCACACGCGTGGACATGCATCTAGATCAGCACTGTGATAAACCCCTCAGCATGCATATATCAGCACGTGCGATGTGTGCGATGCATCCCGTTTATCAGGTGGGACCCACAGCTAATGTGTTACATTCATCAGGTCGTCCACACGTGTACAAATGGGAGCGGATTGTGTACTGCACCGACCAGGACCTAGCTAGCTAGAGACGGACAGCACTGGCAGGGCCCCTGTGGGGATAACCGTGATAAATGTATTCTATCCACGCCGTCCATCCATTTTGAAAAAAAAAAAAAATCGTTTTAGGAAATGAGAGGAAAAAAGGAGTCAGATCGAAGTCTTACGTGGACCACACCACTGGAAGCAGTAGTATCAATGATTCCCACCATTGAAACCTTCCTAGGACCCGCTTGATGTTTATTTGCCATCCAACCTAGACGAACGTAAAACATAAATATCAGCTTGATCCAAAACTTCTGTGAACCCCATGAGGTTTTCAACGGTTGGCGCTCCATCTCTACTGCTTCCTGTGGTGTGGTTCACTCGAGACTTCAATCTAAATCGTTTTTGAGTTCCTGCCCTAAAATCATAATTCCAAATGGATGGATGGAGTAGATAAAATATATACATCACGTTGGGGCCCACAGATCCCAGTCAGGACCATCCGTCTCTAGCTAGGTCCTGGTAGGGGAAGTACGCAATCCGAGCGCTGTACAAATTATCCGGACGGTCCACAAAACCAACTATCCACCTTTTGTTAGGCGCTGATTGGATACTTCCCCTGCCTGTTCTGAGCTTGGCACAGGCTTGGGCTCTGGGGGCATAGTGATATATGGATATCATCCACACCATTCATAGATTTTTCCATGTAATTTTAGATGATGAGATAAAAAATAGGCATATCCAATTTTTAAGTGGGCCACACCACAGGAAGCAGTGGTGCCAATGACGCCCACTGTTGAAACCTTTCTGAGGCTCACTATGTTGTTTATTTTCCATCCAATCTGTTCATAAGGTCACGGAGACTTGGATATCAGTTTGATCCAAAACTTCTGTGACACCAAAAAGTTTTGAACGGTAAGCATATAATCCCCATTTTTTGGTCCACTTTTGCTTGGAACTGCCTCATTTTTGGGACGGTAACCTAAAATGACATGGAAAAATGGATGGCCGGTGTAGATAAAGCCCATACATCACGATGGCCCAGAGCCCCAGCCTGTCCCTAGCTCGACACTAGCAGGGGAAGTACCCAATCGGCGCCCCCTTTAGTTTACTTAGTCTGCCGGATGCTGATTTACTGCAAAGCCTTTCCTAGCGGTTCCTGCGCTGGTAATCTAGGTGGGGCCTTCCCTGATGTTTGTGAGAATTCCACCCTGTCCATCCATTTTTCGAGCTAAGTTTAGGAGATGTGACCTAAAATGATCCGGATCGAAGACTCAAGTGGGCCGCACTAAAGGAAAAGATGTGTAGGGAAATTCCTACCGTTTTTATGTCATCCATACCGTTCATAACGTCATTCCTACTGGGATGAACTGAAAACACAAATATTATCCTGATTTAAAACTTCTGTAGCCCCACAAATATTTCAACGGTGGATGTTCTATCCTCATGTTTTCGGCTCACTTGAGTACCGGTCACACGTCCTAAAATGAGCTAAAAAAAGGATGAACGGTGGATTTCTCACAAACATCACTGTGGGCCCCACCCTCATGAGCAGATTGAATTGAATATTCGACCAATGCACATTAGTTGGGTCCCACCCTACTCAGGGGCCAGATCTTCATAGACAGTGCCACGCTGGCGTAGGAGTAATATTGAAAACCTTCAAATATCACTCTCTTTATTCCATACAATAGCAGATACAATAGCTCTGTAGCATTGCTTCCTAATGATTTTCAGAGGGCCTTATCGACGTTGTTCATGGACCGCACGTGCTGACCACCTGCTACACGCTCGAGCTCGTGGGTTCCCACAGGAAAGGCGCATTGGCATTTTTGTCACTGCAGTAGAGGCACGGGTACTGCTTGAACCCTTGCACGTGCAACACTTTCCTTGCACGTGTGACCAACTCCCTATTGCTGATAACCCCCTTGTGGGCCTTCAACGCCGTCTGGACTGCGTTGCTGAACGCGCCATACGCCTTCGATCCATCGCCGTTCGGATCCATGTCCGCCGACGTCTCGTTCATCTGGCAGCCGCTGAGTAGGATCCCGTCGTCGGGCCCCACCGGGTGCGATGTGCCGGATTGGGAGCTGTGTGACCGGAATTTGACACTCGCCTCACTTCCGAAGACTTCCGATAAGTGCGGGCCGACGTCGGAGGACTGAAAGCCGGAGATGGTGGTCAGGTGATCAAGGATCGAACCGAAGGGAATGGTTTTCGGACGGTCGTGGGGCCCGCGATCATGGACATCGGGTCCGATCTGCTCTTTCTCTTTGTCGATGAGGCCGCCACTGTGGCATGAGTCGGAGAAGATGGTGAAGCTTGCTCCCTTCGGCAACCGGTTGACCAGCTGCCGGAAGTCGACGTCTGGAAGGGGATTCCGGTTCGCGTTAGTCAAGTCAGTTGGAGATTTGCTATGCTCACGCACGTGTACATGGAATACCATCTACACTCGACCACGTGCAATCGTGTGGCTGATAAGTGAAATATCCAGGCCGTCTATCATGTGGATCGGACGTTGTAGATATTCTCCTCCAGGAATAAATTAAATCCATTTAGGAGGTGGACCACGATGTTGGAAACAGTTGGATCGGTAAGAAAACTTGAGTAGGGATTTCATCGTAAACTGTGGCCCACCTCACTAGTGGCTGGATCTGATTCTTGGGACAGAACATCTACCTGATGGTGATTCATTTTTTGGGTAATTCCCTAAAATGATCTGGAAAATGTATGGACGGTGTGGATGTAGAATAGGCGGGCCTCACATTAAGGGCCGCAGCTAATCCCCTCCTGACCTCACACGTTGCAACGTGGTGTTAGGGCTCTGGCCCGCCGTGATTTTATGTGTTCTATCCACTCTGTCCATCCGTTTTTCCAGATCATTCTAGGAATTGAAACCAAAATTGAAGCACATTCAAAGCTCAAGTGGGCCACACCACAAGAAATAGTGAGGAGAATGACTGACGTCCACTGTTGAAACCTTCCCCCGGTAGTGATGTTTATTTTTCATCCAACCTTTTCATAAGGTCAGACGGACCTGGATGAAGGAAAAACACAATATCAGCTAGATCCAAAACTTCTGTGGACCCAAAGAAGTTTTCAACGGTGGGCGTTCAATCCCCACCGATTCTTGTGGTGTAGTTCACTCGATCTTTGGATATGATTTAAGTCTGGTCTGATGCCCAATATAAGCTGACAAAACGGATGGACGGTGTGGATAAAACACATGTACCATGGTGGGCTCCACGGGGTCACCAGGTAATACACGTCCGTTTTTGTAAATATAGGCTGGCGGGTCTTTCATCCAGACCGTTTATCCAATGCTTCAATATCCGATAGTTGATGTCCCAGAAATCTCGAATATATTAAGACCTTGACCCGTTGATTAGTGACTAAAGGACAGAAATTTAGCAACGGTCCACATTCAATGGAGAATTGGCCAATGACTGAACAGCTGTGCTATTAAAATTTCAAAGATTTTGGGGCAACCACATCAAAGGTGGGAATCGTTGGCTCAATGATCTAGAGCTCTGAAACGTGGGGAGAAAGAGAGAGAGAGAGAGAGAGAGAGAGAGAGAGAGAGTTATACACCATCATTCTATATATAGTCGATCACTCACAGTATATTCCCGAATGGATATCAAGGAAGTGCACTGCCCATCACAGACAATAAAACACCATCTTGAGATCCTCTAGGAAAGGACAGTGGAAGGCCGACTCTACACCAACTCTCTGAACATTTCTCAATTCTCATTCAACACACCTGTAATGAGATTGAAATCGCATGGGACAATCGCTTCTTCGTGCTTGTTGGGCCCATGCCCATGTGACGGAATCAGCGTCCCATGCCCGCTGTAATGGAAGAACAAGATGTCCCCCGGCCTAGCCCGGTCGATCATCTGGCCAAGCACTTTCTTGATGTTCATCCCTGTCAGCATGATCGGCGAGCCGGGTGCATCAGTCAAGAGCTCAATATCATCCTGCTCAGCGGTTCATCAGCACGGCCTGCATGGCTAGCACGTCGTTTATGCACCCATGCAGCTCATTTCGGGTGTTGGGGTAGTTGCGCCCTACCAAGGTGGCCAATCTCTTCACCTTCGCCATGATTTTTCTCGTTTCCCTTGATAGTGTATATCTCTAACATTGGCATAGACAATTCTCATTCGGTAAATTACTTAAATGCCCTCCCCTGCCATCTACTTTACTTGTATAGACACTTAGGCAATCCAATGGACTGATCTAGACCGTCCATTAGGTCTAACATCGATTTCATGTCCAACCATACAAATACAACACCAATTTGACAATCACAACCCTACGATCATTATCCTTTAATATGCACGGCTACGATCACTTAGACAAAATAAGTCCAATCTACAATTTGATCAACGTATCTTCTTAGTCCCACCATACATTTCTTATGATTGTAAAGAGTCACTTTTGTTATTCCATCCTAACCAGTTCACACCCGGCTTGAAAAAGAAAAAGATGGCTACAAATAAGTGAAAATCATAGATGGATTGGATCATTCAATTAGTGTCAGTTTTGCATGGTAACCAATAAAATGTGGTCCGGACTTAATAGACGGTTCAGATCGATCTATTGGAATGTCCCGTAATTTTGTATTGAGGCAGTTTGCTAACCCTTGCTTTCGGTTAAAGCCTTGCGTGCAAGCCAATGAATCAGTTTCTGCTGAGCTTGCTTTGTTTTTCTCGTAAACGTTGAAGCAACCTAATTACTTCAAGCAATGCAATGAGAGGTGAAATAATGGGAAATTACCGAAATTGCCAACTGCTTGCCTGCTTAGAAAAAAAAAAAAAGCACCGTCAGAGGTTTCCAACCGCGGATTGGATCGTTAGAATGATCTGAACCGTTCATGTTCTTTTCTACCATATGCATAGAAGTGATGATCTTATACTCATGCTTCATTGATTATCCTAATGTTTGAATCTTGGATTTGAATATATTCAATCACCCGTTCAACAAAAGACTCTTTTGGTGGCCAGGGTATCATAGAGTCTAGAACATGAACGGTTCAGATCATCATTTAAGATGCAATCGGGCGGTGGAAACCTGTATGGTATGGTGGTACCGTACGCTATCAAAACCCTTCAAAAATAAGGACGGCTGTATGAGAGATCTATTATACACGCAGGGTATTGGCAGAGCAATTCATCCAGACCCTCTGAATCGTGGTCCAATTTTGATAAGTCATAGCAAAAAGATCATTCTGCTAAAATGAAAAGAAAATGTTGAGCCGTCCAGATTGAAGTGGGTGGTACCATCAATGAGTGGTAACAGAAAACTCAAAAAGAAAAGTGTGAACGGTCCATATTCAATGGGGGAAAATGTTCACTGCTTGGAAGGCTATGATCATCCCATCGGTGAGTTTTGGCATCTTTAACATCGAAGGGAGATCCCAGATTTTGGACGTTCTGGATTGCCGCGCGTAAACTATATGTATGATGGATGCGTGCACGAGTAAGATCTACCATACTATTGCCTAGGATCACACTACATAAATGCTAATTCTACTCACGAGCTTTGGACACTCGTTTGACACGTGGAAACGATTCGCACGTGTAAATGATTAGACTGTCTCGTCAGGCGATCCTTGCTTAAATCTCATGAATCTAAAATACGGCAAATAAGATGTTCAGGTGGGCCTCACGTGCAAAGAATTTAAACCATTGGTCAAATTTCCAGCCGTTGATTTATCTTGTATCGTTTCTGGCCACATGATGATAAAAACGGCTGAGATTTTAGATATGGAATTATATTCCTGTGGTATGACTGATGGACGTCTCTGATATCACACACGGTTGCCTTGTTTCCTCGTGCAGAGGGTGTACACTTTGATGGTACACTCGGAACGATTGCGATTTGCATTCCTGGACACATTCTCTTCATGGGAGGAATGCTGTTACGTTAGGAAAGAACCGCGCTAGGGCCCATCGCGCAGGTGCTGAAGCCCCCATCCAGCTGTGGACACGTGCTCTACACTGGCACGTGTTAAGAAATCTGATATTTTCTCAATCTATTATTAAATTACATTATTTGCGACACGTGCTTGGACGCAGGTTGGGGACTAATCCCCGTCCGTCCCTACTTAGGAACGGACAGGGTCTCTGAGGAGCCACCGTAGTGTATGGGTTTTATCTACACCGTCCATTCATTTTTCCGTACCATTTTAGTGTCTAAGGCAAAAAAAAATTAGGCAGATCCAAGGCTCAAGTGGGCCATACAGATTGGATTAAACACCTACCGTTGAAAACTTTTTGAGGTCACAGAAGTTTTGGATCTAGCTAATATTTATGTTTTCCCATCATCCAGTTCTATGTGACCTTATGAACAGGTTGGATGGAAATTAACCATCATGGTGGGCCCTAGGAAAGTTTCAACGGTGGATGCCATTATCACCGATTCTTCCTGTAGTGTGGTTTCCTTGATCCTTCGATCTGACTCATTTTTGGCCCTATAACCTATAATGATGGGGGCAAAATGGATGGACGGTGTAGATGAATGCCATACATCACGGTGCCCCCCAGACAACCGCGTCCCTCATCACATATCTCCTTTCCTTGCATCAAAATTGAGTGAAATTATTTAAGAAATATATTTCTTTTCCTATTGAAATTATTTTTAAATATGAAAAATGAATCCTAGCGATCTTTTCTTAATATTTTTTACAATTAAATTATTTTAAAAATCAGAGCATGCACCTAAAATGCAGCAAATAAGATGTTCAGGTGGGTCCCACTTGTGAATAGAATTTAAACCATTGGACAACTTTCTAGACGTAGATTTTTCTTGTATCGTTTTTGGCCGCCTAATGATGAAAAAAGCTGAGATTTTACATCTGGGTTTACATTTCTGTGATATGACTTATGGTCGGTTCTGATACTTCATACGTGTATCTTGTTTCCACGTGAAGTGTGTGCATTTCCACATGGCATAGTCTCTTCATGCGTTGGATGTGGTGAAGCTAGGATATGTTTCAAGTTTGATCTAAGAGTTGATAAAATTGATGGACGGTGTGGATAAGACACAAGGTGGTGGAGGGAATACGATAATAGTCTATTATCAAAATTAAAATTTAAATATCATCTAGCGGGGATAGCACAGTTGGGAGAGCACCGCATATTACTTTTATTTTCCTTTCCCCTATTGAATTTTTTTTATTTTTTTTAGATTACAAAATCTAAAATTGAATCACTGAGTTATTTAAAAAAAAATTCTGATTTCTTTACTTTATTCTTTTTATTGAAATTATCTACAGGATATGTGGGGGCCATTTTTTTTAATATTTTCATAATTAAATTATTTTAGAAATCAGATTTATTTTCTTTTTCTCTATTGAAATTATTATAATTTTTTTAAGAGATCTAAAATATGAATTGTCGAGTTATTTAAAAAAATCTGATTTCATTATCATTTTGCTATCAAAATTATTTTAAAAAAATCTGATTTTAATTTTAATCATTTAAAAATTATTTTAAAATCTGAGTTTATTATCTTTATCACCATTAAATTTTTTAAGGAAAATCTAATAATTAAATTAACTGATATGAAACTCATCAATTCCCTTTACCAAAGTTATTATACTTGTAGGTCTTGAAAACCTCACTTCATCAGTTGCAACGGCAATAGGAATTAGTGAGTTATACATCTAGCTCTAGGAGAACTAGCCTTAGGGCCTATTTGGTGCATGGCATTGGGTTGAATTAGGTGGTATGGAATTGCATTTGGTCCATGCAAATTTAAGTTGATTATTCTCAATATCATATCATCTAAAGCCAATGGTATATATTGCATTATTTGTAGTGGATTTTGAAATCTACTATATTTGTAGGCCCCACATTAATGCATGTATTTTATCTACATTGTCCATCTATCCATATGTGCCATTTGCATTGACATTCAAGTAGCATGTGTACAGTTGACCTACATTAGTTGTGAAATGTGGGATGCATAATTACAATTCCATGATCCACCAAACACAGGCTTCACTTAATAGTTTGATCTCAAGCATGGAATTGGTAAAAATACCATGGTATTTCTAGACATGTAATCATTGTACAATAATGGTGGTAATTCCATCCAATGAAATTCCATACCCTTAACACCATACAAAATAAGGATGAGAGAATAAAATAATTCTCATCTCTCTCTCTCTCTCTCTCTCTCTCTCTCTCTATAATAATGAAAAACCAAAGAGTAATAAAATAGCATAAAAAAAAAAGAGGGGGAGAGCAAACTTACATGTTCATGATTTCTAACGTCTAAAAGCATGGTTTATATATCAGACACATACAACTCAAAACTTCTAATTCCATATCATAACCAATTATAAAGTGACACATGGCCAGCCTTATTTGATCAAAATTCTACCTAGCCAATACGTGTTCAAGACTCTTACACCTAACGGTTCTAGAATTACACTCTCACGTGTGGGTGTGCTTCATAGGCTTCAAGAGTCCTTTCGAACTCTTAACATCCTCACTTAAATTGGATGATCAAATGAGCACACAGCAAGTAGATTACATAATCTCACAAACGCATCCAACTTTAAGGGTTTGGTAAACACATCTGCAACTTATTCCAAGCTCCTACAAAAGAAAAGATCATTAATGTATTATTCTTCTTCTTTCTTCTTCTTCTTCTTCTTTTAACCAGATCACATAAGAAATGGTACCATATGTCGCTGTGCTTGCCTCCTACATATAGACTAGAGTTTTGGACAACAATATGGCAGAATTGTAGCCATAAAAATCTTTGTCACACCCACTTATTGATAATTCTTCACGTAACTTCCATAACCAAAATGTTTGATAAGCACATGATATGCTGCTATATATTCTGCTTCAATTATGGATAGCGTCATAACTAAATTGCTTCTTCGAAGACCATGGGATCACAACAAAATCGTAAGATTCATTTTCTGCCTCATGAAAACATGCTTTTATAGGATTCTCCATGTACCGGCTAATTAATCAAGCTCACTTGAAATCAACCATATTACCCATTGATACATCAAACTTTGCACTATTTACTTATAAAGCGTAGCATTCACCGCATTTCATACGCCATCATCTTTTTTTTTCAATTTCAAATCCGTTTCCACAAGAATACGTACTATTTTCTATTCCAAACCTCTTTAATTACAATGTCCATTGAATTGTATTACTTCCATGCCATGAGAAAGTAATGCATTAAGCCTACATCCATTATATAAAACTCTTTCTTCATGGACCTTTCAAATTCATTTAACATGGTAGACTTGTTGCTAGTCTAGATAATTAGATCATCCACATACAAGCACATGATTATAAAGTTTCTATCTCCACTTTCTTCACATATAAAGTATGCTTAAATAAACATTTTTGAAAACCAGTTTTCTCAAACTAGGAATTGATACTACTATATGAAGCTCGAGATGTGTACATTAGTCCATATAGGGCCCCCTTCAACTTATACATTTTGTTCTCACTACCAACTTTCATAAAATTGGGAGGTTGGTTAACATACACATGCTTATGCAATTTACCATGTCAAAGGGTATATTTCACATTTAATTGAAAAATGTGCCAAGAATTTTGAGTAGCCCATGAAAGAACCATTTAGATTGTATAAATCATGTCTAGCTAGCTATAGGTGCAAATACCTACTAGTCGTTGATTCCAAGCTTCTGCTTGTAGCCCTTTACCACCAATAGTGCTTTGTGCCTTTGCACTTTTCCTTGTGCTAAACTTGGTGTTGTAAACCTAATTTACACCATTTGACTAGTGCCCCATTGAATGTTCTATCAACGTTCAAGTATTGTTATTCTCAATGGCTTTAATTTCTTTTTTTTCTTTTTCTAGGGGGATTTTTTGCCACTTTTCTTGATAAACCGCATCTTCCATTGCTATAGGAGAACAATTCAAAAACAAAGTAATGCTTATATATCAAAGCATCATATTCAGCCACAAAATCTTTCAACCAATTTTGTTGTTTCGTGATATGCTTCAGCATTGCGGATGAAGAAGAAGAGGGGCTTAGAGATGCTTGTGACCCTTGAAAAGTGCTTAATGAACTTGAACATGGAGATGCAAGTTGATGTAGGATGGCCTAAACTTTCATGCATGTATGAGGCATAAAATTTAGCGGAAAAAATCAAGCAATCTAAATTAAACATTCAACAACTATCATCATAATCAGGAAAAATGTAAAGGAAACATACAATAAAAGTGGCCATCATCACAATCTCACAGTGAGGGTTTCAAATCATGCATGGATTGGATCCAGCGAAGGATGAAACCTATCACACCTCAAACCCGGGGACCGGGCTCATAAAATTTTCGATCGCCGACCTTGGTGCCAACAGCCTCTGTAGTACCCATTCTCGGCTCCTAACTCTCGTATGCCAGGTTCCAATCATGGGATCCCACCAGGACAATTTTCAGGGTATTTTTTTTTTTTAATAAGGGACCATAACCAAAACCACGAAACATCATCACATATCCACTATATAGTCTGTTGAGTATAGTGTTGAAAAAGGGAAATACAAAAATGTAGCAAAAGTCTAAAATATCAGGCACATGATCCGAGCTCAACGCTGCTGATACACCCTATTACCTGCAGTGTAAACAAACGCACATAAGCCTCCTATGAAGCTCAGTAGAGTGTGTGTGTGCGTGTGCAATGCATATGACAAGTATACATATATCAGAGTAAGCGAAAATGATGGAGGTCTAAGTTGCCAAGTTCATAAATGCTATCAGCCATCCCAAGGCTATGTAATGCAAGGGCCTATAGGGCCGAGTGTCATATGCTAAAGATGCAACTCAAGAATGCCAATCCTCAACTAATCCACATATCAAAATGGTTCTCATCTGGGACATCACCGGGGTCTTGTACACTCTGACACTGGCTGCCGCACATTGCGCGCATGACCCAGCAAGTAGAAAAGACCTTACTATCCACCTCGTCAGTGGTATGCCAATGCCCACCTGGCTCGTCGATAGCGGACTCATTTCGCTAATTGGTCAGACTCAACTTAGCTTATAGCCCTCTGCACTCGGGCAGATAAGGTCACACCCATTTCCAATTGACCTCGACATAGTGGGAGACGCGGCCTACTGGTATTTGGCACTCAGGCACTCATGTTATTCACTCGGTCTCGACGTTGGACATCCTACTGGTACCACAGGATTTAGGGACTTTCACCCAAGGACATCCATAGCGCCCACGTGCTAAAACATGTTTCCGGTGTCCATTCCTGCCAACCACGATGTGACTGTGGTGGCCACCACCCTAATCTCGCTAGGGTATGAAGGCGATCGTGACATACATAATGTGAGATGCATGAGTCACACAATCCAAGTCATGCACCAAACCTGCGCATATCGCGCAATCATGTGGGGCAACCTTGTCTCGCACCGGTCCCTTAAGGATAACAAGCCAAAATGGCATATACTATGATTAATCGTGATCTATAACAAGCATACAAATGATGCGTATGGGCATATGAATGAGCAATGTATCCATCATACTAAGCATAATATCAGTATGACCTATCGAGTTAAATACACTAGCATGTTATCAGACATGTCATGTGATGTTGGTTTTATATGGCCCAATATATGTAGAGAGTGGGACCCAGACTGTGGGCCCCATTGGAAATGTAGAAGTCTTCGTCGTATAGCCCACTTGAGACTACATCGGCCCCATACTTGGGCCTACACACACAAAATGGGCTAACGAAATAAATGTACGGCATGGATGAAACACACACATCAAGCGGGTCCCACTTGGGAGGGCATAGATAGAACATAAACACCAAGGTGGGGTCCATAGTGGCCTTACCAATAGGTTGGATAGCAAATAAACATTACCATAGGTTTTAGGAAGTTTCGGTAATACGCATTCAATCGCCACCATTTACTATGCGTGGCCCATCCAAATTGGGCTGACCCCACACCCCTACCAAGATGGGAGGCAAGGTATACAACACATCCATCAATGTGGGACCTCAAGATAGCTCCACAACCTCTGGTTGGATGAAAATCTCATCATTACAATGCCCCCAGGAAAGTTTCCAATGGTGGGCATCAATGACCACTGTTTCCTGTGGTATGGCCCACCTAACATTTGGATTTGCCTTATTTTTTTGCCCACAACTTAAAATGATATGGAGAAACAGATGGGCAGCATAGATAAAACAAATACATCAAGGTGGGACCCACAGGGTGGGCCACCTGCTGGGCAGTGTGGGACCCCCCCAGAGGTCACAGGAGTTTTGAATCAACCTAGTATTTGTGTTTTCCCCTTCATCCAGACCTATGCCACAGGTCTAGATGGCATTTAAACATTACAGTGAGCCTTAAGAAGGCTTCAACGATAGTTGTTCAATCTCTACTGTTTCCTGACAGTTGGGCCCACACAGTTTTTAGATCAAGCTGATATTGTGTGGGTCCTTTAAACATGTCTTTGCAACCTTATCAATAAGTTTGGATGGCAAGAAAACATCAAGGTGGGCCAGGAAAGATTTCAACAATGGACGTCACAATCCCCACTGCGTCCTATGATGCGACCCACCTAGGAAGTGGATCTGGCCCAAAATTAGGCCTGAGGCCTAAAATGATTTGGCAAAAAGGATGGGCAGCGTGGATAAAAAATACTCATCAAGGGGGGTCCCACGAATGGGCTACCTTACTGATCTATGCCCCAAGGAGTCTAGCGTCCATGGACGCTGGTTACTCCCAACGTCTCTGACTTTGTGAGTGGCCAGCGTTCACGCTGCTGCTTTTTTTTTCCTTTTTTCATCAAGTGGGGCCCACATGAGGACGATCCACTCTGTCTATCAGGTTTCCCAGCTCATGGGGGGCCCAAAGAGTCCCATATTGGGCATGTTACATGGTCTACAAACATCAAGGTGGGCCAAGGAAGGTTCAACAGTAGACATCATTATCTCCACTGTTTCATGTGGTGCGGTCCGCTTAAGATTTGGACCTTCTTCATATTTAAGCTTTGGCCCTAAGATGATCCGGGAAAACAGATGGATGGAGTGGATGAAACCTATACATCACAATGGGTCCCACAAATGGGACCCCTGGTCACGCCCAGACAGGGGCTGACACCCCAACGTTGCTAGGCAGTAACGTCCAGAGGACGCTATTTGCCCAGCGGCCTCCCTCCCTCACTCTTGTTTTAATTAATTAACTAATTATTATTTTTATTTATTTTGCTTGGGGCCCACAAGTGTGGTCGGTCCAATCCATCCATCCATCTAGTTGGCCATCTCACAAAGGGCCTAAAAGCTTTGGATCAAGCTGATCTTTGTAATTTTCCTTCTTCCAGATTTGTGTACCTCAAGAACAAGTTGAATGGTAAATAAATATTATAGTGGGCCACACATGGTGGTCCACGCTGCCTCACATCGTGGCCCACTAATGGGCCCCACAATAGGCCATCAAAGCATGTAAAGAAAGAAAAGGGAAAACGAAAAGGGAGAGGAAATGGAGATGAGATCGAGCCATCGGGTGGGCCTCGCCACTATGGGGTTCACCATAAATTTGATACATAAATAAGGTGGGTCCCCATCCTTGTGGGCCCACTAAAATGAAAGAAACAATGGAAACGAGGATTTTCATCCTCCATTGCACTCACTTGAAGAATGGACGATTGGATCGGGTCGGATTGTCAATCGGACAGTCCGGATAGCCTCCTCTTCACCTCTAACTCTCCAAACTTCCCACCCCAAGCTCTCTTAATCTCTCTCTTAAATTCTTTCTTTTAAGAACTCTCTCTCTCTCTTCTCTTTAATCTCTTTCCAAATCTCTCTTCATTTTCTTAATCTCTCTCTCTCTCTCTCTCTCTCTCTCTCTCTCTCTCTCTAACCTTAACAACAACAAACAAAATGGGGGTTCATACGTTGGAGGCTTTGTAGAATAGAAATTTTGAGGATAGAGGAGGGATTAAAAGGGGAGAGGGGTAAATAGGGAAGGATAAAAGTGAGGGGAATAATGATTAATAGCTATAGGGTAGGGTAAATGTTGACTTTAGGGGTTTTCTTGCATGAAAAATGGAAAAAGATAAGGGTAGAATAAGGAGTTGTAGAGATTAGGTAGTACTTTAATAGGGGCATTTTAGGGTTTTGGCATGAGAAGTGATGGATTGATGGAAAAAGGTGATGGGGGTAGGTAGGGGGATTGATTGATGGTTTGATTGATAGATTGATTGATTGATTAGACTTTCTAGGAATTTGTACAAGTGGGGCCCGCACCATACGTGCGTTGCGCGGCCCTCCTCAAATTGCGCAAATGATCATAGCTTTCACACTGAGTATCGCAATGGGGCATGCTACACAACGTTGGAATCGCAGCCCCTACGTGGTCGCCAGGGTATAGGTCTTGGGTCGATGCGGTACTAAAATAGGGTCGCGATTAGCGGTCGCTAATTTAGTCCGTCTGGGACGTACCGGCATCGAAAACTAAGCGTATGAAGGGCAATTAAGGGTACCAGTCTTACAGCTCGCCCCTCCTAACAGAAAATTCCATCCTCAAAATTTGCACTACAAACCTAAACTAGCCAAAGCTCATAAGAGAAAGAAATCGCATCACTATACATGCATATCAAACGGAAAGCAAACATACAGATACAACCAATCATCGAAAAGATGGGGATAAGACTCGCAAATCTTTGCCTCCCGCTCCCACGATGCCTCATCTTTGCTATGGTGACTCCACTAGACCTTCACTAAAGAAACGACCTTGGTCTGGAGGACCTGCTCCTTTCAGTCGAGGATACGAACCGGCTGCTCAATATAAGATGCATTCTCACGAACCTCCAACGGTTGCCAATCTATCACAGGAACCACGTCTGACCCACACTTCCACAACATAAAAACATGGAAAATGTTGTGGACGCCAGACAACTGAAGTGGTAAGGCAAGCTCATAGGCCATGGCGTAAACACACCTAGTGATCTCGAAGGGTCCAATGAATCTCGGGGCAAGCTTCCCCTTGACTCCAAAACGAACCACGCCCTTTATGGTTGAGACCTTGAGATACACACGGTCCCCGACACCAAACTCCAGGGGACGACGCCGACGATCTATAAAACTCTTTTATCGACTCTGAGCTGTGTGCATCCTCTGCTTGATGATATTGATGGCCTCTGATGTCCTCTGTACAAGCTTGGGACCTAGGGGACAACGATCTCCAACCTTGGTTCAACAACTCGGGGACCTGCAAGGTCTGCCATACAACGCCTCAAAAGGAGCATACCGATAGACGCCTGGTAGCTGTTATTGTACGCAAACTCAGCCAAACGTAGGCGTTTATCCCAACTACCTGAGAAATCCAACACGTAAGCTCAAAGCATGTCCTCAAGGATTTAGTCCATCCTCTCAGTTTGTCCATCAGTCTGAGGATGATATGTAGTGCTGAACTTCAAGGCAGGCCCCATCGCCTTCTGAAAACTCCTCCAGAACCGCGACGTAAATCTCGGATCTCAGTCAGAAACGATCGAAACTGGGACACCGTGCAGCCTCACAATCTCTCGATAAATAAATCTGCAAGCCGGTCCAATGGCCAGGTCGCATGTATCGCAAGAAAATGTGCCGACTTCGTCAGACGATCGACAATAACCCAGATGGCGTCGTGATTGCTCGGAGTCCTCGGCAAGCCCATAATGAAGTCTATGGTCACGTGCTCCCATTTCCACAATGGGATACTCAACGGTTGTAAGGGGCCTAGAGGTTTGTGATGATCGGCCTTGACACGCTAGCAGGTGTCACACTAGGCCACAAAACTGGCAATTTGACGCTTCATTCCGACCCAGAAATACTTCCTCCTTATATCACGATACATCTTGGTAGAGCCCAGGTGAATCGTGAACCTCGATCGGTGTGCCTCATCCATAAGATCTCTGCGCAACTGTGGAATATCTGGGACATAATCGGCCCCTGAAACAAAGTCCACCATCTGAGCCAATCTGCCAATCTGTCTGATCCTCTGACACAGCCTCTGCTCAATAATCCTGCAACGTTTGATCAGCTTGTTGAGCCCCGATCACCCTATAAATAAGAGAGCGTTGAATCGACAAGCTCGATAACTGCGTGATAGAAGACTGCAGGATCAACTTAGAATCATACTCGGCAGCATCCTTGAGCATCCTCCACTCTTGAACCATCATATGTGCCACCAAGCCCTGTGGCTGGCGACTAAGGGCATCCGCCATCATGTTAGCCTTGTCGGGGTGATACTGAAGATCGAAATCATAGTGGTACTGAAGATCGAAATCATAGTCCTTCAGGAGTTCCATCCAGCGCCTTTGCCTCATGTTCAACTCGAATTGCGAGAAGATGTACTTCAAACTCTTATGGTAAAAAAAGAGCTCGAACCTAACCCCATAAAGATAGTGCCTCCACACTTTTAGTGCGAAGACTACCGCTGCTAACTCCAGATCATGTGCGGGATAGTTCTGCTCATCAACCTTGAGCTGGCGAGACGCAAAGGCTACGGGTTTACCATGCTGCATCAGGACAGCACCCAAACCAATATGCGAGGCATCTGTAAAAACCACGAATCCTTCACTCGTTCCTTCACTCCTAGAGGGAAGAGTAAGGACTGGTGTAGAAGTAAGATGATCCTTCAGTTCTGCAAATGCTCTCTCACAAGCATCACTCCAAACAAACTCAGTGCCCTTTCAGGTCAACCTAGTCAGCGGGGCTGCAATACGGGAGAATCCCTCGATGAAACGATGATAATAACCTGCTAACCCAAGGAAGCTTCAGGTCTCGGACGCGTTCATGGGCTGGCCCCACTGACGCACGGCATCAATTTTCACCGGATCCACTGCTACTCCATGCCTCGTCACAACATGACCGAGAAACTTCACCTCCTCCTGCCTAAACTCGCACTTCTCCAACTTCGTATAGAGCTGGTGTGAGCGGAGGGTCTGTAAGGTGATCTTCAAATGCTGCTCATGCTCCTCCCGAGTCTTCAAATAGATCAGAATGTCATCAATGAACACTACAACGAACTGGTTAAGGTACAGACGAAAGACCTCATTCATCAACTGCATGAACATAGTGGGTGCATTGGTCAGTCCGAAGGACATGACTTGAAACTCAAAATGACTGTAACGCGTCCTGAATATCGTCTTTGGGATATCCTCCTCCCAGACATGGACCTGATAATAATCGGACTGTAGATCAATCTTTGAAAAGAATTGTGCCTACTGCAATTGGTCAAACAAATCGTTGATCCTCGGAAGCGGGTACTTATGCTTGATCATGACCTTGTTGAGCTCGCGGTAATCCACGCAGAGCCTCAACGAGCCATCCTTCTTCACGAAGAGTACCGGCGCTCCCCACGATGAACTACTCCGACGAATGAAGCCTAGCTCACGCAACTCGTCCAACTGCTTCTGTAACTCCCGTAACTCCAATGGTGCCATATGGTACAAGGCCTTTGAGATAGGAGCGGTACCGGACAAGAGGTCAATCTGAAACTCAGTATGCCGAAGAGGCGGCAACCTAGGAATCTCCTGAAACACATCCGAAAAATCGCAAACTACCGGCAACTGGTCGATGCACAAGGCAACCGGCTCCTCTATGGCACAAGACATCAGGGATGACAACTGCTCTCCTTTGGGCTCGGCAACAAACTGAAACTGCAACATGCCAGTTATAAGGAAAGTGACTGTCCTTGTGAAACAGTCCAATACAACATGATACTTGGTCAACCAATCCATGCCCAGGATAACATCAAATTCGATCATCGACAAAACAAACAAGTCGGCAGGCAAAAAGGTCTCTTCTACAAGGATGGGCAAGATGAACAGATCAAACTCAACACTGCAGTCTTCCCTAAGGGCGTTGACACCGACAAACCCTCCCGTGCAGGCTCTAACGGCAAACTAGTCAATTGACAGAAATCATCGGATACAAAAGAATGCGATGCACCAGAATCAAACAAAACATAAGTTATGCATGCAGAGACAATGAATATACCCTCGACGACTCCTCCAGGTGCCTGAGGATCCTGCTGGGCTGCGTAGAACCTACCTTGAGCATGCTAGGGATGTATCTGTCCCCTCTGCGGTTGAAGCTGCTGTTGTTACAGCCTATGCTATTGCTTTTGCTGCTATGTGGGAGGCCTCGGTGGTGAGTATTGTTGTCGCTGTTGCTGCTGCGGAGGTTGCTGTTGTGGGTGGGGGCACTCATGTCTACGGTGCCCTGTCCCTCCACATCCGTAACAAACACCTGTAAATTGTCTCTGTGATGGTGCTGGAGGTGTTGCTGGTGTTACTGGCGGTCGGAAGGATGGACAAGTCGGATGCCTCTACAGCACCCGAGTCTGCTACTACCGGAAACTACTAGAAGGAGCCTTCCTCTTCCCCTTCCAATCTCTGCCCTGGTCAAAGATCCGCTGCACATCGGCCCACTCTGCCTCCTAAATCTAAGCCCGCTCCACAACCTCCTCAAACGTAAGAAGCTTATGTCCCGTGACACGGCCACGAAGGCCAAGACGTAATCCGCTCTCGAATCGACGGGCCTTCCGCCCCTCATCGTCCATAAGGTATGTCGCAAATCTAGATAGCTCAATGAATCGAGCCTCGTACTGTGATACTATCATATCTCCCTGGACCAGTGTCTCAAACTCCAGCGCCCGCTGCTGATGGACATACTCGAGGAAGAACTTCTGGTCAAACCGGTCCACAAAGTCCTCCTGGGTCCACTCAAAATCAGGCCCGGCTGCCCGGGTAACCGATGCCCACCAATGCTCAGCCTCTCCCTAAAGAAGGAAAATGGCGAGAGGAACTCGCTGCTCGGTCATGCATCGCATCGTAGTAAAGATCTTCTCTACCTCAAATTTCCATCTCTTTGCTGCCATCGGGTCTGGCCCACCCAAGAAACGTCTGAAATCCCTAAGTAAAGAACGGGCGCGATCCTGCTCCGATGGGGCAGCTGCATCGGATGACCTTCTCTCGTGGTGCTCTACCATGGAGGTCATAACACGCATCATCTGCTGGAACTGACCAGCAGTCATAGCTGGAGCTGGAGCTGGGGTTGTTTGGGATGTACCCGCATTAGTCGATGGCTTACCGTGGCTCTCTTGGGTGTCATATCCTACAGAAAAGGACAGGTACCACTTAACATTGGTACTCTCGAATGCACACATGTTAAGGAACCATATTCAAAAGTTTCTAAGCTCACAATAGGGAATCCTATTATAAACTATGTGTAACAGGATCCTAGTGTGGGTCGCTAAGTGTGTGAGATTGGGATCCTAATCATTCTAACTTTGCAACAATCATTCAGTGAAGGGTAGTTAATCCAAGGCCATTTAGTAGATGTGTGATGTTGTTGACAGGTATTCCCAAGTTCTGGCTCTGATACCAACTTATGTCACGCCCCAAACCCGGGGACGGAGCTCACTAAATTCTCGATCGCCAACCTTAGTGCCAACAGCCTTCGTAGTACCCCATTCTCGGCTCCTAACTCTCATATGCCAGGTTTTGATCCTGGAATCCTACCAGGAGGATTTTTAGGGTAATTTTTTTGTAAAGGAGTGTAACCAAAACTACGAAACATCATCACATATCCACTATATAGTCTGTTGAGTACAGTGCTGAAAAGGAGAAATACAAAATTTTAGTAAAAGTCCAAAATATCAGGCACATGATCCGAACTCAACGCGGCTGATACGCCCTAATACCTGCAGCATAAAGAAACGCGCATAAGCCTCCTACGAAGCTCAGTAGAGTGAGTTTGTGCATGTGCGATGCATATGGCAAGTATACATATATCAGAGTAAGCGAAAGTGATTGATGGCTAAGTTGCCAAGTTCATGAATGCTATCAGCCATCCCAAGGCTATGTAATGCAAGGGCCTATAGGGCCGAGTGTCATATGCTAAAGATACAACTCAAGCATGCTAATCCTCAACTAATCCACATATCAAAATGGTTCTCATCTAGGACATCACCGAGGTCTAGTACACTCCGATACTGGCTGCCACACATCACGCGCATGACCCAGCAAGTAAAAAAGACCTCACTATTTGCCTCGTCAATGGTATGCCAATGCCCACTCGTTTCGTCGATAGTGAATTCATTTCGTGAGCTGGTCAGACTCAACCTAACTTATAACCCTCTACTAGGGCTGGTCATGAGCCGAGACAGCTCAAGAAACTCAATCGACTCGACTTGAAAAAGCTCACCTTGGCTCGACTCGACTCAGTAGAATAAGTCAAACTAAGCTTCATTTAGGAGCTCGAGTAAGAAATCGAGTCAAGTTCGACCATTGGGTCACTCGACTCGACTCGACTCGACTCGAAACTCGACTCGGCTTGAGCTCGAGCTCGACTCGTTTCATATAGATATTTGTTAAAAAAAACCCTAATCTTCTTGTTTCTTGGTTCTCTCTCCCCCTCCCCCCACACACATTGGGGTCCAAGCTTAGGACATATAAAACCCTCACACGTTGGGGGGTTTCTTAATCCTAGTATTTTGTTCAGGTAAGAACATTCCTTGTTGAGCATATCTGATAGATTGGTTAATTTCAAGTACAAAACATGGTGAGCACACAGTGGTTGTGTGTTTTACACGCTACACAAACACAGGTGCTACGGTGAGACCACACACCATACATATCTACAAAATAGGGGCTATGGTTAGACCAAACATCATATGCAGCTATTGATTGCAATTTTACGAGGGAGGTGGTGCATCTGATCCATGAATCAGCTGGGCCTCATCATGAAGATGGTCCACACAATAATTAGGGCAATCCATTCACGTGGTGAGCTATGCATGTACTGTGTTAATTATGGTTCATAAAATATTACTAGTGGTCTGCATTCAATGCATGTGTGACTTGGCCAAATAAAAAACCGATCAGAGCTACGTCATTTTAATGGTGGGGTCCCACCTGTAGAGATACTATTCTCCCATAATATATGTGTGACTTCTCGAACTTAATGTTGTTGACTTTTAATTTGTATTTTGTAGTAAAAAATATAATAAATTGAGGTGGGAGCAAGCTTGACTCAACTCGAGGTAAGCTTACCTCGACTCGAACCACTAGCTCACATCGAGCTCGCCTTGAAAGTGTTAGCAAACAAGGCAAGCTCCAATGGTAAGCTCGAGGGTGAGCTCAAGCTCGAGCTCAAACTCGAGGAGAGCACAGACGAGTCAAGCCAAGCTTGGCCCACCTCGACTCGACTCGGGTCGATGTACAGCCTACCCTCTACACCCGTGCGGATAAGGTCACACCCATTTCCAACCTACGTCAACACAGTGGGAGACGCGGCCTACTGGTATTTGGTACTCGGGCACTCATGTTATCCACTCGATCTCGACATTGGAGCATCCTACTGGTACCACAGGGTTTAAGGACTTTCACGCAAGGACATCCATAGCGCCCACGTGCTAGAACAAGTTTCTGGTGTCCATTCCTACCAACCATTATGTGACTGTGGTGGCCACCACCCCAATGCCGCTAGGGCGTGGAGGCAATCGTGACATACATAATGTGAGATGCATGAGTCATACAATGCAAGTCATGCACCAAATCCGCGCATATCGCGCAATCATGTGGGGCGACCCTATCTCGCACGGGTCCCCTAAGCATAACAAGCCAAAATGGCTCATGCTATGATTAATCGTGATCCATAACAGGCATACAAATGATGCGTATGGGCATATGAATGAGTAGGGTATCCATTATACTAAGCATATTATCAGTGTGACCTATTAAGTTAAATACACTAGCATGTTATCAGACATATCATGTGACGTTGGCCTTATATGGCCCAATATACGTAGAGAGTGGGACCCAGATTGTGGGCCCCATTGGAAATGTAGAGGTCTTCATGGCATGGCCCACTTGAGACTACATCGGCCCCATACTTGGGCCTACACACACAAAATGGGCTAACGAAATAAATGTACGGCATGGATGAAACACACACATCAAGCGGGTCCCACTTGGGAGGGCCTGGATAGAACATAAACACCAAGGTGGGGTCCACATTGGCCTTACCAATAGGTTGGATAGCAAATAAACATTACCATAGGCTTTAGGAAGTTTCGGTAGTACACATTCAATCACCACCATTTGCTATGCGTGGCCCAACCAAACTGGGCTGACCCCACACCCCTACCAAGATGGGAGGCAAGGTATACAACACATCCATCAATGTGGGACCTTAAGATGGCCCCACAACCTCTGGTTGGATGAAAATCTCATCATTACAATGCCCCCAGGAAAGTTTCCAATGGTGGGCATCAGCGACCACTGTTTCCTATGGTGTGGCCCACCTAACATTTAGATTAATTTGCCTTATTGTTTTGCCCACAACTTAAAATGATATGGAGAAACAAATGGGCAACATAGATAAAATAAATACATCAAGGTGGGACCCACAAGGTGGGCCACCTGCTGGACAGTGTGGGACCCCCCAGAGGTCACGGGAGTTTTGAATCAAGCTAGTATTTGTGTTTTCCCCTTCATCCAGACTTATGCCACAGGTCTGGATCGCATTTAAACATTATAGTGAGCCTTAGGAAGGCTTCAACGGTAGTTGTTCAATCTCTATTGTTTCCTGACAGTGGGGCCCACACAGTTTTTAGATCAAGCTGATATTGTGTGGGTCCTTCATACATGTCTATGCGACCTTATCAATAGGTTTGGATGGCAAGAAAACATCAAGGTGGGCCAGGAAAGATTTCAACAGTGGACGTCACTATCCCCACTGTGTCCTATGAAGCGGCCCACCTAGGAAGTGGATCTGGCCCAAAATTAGGCCTGAGGCCTAAAATGATTTGGCAAAAAGGATGGGCGACGCGGATAGAACATATTCATCAGGGTGGGTCCCATGAATGGGCTACCTTACTGACGCCCCAAGGAGTCAAGCGTCCATGGACACTGGTTACTCCCAGCGTCTCTGACATTGTGAGTGGCCAGCATTCACGCTGCTTCTTTTTTTCCCTTTTTTTCATCAAGTGGGGCCCACATGAGGACAATCCACTCTGTCTATCAGGTTTCCCAGCTCATGGGGGGCCCAAAGAGTCCCATATTGGGCATGTTACATGGTCTACAAACATCAAGGTGGGCCAAGGAAGGTTCAACAGTAGACATCATTATCTCCACTGTATTGCGGTCCTCTTAAGATCTGGACCTTCTTCATATTTGGGCTCTGGCCCTAAGATGATCCGGGAAAACAGATGGATGGAGTGGATGAAACCTATACATCATGATGGGTCCCACGAATGGGACCCCTAGTCACGCCCAAAAAGGGCTGACAGCCAATGTTGCTGGGCAGCAGCGTCCAGAGGACGGTGTTTGCCCAGCGGCCTCTCTCTCTCACTCTTTTTTTAATTAATTAACTAATTATTATTTTTATTTTTTTTGCTTGTGGCCCACAGGTGTGGTCGGTCCAATCCATCCATCCATGTAGTTGGCCTTCTCACAAAGGGCCTAAAAGCTTTGGATCAAGCTGATCTTTGTAATTTTCCTTTGTCCAGATTTGTGTGGTCTCAAGAACAAGTTGAATGGTAAATAAATATCATAGTGGGCCACACATGGTGGTCCACGCTGCCTCATAGCGTGGCCCACTTATGGGCCCCACAATAGGCCATTAAAGCATTTAAAGAAAGAAAAAGGGAAACCGAAAAGGGAGAGGAAATGGAGATGAGATCTAGCCATTGGGTGAGCTCCCGCCACTATGGGGTCCACCATAAATTTGATACATAAATAAGGTGGGTCCCCATCCTTGTGGGCCCACTAAAATGAAAGAAACAATGGAAAGGAGGATTCTCATCCTCTCTTACACTCAGTTAAAGAATGGACGGTTGGATCGGGTCGGATTGTCGATCGAACGGTCCGGATAGCCTCCTCTTCACCTCTAACTCTCCAAACTTCCCACCCCAAGCTGTCTCTTAATCTCTCTCTCTTAAATTCTTTCTTTTAATAACTCTCTCTCTCTTCTCTTTAATCTCTTTCCAAATCTCTCTTCATTTTCTTAATCTCTTCTTTTCTTTCTTCTCTCTCTCTCTCTCTCTCTCTCTCTCTCTCTCTCTCTCTCTCTCTCTCAAACCTTAGCAACAACAAACAAAATGGGGGTTCATATGTTGGAGGCTTTGTAGAGTAGAAATTTTGGGGATAGAGGAGGGATTAAAAGGGGAGAGAGGGGTAGATAGGGAAGGGTAAAAGTGAGGGGAATGGTGGTTAATAGCTATAGGGTAGGGTGGGTGTTGACTTTAGGAGTTTTCTTGCATGGGAAATGAAAAAAGATAGGGGTAGAATGGGGAGTTGTAGAGATTAGGTAGTACTTTAATAGAGGCATTTTAGGGTTTTGGCATGAGAGGTGATGGATTGATGGAAAAAGGTGACGGGGGTAGGTGGGGGGATTGATTGATGATTTGATTGATTGTTGATTAAACTTTCTAGGAATTTGTGCAAGTGGGGCCTACACCACATGTGCGTTGCGCAGCCCGCCTCAGATTGTGCAAATGATTGTTGCTTTCACACTGGGTATCGCAATGGGGCATGCCACGTTGCGTTGGATTCGCAGCACCTACGCGGTCGCCAGGGTTAAGGTCTTGGGTCGATGCGGTACTAAAATAGGGTCGCGATCAAGGCTCGCTAATCTAGTCCGTCCGGGATGTACCGGTATAGAAAACTAAGCGTACGAAGAGCAAATTAGGGTACAGGTCTTACAAAACCTCCCGATCTTGCATGGTTATGATCCAACGCTAAATAAGGTTCACTAGTCCGGGGAATCAATGGATTTGTCGGATTAGGGAATGAAAATCTGAGAGAAATAGGTTTAGGGATCAATTCTCAGATTTTAGGATTGCGGATAATGAGAGAAAATAAGTTTAGAAGAAAGAGGGAAGAAAATGAATTACCTTAGAAAAAAGTTAGGAGGAAAGAAGAAAGAAGAAGAAGATTGGGTAAAAATATGAAGATCCACAAAAAGAAGGAGAGGAGGAGGGAGATAAGCCACCAAAGTTTTTTCTTCTTTTATCAAATCAATAGTATCATGAAAATGGTTTAGGGCAACACCCTTATAAAATTTGGAATTAGCATAATTACCAAAATACCCGTACTAACAAAATTAAAAAAAAAAGACATTTGAACGAAAAAAATGTACGCACACTAACCCAAAACTCAAATAAATAAAAGTACATAAAATAAATTCAAATATAAGATGCCCGA
This sequence comes from Liriodendron chinense, assembly GCA_003013855.2. Lineage (NCBI taxonomy): Eukaryota > Viridiplantae > Streptophyta > Magnoliopsida > Magnoliales > Magnoliaceae > Liriodendron > Liriodendron chinense. Next base: position 221,549 of record ML058571.1, read on the forward strand.
TGGGCTTTGATGATAATTTGATGAAAGTGGGCCACGACGATCTAATGATCCGATCATCTCCTCCAAGCAACTTACATGTCTTCCCAAGGTGGTGTCTTATCAAATGTCTTGGACTACATACGTAAGGTCTTCGATGCTCCTCAGGTCGTCACGAACAATCCAGGCCCGTCATCATCGAGCCATAAAGATATAGGTGTCACTCACCTCCTACGCTGATAAACCCTAAAGGGCTTGATATCCACATCATTCTCCTCGTCTGAGAAGAGCTCGACTCTGGCAAGATAAAGCTCTGGTGCTTCTCCAACATGTCTGGATCTACTCTTTATAGCTCTGTCTCTGTAAGCCATGTAGAATCGGATGGTGGCTTGTTCTTCCATTTAATAAGATATCGTTGAAAATCTCGCTCTCAAGTGGATATAATTTCTTCATCCACAATCTCTTCGATTATTTATTTATATTCAATTGGTGAGGGAAGGAGTGGAGTGGGTTGTGAAACAAACTCAGAATATGACCATGAAAGAGAAGAAGGATCAATGGTAGGATTAGGGGAAAGGACTAGATCTTTCACATTAAACGTTGGATTAATGCCCATTTCAGGTGGAAGATCAATCCTATATGTGTTGGACCCAATTCTTTGCAATATTTTGAATGGTCCAACATTACGAGCTTGTAATTTCTTAGCCATACCCTGAGGAAACCGCTCTGGCCTTATCCTCACCATTACATAATCTTCTTCCTGAATTTTTTGTAACTTACGATGCAAGTCAGCTGAACGTTTATAACTATCATTGCTCTTATTTATCCGCTGTCTAATATATGTATGCAAATCATGAATGTGGCGGGCAAATGCATCGGCTGACTCTGAAGATCTCTGGGAGACAGACATAAATGAAACTAAAGGACGCTCTGAAAAAGCAACGGACTTGAAATAAACAATCCTATGGAAATAAACAACCTTATGATTTAGAACTTGAAAAACTGTAACAAAATGACACTTCTTATGGGTGGCACATAACTTATTATTTTTTAAGATTCCACGGGTCTGCTCTAACTGATAGAATTGTTGATCCTCATTATAAGTGTTATAAACAAGGATAATTTTCAGGTATCCTAACACTTGAGAACACACACTATTGATACCAAGTCTTGAGAAGATATTAACATTAGCCATTATGTCCAAAATGTCATCAAGATACGGGATAGGGGCTCTGACCATCATATCTACCATGAAGTCAGTACGTCACAAGGTGACGTGACACTTGATTGAAGCTTTGTGGACGGCCAGGATATGCCCACATGTGCATTATATGCCATTGTTCTTGGAAGTGAAAAGGGCAGGCATGGCACACAAAACAAAACTCCAACTCAAACTTTCCTTATTGAATTCTTCCCCGAGAAGTTTATCAAATTGACACTGTATTTCTGTATTTTCTGTGAGGTCCACTTGGTATGGAGGAAAGTTTGACATGATCGATCTAGGGACAGGATCAATTGTATGTTGAATGTCCCATTTGGGTGAAAATTCATCCCATAAATCATCTAGTGGGAGATCAAAAGTCAGGTGGGTGTCTACCATCATATCCTCACTAGTCTCTTTTTCAAACTCGTTTGTATGCATTATGGTAAGAGACTTAGATTGGGACTCTACATCACTTAAGTCACGCATGACATCTGGAAGTGGTGCAGTCTCAATCTCTTCGACCTTTTCATCACTAGCACACACTTCGTCATTCTCAACGATGGTGAGCAATGCCTCAATTTCTTCCATTTCATCATTATCGATCTCAGTCATGTCCTCTTCCACTTCATAAACAACCTGTTTGGACCCTTCCAACTTGTCATTCACCATGGTATTAGCTCGCTCCCAAGGAAATATAATTGGTGTTAAACATTCCTCAACTTGTTCAAAAGTCGAGATTTCCTTAATGATGGGTCATACCACTTTATAAGGAGGTGGTGGCCATATGGGTTCCGTTTCTGGATGGGAAGGTGGGACAACTATCTTCTGAGCTAAGAGCTTTTGACGATAAAAGATGGGAAAATATATTTCTTTCAAACACTTTTTCATCTTGTCCCATTGTGAGATCGGAGCCTCACCTCTCTGCTCAATTCAGCGCTCCAAATCTGTCCAAAACGACTTGGCTTGGCCCTCCAATTTCCACTTGGCAAACCTCACTCAACGATTATTCGACATATTATACCAATAAAAAAGTAGTCAAAGTCTTCAAGCCAATCAAGGAATGTTTGTGGGTCCATGTGACCATTAAAATAGGCTAACTCATCAGAGTTCGACTTTCCATTGGGTCTGAAAGGCCACAGGACAACGCTTAATGACCCTGAAGATCTCAAACGCCTATACTCCATTCACTACAAGGAGACTCTACAGACTGGGTGACTCACAATATAGATGATATGATTTTAATCCTATGAAGATGCAGGATTGACGAACTTCCTAACCCTAGACTCACCAAACCAGAATTTTCTAATTCAGGAAATTTGCTAAATTTGAAAACTTTCTAAAAATGAAAAAATTTCTAAAAATAGCAAATTTTGAAAATCAAACTTTCTAAGGTGCCATTTGGTAAATTGAAAAATAAGGTTTGAAAATTAATACAAGTACTGAAAACTTAAAGTGCTGAATTTTAGTACTTATAAGTACTGAAAAATTTGTTTGGTAATTTGTCTGAAAAAAGTCCTAATATCTGAAATTAAGTACTTTTTTCACAAAAGTTTGTTTGGTAAGCATACATTATAAATGTCTGAAAATTGGCAATTTGAAATATTTGCCCTTGTTGTTTCAATTTCTATCTTTTGTAGAGTATAAGACAAAATATGTCATTGCCATGCCATTAAATTTAGCACACCTATGCCCAATTCATATATATATCTCTCAAACATAATCTTTCAATTGACTAACCATATACTGTATTCTTCTTAATAGAATAGTCATAACCCTTCAATTAGTGTCCTTGAATTGGACAACTAAATATATCATATTTAACTGATAAAGGTTGTTTTGAAGGTTTGTGATCATCTAATATTTATTTATTTATTATTGTTACTATTTTGAATGATACATCCATAGTGGGCCCTACATTGACAATTTTATTGATCATGAAACCAGTGTGCCCACCTGTATGAACAAAACCTGAGATATGAACCATACTTAGGTGGAGCATCATTTAACTCCCTTTGTTGAGAGATGACTCACAACGCATGATAACATGGTACACTAGTAAATATTGGGTGTGTTTGGTAAAACTTAATTTCAGGCATAGTCCATCAACAGGACCCCAATGGAAGCAATTAATAAAGGCTGATTTAAATATTATGATAATCTAATATTTGTATTTTACTTTTTTAGGCATAGTCCATCAACAGGACCCCAATGGAGCAATAGTCCGTCACGAAGTCCACCTCGTCCATCTATTTTGCCACATCATTTTAGGACATGGGCCGAAAAGTGAGTCAAAACCAAAATTCAAGTGAGCCGCATGACAAGAAAAAATGGGTAGGGAAATGCACACCATTGAAAACTCCCAGGGGTCCACTGGGATGCTTATATGCCAACCATACCGTTCACAGGGTCATTCCTTATAGTATGAACCAAAAATATTAGCAGACCAAAAAATTTAGTGGCCCTTAGAAAATATGTTTCAACGTGGACGTTCAATCCTCACTTTTTTCTTATCATTTGGCCCACTTGATTTTTGGATCTACATCATTTGTGGGCCCATACCCTTACATGATATGAAAAAAGGGATGGACAGGGTGAATTTCTCACAAACATCATGATAACCCGCACCTAGTCATTGTCCATCCAAAGTTGGAATGGATTAGGTGTTATTAGGGCAACATAGGATCGTGGGGCCCACCTTGATGTATGTATTCCATACTGTCCATCCATTTTTCTGGATCAATTAGGATATGGTCGCGCAAAAATGAAGAAGATCCATATCTCAAGCAAACCACACCACATGGATTTAATTCCCACTATTAAAAACTTTTTTAGGGCAACAAAAGTTTTGGATCAAGCTAATATATGTCTATTCCATTCATCCAGATCTTAAGCGGACCACACCACTGGATATTCAATCCTCTCTTTTCCTATCATGCGCCAAAGCCTCTCTCGGGGAGTTTCTAGACAGAAAGTTGGGTGGGATCCACCGTGATGTTTTTGATGAATCCACCCTGTCCATATGTTTTTATAGATCATTTTAGGTCATGGGACCAGAAATGAGGCAGATCCAAAACTCAAGTGGGCCACATGACAGGTAGTAGTGATGATTGAACATAGACCATTGAAACATTTGCAAGGACACATAAGCTTTGAATCAAGTTAATATTTTTGTGTTTTCAGTTCATCTCAATAGGAATGACCTTATAAAGGGTATGGATGGTATATAAACAGACCCTGGGATGGTTTCAATGGTAAACATTTCCCTGCCCACTTGAGTTTGGGATATGCCTCATTTTTTCTCTAATATCCTAAAATGATCTAGCAAAATGGATAGCCGGGGTGGATTTCTCACAAACATCACCGTTAGCACACCTAGCTTTCCCATGCATGAACTTCTTGTAAAGGCTTTGGCGTGAAATCCACGTCCCAAACAAAACAGGACTGTATTGCCTGACATAATGGCACCTTGTGGTACAGTATTCATGATGTGACAAAGTTTTATGGGCCCCATCAGAATGTTAGATCCACACCGTTCACACATTTTTTCACATTGATTTAGGTCACAAGCCTAAAAATCTGGCAAACCCAAAGCTTGAGTGGACTACACCACAAAAATCGGAGGAGAATGAACGGGGACAATTGAAAACTTCTTGGGGCCACGAAAGTTTAGGATCAAGCTGATATTTGTGTTTTCCCTTTGTCCACATATGTGTGACGATATGAATAGGTTGGATGGCATAAAAATATCATGGAGGTCCCTAAGAAGGTTTCAATGGTGGGCATTGTCCCCAAGGCTTCCTGTGGTGTGCTCCACTTGAGCTTTGGGTCTGTCTCATTTTCTGGTTCGTGCCCTAAAATAATGTAGCAAAATTGATGAACATGTTGGATATAAAATACATGCATCATGATCGGGACACAAAACTTTGCCATGTTAACACACTAGCTACATAATTAGAACAGAAAGCTTGCACGTAAATTATGAAAAGGGCAGCATCGTCATTTAAAAAAAATATTTTAACTTAAAATCACTTGCCGCATTCCGTGTTAAGCCTTAAGTCAAAAGAAGAAAGCTTAAAAATTAATCTATTTTTTCCAATGAAAATCTAAATTAAGCACTTAAATTTTTTGATTTACCAAACGATTTGAATTAGAAAAATCACTGAAAATGCCTATTTCAGCATTAAGGGCTGAAATTAAGTTTTACCAAACAGGCCCTAAGTCTGGTAAACACTAAATATGAACACTATGACCCAAATCTGAAAATTTTTCAAATCTAAAAACTTTCTAAAAATGGAAAGTTTCTATTTTTGGAAACTTTCTAAATCTGAAAATTTTCTAAAACTGACTTAATATGAAACCCTAATTTGATAACTTGATCTAATGTAACCATGCAAACTCTAAGCTTTGATACCAAAATTTAATGTAGGACGGCCTAAACTTTCATGCATGTATGAGACATAAAATTCAGCAGAATAAATCAAGCAATCTAAATTAAACATTTAACAACTATCATAATAATCAACAAAAATATAAAGGAAACATGCAATAAAAGAGGTCATCATCATAATCTCACAGTGAGGGTTTCAAATCATGTGTGGATTGGATCCGACGAGGAATGAAACTTCCCGATCTTGCATGGTTATGATCCAACGCTCAATATGGTTCACTAGTCCGAGGAATCAAGGGATTTCTCAGATTAGGGAATGAAAATCTAAGAGAAATATGTTTAGGGATCAATTCTCAAATTTTAAGATTGCAGATAATGGGAGAAAATAAGTTTAGAAGAAAAAAGAAAGAAAATAACTACCATAGAAAAAGTTAAAAGGAGAGAAGAAGAAAGAAGATAAAGATCCACAAAGAGAAAGAGAGGAGGGGGGAGATAAGCCACTAAAGCTTTTTCCTCTTTTATCAAATCAATAATATCATTAAAAAGGTTTAGGGCAACACCCTTATAAAATTCGAAATTAGCATAATTACCAAAATACCCCTACTAACAAAATTTTTAAAAAAAAGACATTTCCACAAAAAAAACATGCGCACACTAACCCAAAACTCAAATAAATAAAAGTGCATAAAATAAACTCAAATCTAAGATGCCCGATGTGCTCCGATGATGGGGTGATGAAAGTGGACCACGACGAACCAAAGATCTGATCACATTATCATCACAATCCAACGGTCTAATCATCTCCTCCAAGCAACTTACACATGTCTTCCCAAGGTGGGGTCTTCTCAAATGTCTCAGACTACATGTGTAAGGTCTTCGATGCTCCTCAAGTCGTCATGAACGATCCAGGCCCATCATTATCGAGCCATAAAAATATAGCTGTCACTCGCCTCCTATAAACCCTAAAGGGCTTGATGTCCGCATCACAAGTTGACTTGAAGATTGCGGTCCACTACATGTCGGTTACATATTGTCTTCTTTACTTTTTTTTAGCTTCATTGGTATCGAGTGTTATAAGGTTTCCTACATTCCTAGCCCATTTAAAGGTATCTTCTTCATCTAAGATAACATCCCTAGTTAAAACTATCTTCTCATATGCTAGAGTATAGTGCTCATATGCTTTTGCATTTTCATTATAACTAATAAAGATACATTTTTCACCTTTGTCATCGAGCATGTAAGAGTAAATGACATAACGAAAAACCCTCAAATGATGAACACTCGGCTTGTATCCTCTCCAAGTCTCTTCTGGTGTTATATTAATAGCACTTTATGGAACACAAATTTAAGAGATGCACCCTAAAATTAAGTGCTTTTGCCCAAAAAGCTTTAAAGCAAGGCATATTCTTCAATACACTTCTAACCGTATTCATGATCTTACTATTTTTCCTTTTTAAAATACTATTTTGTTGTGGTGTATATGAGGATCTTAATTGATGTCATATTTCATTCTTTTTAAAAAAAAAATTATCAACTTGCACTACAACAATTTTGACTTTTACCTAAAAGTTAGAATTTCCTTGGTAAAAGGTTTTACCAACAAAAAATTTCATCGGGTGTGTCGTCGCAATATGACCCTGGTAAAAAACAATTATCAACGAAATTTAAGGTAAAAGTCAAGTTTGACTGACGAAATATTTCGTTGATAAAAAAATACAGAATTTCGCTGCTAAAGCTTAATTCGTCGGTAATTATGATATTATTATCGAGGAAAACTTTCCCTAGAAAATAGGATTACCAACGAAAATATTTCCTTAGAAAAGGTAATGGCATTGCCGACGAAATATTTCCTAAATAAAAGGTAGTTGAATGGCCGACGAAGTTCTTAGGAAAAGAAATAGGCATTACTAACAAAATGTTTCTTTGAAAAAGGTAGCATTATGAACAATAAATTTCCCTGGTGAAGGAAGTATCACCTACGAAATGTTTCCTTGAAAAGAAGGTGGTACTATTACTGCTGGAAAAATCCTTGGAAATGGTACTATTACCAACGAAATATTTCCTTGCAAAAGGTGTTACTAACTAATCAGCAACTGTTGAAATATAATTTTTTTATAATTTTTTTATATAAATATCATAATAACCTGATAAAACATGCAATTCACAATCATATGATAAAGCATTCAATATCCAATCATATGATAAAACATTCAATTCATATCCCAATCAAAATGAGCATTCAATCGTCTACAAATGTCAATCCCACCAGTACATACAAATTTCCATCTGACCAGTCCATAAAACCCAAAAAAAAAAAAAAAAAAAACCACCAACACGAACATCCCCACTATCACCAACAAACAGTCTGCAATATGAAACAAAATACAGCATTAGTGATCATTTTTCTTTTTCAAATCACATTATGAAACCTTGAAAATATATCTCGAATTAAAGATACTTAACATTATGAGGCCCACCGTTTACATATGGATATGACGTCCTTCCTACGCAATTGATAAGTTAGCCATAACGATGAAGCTGCATGCTAAGTTAACATACAGCCAACTGTATGTGATCGGTTCCTTGCACAAGAATGAAAAATCTAGTTTGAATCTAGGTTGAAAGGTTGAAAGTTATCCGTTGGATGCACCCATAACTTTTAGCCCCACAGGTTAGACTTGACAAATTCTCCTTATTAAAATGCAACAAAATCATCCCTTAACAACTGTATCGAAATGTGGGCCTAGACTTGATAATAAATGCCAAACAACTACTAGATAAAGTGGGCAAACTAACAAGGGCATGATGATGGTGGACCATCTAACAGAAGGGTTTACCATAGATTGCATATGGACTAAATACGACCCTGATCGGGTGATCATAGCCGTTAAATCATGGCTTGCGAAATGAACATTAAGACCATTTTCACTCTTATAACCCCATCCATGTTGCACGCCCTTGATCATTTGGCTGTGATTTATCCCATCATGGGTATTTCCAAGTCATCTGAAATCAAGGGTAGTGTGGCATATTTTGAAACACCGACAACAAGAGATGGATTTGCAAGAATTCTACATCACCATCAAATCAACATCATACATTTAGGATGTGTGGAGGCCACCTCCAATTTTCCTGGCGCTGAATATGGTTGGTGTGCCACTCATCTACTGTTGACTTCTATCTCAATAGGTCGCTGATGGGATGGGTTTGGCCCCCTTGGAGATTCACATTGATTGCATACAGTTTTTGGATCTTGAACTATGAGAAAATTGCACATCAACACTCAATGCAAACATATGACCCACATAATGCATTGATGGCGTGAATCATGGGGCCATCAAATACTGTTATCTAACACCGTATAGACATGTTTAGCTGACATGTTGGAGTGGGCTTAGGAAAACTGGAGAGTGATGGATGATAAACAGCCCAAACTTTTATACTTTTAACTCAAATTAAACTGATCAACCTGTTCAACCTAGTGTAGCTAAATTGCAATCCCAAAATCAGATTGGTTAAAGAATCCTAACCTCAGATTCGTGGACACTTATTTGTTGAAATATGACCGCTGAATGTTTTTCATTTGAGCCATCCAATAAATATTCAACAATCCAACATTCAGATAATAAAATAAGGTAATCTTTTGTTCATGATACAGGCAAACTGGGGAATCATAATTTGGGATCTTTGATTGGATTGCTTATAGCCACGCATGCAATTTCCCAGTAGAAGTTTGGGCTGTGTATCATCCATCACTCTCTGCCAGAGTATAAAAGTATTTCCCAGCATAACTCATTGGCCGCAAAAACACACAATGGGACCCACCACTTCCGTTTCAATCCTCTCAGTCAAGGTTTGCTAATTCCACACGCTTGTGGGAGCACTGCCATCCATGGAACTGATGCAAAAGATCTGAACTTTCCATCAGATGGGCCATACTATTTAGATCTTCTGGTTTAGATCTCATTAAAAAGCACAAGTAACAAACACCATAATCTAGCCCTGATCTATATTTATAAAGGCGGCTTTCTTTCGTGACATTGGTCAAGATGCATTTACGTGCGAATGTCTTTGATGCTTTCCTTCAAATTCTTGAATATATTGGAGGATTTGTTTCAACAGTTTTGATTTTCTTTAACTGCTTGAACAGAACTTGATGTAGTGCATAAGTTCTGCCATGATTTTGTAGCAGATTTAGTTTACTCCTTGCTTCTAAACTCTTAAGAAACTTTTCCATGTCAACTGATCCTTTTCTTCTCCCAAACAAACCAGTGTAATAGACTTATTCTTTTTGTTAATATCTGAACTATATGACTATGATCATGCTAAAACTTAAGGTCATTTAGACTTATTCCCCCCATTGATTTTCACATAGGGCTGTTTATATGGAGTCCAAGGCCATTCCTACCCTTCATGGCTTGGATGAATGGCCATGCTAAAACTTAAGCTGTTTTGAAATTCAGGTGGGTCCTGTGCAAATCAAGGATGGGCGCCCTCTCTATCACATTGTTGCTTGTGTTGTGGCCTGGCTACTAAGCATTAATATAAATTGAGACAAAGGAAAAAAAGATCATACCCTGCTAGTGTCGGGATCGAGACAGGTCTGATGGAACGTGCAACCAGAGCATGCAGACCTACAAATCAAAGTGATTATTTAGAAGCAGATTCAGAGGTGGGCCACCTTGTGGACAGTCCACTTCCATGATCAAACAATTTTGTCATAAATGATTTATTGCTCACAGATTGGACACATAGGATCTTCAAATCAAAATAATTCTTGAGAGACAGAAGGAAGAAGAGGTGGGAGGGGACCCACATGATGGATGGTATGGATCCTTGATTGGACTTTCAACAAATTGTACCATCTATTTTGTTGACCATCAGTCAAATTGGTAAGATTATTTGCACAAAATAATTGTCGTAGGTAATGAGCAACCAATGATGTGTGCCATGAAATGCATGATGCAGAATTAACTGGACCCTTTGAGTAAGTATGTGTTCCAACACGAGATCTCAACGTTGATTTATATGTGGATGTTTTATCGGGATCAATTTGGAAGTTGGCCTAGAATGTATTCTTCAAAAGTATTTACATCAAAACACTATTCTTTACAGGCAATTCTTTTAAAAAATAAATAAATAAATAAATAAATAATAATAATAAAAACTAAAAATATTGATCATGAGAAAGTCATTATGTGGAATATTTTCTGTCTAGAAATTGTTACCAAACACACCCTTAGTCACTTAAGGCTCTTCACAGTTGTCCTCTTGAGTTTTTTTATTCTTCTTGGGTTAATCAGCCTCTTTTCTTGCACTGAAGAACCCTCATGGTCATTCAACACCCTTCCACGTTTTCTCCTTTTCTTGCCAATAATTTTTTTGTTAATTCTCAAAAAAGAAGTGACGAGTTAGTAACCACACAAATGAGTTACCAGTGGTTGTCGAGAGTTCTTTTTTATTTTTCTGAGCAAAGGGCTGCAAAGAGTAATCACAGCAACCTATTCAAAAAACGCATACTCTCTGACACATCAGCACTATGAATACAAAAATATCATTTTTTTAGAGGTGATATGGTAGCAATTTCTGATCGACTAGAACATCCATACTTCTAACACAAGTATGTGACAGACTGTCTATACAATCAGAGTAGAATAGAGTGTGACAAATAATTAAATACTCACAAATAGAGCCAGAAGTTTAATTTTGGGATTTTTACTTCCAAGCCGCTTCTTGAGTATCTTCATTGCATCCTTTGCTTGCCTGAACTTGTAAGGAAAAAGGAAAAGGTCATGAAAAAGAAAAGATCGATGCCACATGCACATCTATGCAACTTACCTGAGAAATAAATAAGAAAGAACAAAACAAGAATTGCAATTAAAACAGTCTTGAAAAGATATAACTAATCCTGGCAACACAGAAGACGAATCTCAGGCTTTAGTCCAGCATGACTTTATTATACTCTCAGAAAAAAATCAAAACAATCAACCAAATCAGGCATTAGTTCAATACTCTAAAAATAACCCAAATTCTCATTGAATTACTGAAGTTAGATAAAAAGTCACTTGCTGGCCTCTCTAGTGATTTTTCTCTTATTTTTCAGGAGATCAGGATCTTGGCAGCTAAGGTAAACATTTCATTTGCCCAGGCAGTCAGGGTTGCTGAGTCGATATTGCATGATTTAGCTAAGGGGCACTTCGTCAGCACCTTTGCTACAGGGATTCCATTCCTTAGGATGCAACTAATGGTTGGGACCTACAAGGGAAAGGAGAATTATTTGCTAAGTCCAAGATAACATATTCTTTATATCTACCTTTTTTTCATTCTTTGATACAATATGTTGCCAGCTTTGCTAAGTCCAAACATGTGTGCAAGTCTGCTAATGCAAACACTACCTCATGTGCTAGTGTAGCTGACAGGTGCAATATCCAAGCCATCCATTAGGTGGTTCTGATCCCATGCATATTAAAGATGCATTCATGAATGATATTGGGTCCCTACTTCTTTGTGCATATACTTAAATTTATACTTTTAATACTAGAATAATGCCAAACACTACCATCCAAGTACCTAAAATAGTGAAAAAGGTGTAAGCACAAAAAAGTGAGGGTGTTAATAGGCTACTTAAACCATTCAAGACTCCAAAACCATTCGTAAAAAATCACAAGAAATCTAATTCTTACTTTCTATATCTAACAATTTGATTGCTCTGTTTGTACATTGTTATTTGATTCCACTTAGAATAGGACGTAAGCTGATGTTACGTGCTATTTAAGTGGCATTGAATTTAAATGTGAAATTGGATTTCCATTTGTGGAAACCCCATTTCATATTGAGTAGAATGGATGAAGTTTGTCAAATCAAAACCAAATGGAAAGTGAGCTCAATGCAACAAAGAGCCAATTTGAGAACATGGCCTTTCTGGACAATGGTGTCTTATCACTCAAATCATGTAAATCTGACTTCGGAAGTGGAAGCATGTAAAAGAAAAGAAAATATGAGCAGAGGATGAGCATTTGAAGCAAGGTTATGTTACTCAAATTTCAACTAGTGAGAATAGGAACAACAAAGCATGTCATTAAAATTGGCAATCTTAAAACTATTTAAACATGAATACCACATCCTCCAATCAACATACGTTAAGTTGAGGATTCTTCTCGTCCCCTGTAAGCCCGAAGAAATCCAAGAACTATTTGCGCTGGAGAAGCTGTTTTACTAACCCTTTCAACCCTATGCTGAAATAAAACACGAAGAAGAAAATGCTCAGTTCCTCTTTCTAGTTTGAAATATGCCAGTAATTCTGTTCAGCCATAAATATGGGTTTCCAATCGGTTTACTTTGGATCGCTTTTATAGTATCCTTGTAGTAGTAAAAAGTAATAGACCTTTAACTAAAAGGCCATAAACAAATCTCTGCCAAAAGGAATATTGCTTTTAGCATTTCTTAAGGCCATTAGCATCAAGAATCGAAATGGCAAGGAAAGGCTTCATCAGCCTGTGTTTGGATGAACACGTATATTGCGAACATTCAGTTCAATCCTAGAGGAAATGAATGATGTTCCCTAGTACTCGTAAGGAGGAAGTAGCCCCCAATTGCAGTGACATTCCTATTTAAATCCCACTTCGAAGTACTGTAATTGCAATTTAGAACTGTAATGAAAATTGGGCTATTCCCACTTCTTCAAACTAATTATTGCAATTCAATTCAATGGTGCATCCAAGCACACAACCAAATAAGATATCTAAAGCAGTATGTGCTTATCCAATCTTTCTATTTTACTAGCTGCTTCAATCGTAGCGAGATGTTCCAATTAGTATAAATGGCGGATTCTTGAAAAACAAATAATAATTAAAAAATAAACAGGTGAAATGGAGATAGAGATACCAAGATTAATAAAAAAAAAAATTTGAGGGTACCAAATACCCACCAGCAAGAATCGTCAGGGCCCACCCCGTGCTGATGGAAGGCCATGATCGCGCGAACCTTCAACTCGTACATGCTGGCTAGTGTGACGACATCCAGATACCCACCCTAATCGTACACCCCCGGCGCATCCCTTTCAACAATCCCCCACCAGACCACCACCACGCCCTCCACACCAGCAGCCCTCAGCGCCATGAACGAAGCCGCCAAGGTCTTACGACGCGTCATCCGTCCCGACAGAATCACCGAGTCGGCCGGGAGCGTCACAGAGAAGGAGGCTCCGTTGGGGACCATGGCGGAGGTGGGAAGCCGTGCTGGAGCTCGCCGCCCCCGCTCTCAGAGAAATGGTTCTCGGGAAAGACAAGTCCATTGGTGCCGGAGGAGGGTTTGGAGGAGTAGAGGCGGTTGGAGATGGTGACTCGAGAGGCGTTAGAGATGAGAAGTGGGATTTTTGGAGAGAGACAGGGAGAGAGGGAAAGAACGAAATGGGTTCTGAGAGAGGAGGGAGAGAGGGAGAAGGGCTTTCATTTCCCTCTCTCAATTTGGGACGGGAGCGAATTAGGTGTTACCCCGGTGACAAGTTAGAATTAGGTGTTACCCCGGTGACAAGTTAGTGGTGTTACTCTTACCTTAGGGGGCCCAACATGATGATTTTTTTTTATATCCATGCCATCCATCCGTTTTCCCATATCAATTTAATTTCCTACATCATTCCAAAAATTAAGCTGGTCCAAATCTCAGGTGGACAACACAACTGGAAACGGTGGCAAATGACCATTAAAAGCTTTTTGTTAGCCACAAAAGTTTTGGATTAAGCTGATCTTAATATATTCCCTTCATCCAGGTCTGTTTGACATTAGCAATGGGTTGGATGGAAAGTAAACGTTACGGTGGACATTATTGTGGGCCCAGGAAGTTTTTAATGGTGGATGGTCAATCACCACTGTTTCCTGTGGTATGGTCCATCTCAGGATGTTCAATCACCATTGTTTCCTGTTGTATGGTCCACCTGAGATTTGGATCTGCTTAACTTTCGGGACCGCGTAATGTGGATATACAACACATCATTAGGGTGGGCCGCACGTTAAGGGTAACAGCTAAGGGACCGGCTTGGATATTCATGCTGCCACTAGCCAGGTGGGTAGTCGGTGTGCTGTGTCGGCCCCACCATGATGTATGTATTTTATCCATGCTGTCCATCCATTTCTCAAGATCATTTTAGGGCTTGATCCCCAAAAATGAGCCAGATCTAAATATCAGGTGGAGCACACCACAAAAAAATAGTAGTGATTGAATGTCCACCATTAAAATCTTTCTAGGGCCCACTGTAATGTTTATTTGACATCTAACCTCTTGATTAGGTCATACATACCTGGATGTAGGGAAAAAAACATATATTAGCTTTTTCCAAAACTTCCATAGCCCCCGAGAAGATTTTAATGGTGGGTGTTCAATTAACAGTGTGTTGTTTGATGTGGTCCACTTGAGATTTGGATCAACCTCAATTTTGGTCTCGTACCATAAAATGATCTGAAAAAATGTATGGACAACGTGAATGAAACACATTCATCATGGTGGGGCTCACAAAGCATTGATCACTATCAGGGTCATTGGCCAATTCACATTTGTTCATCTGTTCTTTAGTATCATTTTGGGATGATATACCAATACCAAACCTCCAGAAGATCCAAATCTCAACGACTGAATTAGAATTAGAGTTTGGAGTCCATTTCAAAATCCCCAAAAAAAAAAATTTAGATCTCATTTTTTTTCCTTAAAATGCCATTTTTTAATCATTTATCCATCGAAAACATAATGAAACGATCTACGTCGATTTGTACCATTCAATCGTTAATTGAATGTTGATCGAATGGTCGACAACACTTTGTGTTTTCTATTTGTTAATCGAGAGGTCAATAATGTTACTGTCGGTGATGTGCATCGTTCGATCGGAAACTTGATGAAGTGATGTGGCCCACTTGAGTCTTCAATTTGCCTCATTTTCTTGACTTATGCCTTCAAATAATCTTATATAATAGATGGATAGTGTAGATAAATAGATAGGCCCACCTTGACGTATTTCCTACAAAAATCCAGATTACAAATATAAAATTTTCATCCCGGATGTAATACCAAATCACAAGAAGATCCAAAAATCATGTGGGCCATACTTAATCAAAAGTGTGATGAATAAGTATTATAAATCATTTGTGGGCCACAAAAGTTTTATATCTAAATCTCAAGTGGGCCATAGCCTTGGGACCATCATCCAGATCTTTTTAATTATCAACCAGTTGGATTGCAAATAAACATTACTAAAATCTTATGATAGGTACTTCACTATTTTTTATGGTGAGGCACTCAATTACCATTGTTTCGTTAGTGTACGTCCACATGATATTTGGATCTACATATTTTTGGCACCCTAAATTGGGCTCAAGAAAAATATGGACGACGTGGATATAGAAACATCATAAAGGTGGGCCACATGGAATGGGTAACACCCACCGGTAACAAATAAATTTTGGTTCATCAGACGTGGTATAGATAGCGTGGATGTACAATGGATGTACAAACTTATTCAATTTTTTTTTAAAATGTCAATTCTTATTGATTTCTAATTTTTTTCGAACATTTTCATTTTTTTGGCTCATGCCAAAAAGTGATATGATAAAATGGATGGACTGCATGGATACATCGAGGTAGGTCCACCTTAATGCCCACCATTGATACCTTCATGTGGGCCCCACAATGATGTAACTGTTCCATCTGTGCCATCCATTAATTTATTAAAAAAAATTTAAGGCTTGATTCCAAAAAAGATGCATATCTAAATCTCAAGTGGACCACACCATGAGAAAACGATTGAATGTTCACTACTGAAAACCTCCAAGAGCCCAATGTTTATTTCACATCCAACTTCTTGAGTAGGTCACATAGACCTGGATGTAGAGAATAAATAAATATCAACTTGATCCAAAACTTTTGTGGCTCATAAGAAGCTTTTAATGGTGGGCGTTCAATTAACATTGTTTTTTATGATGTGGTCCACCTGAGATTTGGATCTACCTCAATTATGAATTCATACGATAAAATGATCTGGAAAAATGTATGGACTCTGTGGATGAAACACATACATCATGGTGGGACCACAAACCACTAGTCAGTCCGCATATGTTATGTTAACCGTGTGAGGACCAAGTTGATGTATTTTATTTATATCCATCCCATCCATCTATTTTTTAATATCATTTTAAAACGCAATATCAAACCTTAAGACAATCCAAATCTTAAGTGGACCATACCACTAAAAACAATAATGAATGGTCATCAAACTGTTTATGGGACACAATGTTTTGGATTAAGCTAATATTTGGATTTACCTTTCATTTAGATCTTTTAATCGTTATCAATAGGTTGGATTGCAAATAAACATTGCTAAAACTATACAATGGGCAATTCCAAATTTTTAATAATGAGCAATAAATTACCATCATTTTTTATGATGCGGTCCACCTTAAATATAAATATATACAATTTTTTGTACCTTGTCTTAAAATGAAATGGAGAAATCGATAGATGACATGGATATGAAACACATCATTAAAGTTCTCCATTTTTTTTTTTTATAGTTCTCAATTTCTTTATAAAAATATAATTGTTTTTCAAACTTGTGAATTTTATTCAAAATAACATTATCTATTTTTTTTTTTCAAAATTTGAATTTTTCACAAACATTTTTTCCACCTTTTCAATATATTTTTATCAAAATCACAATTTTTTAAACTTCTCAATTTTCTTTTCAAAATCTGAATTTTACTTTTAAATCATCTTTTTTTGCATAATGTTAAAATTTTTCAAACTTCTCAATTTCTTTTTTAAAATCTTATTTTTTAATCAAACTTCTCAATTTTTTTTCAAAATACAAAATCTCAATTTCTTTATAAAAATCTTAATTTCTTTCTAAAAATCTCAATTTTGTTCCAAAATTATTTTTTTTTTCAAAATAATAATTTTTCAAGATGTAAATTTTTACAAAATGTAAATTTTTTTTCAAAAACTTTGTTTTTAAATCTCAATTTTTTTCAAACATCATCAATTTCACTTCTTTTTTTTTTTTTTTTCAAAATCACCTTTTAACTTCTTAATTTTCTATTTCAAATTGTCAAATTAATTTTTAATCCCAATATTTTTTTTAAATTTTAAAAATTTTCTAATTCTCATTTTTGTTTTTCAAAATACAAAATCCCAATTTCATTTTAAAAGTATCAATTTTTTTAACATCTATTTTTTTTTCTAACTATTCAATTTTCTTTAAATTACTAATTTTTTATGAATTTTATTATCAAATTTTATAAACTTTATTATTAATTTGTATCAATTTCTTTTCATTATATCAATTTTTTTATAAAGATGAAAAAAAAGTACATCAAAAGTGACTTTTTCCAACGAAAATTTTCCTAGGCCAAAATAATAATTACTGATGAAAATTCTCCTGCAATGCTTTACCAAGGAAATGTTTATCTCGTCGGTGATTGTCCCTTTTATCGAGGAATGTTTTCCTCAGCGAAAATAATCTTTTACCCAGGAAACCTTTAATAAATTTATAAATACCTACGGAATATTAATTTCCTAGGTAATTGTGAGCTATTGCTGAAGAGCTAAGATGTAAGATGAAAAGCAAATGAACCTTTATATTTTAGCAGCGAAGTATCCCTCAATATTTGTCACTTTTACCAAGGAAAATATTCCTTGGTAAAAGTTAGAGGTATTTAGCCAAGAAATACAAATTTCTTTGGTATAAGTGTATTATTACCTAGGAAATTCATTTCGTCCATAAAAATTTTCTAGGTAGAGGTCATTTTTCTCGTAGTGAAATCATTGACAATTGAAAAAGGGATGACAAAATGTGGTTTTAATATCGCCCATGCTGTGTTATTGATAATATTGTTGACAATTTGATCGTTGCATACAATCATGCACCCATTAAAAAAATTGAAATGGAATTTATTTTAATAAACATATTTTTTGTGATGTTAATACATTGGCAATATTATCGAAATGTCGCCAATACACTAGCGATATAAGTGTTATTTGGAATTTACAGAATTGAAAATATTCACAACATATTGAGATATAGAGACATTGGAAATATAAGCGACACTTGGAATTTACACAGTTGAAAATGTTGATGATACATTAGTGATATCAATACATTAGCTACACATCACCGATACCTAGAATTTCTGATAATATCGGTGTTATTGGTATCGCTACAAGTGTTTATTGTTATCGTTGAGATGGAGATAGAGATAATATCGGGGATACTTCGAACAATGGTTGTGATGACTAGTAGTCTTGATGGACAAGATTGTAGATGAGTTACTCGTATTATCCTACAGATACTTTAGTTAACTATTCAGATGCTTTCTTCAAAATTATAAAGCATGTTTTAAAAAATATTTTTCAAAATAATTCTTAAACATTGATTCGAGAATATAAAAGTTCTATTAGGTTGCCTAATTGATCAATGGTTTGGATTTCCCTAAAGGTTGGATATTGTGATAAAGGCATACCAATGGGCTCCACTAGAGTTGTGTTTATTTGAATAGACATGGAAGCTTCCTAAACGTGTGGACCTGTCTATTTAATCAAGCTTGGGTCTCCAAACTAACACATGTTTGAAGCTCTCTATCCTATCCTATTGCTTTCTTAAAGGTGTAAGGTGTGGATGATCCTTGCAATTGCCTTCAATAATGGTTTCACAAATAGTTATGCTTTCAATTATGTTACTTAATTTCCTTTCTCGATGCCTAGTTTGATCCTCTTCTATTTTGCAATTTCAGTTTATTGTTGGACTTTTAAATACCATTCGCTTTAATGACTAATATGTGAACCTTCAAAGACCATTCTCTTTATTTTATAGAATGGCTACGCATATGTAGACTACCTGTTACACACTTACAAGCCATTTGGCACCCTGGATTTAAGGGTTATTTGAATGTATTCCAAATCCAAAACCTACATTTTTTGCTTTTGGCAGCAAAAATGTTGGGGAGGATTTGGATTCTAATACATTTTAAGTCGCTTAGAATCAAAGATTTAAAATTAAAGCAAAGCGATCTTTTCAATCATTGGAGACCAACAATATTGAGATGGAGAATCACATGTGCTCAAGGGCTAGCAGCACACATATATAGACCCAACCATAATGTTTATGTGAAATTCACTTCAAACACTTGGTGCTTCACCCAAATTAGCCTCATTCATGATTTAGGTGGACCACAAGATTGGAAATAGTACTGTACGAGCCAAGTGGACCCTCCAAATTATTTTCCTTCGTGTGGCCCACCTCAATCATGAATTGGCTTATTTTTTAGACATAGGCTATAGTTTTCATGTGGCATCTAATGGTTGGAGTAGATTTCATATAGTGCTAACGACTTTGCCCACCCTTGATTTTTAAAAATCAACCGCTGCAACAGGTAGTAAAGTCGTTAGTGGGCAACAGGTAGTACTAACGACTTTGCTGTTGCAGTAGATTTCATATAGTGCTAACGTGCCAGGCAACAGGTAGTACTAACGACTTTGCTTGCACGTTGTAAAAGTGCAAACTAATTTGCAACGGTTATAGGCCTGTTGTAATTATATTTTTATTACAACTACTCAGACCCGTTGTAAATAGGTTTCCTATTTTATGCTTCCACTCAATTTTTGGGCTCTATGTGTTCTTTACTCACATAAAAATTACAAAATCACCAAAACAATCTCACATAATTTAAACCATGATATTTCATGTATTCACTTGGCCATTCCACAAAAAAATTCCCATCACTAGAAAATGTATAAATCCAAAGAAAATACCCTAAAAGAGCTTCCAAATGTAATGAAACAAAACATATATACAATAAATAATGCTTAAAGAAATTAAGCATGCAACAGTAGCTGAGTGCTCACCACATCAAGGAAAGCTCAAAAGAAAATCAAAGTCCAGCAAAACCAAGATAAGAAGAATTTTGGATCACAAGCATTGATTAAAATGCTAAAACACTCCAACAAAATACAAAGAACTACAAAATCAACAGGGTATAAGGTTGCACTTCTGCGAGAAAGTAAAAAAATACATCCAAAAAGAATAAGTACAACAGTTTTACCTTTAAATAAATGTTTGAAGGTAAAATCGACAGTGTTCCAATTTCAGCAAAATCAAATCATTAAGATGTTTGATCAATGCAAATTTGGACCCATGCTCCATCCAAAATGGTGCCCAAGACTTTGACGGCCTAGATTGATGTGCCCAGAAACTAAGCGCCAGAAAGGCTAAAATGCCGGAGCATTTCATTTCAATAGGAAAGCATAATCCACGATGAAACAAAAGTGACAAACTAAGATAGTTATGCCTGAAAAAAGGTGCTGGAATTTTCACAATAATCAGAGACCAGATTTAATTCAACTGAATTACTGAATTTGGGACCAAATATACTATGTCAGGTTCACTTGATTAATAGAAAAAGCTAGAACTAGGCAAACAACAAAGCTTCACTAGAAACGGTAGACTTTTCCACTCCAAGCTCATCGATAGTCCTGCAGAAAGCAAAGCAGTGATAAACATGGGAATAGGACTAATAGGAATTTCAAACTTGAACGAAAAAAGATCTAAAAGTAACTACTATTCTGTTAGGGATATCAAAGGGCCAGATCTGGACCAAGCAAAATATACTTTTTGAATGTGGGAGGCGGACAAGCTTGGCCTGACCAGTTCAAAATGTGGGCCTAAACCAACCCCAGGCACAACCCTTTGATAGCCCTAGCAACCATGATCACAAGCAAGTAGTGTACAGAAAGTAGTACTCATCTTAACGTACAAAATCAAAGTTGACTCAAAAAAAAAAAAAAAAAAAAAAAAAAAATTGTGTTTGACCAACACAAATTGATGAAATGCCTCTTTGAACTGCATCATGGCAGTTGCAAACTGTGAGGTCAGGGTAGACATAAAGCATTATCATGAAATTATCATGGCATCACTTATTTTAACGTTACTGCAAGGTCAGGGTAGATTTAAAGCACCCATACCAGTCACCAACTAAAGGCTGAAAATTACCATTATCATGAGCCTCCCCACGGGCAATCTGCCGTGCCCATCATTGCTGCAGGCGAGAGGACAGTAAGACCCCAAAAAATGCAAAACAAAAGGTGTTAAAATATAGAAGGACAGTAAGACCTCTATTTCCCTTTGTCTCTTCTTCTCTAAGATATCATAGGCATTTTCGGCTTCATCTTACTCATCCTCATGCAACTCTTCCTTCACAGCCTTCCACTGATAAATAGAAAGTATATTTAAGGCTCTAAGCTCTCAATAAAACAACTACAGTTGAGAACAACACCTCTGAAACAAGAAGGTATACAAATAAACAAAGTAGTTGAGAACAATCAACCATATAATAAGTCAATACGTTTAGGCAATGAGAATCAGGCTGTTCAGAATTTCCTAGCTTTAGCTTGATTCTTAGTAGCAGATGTTGTGGCCGCAGCAAGTGTTGATGCAGATGTCGTGGTAGTGGCAACTGTTAAAACAGCTATCACAGTTGAGGCATCAATGCATTGGCCACATCATTTTCATTGACAACAACAGTTGTAGCTTGGGCTGCAGCTGATACAAATGCAGCATGTACAGCTGCCATCTCGATCACACTGTCAAAGGTTGAAAAATCAGACTCAGCCTTCAGACTTGGTAATGGACCATATCCAGGGGCAACACCAACGGATTGTGTGTGATCAGAAGCAATGTTATCATGATAGCTAACTAGCCCAGACTCACCTTCGGTTAGATTCTTTGACACAATGTCCAATCCAAACATACACACACACACACACACAAGTACTTCAGCTAAGATTTAAGAGAAATGATAACATGCTATGGGAATAAAAAATAAAATAAAAACTTCAAGAATCCAATTTCCACGTAGACAACAAATGTTGACAAGTGTTCTCGCCATCAGCTTGGAAGAAATTGACAAAAACAAGTTCTCAAACCCAGGGCAATCCTCACCAACAGCACAAAGTTCCCTGCATTATCAGGCTTTATCTCAAATAGAACTCTTCCAGTAATCTCTGCCAGCTTCACCTCGCCATAATTATGACAAGCACCCAATAGAGCCCCCCAACTAGCTTGGAAGAAAAGCCCCATTAAAGCAAGACATGGTATTTCTGCAGAAACATTCAACAGTTTCTGCACTCTGAAGCTTCCCATCAATGACTAAAGCCTACATTACACAAACCAAGAAAAAAAAAAGGCTTGGTAGGAAGAGAAATTGCATGGATTGCTTGGGAGTATTGCCAAAACACTTTTTTTTTTAGCTTTGAAAATGTCCAAAGCCCACCTGAAATTTCATATGCTAAATAAAACTGACTTTGGTAAAATACTTTAAAAAACCCACTGAATGTAAAGGAGGGAATCTAAGATTGATGACTAGAAATACCCTTCATTCCCACAAGACTTACTTGCATGGTTAGCACGGAAGTCATGGCACCATTTGGTTCATGGAGTTTTTAAAACAAATGAATTAATCTTACCATTCAAATACTTCAAATTAGCCAGTTTTTGCCCTGTAGACAATTCCCACATGTAGACCAGAACGTTGTACATGCCAATAATCCCATGACTGGCTGATGCAACTGCAGCAAAAGCCCTGCACAGCATATAGGAACTTATATAGGTGGATGCATGTTGATGGGAAAAAAAAACAAAAAACAATACAAAATAAAATTTTCTACTATGGCCGGATCTAGAGAAAAACGTGGCTTGTCCCTACCATCTCAACTGCATGTGTAGTGTGATTGGATCATTGGAACTTTTGATTTGATTGACAACCACATGGATCACTGGATGGATCCTAGCATCCAAACACTGTGATCAAACTTTCTTAGCCATCCAACTACTAGATTGCATTACAGCAAGTGGTGTGGACCTCAATCGGGTGAGATAATAGACTATATCACATAAAAGCCTGTTTTGGGAAGAAACTATTCAGATTGCCCAGTTCAGCCAGGCCAAGTGTCAAGATCGGGTGTTGAATCATGCAAGTCAACTGGTCAACTTCTTTATTATGAAAATTTAGATTTACAAACCACTTACCTATAGGAAATCATGACCTCGGTGAGGAACCCAATTGGTAAAACAACATTGACTTGGGTATAACTTTTCCATAGAAAAGAAGAGCTCTTACTGCATTATGGCGAGGCAATTGAAGAAGGCTTCCCAACCAAACAAATAAGTCCTAGTGCTAGTTTGAAGCTCATGGAGCATATCAAAGGACAGCAAAGAAAACCCCACAATCCAAGTTTCTTCACAGCCTGCGAAGATGAATGAAAACCCCATATTCAGTGGCAGAGCCACACAAAGTAATTGAAAAAAAGGAAAGGATAACCAACCTAAAGTGCACATTTGCATTAGAGGTATCCAAATACAAAGAAAAAGATGACTCACATCACCCACAATTGGAGTGCAAGTAGAGGGAATATGGTTAGATTGAGATTTTTCTTGTCCAGTCAAATGCCGTTGGCTCATTGAAGAACAACCTGATGAAGAACAAGCTAAGGTTAGGATAGGTAACCATAATTCCTTAAACATCATGGCATTGTAGTCCTCTTAAACTGAAATAGGATATTTGTGATGAAAGAATTACTTAATTTCTGTTTAACTATACCTTTAAAAAGAAAAAAAAAAGAAAAAGAAAAAGAAACTTTTGTTTAACTATACTTGCTCCAAATTTCATTCCAGATCTTACCCTTTGAGAGGTTGGAAACTACTACTGAAAGATCTGAGGGAGCCATGAGTCTATTTCCCTTCTGGTGTAACCTAGCACCATCATTTGTGAATCGTGTATCGTTAGAGTAAGCGGACTCTCATTAGTGGAATTAATTCCCATGCTGGGCTATTTTTTCTTAGTTTTAGGAATCTTAATGAGCCATAAATTGTTTAGGTCAAGTTGCCTGTGAACATGGTAACATTGAGAGTTCCAATAAATTGTTTTGAAAGCTACTTTTAAAAAAAAAAAAAAAAAAAAAAAAAAAAAAAAAAAAAACATTTCGAGACAGAATAAAATAATAAATAGATAAGCAAAAATTAGTCAACTAAACCTACTAAATACACACAAGCAATCAATCAAACGCATCATATGCAGAATTACTTCCTTGTCCTGGCGTCCCAATAGTTGTCCTTAATTACATAAACATAAAAAAAAAAAAAAAAAAAAAAAAAAAAAAAAAAAAAAAAAAAAACTTAAAAGATGCCCGGCTAATTACCTTGGAGTTTACAAACTCATCCAAGCAGAAAACAAAAGATGCCCGGCTAATTAAATGGTATCTACTCTATTTATAATGACAAGCCAGCAAGTAATACAAGAAACAAAATAAGTACTTCAGGGTATCATTGACAAATGAATAGAAAGATTCCTCATAATCAAAACATATTTCTGCTTAATCACATATCAAAAAATATAAAGTAACAGGAATGCATGACTAACCTTCGGAAAAAAAAAAAACAGTTAAATCATCTCTGCATAGATGCGCCTGCACAAAAGATGAAATAATGGCAATCGGTCATCTATTCTCTAAAAACTGATTGAAGGTTTGAGATTGACCACGTGGTGAGATTTGTCCACCAACATTACAGCCAACAGATCAATGGTCTGAATTACTGAACACTAGATCAAGGTTCCACATTAGATTGTGGTAGTTGAAAAATCACGAATCCCCAAATTCCTCAAATTCCTAAAGTTCCCAATTCCCCAAATTCATAAAATCCCTAACTCCCCAATTCCTAAGATCCACAAACCCCCAAATCCTCCACGGGTGAATGATAAATGAATAAACTGAGAGAGAGAGAGAGAGAGCCGGGGGGGGGGGGGGGGGGGGGGGGGGGGGGAGTATGAAGCCCTTTTGTTCTTGGAGGGGGATTCTGTTCTCTGAGAGAGGGACTGGAGTTGCTGGTCGAGCTTCTGCAAACTGCTGTTAGCATGAGATTCTTTCTCCACCACATGGAGAGACCATCTCCTCCTCTCCAGATTGGTGTTAGCATGAGGAGGGGAAAGGATAGAGAAAACGAAGAGCCTGGGAGAATGAAAAAAAAAAAAACTCGCGGGCTCTTTTTGGGCGAGGATTGGGTACTAACCCCCACCAGGATGGAGCTATAGATGGACGATACTGCCAGGGGCTCCGTAGGGCCCACCGTGACGTATGTAGTTTATCCACACCATCCATTAATTTTTACAGCTAGTTTTATGGCATGATCCTCAAAAGGAGGTAGATCGAAGGTCAAAATGGACCACACCACTCCCAAGAAATGTTTAACAGTAGGCACAATCTCCACTGTTTCATATGGATATAGAGACAGACGGTCCTCTAAGGGGCTCTGTGAGGCCATCGTGATGTACGTGGTTTATCACCTCCCTCCGGTTCACTTCGACGTTTAGTTTCAGGGCATTATCCCAAGAAGGAGTCACATTGAAGGCCCATGTGGACTGCACCAAAAGGAAAATATTCCTCACAGGCCATAGCCTTTACATCCCCATTGCTTATTGTGATTCACCGACAGTAAATGTTAGCTGCGGGCATTGCCACACCTTTTTTATAGTGTTTATCCAAAACTTTTGTAGCCAAGTTTTCATCAATAAAAAGTTTAATTTCCACTGGTTCCTTTACCATGATCTACTTTGTCTTTGGATATGATTAAATTTTGGGTTCATTCCATAAAATACACTACTAAAATAGATGAACAGTGCCAATTAGACATATACATCAGGTGTAGGCCTGACAGGGTTTATTTAGTACGCTTAGCTTAGTTGGTGTTGTCCATATTTTGTAAAAATACAATATTTACAACCAGTTGGAACCGTGGTAGTAGTAATTCCTTGTAAATGGAAGAATTTTTTACAACATATGGAGCCTATTTTGGAATAAAAAGTCATTTTTCCTATAGAGACATATATGTACACTATTTTGGAATATTAATCAAATTCAAACTTCTATAGGAATATAATATAGATTCTAATGCTTTCATAAAGTAGGATACCAAACAAAAAAACATTAGATATTCCAATACATTCCAATTACGCGATGCCAAACACATTAATCGAGAATTCCAAATACATTGGATTCTAATGCATTTGGACATCCATGTCAAAGGCATTTCAAATACAAGCAACAAAACAAGGCCATAGAGAAATAGGTAGACAACTTATATGCAAACCTTCAAACACCAGTCTCTTTATTCCATACCATAGTTACATAGATGCAGACTACCGGCTATGCAAACCTTCAAACTCCATACAACGGGTGCACAAGTGCAGATCACCCGCTATGCAACCCCTGGCGCCCCCAAGAAAGGCGCATCCGCATTCTTGTCACTGCAGTAGAGATATGGCTGTTGGTTGAATTTTATCACGCCCAACAATGCCCTCGGAATTGTGACTACCTCGTTATTGGTGGGGGTGATCAGCGCATTGGGCAGCATGTTGCGCAGCGAGTAAAACAACATCTGGATCCCCATGGTGTATGCCCCGAACGCCTTCAATGGATCCCCGCTTTCACCCACTTCCACTGATTCCTGGTTCGCATTCGAGCTGCCGATCAGGATACAGTTGCTGGATGGTGGGCTCCCTGACGAGAATTTGGAACTCACAGCTGGTAATTGTGCTTGAACATTGAAAGAGCATTGAATGACACCAGAGGGAATAGTTTTCGGGCGTAATCCGGGCACGGGAACAGGGACATTGGATTCATTCTGATTGTCTTCATTGAAGAGGCCACCGCTGAATGACGAGTCGCTGACCAAGGTGAAGATTGCTCCATCCGGCACCCGATGGAGTAAGCACCGGAAGTGATAAGCTGGAAGGGGATATCATTCACGTTAGTTGCGGTATTTTTATCAAAAGGGTATTTCTAACTCGCGTGGTGTTACGTATGCACGGACCGAATCCTCTACAACACCTGTTGTAAGTGTTGTGCGTGTGGCATGTAATCCGTCCATCGGGTGAGATCGATCCTCTATAAGTTAGAGCGTGGTATCCACAACTGAGGTGGGACACGAATCATAGGTTTGCATGGAGCGCCTGCACCATGGTGTGTATATTGCATCCAACCCGTTCATCAGGAGGGGCTCACCACGAGGAATTAGAGGTCGTGTGGCCCATCTAAGTTTTATTTCGGGCTGCATTTTTGCGATGTACGGTGATCATAAGAACGCACACGTTGATGGGTGGAGCCGAAGTGGCACAGCATGACAGAGCCCGTGTGTGCGCCACAGCAGGTGTTAGGGGATTCGGGTTGTGTAGGATTAGGATTCCGTACATGCAGACCACGGGTGTTTCATCCAGACCGTTTTATCCCAAAAATCTCGAATATTTGAAGGTCTTGACCGTTGATCAGTGACCAAAGAACAGAAATTTAGCAGGTCCACATTCAATGGAGAATTGGCAAATGACTCAAACGGCTGCTCTCTTAAAATTAAGGGAGATTTTGGGGCGCGGCTTCAGCGAATCCCCAGATCTACAGATGTGGGTGAATGTAGGGCTCACCGTGATGTATGTGACTACATCCACGTCATCCATCCGTGTTGAAAGCAGGGCATGATAAAAAATAAAAATAAAAATTAAATGAAGCAGATCCAAATCTCAGATTGGCTATAGTACAGGAAACAGAGGTAATTTACCATTAAAAACTTCTTCTGGCCACAAAAGTTTGGATCAAGATGATATTTTTGTGGTCTCTTCATTTAGGTCTTTGTGACCTTATCAACAGGTTGGATGACAAATAAAGACTCCTGTGGATTCCATGAAGCTTTTAATGATGATGATTCAATGATGGCTTTTTCCAGTGGTGTGGTTCGCCTAAGATTTGGGTCAATTTCATTTTTTTGGAATCATGCCCTAAAATAAGCTATCAAAATGGTTGGACAGTGTAGATTTAAGTCACATACATCAGTACTATGAACCCCACAGTCAGGGGTCCCGCCCACCTTGGCGGATCCTGGGATCCACCAAAGCGGGCCGGAGATTTTGGGGCTACACCTTGACTGTGGGCCCATTGGGTCAACCATCTAAAACTCTGAAATATGAAACCTGAGAGAGATCATTTATACACCATCATTCCATGTATACTCGATTGCCCACCGTATATTCCCGAATGGATATCAAGGCAGTGCACTGCCCCTCATAGACAATCTAACACCATCTTGAGTCCTGTGGGAATGGACGGTGGAAGGCCGACTATACATCCAGTCTCAGAACATTTCTCAATTCTCATTCATCCTACCCGTAATGGCATGGAGATCGCTAGAGATGATAGCTGGAATGCCCTCGTTGTGGTTCTTTTTTCCAGGTGAGGGTGTAAACAGCGTCCCGTTCCCACTGAAGTAGAAGAACAAGATGTCCCCCTCGTTAGCCCTGTCGAACATCTGTAGCAGAGCATTTTTAATGTTATGTAACGTTGGCGAGTTCGGCGATTCAGAACCATTGTCGTCGGTCAAGATCGTAATGTTCTCACCTGTGAAGCCCAAGCGGCCAATGAGCAGGTCATTCATGGCTTTCACGTCGTTTATGCACCCATTCAGCTTGTAATAGCTGCTTTTGGGGTAGTTGCACCCCACCAAGACGGCCAGTTTCTGCCCCGTCGACATGATTTTTCTCACTTCCTTTGGTAAAATGCACTGATCTAAAATCTTGTACACGCCTCTCTGGGTCTATATCTCTAACACCGGCACCTTATATAGACCATTCTCATTCAGTAAAATTACTTAAATGCCCTCCCCTACCATCTACACTAATTATATAGACACTTAATGCAATCCAATTGACTGATATGTAGACCATCTTCCATTAGGTCTAACATCCATTTCATTTGCTACCATTCAAATATTATACCAATTTGACAATCACAACCCCACGATCGTCATCATCCTTTAATATGGATGGTTCATCAGTCCAATCTGCAATTTCATCAATCTATTTATTGGGGCCCACCATAGATTTCTTATTAATTTAAAGAGTGACTTTTGTTAGGCCATCCTAACCAATTCACACATGGCTCGGAAAAAGGATGGCTACAAAATATGGAAAAAATCAGAGATGTATTGGATCATTCAATCAATGTCATTTTTGAATGGTATCCAATAAGATGGGTTCTGGATTTAATAGACAGTTCAGATCTATCGATGGATGGATTGCACTGTTCAAATGACCGAACAAATAGGAGCACCATAACTTGTAGTGCTCTGACGATAAATTAAAAAAGATGATTTTTTCGATGCTGGATTAAATTTCTGTGATATGACTAATGGTCGGCTCTGATATCATATACCCCGTTCCCACATGCAGTGCACCCGAGCGATTGCGATTTGCATTCCTCGTCACATTTTGTCTCCTCAGTTGGGACGCGAAAAATTTTGCTACACCGACGAGTTAGCTACGCTAGCTACACGGGTGTAGCAATGACACCACCATGATGTATGTGTTGTATCCACACCGTCCATTCATTTAGCGAGATCATTTTAGGGCAGGACACCAAAAATGAGGCACATCTGAAGCTAAGGTCGCCCTCCATAAGTTTTTAATAGTTGGCCTTCAATCCCCATTATTTTCTGTGCTGGGTCCACTTGAGCTTTGGATCTGCCTCATTTTTTGTGTCATGACCTAAAATGATCTCATCAAATGAATGAATCGACGTGGATACAACACATACATCATGGTGGGTCATTGCTACGCCCAGTGTAGCTAGGCGTAGCTAACTCGTGGGTGTAGCAAAAATTCACTCGCAGACATGTAGTCGGGAGCGAATTAGGTGCGGCCTAATCCTCAGGTGATCCACACCATCGGAAACAGTGATGATTGAACACCCACCACTAAAATTTTCTAGGGCCCACCATAATGGTTATTTTCCATCCTACCCGTTGATTACGTCACACAGAAGTGGATCAAGGGAAGAAAACAAATATCAGTTTGATCCAAAACTTTTTTCACTCACAATATGTTTTTAATGGTAAATCAACGTTGTTTTCCTGTGGTGTGGACTGTGTGGTTCACCTGAGATTTGGATCTGCATCAGTTTTTGGCTCATGCCCTTAACTGAGCTGTTAAAATGGATGTATGGCGTGGAGATGTAATAAATTCATCATGTTTAGGGCCACACTGCCTTGTGTGAGACCAGGGCGTACTTACGAAAGATGTTAGGAAGGGAATTTTACTTCAGCCCAGAGGTGTGGCTATTTTTACTAAAAGTCTAATTTCTTTTCCGGATCATTGTTTTTGGCCTTTTGAAAAGTCAAGAATGCCCCTCTAATCACCATGTTCTAGGGGGGGTCCAATATGTCCGAGGGGAATCCATAGTGCCCAAGGGGAATCAGTCGGGAGAGGCATTTTTTATCATAAATTTTCAATTTACGCAAAAGGCCAAAAAAGATTAACCAGACGAAAAATTAAACTTTTAGTAGAAGTAACCTCACCTCAGGGCTATTGCAGTAAAACTCTATCTTAGAAAATGGACCACTTTACGTTGGTCACGCAGGTGCTTTGGGTGCACAAGCATATAAGTGATCTACACCATCACATATAAAGAAAATCTTAAATATCATGGTAGGCCCTAAGAAAGTTTCAACAGTGGACGTCATTGTCACCTCTGCTTCATGTGGTGTGGTCCACTTGAGCCTTGGATCTACCTTACTTTTTTGCTCAAACCCTAAAAGGACATGGAAAAAAGGATGAACAACGAAGATAAAACCAATACATTATGGTGGGCTCCATAGAGCCCTTGCGTATACCTATTTTCAACCAGGCGGGGGGTAGGGTGCAATCAACTTCCTTTCTTTATATCTATCATTAAATTTAAGACATAATTTTACAGAGCCATGATTTCTCAATAGAGAGAGATTTTAACCTATTATTAAATTTAAGATATTACTTTACAAAGAGGTGATAGCTCAATAGAGAGGGACTGCATCGTACTGAAGATCTAAAAGTCTTGTGTTCCGACTGAATTATGAAAAAGAATCTTGGTATTTTTTAATATTTTCTATAATTAAATTAATGTAAAAGTAATATTTATTATTCTTTTCTCTTCGAAAATTATTTATGATTTTTTAAGAAATACATAGAGAGGCCCATCTTGATGTATGTTTTATATATCCACGCCATCCATCTATTTTTTAATATCATCTGAGGAGGTTATCCAAACCCTAAGTAGATCCAAATCTTAGGTAGACCATACCACTAGAAACAGTGTTGAACAACCATTAAAAAAAATTTGTGGGCCACATAAGTTTTAGATCAAGCTGATCTTTATTTTTCCCTTCATTCATATCTTCTTGACATTATCAACAGCTTGGATTGCAAATAAACATCACCAAAACCTTAGGATGGGCTCTTTTTTATAATTTTTAATGGTTGGGCACTGAAGCACCACTGCTTCTGGTGGTATGGTCCACTTGACATTTGGATCTACAGTATTTTTGGAACCCCATCCAAAAATAGGCTATAGAAATGGATGGACGGCATGGATGTATGAAATATCATACATGTGGGCCACACAGTAGGGGTAACACCTGTTCCCACGGTAACACCCAATTCGCTCTCGTTCGGGGTTGCAGCAAAGTTGCTCGCAGAGTGTTAGGGTCACCATCCAATCCACTTCAGTAAGTAAGTGGCATTTAAGCCAATTTTAATGATTATCGGTATCAGTGCACTGACAATACGAAGAAATGAAACGGATCAGATGGTGACCCAACACCACGTGATTTGTGTCACGGTAGGTTGTGGGGCCCACCTTGATACACGTGTTTCATATCCAGGCCATTTATCCATTTTGCCAGCTCATTTTAGGAAATGAGCCCAAAAATGAATCAGATCCAAGGCCCCGCTAGACCACACACCACATGAAATAGTAGGGATAATGACACCCACTATTGAAACCTTTCTCAGATACACCGTAATGTTTATTTGACATCCAACTTCCTGACATGGCCACATAGACTTAACAAAAAAAAAAAAAAAAAGACACAAAGATAAGAATGATCTTGATAAGCTTTTAAAGCTGGGCATTCAATCACCATAGAATTTGGGCTCATTCTGCCAAATAAGGTAGAGAAATGGATGGATGGTGTGGATAAAACAAATACATAGTGGTGGACCCCACAACACCTGACACCACCTAGCTGAGTGGTGTTGGGATCACCACCTGATCCACTTCCCTATAGATTGGTAGCCCTAAATTTAAAGATGTTTGTAAGTCCGTTTTAATGGCAGTCCGTCATATTGGATTAAATTGATGGAGTAGAAAGCAGGTTGGGTAGTGAACCAACTCTAACAACTAGGTGGTGTTAAACGTGGTGGGGCCTACCGTGGTAGATATATTTTATATCCATGTCGTCCATCTGTTCCACCAATACATTTAGGACACGACCCAAAAATGAAGTAAAACCAAGCACGACTTGACCGCACCACAGGAAACAGGGGGATAATGAGAACCGCCCTTGAAACCTTCATAAGG
Organism: Liriodendron chinense; assembly: GCA_003013855.2. Lineage (NCBI taxonomy): Eukaryota > Viridiplantae > Streptophyta > Magnoliopsida > Magnoliales > Magnoliaceae > Liriodendron > Liriodendron chinense. Next base: position 254,575 of record ML058571.1, read on the forward strand.
CCCACCGTAAATTATTATTATTTTTGTTACCATCCAACCAGTTGATAAGGTCATATAGATCTAGTTGAAGGGAAGACAAAAATATCTGATTGATCCAAAACTTTTGTGGTCCCAAAGAAGATTTTAACCGTGGGAGTTCAATTGCCATTGTTTTCTGTGGTATGGTCCACTTGAGCTTTTGATCAGCTTCATTATTTGGGCTAACGTCCTAAATTGAGCTTGCAAAATGGATGACTGCTAAGGATAAAAAAAACATGCATTGTGAGCTCCACAGCGCATGAGTGGTTGACATTTAATTCAGCTTTAATGATAGTTAATATGATTGTACTGAGATGATGGAGAAAGGAAGCTAGGTGGTGTTGGGCATTATAGAGACCACCACAATCTATGGGTTTTATATCTATGCCGTCCATCCATTTTTCCATCTCATTTTAGGGCATGAGCCCAAAAATGAAGCAGATCCGAAGCTTGAGTGGACCACACCATAGGAAATAGTTAAGATAATAATGACCACAATTGAAAACTTCCAAGGGCACAACATAATGTTTACTCATCATCCAACCTGTTGACGTACCGTGGTAATTTTTATTTGCCATCCAACCAATTGATAATGTCGCATAGATCTAGATGAAGGGAAAACACAACTATCGACTTGATCCAAAACTTCAGTGGCCCCTAAGAAGATTTTAATGGTGGGCATTCAGTCCCCACTGCTTCCTGCTGTGTGCTCCACTTTAACTTTTGATCGGCTTTATTTTTGGGCCCATGCCCTTAATTGAGCTGGAAAAATGGAAGGAAGGTGTGGATAAAATATATACATCAAGGTGGGCCCTACAACACAAAACACTTTCTAAATGGGTGGTGTTGGGGTCACCACCCAATATGTTTCCCTAGCTGGGTGGTGCCCAACTGAAGAGGTTTGTAAGCCATTTTAACCAAAGTTGATTAGATTCATGTGATGATGATAGGAAGCGATTGGGTGGCGACCCCAACACCTCCTACCTACTTGTTATTGGGTGTTGTGGGGCCCACTTTGGTACATGTGTTTTACATCCACTCCATCCATCCATTTTTTTAGGTCATTTTATTGTATGAGCCCAAAAAATGAAGCAAATCTAAAGTTCAAGTGAACCACATCACAAGAAACAATAAGGAAAATGACACTCACCCAAGAAACCATCCTAGGGCCCACCCTAATGTTTATTTGCCACTCACCACCTTAAAAGTCAAGCAAATCTGAAGCTCAAGTGAACCATGCTAAAGGAAACAGTGGGGATAATGACACTTACCCTTGACACTTTCCTGTGGTCCACTATATGCCATTTTTCCATCCATCCTGTTGATAAGTTCACACATACCTCGATGATGGGAAAACGCAAATGCCACTTGATCCACCTGGCAACATGATGTTGGGTGTTGTGGGCCCCACGTGATGTATGGGTTTTATATCCACACTGACCATCCGTTTTGCTAGCTCATTTTATGGCATCAGCCCAAAACTGAAGTAGAATTGAAGATAAGTGCACCACACCGCAAGAAATAATGAGGATAATGATACTCACCCGTGAAACCTTCCCAAAATCCCATTGTAATGTTGATGTGTCATCCAACTTGTGATAAGATAGGATGAAGGGAAACACTCAAGTATCAACTAGATACAAAAGTTGATGCACACAAGTACCATCCATTTTAACAGGAAATTTTATGTCTTGAGACAAAAAACGTAACATGTAAAAATCTTAAGTGGACCACACCACAGGAAACAATGTGAATTGAACTTGTACTGCTAAAAAAATTCTTAGAGGCCACAGAAGTTTTGGATCAAGCTGATATTTGTTTTTTCCCTTCATTAATGCCTGTGTGATCTTGTGAACAGGTTGGATGACAAATAAACACCACTGCAGGCCCTAGAAAGGTTTCAACAGTGGAAAGCATTATAGCCACTGTTTCTTGTGGTATGGTCCACCTGAGTTTTGGATATGCTTCAATTTTTTTTCAACCCCTTAAATGATCTGTAAAAGTGGATGGACATTGTAGATAAACTACACACATTTACAGTGGGCCAACTGAGTTTACTCATTATGATTAGAGAGTACGATAAGAGCGTATTGAGTAACTTAGGATGCAATCCGATTTCCAGCATGCCAAGATACACGGGAGCGGATTAGGTGAGACCCAAGACCCACTGAGGTGGGTGGGACCCCTGACTGTGGGGCTTACAGTGATGTATGTGTCTTAAATCTACACTGTCCAACCATTTTGAAAATCTCATTTTAGGACATGACCCCAAAAATGAATCTGACTTAAATCTTAGGTGGACCATGCCACAGAAACAGTCGTGATTGAATCTCTACCATTAAAAACTTCATGGATTCCACGGGAATGTTTATTTTCCATCCAACCTGTTGATAAGGTCACAAATACCTATATAAAGAGACCACATAAATATAATCTTGATCCAAAACTTTTGTGGCCCATTGGAAGCTTTTAATGGTTAATCACCACTGTTTCTTGTACTATGGCCCATCTGGGATTTGGAACTGCTTCATTTTTTAGATCATGCCCTAAAATGAACTTTCAATATGAATGGATGGACGGTGTGGATGTAGTCACATACATCACAGTGGCCCCACAGTCAGGGGTCCCACCCACCTTGGTGGATCCGGTGTCTCACCTAATCCGCTCCCAATGCACGCTGCCATGCAATGGGGTCCTTCAAGTGGGGCCTGGATGTTTTGGTTCAAGCTAATATTTGTGTTTTTTCCCTGGTGTCAAAGCTGTGTGGGCCCCACCATGATGTATGTGTTTTATCCACGCTGTCCATCCATTTTTCCACCACATTTTAGGGCCTGGGCCCAAAAATGAGGCAGATCCAAATCTCAGGTGGACCACACCACAGGAAAACAGTGTTGATTGAACATCCACCATTAAAAACTTTTCAGGGCCCACCGTGATGTTTATTTGCCATCCAACGTGCTGATAAGGTCACACAGACCTGGATGAAGTGAAAACACAAATATCAGCTTGATCCAAAACTCATGTGGCCTCCAACAAGTTTTCAACGGTGGTGGACGTTCAATTCCCACTGTTTCCTGTGGTGTGGTCCACCTGAGATTTGGATATGCCTCATTTTTGGGGCCATGCCCTAAAATGAGGTGGAAAATGAATGGACAGCGTGGATAAAACACATACATCATGGTGGGGGCCCAGACAGCTTTGACACCAGACCCCTGGCTGGTGTTCGGGTCACTAGCCAATCCGCGTCCGTTTTTCCCTCACCCGGGTCCATGTGTGGGCCACGGCCATAGGAAATCAGATTGCCTACCGAGTTACTCAGTATGCTTTTATCGTACTGAGTAAACTCAGTTGGGCCAACCATGAATGTGTGGATTTTATCCATGCCGTCCATCTGTTTTTCAGATCATTTTAGGTGTTGATCCAAAAATTGAAGTATATCCCAAGCTCAAGTGGACCATATAAGAGGAAACATAGAGAACAATGATTTCAACCGTTGAAACCTTTCTAGGGCCTACAGTGATGTTTATATGTCATCCAACCTGTTCATATTCTCACAAATACATGGATGGCGTGGATGTAGTCATATACATCACAGTGGGCCACACAGTAAGGGATCCTGCCTACCTTGGTGGATCCGAGGTCTCACCTAATGCGCTCCCGCATCCGATTGGGACTACCCTGCCAGGACGGAGCGTATTGGTGTTACCTGGTGACAGCTTAGTGGGTGCTATCCTTACAGTGGGGCCCACCTTGATAATGTTTATATATCCACTCAGTCCATCTGTTTCTCCAGTCAATTCTAGGACAGGTCCCAAAAATGAATCAGATCCACATCTCAGGTGGAACATACCACAGGCAACAGTGGTGTTTGAGTGCTGCACTACTAAAAATTCCAAAGGGCCCATGGTAATGTTTTCGTAATTTTATTTTCAATCCCAACATATTGACAGTGTCAAGAAGATCTGGATGAAAGGGAAAATACAAAGATCAGCTTGATCCAATAATTTTGTGGCCCAGAAAAAAGTTAGTAATGGGCATATATCACTCTTTCTAGTGGTATGGTCCACCTAAGATTTGGATCTTCTTAAAGTTTGGGATCACCTCATAAACTGAGATGGAAAAGTGTGGATATACAACAAAGTATAAACAACAAATACATCAAGGTGTGCCCCCACATGGTAAGGGTAACACCCACTGACCTGTTACCCGGGCATCGGCCAATCCGCTCCCCACCGGGGCATGTAGAAACTGACGCGGATTAGTAATCATAATGTGTGTGTTATATCCACATAGTGATGAGCTCACCTCATTCACTATGATCGTTGGCTATTGTAAAAATACGGTAAACACCCGGCTGGAACCGTCATAGTATTAACTCATTGTAAAAAAGAGCAAATGTTATGGAGCCCATAAACACTTTTATGACGAGCAGAAACCGTTATAAATATTACAAGAAACCGTTGTAAATATTACAATCTCAATGGTTCTTAAAGGCCGAGGTAAAAAAATGTAAAAAAAAAAACACAGCTTCTATCGTTGTAAAAGGAAGTTATTTACAACGGGTATGCTATGCACGTTGTAACCAGTTCTCTTTTACAACGGTTGAGGCAAGCCCGCTCGTAAAGGCCAATTTTTTTTGTAGTGTAAACCAATTTTAACTATAGTTAATAAAATTAGATTCATATGACAGTGATAAAAACAGGATTGGGTGGTGACCCAACACCACCCATCTAGAGACTGATCCAAAACTTTTGTGGTCCCAAAGAAGTTTTTAATGGAGTCCATTCAGTCGCCCTTATTTTCTGTGGTGTGGTCTATTTGTGCTTTCAACTAGCTTCATTTTTGGCTAACACCCTAAAATGAGCATGCAAAATGAATTTACAGTGTGGATAAAACCCATGCATCACAATGGACCCCACAACACATGACACCACCTAGTTGGATGGTGTTGCAGTCACCACCCAATCAACTTATCTAAGTGGTTGGCATTTAAGTCAACTTTAATGATAGCCAATATGATTGCATTGAGATGATGGAGAAAGAAATTTAGGTGGTGTTATGCATTTTAGGGACCACCACGATATATAAGATTTATATCCATGTTATCCATCCATTTTGCCATCTCATTTTAGGCCATGAGCCCAAAAATGAAGCAAATTTGAAACTCAAGTGGACCACACCATAGGAAACAGAGAGGATAATAACAACCACAATTTGAAAACATCCAAAGGCGCATCGTAATGTTTACTTACCATCCAACCTATTGACATAATGTTTACTTACCATCCAACCTATTGACATCCCACCATAATTTTTATATGTCATCCAACCAATTGATAATGTCACATAGACCTAGATGAATGGAAAACACAAACATCAACTAGATCCAAAATTTCGGTGGCCCCTAAGAAGCTTTTAATTGGGGGTGTTCAGTCCCCATTGTTTCTTGCGGTGTGCTCCACTTAAGCTTTTGATCAGCTTTATTTTTGGACTCATGCCCTAAATTGAGCTGGAAAATGGATGGACGATGTGGATAAAACATATACATCAAGGAGGGCCCTACAGGACCGAATATTACCTAAATGGGTGGTGTTGGGGTCGCCACCCAATCCTCTTCCCTATGTGGGTGGAACCAAACTTAAAGAGGCATGTAAGCCAGTTTTAATCATAATTATTAAGATTGGCTTCATAAGATCGATGATGACATAGGGCTCTCAATGAGTAGGATCTGGATCGGATCCAGTTGGATCCGGCTCCAAGTCCGTATATCTGTAGACGGATTCGGATCCAACTCGGATCCAAAAGGTGATATCCATTTCCGATCCATTTATAAATTGTTAGATCCATTTTCGATCCAAAATCCATTTAACTATTGGATTCGGGTCGGATGTAGGTCCAAATTCACCCCATTACAAATCTAAAAAAATATAGAATATAATATATTTAATTTAGTAGAAAAATTATGCAAATCCCACTATTTACTGTGATATGGTCGACCTAAGAGTGGCATGTCTCAATTTTGAGATATGGGCTAAAATAATCTGTAAAACAGATGGCCAGCATGAATATAACATATACAGTAAGGTGACAATGAGTCGGATCTTAACCAGATTCGGATTGAACTCGGATATGTTCCTGTGAATCCAAATCCGGTCCATTTAACTAATTGGACTTATTTTAAGATCTAAATCCAGTCCATTTAACTAATCGGACCTATTTTAATATCCAAATCCGCATTATATGGATTTGGAGCAAATCGGATCTTGGATATGACCCGCTCCATTGAGAGCCCTATGATGACACGAAGCGATTGGGTGGTGACCCCAACACAACCCATCTATGTGTTATTGGGTGTTCTGGGGCCCACCGTTTTCCATGTGTTTTATATCCACACCATCCATCCATTTTTTCAAGTCATTTTATTGTATGATGCCAAAAAAGAAGCAAATATAAAGCTTAAGTGGACCACACTACAAGAAATAGTGAGGAAAATAACACCCACCCAAGAAACCATCTTAGGACCCACCTTAATATTTATTTGCCATCCAACCTATTGATATGGTCATACAAACTTGGACAAAGGGAAAATGAAAATATAAGCTCAATCAAAACCTTTCGTGGCTCCTAAGAAGTTTTTAAAGAGGGGCATTCAATCATGATTGTTTCCCATGGGGTGTTCCTATAGGTTTGTTGATCTGTTACATAAAATGAGCTGGCAAAATGGATGAACAGCGAGGATGAAACATAGATTATAGTTGACACCACAATGCACGGCTCCTAGCTACGTGATATTGTAGTCACCACCTGATCCACTTCCATAGGTTGGTGGCCCAAACTTAAAGAGGTTTAGTAAGTTTTAATTATAGGTAATAAGATTGGATTAAGACGAGAATGATAGGAAGTGGATTGGGTGGTGACCCAACACAGCCAAGTGGTGTTAGAGTTGTGGAGCCCACCGTAAAGTATGCATTTTATACCCACATCGTCTATTCGATTTTCCAACTCATTTTAGGACATAAACCCCAAAAGTCAAGCAAATTTGAAGCTCATGTGAACCACACTAAAGGAAACAATGGGGATAATGACACCCACCCTTGAAACCTTGCTATGGTCCACTATAATATCATTTGTCCAACCATCCTATTGATAAGTTCACAAATGCCTTGATGATGGGAAAACACAAATACCATTTGATCCACTCGTCTATGTGATGTTAGGTGGTGTGGGGCCACCATGATGTTTGTATTTTATATCCACCTCATCCATCCATTTTGCTATCTCATTTTATGGCATGAGCCAAAAAATGAAACAGATTTGAAGATCAAGTGCACCACAACACAAGAAATAACGAAGATAATGACAATCACCCATGAAACCTTCCCAAGGTCCCACCGTAATGTTTATGTGTCATCTAACTAGTTGATAAGGTCATTAGTTGTTATCCAACTATGTAGCTGAATGTTATCTCAAGTGCAAGAGATCACAAGTAATAAATTCGGTGAGTCCGATGTCGAATCCACAGGGAGCAAAAAAAAAAAGTGTTTAAGAATCACTTTCAAATCAAGAAAATAGAATAGAAATTCTAAAAGAAGTGATTAATCTAACTAATGGATGAGTTAGATTGGATTAATGTTTAAATGAATTTAATCAGTAGAAATCAAAGCACCAATGTATCAAAGGTTCACATGTGTCTTATGCTTCATTAATGTGTATGATAAAGTATTACTCAACTAGAATGAATCACTATGGTCCATCTAATCGGAAGATATTACAATTAGAACAAAAATTCATGTAATAAATCAATGGATTAGAGATCCATCCCATCATGCATCATTAAATTTATACTCTTAAGCGTTAGGGATTATAAGTATTAGAGATCCTCGAGATCACTAATCAAATAATGTGACAGGTTAAAACATCTCCAATCTAGATTTTCATAAATCAAATCTAAGATTAAACAATACTTATGCAAAGAGTTTACATGAGAATTAAAAACCCTAGATTAATTCCATGAAATTCAAACGAAATGGATTTCTCTTATCATTCAGCACATAAATCCATCACACACATCAACTAAACAATCCACATATGCTTTTCTTCTAGCCTTGGCTAGAAGGGTTTAGAATATAAACATAATTAAAGAAGAAAAACCAAAAGAAGAAGAACCAAAAGAAGAAGAAGAAGACATAATTAAACTAAAAAAATCAAGTTAAAACTAACCAACTTACGAGTTCTTAAATTGAATCCAAGCAAACTTCAATGTAAATCTGTAAATCTTTAATAGAAAGAGAAAAATAGGTTCTATGAGAGAGAGGAGAGCTTGTTCTCTTCAAAGTCGGATTGAAAAAGATGCCTTAAAACTCTTCACAACTATTTATTTATAGTTAAGTTCGGATTCAAGTAATAGTACTGATTTTGCTACACTTCGTGTGAATAAACTGGCGATTGGATTGCTCTAAAATTTTATATGGGGTTTCATCATCAAGTGACCTCATAATAGATGGATTAGATTGCCAATATCACATCTAAAGTGGGCCCACGATCAGATCAGTGGACACTTCCCAAATTCACAGTTCTAATACCTTCTGAACCAATCATTCTTGCATCTTTCACTCCGGTGTGTACAGAAATCGTGTCTCAAAATTGATACCTTGGTAGAAATATATCTCATCTACATGATAGAGGGTCTGGATTGACTTAAATCATTCCAGAATTGTGGTGCATATACTTCGCAATTTGGACCATTTTCTGATTTACACAAGCGAAACTTTTCAGAATACTTCGACTCGTTTTCAATGCCGCAATCAATCTACACATTTGATTAACCTTATTCGAGTTTAGTTTTGTAGAAAATTTGATTTTGTATCAGATGGACTGTTGGATTCTTCATTTGAGCACTCATGGACCACGGGGCTAAATTCCAAGCTAAGTCGGTGTTGAATGGACAGTTTGTATTCATCGGGTCACTATGATCAATCCAAAACTCCAATCGGTGTGAAACCAATGCCATTTGTTAGATAATTTGATGATCTTCAAAGTGTACGGAGAGTTTCTCCAATTGCATAAAAAAAACTGGTCCAAAAGTGGGACACACAGTAGATAGCGTGCGCTGCCCATTCGGAATTGAAAATCACATGTAATGCACGTAACCTTCAATCCATCGATCCAAGCCGTTTACCCTCAATCCAATCTTATAAGAAGTGTCGTTAGCCATTCTCTCATCATCCTAAACCTTCCTAGACACAAGTGGCCTGCCAACAACCTGTAAAACATGAAAAATCACTATGTAAGCATAGTTTACAACTTATAGAGCGATCTAACCATTGAATAAGTTTCCTACAATAAACTTAAGTATTTTGCTTGATTTCTACCCTAGTGATGATCGGAATGGGGCCTAGCTATGTAATATTTATGCTCACATCAGTCACACAGGCCTGAATGAAGGGAAAACATAAGTATCAACTTGATCTCAAACTTTGGTGGCCCCCAAGAAGTTCTTAATGGGGGATATTCGATCACCACTATTTCATGTGGCGTGGTCCATTTGAGCTTTTGATCAACTTCAATTTTGGGCCGAATAGCGCCTAACACCACCTAGCTAAACAGGGTTAGGATTACCTCCTAATGGTATGGTCCATCTGGTAATTGGATCTGTTTCATTTTTCAGATAATGTCATAAAATGGTCTGGAAAAACAGATGGACAGCATAGATACATAATACATACATCAAGGTGGGATCAACGGTAACCCCCAAAGTTAGGGCCACACCGTCTTGGGTGAGGCCAGTTCTCCCCTAATCCGCTCTCTATTATATAAACCCAAAAAAAAAAAAAAAAAAATCATTGTAAGAGAACTACAGTCTATTTCCCATGTAATTAATGGATCAGATCTCTTTGGTAGGCTTTAATATTTTTACTTTTTATTTTTTTTAAATATATAAGAAAATACAGATATAATAATTTAGAGGAATTAGATCTCTATGGTAGGCTTTAATATTTCTTTCTTATTATTTTTTAAAATATATAAGAAAATACAGATATAATAATTTAGAGGAATTTACAGAAATATTATTTCTGCAAAAAAGGAAAAACACAATCCGATCAGCTGACGTAAAAGAAAACAAAAAATATTTTTTTACAGAAAAAATATTCTTTTTAAAGAGCTTTATTATTCTCTTTTTCTTGTTATTTTTGTAAAAATTAGATATTCGTTATAAGAAAGGATCAAATCTTTACGGAAGGGCTTTAATATTCTTGTTTTCTTATTATTTTTACAAAAGATATCCTTTTAAGAAAAATACAGAAATACTCTCTTATGGAACCATCCATTTTCTTATAGAATATCTAGACTAGGATCCAATTGGAACCATCCATTTTTAGATCTAAATCGCTCAATAATGTTGTATTTTCAGTTTATTCCATAGGTGTGCTTTTATGAATGGTATAAGATAACATAAAAGCTTCATGGTAGACCTTAGGAAGATTTCAATGGTAGGCAATTGACACTCGTTTTCTTTACATTGTGGCCCACTTAATTGGGTAATGGATTTGTCTCATTCGATGAATCATGCCCTGGCATAATACAACAAGTCGGTTGGACGGTTTGGATGTCCCATAAACACCACAAGTGGGTCCACAGACCCCTTATTATTCTTATTATAAAAAAACAAAGACTAATAAGTTAGCGTTGAGAGTCCGAACGAGGAGTACTCGACTCCTCCCATATTCCTTCTTCACATAAAATATGGTGGTCTCCACGCCCACCACTTATGTGGATCGTCCATCAATGGGACCCACTCGAAGATCCATCCTGTGATAAACTGAGATAAGCGTCGATCTCATATCCAAGGCGTTCCTTAGATAGGCCTTAGAATCGGTAGCAAACTGCAAAAAAATTGATCAAGATCCGATCACACGCATCATATCCAAGATTTTTCTTGTACGGAATGACATAGACACCTAGGTAATCCAATTGACTGATGTAGACCATCATTCCGTTAGGTCTAACATCCATTTCATCTGCCACTATTCAAATATGACACCAATTTGGCATACATGCACAATCTTTAGGTCCAATCTACAATTAATATGGACGGCGTATAGGTCCAATCTACAATTTGATCAATCTCTTTATTATGGATTTCTTATCAATGTAGAGTCACTTTAATTGGATCAATCTGAGGCCCACCATAGATTTCTTATCAATGTAGAGTCACACTTTTGTTATACCATCCTAACCAATTCACACATTGCTTGGAAAGAGGATGGCTAGCAACAAAATAAGGAAAAATCATAAATGGATTGGATCATTCAATCAGTGTCATTTTTGCATAGTATCCAACAAAATGGGTTATGAACTTAAGACAATTTAGATGGATTGATTGATGAATTAGTTTCATTATTTTTGCATAGTATCCAACAAAATGGGTTATGAACTTAAGACAGTTTAGATGGTTTGATTGATGAATCAGTTTCATTATTTTTGCATAGTATCCAACAAAATCGGTTATGAACTTAAGACAATTTTGATGGATTGATGGATGAATTAGTTTCATTATTTTTGCATACTATCCAACAAAAGGGGTCATTGTAACGCTTCGAGGTTTCGGCTCCTGTGGATTCCACGATAGGCCAATTTTCAGGTGTTATCTAAGACATGTCAAAGATGAAATTCTTGACATATTACTATATTTCTATATATTTGAAATTTAATGGCATTCATGCACAGAGACGAAAGATAAACATGTGATTTAATAAAATTTTAATCTACATTATTATTACAAAGTTCTTGAAACTAAACCAAACAAATAATCAATTATTGCCTTCATTAAGAAAATTTATTACAATTTTGAAATAAACAATAAACTATCTGAAAAACACATAATCAAATAAAATCTCTAATATACCACTCTAACTTCATCATCCGTCATCTGTGCTACAAACCTTCAAACACCCCATTGCAGTGTTCGCTTCACTTACTGGATTTTCACATGGATTATCTGAGATGTGGTTAGATATCGTTGAACGCTATCATAGTCGGGAGTATCCCTCCAAGGCAATTATGATAATAATAAAACAGAGATAGCGCAAGTATCATAATTATAATCGACCAAAACATCCAAGGTAAATCTTATTATTATAATGCATGATATGCATGCTCTAGCTAAGGCACTCTGACTAGAAATCATCATACATAAAATGGGAGACTCCTTGTTATGACTTCACGCTAGCCACTAGTCACCAGAGGTTCCTGGGACGCATAAGCCCATATTTTTGCCCGACCACGTGAGAAACGGGACGCTCATAGCCCAAATCTACACGTGACAGTGTACGGGAGAAGTAGGACACTCTAGCCTATTCTCAATTCTGTACACCCACATGGAGCCAAGTGAATGCAAGACTTTAGACCTTTATTTAAGTATTTTCACATACAACCAATTTAAATAAAACTCAATGGTCACTATGGGGAGTCGCAAGCAACCCAGCATAGGCAGACAACACGGGATTAGTGTCCGTAGCACCAACCCCCGCTCATGAGATAACATATATGATTAATGTCAACTCTTTGTCTCATGTATAGTCCAACTAAGTCCCACCAATAGCCATTAATTTCCAACGTGGCCAACCAAAGGAAACATACATATACGACACATGGATCCATTCCAATATCATGTGAACACAAAGATCCCTTGGCAATACTAAACATATAAACATAGTTATGCCAATATCATCTTTCCAACATGGACACCTCTCACGAGTTCATCTCTCTACAACAACTGATCTCATCAATATGGGGACAAGGGTGTACATAAGCGTAATATTCATATGATAATTATCATCCATATGATGTATACATCATCATAACCATCTTAATCATTTATAAATATAAATCAAAGAAATCAACACATGGTTCTCATAATAATGCAGAAAAATATATATGCTTTCTCACATATACATCTAAACATGAAATCATAACATCACGTAATATCATTTCAGCATAAATCTAACATTAATTATGTTCTAATATGGATCATGCATTCAAGCTTAAGATACTCAATAAATAATAAAGAAAATTTAGGAATTATACTTTCATCCATGTTGGCTTGAAGGGAAAATCCTCACCTTCGCTTTAGATGGAACTTTAGATATAGAATCTCTAGAAAGACAACATTTAAGCAAAACACGAACCACACGAGTTTAGTAGAACAGGTCCCACACATTGGATCCTTAAGGTGGACGACTAGGATAGAAGGAATGAGTTCTCTCTCCTCTCTTTCTTTAGGGCATGTAGGCTAAGGTTAGGAAAAGGGATGTGCGTAGAAGGAATATGGAGAGGGATGTGCACGCATGTATAGGCAATAAGGTGTAGGCGTGAGGTATAGTGTAACAACCTCTCAAGGTGGGTTTCTCAAATCTCAATATTTGGATGATCTTTGATCAATTCTAATCCGTTCATCTTATCAGGCTCAAAGAGTAGAGTTGGAAAACGTAAATTTCTTAGTGATCCACATTCTAGATTAGCCGATCTTTAAAAATGGCCTGACAGGTACTAAAATGGGCTTGATTTCAATTAATGGTCTGCGCTTGATGATCATGGCCCAAATTTTGGAGAAATATGTAGTCATGATAGGCAAACAATTGTATAAAGTTTAGTGGTTGATTGATGGTGGGAATGGTTTAGATCTGAAATTCCAACTCTTGGCAGAAAATAAAGGGGTTGGCTTTGTGGTTCAACAGTGTAGAATTATAGATCGGGGTCCAAATTTTGTGTAAACTCGTAATCATATGAGGACAATGGGTAGTTTAAATTTGAGAAGCGATTGATGGTGAGAAGTGGGTAAATTGAAAGGTTCAGATTTGAGAAGAGTTGGTAACTCGTTAATTCCTAAAACGGGATAACTTCGTGCTTAAGAAAGAGACTTATCAAGGTGGGGCACTCAAATCACACTAGTGGTCCATGATATAGACGATCCAAGTCATTCATATGAAGAAAAATATTCGACTACAACTAACCATCCACTTTCCTCACTCGATGGACACGAAAATCAAGGGTTAAGGGGCTGATCTGACAATTGGACCACTTCTACTATGATTTAAAGACTGGAATTTGACGTGTATGTTAATTTATAATGAATAGGCATGGTATAAAATTTCAAGTCAAATGGGTTATGGGAACCATATGTTCTAGAAATCATGAGTTTAGGTTAATGTGAGCCATACACATTTTGGGCACTCAAGATTTCATATCTATATACCTAAGATAATCACTCAAATTCTAGGTTAGGAATTTATCACTAAGATGATCAATTTGGTATGATTACTTTCCTAACCACATTGCTCGATCAACGGCTACGGATACTCCTAGATTAAGATCTTCATGATCACAGGGTCTACTTGAAAATCTATCTAGACAGAATTATTATACACCTAAAATTACACTTATCTTTCAGACGGATTCGAGAACACTACCTATCTAATTGATTAGAAATTGCAAATTAGGGGATCCAATGGTATTATTGTAATTATCGAAAAAGTGCAAGTTTTATAAAATCTAACATTTCTACGCTGTTCATGGGTTTATTCCAAGCAACTTTTGTAAAGGGTTCGCTATCAGATCTCTTACAGATGCCCCACTATTCGAAAATCAAAGTTAATGTATGATAATTAATTAAAATAAAATAAAAATAAATTTTCAAAAATTTTCAAATAAATTCTAAAAATCTGAGGCGTTACAGTCATGAACTTAATGATAGTTTTGATGGATTGATTGGACTATTCCGAATGCAAATAGGAGTACCATAACTTGCACTGCATCGATGATTAAAATAAAACAAAAGGGATTTTTTTCTATGCTGGACTAAATTTCTATGATATGATGAATGGTCGGCTCTGATATCAGACACATGATACCTTGTTACCACGTGCAGATGGTGTGCACTTTGAAAGTGCACTCAAGCTATTGCTATTTGCATTGGTGAAGAGGATTATAGGTTGAGGTGCGGCCCTGACCACCTTGATGTATGTGTTGTACATCCATGCTGTCCATCTGTTTTTTCCCCTCATTTTAGGGCATGAACCTAAAAATGAAGCAGATCCAAATTCAGGTGAACCACAACATACGAGAAACAGTGATGATTCAATGCCCACCATGATCAAAAAAATTCTTGGGCCTACCCTAATGTTTATTTGTTATCCAACCTGTTGATTACAGAAAAAAATAAATGGATTAAGGAAAAAAGAAAACAAATTTTAGCTTGATCCAAAACTTTTGTCACCCACAAGAAGTTTTTAATGGTCAATCACCACTGTTTTCTATGGTATGGTTCACCTGATGTTTTGATCTGCTTCATTTTTGGCTCGTGCCCTCAAATGAGCTGCTAAAATGGATGGACGGTGTGCATATATAATACATTCATCAAAGTGAGCCCCATGGTCTGGGCCACGCTATGTTGGGTGAGGCTGGGGCAGCACATAATCCGTTCTGCCCAAATGGAGTGATAATAGGAAATGAACAGCGCTATGGTAGGTTGTGCGTAGGAAACAGATTCCGTCCAACCCTGGTCCAACCTTTAATCAACTAAATCTGTGTGGGGCCCACTGCAATGTATCTATTTATCACATCTTCTATCCCTTTTCTAAGATCATGCTAGTGTATGGGCCCAAAAATGAGGTTGATCCAACACTTCATGGACCACACCAAATAGTAAGCTTGGGTTGCATTAATCTGCATTAAATGCAATAGTCATCTCTGGTGTGGTGCACTAAAACTTTGGATCTGTCTCATTTTTGTGCCCATTCATACACTAGCACAGTCTTGGAAAAGGGATGGGCAACATGGATAAATTGATACACCACGGCGGGCCCACACATAGATCTAGTCTAATTGGACGCTTAAAGGTCCCAGCAGGGTCGGATGCAATCCACTTTCGGTCACATAGGTGCTTTTGGTGTACCCGCATCCGTAGTTACTAGCTCTACACTGTACGCCGATTATGTCCGACCCCTGGCCGGACCTTTAAGCGACCATATCTATGTGGGGGCCCACGGTCATTTATCTGCTTCTCCACACCATCCATCCATTTTTTAAGATCATGTTAAGGTATGGGCCAAAAATGAGGTATATCCAAAGCTCTAATAGGTCACACCAAGAGACGACTCTCGCATTTAATGCAACTTTGATTAATGCTTTGTGCATGGTGGGTGGTGCGGGCGGAAGTGGTGTGTGGGATAATTGATCCGAATCCACAGATCTACAGGGACTCCTCAACCTATCTTCGTCGAATCCACAAGACCTCTTTGAATCCATGAAAAACAATAGGAAAACAATAGTTTTCTATTAAAAGGAAGTTGTATTATTCATTCATCCCTAAAAACGAAATTAAAACAAGTATTTATAGCAAACTAAACCCTCGAAATGAAACCTAGGTGTCCTAATTGGAAAAGGAAATTACTTAAACGAAAACAGAATAAAAAATCATAAAAATAGGAGTTTTCATGCGCACTTGCTGTGCAATGGCCGGCCGGCCGGTGGGGGGCTCCGGCCGGTTGGAGTTGAGGGTCGACCGGTCGATTTGTCACCAAAATCATCCAGAGAGTTTTTATTCTCTGGATTGTGGGGTCCAGCCGGTCGGCTGGGCTTAAGTTCGGGTTTTCCAAACTGCCCTTGCCAGCTCAAGTGGGCCCACTTTCGGCTCCTCCTCCTTGTCCTCTTTCCATCATGATTAGGAGTATGTCTTCCTACATCAGTCACCCTCTCTTGAAAAAAAACTCGACCTCGAGTTTCGCTTTCATCCACGCGATCTTGTTGCCTTGTTGCTTGAGATAAGGAGAGATTATCCCTGATTCTTGATTTGTCGGCGGCCATTACTCAAAGTTGCTGGAGCAAGGAAGATTCGCCTTCCATCTTTGATGAACATAATAATATTATCTCGGCCACAATATACAATATCTGATCCTTATAAGCCTTACCGATCGAAAAGGAGACAAGGCGTTGTTCGTTCACCTTCGTCTTGCTTCCTTTCCGAATCCACCCAATGTCGTAGGGCAAATGATGCGGTGTAGTCTTGAGTTTCAACTTATCCACCATCTCTTGAGAGACAATGTTTTCGCAGTTACCACCATTCACAATCACATCACATACTTTCCCGCCCACGGTACAACTTGTGTGAAATAGGTTATAACGTTGGGGATGAACATGTGAATCGATCGTGCACTCATTATCTAATATAACCAAAGATACACCTTGATCACCTGAAATCCACTCAGTCCCTTCATCCTCTTCTTCAAATTGCTCTCTATCAACAACATCTTCCGGCTCGGCTTGGAAATCATCCGTGGTGGTAATTACATTAACTGCGGGCCGTTATAGGCAAACGTTTGAAAGGTGCCCAGGCTGTCCACATCGGAAACAATGATCGGGCCTCGGTCGGCCGTATGGATTTGAAATTTTACTTGGACCGAATGTGGTTGCTGAGCGTTGTGGTCGGGCTGGGCCACTTCCTAGTGTAGTCTGATGGCCAACATGGGGCTGAGTACTATCAACGGCTTCTTTCCCTTTGGAAAGGGAAACCTCTTGTGCCACTGAGATAGGAGGCTCACGGGATGGAAAATATGATCGTGCAAGAACTTTAGTAAGCCGAGTTTCAGCGTGATCGGTGGCTTGCAGTGCATCTCCTACTGTTCATATCTGTTGCATATGTACCTGATCCATATATTAAGTCGTAAGCCACCAACAAACTTAGCAGTCCTCTGGGCCTCTGTTTTAGTTAAGTCGTTACGAGAGGCTAGCCGATGGAATTCAGTGGCATAGTCTTCAACGGTCCGGTTGCCTTGACGGCAATCCTGGCATTTCTGGAATAGGATCTGCTCATAATCAAGAAGAAGGAATCGCTCCCGAATAAGTTTTCGCATTCGAGGCCATAATCGAATGGGTAATTTGTTTTGTCGGGTGCGGGAGAGTTGTAATTGCTCCTACCATGCCGGAGCACCCGATTTCAACTTGTATGCAACAAGTTTAACTTTCCGATCTTCCGGGACTTCCATGTGATCAATTCTTTTCTACTTCTGCTAAGCAATCGAAGAATTCCTCAATCCTCAGCATACCATTAAAAGAAGGAAGTTCTCCCTTACCTCTGTATTGATAGTCATTACGGTTCTCACGATCAAAATCACCTACTTGAGGTGGTGCAAGGATCTCTTTGACTTCATCATCGCTGACACCTAGAGATGCATAACCATGATGTTGAATAGTGGCCAGAAGGACCGGACGGTTTGCTGGATTACCCCCAATAGCCATAGTCGGTGGTTGAGCAACTGGTGGAACTTGTTGCGGTATTGATGCAGTCACGAGTTGATCAATGGACTCCTGCAGTCTTTGCATAGAAGTCTCCATCGATCTTTGGAGTAGGTCTATCTTTTCAGTTAGAAACGCAACTCCCTGACCACCATCAGCGAAATTGTTGCTTCAATTATCGCTAGAAGCCATCACTTGAGGGAAAGCCTGCTCTAATACCAACTTGGTGTGGGCAGAAGTGGTGTGTGGGATAACTAATTCGAATCCACGGATCTACAGGGACTCCTTAACTTGTCTTCATCGAATCCACTATGAGATATCTCGAATCCACGAGACATTCTCTTCGAATCCATGAAGAATAATAGGAAAATAATAATTTTCTATTAAAAAGTTGTATTATTCATTCATCCCTAAATATGAAATTAAAACAAGTATTTATAGCTAACTAAACCCTAGAAACGAAACATAGGCGTCCTAATTGGAAAATGAAACTACTTAGACGAAAACGGAATAAAAAATCATAAAAATAGGAGTTTTCACATGCACTTGCTGTGCAATGGCCGACCGGCCAATCGGAGTTGAGGGTCGACCGGTCGGTTTGTGACCAAAATCGTTCAGAGAGTTTTTACTCTCTGGGGTCTGGCCGGTCGGTTGAAGTGTCCAACCGGTCGTCCGCCGGTCGGATGGGCTTAAGTTTGGGTTTTCCAAACTTCCCTTGCCAGCTCAAGTGGGCCCACTTTCGTATCCTCCTCCTCCTCTTTCTATCATGATTGAGAGTATGGCTCCCTGCATCAGTGGGGCACCCAAGATTATTTGGGGCCATGGTGGGGTATCCGAGATTGAACAGATCTAATCTCCATCGATTGTAGAAGCGATGGATCATTGGTCCCACCATGAAAAAAAAAAGAAAAGAAAGATCATCTTTCCCCTGAATCCAAGTGACCATTTGGCAGTAAAAATAATTTTTGCACAGAGTGTAAATGTTTTCAAACAAGATGGGTGTTTCAGATCATGTCTCTGAAGTGTGGGGCCCACCCTTTGGATCGTGCTTGTGCATGAGGTGGTAGAGCACCACGGTGCATCATGAAAGAAATATTTAAAGGGGTAATATGAAAGATTTCTCCCATTAAATGAGGCGAGAGAAGTGAGAGCATGCACACGTCCACGACCACCCTCGCCAAGGGACCTTGACGCATGTTGCAGTGCGGACCCCACCTTTGGTTGATGATCTGGACCTCACATTGTTTTCTCGGTGCCTAGGTTCCTAGGTGGACCAATATTTACTATTTTTGGACACCAATAACCTTATGAATGCGAAACATGCTTTGTAGGCCCTTCATGCGAAAAAAAACATATGACTAACTGTTGGGGTCCCAAAAGTCCGTACCCTCTAAAACAAATCGACTGGGCACGTGCTTCGAGGAAATTCCACAAAACACTACTCGACGCACCCAAAATACCCAGCTTTGCAAAGGATCCAGTACTTAGCCATTTTTTTCCGGCGGACCCCACGGATCACCGTGATCGAAACCGACCAGAATCAAGCAGGGCCATCCTTCATGAATTATGGTAAGCAGTGCATGGCGATTCACCGGGAAACGGGCCCCACAGGCCCTCCGTTTTGCAAAACCCAAATTTGCAAAACACGAGTACGTCAAGCGCACCCAATTATTCAGCTTGACGCACCCTTAAATTCATGAAAATTCAACAAGTGTTTTAGGATGTATTTCACCTCTGACGCATCCGAAAAATGGCTTGACGCACCCTAAAAATACCTCCGACGCGTCTGAAAATTCAGGAAATACGTAACAGCAATTTCAGGGTGCATTGTACCCCAACGCACCCTAAAATTGTCCGACGCACCCATAAAATCACGAATGACCAGCATGGCATTTTTTGGGTGCATTGTACCTCAACGCACCCGAAAATGGCTCGACGCACCCATAAAATCAGCACATCTCAAAATCTCATTTCGGGGTGCGTCAGAGTCCCCACGCGTCCATTTTAGGGTGCGTCAAGGTATTTTTGGGGTGCGTCATACGTGGCAGATCCTCATTGGTTGTTGTCCGGTATTCTCGGGTATAAATACCCCCCCCCCCCCACTATTCATTTGTACAGATTACGAGAGAGAGAGAGAGATTATCCCCTGAGTATCTGATTTTTGCCGCCGGAAACCCTCGCCGGAATCCCTTTCCGACAGCCGGAAAACTTTCCCGGTGACCGGAATTCTTTTCCGATCGCCTGTATCTTCCACCGGAAGGTCACACCGGCCAACACCACCGCAGGTCCGAATCATAAAAAATCATAAGTACGATGGCGCACCTAAAAAATAGGTCGACGCATCCAAAAATCAGCAAAAAGCGGACATGTATTTTAAGGGTGCATTGTACCTCAACGCACCCGAAAATGGTCCGACGCACCCGAAAAATCAGCAAAATGCGGATTTGTATTTTCAGGGTGCATTGTACCTCCACGCACCCGAAAATGGTCCGACGCACCCGAAAAGTCAGCAAAATGCGGATTTGTATTTTTGGGGTGCATTGTACCCCAACGCACCCGAAAATTACCCCACGCATCCATAAAATCAATATAATTCAGATATGTATTTTCAGGGTGCGTTGTACCTCCACGCACCCGAAAAATCAGCCAATTCCGGAACATGTTCAGGAGTGCACCGGACTCAATTTTAAGAATTTTCAAGTGCCGTTTGAGCCTATTTTGGGTATTTCGAGCGTTCCGGACGCAATGGAATGGTCAAATAGACGTTCCAGGATCTCTAAATGAGCAGAATGGCGCATCTTCAAAGTTCGATCTGATTCGACACGATGAACGAAACATCTTCTCGAAAGAGACGTCGCCAACATCCAGGACTATGCGAACACGTCATTATTTGTATCTACTGTAAAGATGTGACCCGATTTGAGCCGAAAGCTAGACAAACGGGACTATGGTTATCACGATAAACCATACTAAAGAGTTTCAATTCACTACAAGACAATTGTTATGAACTGCCACAACACAACAGTCGATGCCCTACCCATTAAAAACGGCATCCGTCGGTTGGGCTACGCAGGTATACACAACTGCAGAGTGGACTTCCCGAGGTCACCTGTCCATACATTGACAGGCGCAGGCCCAGAGTCGTCCTTCTCAGTCATAAACCCTGATAGTCTCAGCCCGGATCTCCGACCAAAACATGGGACATAGACATCTGACTAATACAAAGATGGTTCAGTCCATAACAAAACAAATACAGGTCTCTATGACCACAAACTCTCAGACCATAGTCCCTGCTGACTAGTCTTTTGCCTTTTAATCAAGGGTCATCGATCATTCGATGTAATTAAGGGCTCGTGCCAGATCACAGCCTGGAATGTACAAGATCTCAGGATCTCTGGAATAAAATTCGCCTTGCGATATCTCTCCTTGTGTACTTTTATGAATGTTTTGTGATTGTCTACGAATGTTTCCATTATTCAGAACCCCAGAGCAACAAAACACTACATTTCAAGAAAATGTCATCGTATTCATTTTCTAGTTCTAACAAACTGGCGACTCTGCTGAGGATCGAACCCAGAATCTCTGGTTGTATCTGAATATAGAAACGCTCTAAGATCAGTTACTCACCAACATGAATTTACACATAGGAAAGTTACCGCGAGGCATAATGTTTCGGCGCCCTCGGGCGCCAAACTGGCGACTCTCAACGGGAACGTTCTTCCCTTCATCTTTAAGGCAATAGATGGTAAATCAAGGGTTTTCAAAAACCACAAGCTTCCACAACTACACGTATTTGTCTCCTTCTTGCTTATTTTGTCAGTATATGCACTGCGATCGATGGGCTCATACTCCCGACCGCGCTTGTGAACTGTTCTAAAGATTTTTATGACACCGCAGAATTAGCAAGATAGTAACGCAGACAGAAGAGATGGTACGCTCGATGACAAGTTCGTGCACCTTCCTTGCCAACGGAGGTTTCAACTTCCCTCGTTTCACCACAACCGCAACTGCTAGCCCAGGCTCAGAATGGCAGTTGGTTGAAACCCGGAGGCAGAAGAAAGAACAGAAGAAAACTGCCATCCTAGCTGCATATAGGAAGGCGAGCGCTGCGAAATCTCGCCCCGTGATCAAGAAACAGTGGCAGCCGAAGCAGGGGCAGAAGATCCCTATCAATAGCCAGGCCATATCAACCAAGCCAGCAGTACCCAAAATGACAGCCGAGCAGTTTCCGCCGTTATCCAAGGTCGTCTGCGCCTCTCGAAAACCCATCAGGTCCGCACATGCAAAGAAAGCCAAGCCCGCGACGACCCTTGAATCAAAGCAGAAGCCACCTCAGGAAATCCCGTTAGCGCAAGTGGTGATGGTCCAAATAGCTGAAGGAGAAGAAGAGGGACCATATGAAGCAGAGGAATTGCCCCCACTCCAAGACCAGATCGATAGATTGGTAGAGGCTAACCGCGAGACAAATGATCGGATGAGAGCTATTCAGGAAGCCTTGGCCACCCTAATCGCACAGAATGCCACCAGAAGTATCGCGCCGCCCACCCGTCAGTCGGCAGAGGAATCCCAAGGGGCAGCAGAAGGCCCAACTGAGCATGAACCGCCTGCCCAATGTCGAGTTACTCCTATGGAGCGCGCACCACTTTCCACATCTCACGTATCGCGAGAAGAGTTATCCCAGACGATAGCCCATATGATGCAGCAAGAAAAAGAGAAAGAAAAGAGGGGCAGCTATAAGTATCGGGTCCCGTACCCACCAGGGGTGGAAGAGGTACCGTTCCCAGCCAATTTCAGATGCCCTGACTTCGGAAAGTTTGATGGCAGAGGATCGCCAGAAGAGCACATCACCCACTTCTTGACTACGTTAGGAAATTGGTCCGCGGTCCCGCAGTATTGCATGCGATTATTCGGATCTACCCTGACAGGGAAGGCCTTTCAATGGTACATGTCGTTACCGGCCAGCTCTATAAGGACCTGGGAGCAGATGCAGGATGCTTTCATCTCCAAATTCTTCGCAACTGAGAGGGAGATCTCATTGACGGACCTAGCATTGGTTAGGCAGAGGAACGGTGAACCAGTCGAGAAATTCATTGATCGATGGGGAACTACGGCAGCTCAATGTCGTGAACTACCCAGTGAAGGCGAGCAGATGAAGATGTGCCCGAGGGCTCTAGACCCCATGATCTCGTACGGACTGTCAGGTAACACCTTCAGCTCCTTTCGCGAACTAGCAACGAAAGCCCATCTGGTGAAAGAAGCAGCTTCCCGGGTAAACTTTAGACCCGAGAGACAGAAGAGAGAGACAGGAAGAGTGGTAGAAACCCACCAGGTCGACAAGATCAAGGAACAGAAAGATCGAAAACGTCCCGCTGTTGATCATAGGGCGGAAGTGAAGACAGCAGTCACACAAGACAAGGGTAAAAGACCCTACGTACCCAAACGCGTATCAATAGCAGAAAGAGAAAAGGCTAATGGTCCATATACATTCGATATGGCCGATTTAGTCCCGATCATGGAACAATTGGTCGAGGAAGGCTTAATGCGTTTACCGGAGCCCGTTCGTCCCCATGAAGTTGGACGGGTAAACGATCCCAGATACTGCAAATATCACCAATGTGTTAGCCACAAGACAGAAGATTGCTTCTCCTTGAAAGGAAGGATACAAGGGTTGATCAATCAAGGGGTTATCAGCATGAAGGTACCCGAGACAGCAAGGGAGACGGCCGGGACAATTTCAGCAATTTCAATAGAAGAAGGTAGCAGTCACCTAACGACCTCATTCCCCGAGCCGCAGGAGCCGTGGACTCTAGTCAGTAGCAAGAAAAGACTCGAAAACCGACGAAGGCTCGTTAACCAAAAAAGGAACAGGGGGAGAGGAAAGAGAGGAATACCACAGAAGCGACCCGTGATGAGCATGGCATATTGCGGAATGGTGTCGTTCACCGAACAAGCACCGGCCGAGGAAACCTCACAAACAGTCGAGGGAGAAGTTAATGCGGTCATCTTACGATCAGGAAGGCAAATGCCTGACCGTACCCCTCCGAGCCCAGACGACCCAATGCAAGAAGATGGTGCCCGCGACAGGCCGCAAGGGAGACCTTATGTACAAAAGTTGAAAGAAAAAGTTGGTGAGGCCACGACTAGTCAGCCAAGCCCGAAACCAGTAGCATATGATGTTGTGGCGCACTTACGAAAAGTTCCCGCCCGGCTAAGTATATACGATGCTTTGTGTCTCTCGAAAGTGTATAGAGAAATGTTAATTAATGCCCTACTTGACAGTGAAGTCAGGGAAACTATGATGATAGAGATAGAAGGAGAAATGAATAATACAGACAAATTTTGGGAGGGGTATACGCCAGTATCACAAGTCATGCATGTCGATCATCCCTCAACAATCACTTTTTCAGAAGAAGACCGCACGATCGAATTGATAGACCATAACCGTCCGTTGATGGTCACAGGTACAATCAGGGACACCGAGATCAAGAGGTGCATGTTGGACGACGGGTCTGCCGTGAATATTATGCCATTGAAGACGTTACAGAAGCTGGGTTATAGGCAATCAGCGCTACGCCCGAGTCTCATGATGATTCAAGGGTTCAACCAAGACGGTCAACGTACACTGGGATCAATCACAGTGATGTTAGAGATCGAAGAATTGACGACGAAAGTAACATGTCAAGTGATTGACGCGGTGACAACATACAACCTTCTTTTAGGAAGGCCCTGGCTCCATCAGAATCGGATAATCCCTTCGACGTATCACCAGTGTTTCAAATATAACAGGGATGGTGTCCAATACAGGGTAGCAGCAGATCCGAAGCCATACACGATAGCTGAGTCATTCTTGGCTGATGCGAAATATTATGACCCGGCCGAAAGCAATAAGACCAGCAAAAAGTCCGACATAAGGAAGAAAGGACAAGAGGCAGAATCTCGAGTTGAAAAGTGTGTACAGAAAAGTAAACCTCAGCTCATCACTCAGGGAAGATCCCAATGTCAGCAGAAAAACCAACCTCAGCCGATCACGAAAAAAATTTATGTGGTACCGCAGCATCTGCGTCAGCCGGGGCAGTCCGTGTTAACATTAATTTCAGATCAACATATGAGTGTACTCAAATCCAGCTTCAATATACCTATACCTAAGATAGGAAGAACCAAGCCATTTCCAAAAGCGCCAAGTCAATTCATCGTGCCGTCGCGAGATGCCACCCAGAAAGATATCAAGTTCTATTCAGGGCCAAGCCAGCCAGTACCATCAGAAGGGAAAGAAGAAGGAAGAGGGTCTGCTCAATCTCGACAAATAGAAGAGAAGAGGTATAGCAAAGCCAGCCGGAAGATTATGAGGAACATGGGATTCTTCAGTCAAGGCTCAGACACAAAGAAAAGACTGCTAGCTCCATTTGAAGAATACAAGCAAGTATACAGGAACGGAGAGGGTCTAGGAGCGAAGGCGAGCGTAAACATGGTAACCATTGTCCCGGTAGAAGGAATCCATTCGCAAGATTCTATCGACATAATCCAGCCAAGTGTCGCACCCGTGCAACTAGAAGACGGTGGACAACCAACGATTGATGAACTCGAAGAGGTGAATTTGGGCACCATCGAAGAACCCAGGAATACATATTTGAGCAAAAATGTCCCAGAAAATGAAAGAGAGAAATACATACAATTATTAAAGGAGAATAAGGACATCTTTGCCTGGACTTACTCAGAAATGCCCGGGCTCAGTCCGACAATCGCCATGCACAAGCTAAGCATCATGAAAGAAATGAAGCCAGTGAAGCAGCCACAACGACGGTTTCATCCTGATGTTGTACCTAAGATTGAAGAAGAAATCAGAAAACTAATCCAGGCTGGATTTGTTCGAGAGGTGAAATACCCCCGATGGATTTCAAACATTGTGCCAGTCAAGAAGAAGAGCGGACAGATCCGAGTTTGCGTCGACTTCCGAAATCTTAACGAAGCCTGCCCGAAAGATGATTTTCCTTTGCCAATTCCAGAATTGTTGATTGACAGCACAACGGGATATGCAGTAATGTCCTTCATGGACGGGTACTCGGGATACAATCAGATTCGCATGGCCCCGAAAGATGAAGAAGCTACGGCCTTCCGCACAACCCTCGGCATCTACTGTTATCGCGTAATGCCCTTCGGATTAAAGAACGCAGGGGCAACATACCAGCGCGCAATGCACGTTATATTTCAGGATATGATGCATAAACACGTCGAATGCTATGTAGATGATCTAGTCGTAAGGTCGGCTGATCACGAGCAGCACAGAGAACACCTAAGGCAAGTGTTCCAACGGTTGCGCAAGAAAAGTCTCCGTATGAATCCACTAAAATGCGCGTTCGGAGTCGCGTCTGGCAAATTTCTAGGCTTCGTGGTCAGACACAAGGGCATAGAAATCGATCCCGCAAAGATCAAAGCCATCATAGAAATGCCACCTCCGAAGAACCTGAAGCAATTAAAGAGTTTTCAAGGCCGCGTAGCATATTTAAGGAGATTCATCTCGAACCTGGCTGGTCGTTGTCAACCGTTCTCTCGCCTCAACAAGAAAGATGTTAAGTTTGAATGGGACGACGCTTGTCAGAAAGCCTTCGACTCTCTAAAAGAGATGCTTGGGAATTCGCCAGTCCTTGCTGCCCCAATCAAAGGAAAGCCGCTGATTCTGTACATCGCAGTAGGTGATAACTCACTGGGGGCACTCCTAGCACAGAAGAACGAAGAAGAGAAGGAGAATGCACTATATTACTTAAGCCGCACACTGGTAGGGGCTGAATTCAACTATTCAGTAATTGAAAAGACATGCCTTGCTCTCATTTTTGCCGTAAAGAAACTGAGGCATTACTGCCTCTCGCACCAAATAACGTTGATATCCAAGGCGGATCCGATCAAGTTCCTTATGAACCGGCCTATGCTGTCTGGGCGTTTAGCTAAATGGGCCCTTCTCCTCTCTGAATTCGACATCACATACGTCCCAGCCCGGGCTATTAAAGGACAAGCGATCGCAGATTTTCTCGCTGCGCATCCAGTCCCAAGCAGCGAAGAAATGGAATGTGACCTCCCAGATGACCAGGTTATGATGATTGAAAGACCACGATTATGGCAGATGTACTTTGACGGAGCCTCTAGGTCGACAGGGGCAGGAGCGGGGGTTATATTTATCAGCCCACAGGGAGATTTGTTGCCCTACTCGTTTACAATCGTGCCAGCCTGCACCAACAACGAAGCTGAATATCAAGCCCTCATCATTGGGCTACAGCTCGCATTAGAAATGCGAATCAAGGTAATACAGATCTATGGCGACTCCAGACTAGTCATCGGACAGTTGACGACAGAATATGAGGTCCGCAAACCTGAATTGTCACCTTTATGCCGCCAAGCGCAGTCACTGTTCGACCAGTTTCGTGACAGCAGCATTTCACATATACCGAGACAGGAGAATGTGCAGGCCGATGCATTGGCTAGCCTAGCCGCTGCTCTGGCTAACCCCGGAGGTAGCCCACTTCATGTAACGATCGAAGAAAGGAGGATCCTGCCGACAGCCATACTGTGTGGTGGCGAAGCAAGTGCAAACCCCATCTGTTGCTTCGAGATCACAGAAGATGAGACTGGAAGAGACCATTTGTCGATTACTTGAAGTATGGGTTCTTGCCGGAAGAACCCAAGATGCGTACACAGGTTAGGAGACGCGCTGGGTCGTTTATACTGCAGAACGACGTCCTTTACAAGCGTTCGTATGAGGGGGTATTGCTACGCTGCTTGGATCAGAAGGAAGCATACGCCACATTGACGGAAGCCCACGGAGGAGAATGCGGTGCCCACCAAGGGGGCAGGAACCTACATCACCGTGTCCGGCACATGGGATATTATTGGCCCACAATGGCGAAAGACGCAATAGAATTTGTCAAGAAATGTCATCAGTGCCAAATCCATGCAGATATCATACACTCGCCGCCAGAGGAATTACATCAGTCAGTAATGTCCTGGCCTTTCGCAGCCTGGGGCATGGACGTGATCGGGCCAATCAGCCCGCCCTCTTCCCAGGGACACCAATACATCTTAGCTGCGACAGATTACTTTTCCAAGTGGGCCGAGGCAGTCGCGCTTAGGAGCGTGAAGGCAAAACATGTTGAAAGTTTCATCCGCCACGCCATATTATACCGGCATGGTATTCCCGAGAAAATCACCACGG
Source organism: Liriodendron chinense (assembly GCA_003013855.2). Lineage (NCBI taxonomy): Eukaryota > Viridiplantae > Streptophyta > Magnoliopsida > Magnoliales > Magnoliaceae > Liriodendron > Liriodendron chinense. Next base: position 283,085 of record ML058571.1, read on the forward strand.
ACAACGGAACACCCTTCAAGAACGCTACTATTGATAAGCTATGCGCAAAGTTCAAGATCAAACATTGTTATTCATCACCTTATTACCCCCCTGCGAATGGGTTGGCTGAGGCGTTCAATAAGACTATCGTGAAGATTTTGAAAAAGACAGTGGCGGAAAATAAGAAGGATTGGGACAGACGGCTGCCCGAAGCATTGTGGGCATATCGAACCACACACCGCACAGCTACGCGAGCTACACCCTACTCGTTGGTATACGGTACGGAGGCAGTGGTCCCGATGGAGATACAGGTTGAGTCATTACGAGTCGCCCTTCGTTATTCCCTGACAACCGAACGCAACGCCGAGATCAGAATGACCGAGTTAGATGATCTGGATGAAAAGAGACTGGTCGCCCAACAAAGGCTCGAAATGTATCAGAAACAGATCTCAGCCTCATACGACAAACAAGTCCGCGGTAGATCATTCAAAAGAGGTGACCTGGTACTAATGATGAAACGCCCGGTGCCAGCTCAAGGCCCGAAAAGTAAATTCGACCCGAAGTGGGACCCAGTGTGCATCGTTGATGAAGTATACTCCAATGGAGCGTATCGAGTGATCGATTGTAAGGGGCAAGGCATCAGCTCATTGGTGAATGGACGATTCTTGAAAAGATATTATACTTGACATAGAATACTGCTGTGATTTGTAAACACCCCGTTAGAGGGAAAATGTAATAGACAAATATCAAGAGAAATGACACCATACAATGATCAATGCTTACAATTACAGATACTAATCCTTTCTTCCGTGTGTTCACACAGGCATCAGGAAAGTTATTGAAACCCGAGACGTATCAGGCATCGTTACCTCGCCCTATCCAAAGTTGTCAAGAATCGGAATGGAGATATGGACCTTAAAGTCAAGGCTCAGGCACGCCCATCCCGCATCAATATAGGTTTGAGTCCTAACAGGGGGACATTCCTTCTAAAATAACCTACGTTACATTCGAATCTAAACGCAAATGAAAGAAATATCAAGTGAATAGAACATATAGCACGATCATGTGAATAGTATACATATCATTACAACATTAGTGTCACAACATATCTCCGCAAAATTACAAGATAAAACAATCATAGAGCCTAACTGTTCAGATTTCTTAAACATTGTTCTAGCAAATGAACTGCAGACTCCTGGGTCGCCCTCCTTTTTGCCTCCGCCGCAGCTAAAACTTGTGCAGGATCAGGGACGCTTTGAAGGGACTCTCTCAGTTCTTCAACCTGAGTTCGTATAGCGTTGCGTTCGGCCTCGCGCTTTTCAATAGATGATTGCAGACGAGCCTTTTGATTGCCAAATTTCGAAAGATTGAGATGAACAACGGAGCGTTCAGCTTGCAGCCGTGCTATCTCATCATCTATCTCCGCCAGCCGATCTGTGGCTCCCTGATGCCCAACAGCAGCATCTTGCCAATTGCGCCTCAGTGCGGTTACATCTGCCTCACACAGCTCAAGCTTTGGCAGGAGAGATTGCAAATGACCGCGCCTCTCCTCAACAGAAGGATCGACTCTAAAGTGTCTCGCCTCATCGAGTTGTGCCATGCTCTCCCTGAACAGGACTACATGGTTGATCATCAAAGAGACGTCAATCCCGAGCCATGCAGCGTTGCATTCAAGTGCCTGCAGCCCTTCATCCAAGATGGACCACTCATCCATGTTCTTCAGAGAGGCGGTGATGTTCGTCAGAAGACTCTTCAAAAGGTCCGCCTTCACCTTTGATAACCCTCGGAGAGAGGAACCGAATGCCTCGGGCAAGGCAACAGGGGCCAAAGCATGAACAGGAGCGGCCACTGATCAAAGAAATGGTAAATTTAGTATAAAGAGGCCTCAATAAAAGAGAAAGATAGCCGAAATAATAAAGACAAGTAATATACCAGTAGCTTCAAGAACATCAACGGCAGGTGCATTAGCCGAGACAGCATGCGTAGGCAATACTGGGGCAGGTTCAGTGATCCCCTCGGACAACGGCTCAGGCAGCTCTGGAGAGGATAGCACTACGACCTCAGGAATGCTGGTATCAGATGCTGGCATGGTGATAGGAAGGGATTCCGCAACGGGTTCAGCTGATGACGGTACAACAGTAGGAGGAGGCTGCGCGGCACATTCCGATACACTTGTTCCTAAACTCGAAATCTCAACCCTACGGGAAGCTTCCCCGATAGGTTCAGCTAATGACGGTCCGACAAGGGAAACAGCTTCCACGGTAGGCACAGTGGATGGAGGCTCAACAGTTGGAGATGCTTCCAAGGTAGGCTCAGGTACACTCGATTCAGTGACAGAAATCGGAACGCCCCGAGAAGCTAAATCAACAGCCCCGACCCCAATATCTTCAACACGGGAAAGGGTCGGGGAAGGTGCAGCTTCCACAACGCCAGTGATCGTTGTTTCATGAGCAGGACCCTGGTCATCTGCAGCTTCAGCCATGGGGGTATCGGAGATAAGAACAGCATCAGTAGGCACCTCGTCATCCAAGTCCATGAAAATCGCTCCGACATCCGCCTCAGGGATAGGCTGGTCATATATCGGTTCATCGCCATCATCTCCTCCAGCAGAGCGATCGCCGTTCAAATTCTCCTGAAGACTCAGCTCACCCTCTTCCCTGGCTACACCCGCGTCACCGAGCGGAGCACTACCAACAGCCTCAGAAAGTTGTTTCTGTAATCTCTCTTCATCGTACCTCTTGCGCATCTCGGCAATGTTCTTCCCTCCATCGACTACCGCAATACGATGAGCAGTCTTCACCCGAGGACCAGTCCGCTCAAGTGGCGTCTCATCATCGCCACCGTCATCGCCGTCGTCATCGCCGCCGTCATCGCCGTCGTCATCACCACCACCAGCACCGCCATCACCACCACCCTCAATGTCATTATCATCATCACCATCCCCATCATTTTGGTCATCATCATCCCTGGGAATATCACCTTCTTGATGTACCTCATCGATAGGCCCGAGAGACGGGAATTCGGGGCCCGCCTGCACGATATTCCTTTCCCCGTAAGCAACCCAACCTTCCAAGGTGTGCTCGGGCTTCTCATGATCAATTACCACATTTAGCGAAGTCATCAGTCTCAGAGTACCCGGTACAGCAGGCTGGTGAAGATGTTCCGCCACGTACCCCAATCCATCGGCAGGAGCTGGGCTAACAATCGGAGGCGTAATAAACACGGGATCAGTAACGAGATGAACGTTCCGGATCAATGTGTACTGGTGAGCCCACCATCTCATCCACCCGAAAGAGGCGCCAGTGATACTCCCCGTCCCAGTAATAGCAAAAGAGCAACCAGTCCCAGTCAGCAGAAGCTGCCGCCACATCCATTTCCAGTGGATAGGCCCGATGCCATATGCTCGCTGCTCCCGAGTCACCGGCTCCAGTGTGGCAGGTACCCCTTGATCATATCCGAATTGACGAGCAAAACGGTTGGGGTAGTACGGCTCTCTCCAGAATTCTAGTCCCTCACGGAGAGGAAGTGAGGACGGGCGGATGGCTATGAGGAACGAGCGTTCGTTATGGTCTAGGCTCTCATCATCCGTGCACAATACAGAGTCTTTGCTCCGAGTGCCTGAGAAATGGAAGAAGTGTACATCGTCGTATTTAGCAATCCGCTCCCGGACGGTGTTCAGATTTTGCCCTACCATCCTCCGCTTTTGAAAGAAGTATAATGGGACCACCCCTCGCTGGATATAATCACCAGACTCGATACCGTACACCCAAGGAAAATACACTCCAAGCCATCCAGATAAGAAGTGCCACCCACAGTAAGCCGAGTTCATGCCGAAGGCCGCCCGATCTTTATTGCTGATGACATAACCGAAAGCCCGGTAAAGAGAGCATAATACAGCGGGAGCTATTGCATAACGGTGGCCATTCGCCAAAGCCCCTGCGACCGCGAAACAGGACACCCTCACACTGTCGGCCTGCTTCGAGCTCGGCAGGACCACGCAGCTCAACCAGTAGGCCAGGAAGCCGGCGAGTTCACAGGTCGGGGATAGTTTGTTCGGACGGGGGAAATTCTCTCTCATTCGATCCTCCAAAAAGGTCTTGTCGTCGCGGTCTTCGCTATAAGCCGCATAATCCAGACTGAAATGAAGGAGATAAAATATTAATGGTAGAGAAAAAGACGCAACAATGACATACGACTCACAATCAGAATGCTTACTCTAAGCCATGGCTGAAATAGACCAGCCAGTCTTCGAAAGGGAGTTTATCTTTGAAAGCCCAAAATTGCGGGAGCTCCGCGAATAATTCATAGCAAGCCGGGGAGAAGAAGCCTTCGCTCACCCCCTTCTTCTTCCGAGACAGTTCCTCGTCACTAGGAACCCATTCATCATATATCCTCCCGCAGATCGGGAGACCAGTGATGCGGTTCAGGTCCCACAGCGAGATGCTCATTTCTCCATATGGCAGATGAAATGTGTTGGTGATAGAGCACCAGTGGTTCAAGAACCCTTTGTAAACCCATGGCTCGCGGCAGAAGTAGCTCGAGGTGGCTGCAATAGCCTTGAAAAGGCCCACCGCTTTTAAGGTCTCTTTATGGAGCTCCAATATCCGATTCGCCCATGCCTCATACCCGGGATGAGCAATCAAGTGACCGCGGGTCCGGAAGGCGCCTGACAGCCAAATCTCTGTGTCGCCCAGATGATGAAATCTTTGCCGGAGAGTCTCAAAATAATGTGTTGGGAAAGGCCGATGTGGGTTCTGATTCGGCTCTAGAAATATCATGAGCTTCGGGTCCAAAATAGCTTGACGCCTGCCATTCTCGGACAGGGAACAGTTGAGAAAAGGCCCCGGAACAGATGTCCACGTCCCCACACTGAAAAATGAGTTTGCACGGCACACGTCTGCGGGCTCGATACTGGGGAGAGAGCGATGACGTTGGAAGCTTCTGGTGGACCTAATATACCCTCGTGTATAAGGATTCCGGATGGCGAGGGGAGAAGTGACTAACTTCACGGTTGACCAAATGATCTTCATCTTGTCAGATTTGGACCTGGCCTGTTTCTCCAAATATACTTGTTTCGCGCCCTTGCCAGCCCTCTTCGGGCGACCGCGTCTGGCAGATTGGGCGGGGGCCAACGGGCTCGCCTCCCCTTCTTCGGAACCTGTCGTCCCATCGCTTCGAAAGCCCCGCAACGGAGCAAACCAGGAGTCCCATTGCTCCTGTGTACCCCTGTCTGGGGGAGGTGGTACAATCCGGTCACACAGAATTTTCTTCTGCATGTCTTTAGGTAATGTCAATATACGTTCATAAAAATTGAAAGTCTCCGGGGGGAGAAACCATTGGGGATTCTGGTCAGACGGGCGAACGACGTCCCTCGAAACCGCTCGCTTGCGCTTTGAAGGGGTTAATGGAGGACCTGAAGGACCAGCCTTAGAAGGATCGCTAGCCATCACAGTCTGCAAACAGCATACGGAAAACTTAGATATAACTCAAAGCAAGAAGAAATGCCCAAAAGGAATCAACACTCTCAAAGTTCAAGGGGATGCAAAGTAGTGTGCAAAGACGGCATGAGCACCGATAAGCGAATCAAGGTCATAGTAAGATGTATTCAAACTAGCAAAGAAGGAAATAGCATGACAGCATTCATAACCATGACATCATCATCACATACAAACAAGGACGGATAAGAGAAAGAAAAAACAACACAAGCATCATCCATTAACTGAAATAAGCCCAAAATGTTCGGACTGTTATGTCAATTGTTCAAATGTTGAAGTTAAAGTTTGTTGTAAGACAACACAAAATTGCGAGATCCCCTTCTCGCGGACAGAGAAAGGTCTCAATCTTGCAGCAGAGGGAGAAGCCGAGCCTTCAATTCGTCCACCTTCGCTTGGACCCTCGCTTCCTTAGAAGTTAGGTCCATCAGATGGGAGATGCACTGTTGTACGAGGTCGAAGTGCACGTATTCAGCATTGGCCCAGTTCCGCATTATGGAGACATCAATCGCCAGATCGTCATATTCATTCAAGACTGCTCTGATCCTTCTCCAGATACTGGTGCGACGATCAGGAAATTCAGCCTCCGCCAGAGGGACAAGCCAGGCCAAATATCGTTTCTTCGCCCTTTTCTCCTTCTTCAGAGAGTTGAGCTGGCTCCATAAGGCCAAGAAAGAATCGGCCAAGGGAGGCTCCGCCGCCTCAAGAAGTGTCAACTCCTCTGGGAACGAAGAGTCACCAATGAAGCCAAGGATGGCTTCCCTATGCTCCTCAAGAATGGATGCCATGAGCGAAACATTCCGGAGGGCCTGAAGTACGGAACGAGAATCCGCACCGAGCCTGGATAAAGCCTCGGACACCTCATCATATCGAGAATGGAGGGATGACCAAGCTTCCAGATGACCAAGGGAGTCAAAAAGCCGTCGCAAGCAGTCGCGAGCTGCGCGTTGGGAGGCACGAGTCGCAACTATTGTCTGCTGGAAGAAACAAGACTAACAACCCAATTTGAGAACCCCGGCAATTCGACAAAAAGAGCAAAGAGAAGATTGTTCTGCATCAGAACCAAAGTTAGGGAAGGCGTGCACAGGTACCCCTAAACCCTACCTAAATTAATCATGATAATTGCCAGAAAGTGTCATTTTTGGTTAGGCATAGCCCAGGATTTAAAGTATATGAGACCCGACACAGCTTTCGAATCACAATGAAGGCACATGAAAATTTATGGCGGAAGTGCGGGGCCCCATATCCTTTAAAGAAATAATCCCTGTCACCACAGGAATAGCTTTGCCCACCCAAAATATGAGTATAAGGCGTAGTATTGGGCCAAATTTACACGCGAAAGAGCCCTCAAGAACAAAAAATTCTAAGTCTTGAAAACTGGGTGCGTCGGGCCCAACGCACCCTTACAAAGATCCAAAATTTGCAAAAATTCCAAGTCTTGAAAATTGGGTGCGTCAGGCCCAACGCACCCCGAAATGCCCAAAATGTCTATGTGAATATATGGGTGCGTCAGACCCAACGCACCCTAAAAATGCTATGATCCCTCGAAGTTCAATACTTAGGTGCGTCACGTCCAACGCATCTCGGAATTTAGATATTTTCACCAAGTCACGAATATTTGGGTGCGTCAGACCCAACGCACCCCTAAAAGTTTAAGGGTTTTACCAACTTGCGACGAGGGGTGCGTTGACCACAACGCACCTTAAGAAGTCTTGAAATTTTACCAAGTTCGAAGACTTGGGTGCGTTGGGAGCAACGCACCCTTAAAAATCTCACAATCGGCCAAGTCCGAATACTTGGGTGCGTTGAGCGCAACGCACCCTTAAACATGAGAATTCCACCAAGTCATCAGCTGGGTGCGTCACGCTTGACGCACCCCAAAAATCCAAAATTTCGAAATTTAAGGGTGCGCTAGACCTTTTTTGGGTGCGCTGGCGGTATTAAATGGGTGCGTTGGCGAATATTTGGGTGCGTCGACGGCAGAGCAAATGAACAGTGAAAAGCGCAGAATGAGGTGAAATGATGCTATCTTACCTATTTATAGTGTGGACCCGGAAATCCGATGCGTCGCGATGAACGGATGTAAGTCCATCGCAACGCACCGGAGGGGCATCTGTTGGGGTCCCAAAAGTCCGTACCCTCTAAAACAAATCGACTGGGCACGTGCTTCGAGGAAATTCCACAAAACACTACTCGACGCACCCAAAATACCCAGCTTTGCAAAGGATCCAGTACTTAGCCATTTTTTTCCGGCGGACCCCACGGATCACCGTGATCGAAACCGACCAGAATCAAGCAGGGCCATCCTTCATGAATTATGGTAAGCAGTGCATGGCGATTCACCGGGAAACGGGCCCCACAGGCCCTCCGTTTTGCAAAACCCAAATTTGCAAAACACGAGTACGTCAAGCGCACCCAATTATTCAGCTTGACGCACCCTTAAATTCATGAAAATTCAACAAGTGTTTTAGGATGTATTTCACCTCTGACGCATCCGAAAAATGGCTTGACGCACCCTAAAAATACCTCCGACGCGTCTGAAAATTCAGGAAATACGTAACAGCAATTTCAGGGTGCATTGTACCCCAACGCACCCTAAAATTGTCCGACGCACCCATAAAATCACGAATGACCAGCATGGCATTTTTTGGGTGCATTGTACCTCAACGCACCCGAAAATGGCTCGACGCACCCATAAAATCAGCACATCTCAAAATCTCATTTCGGGGTGCGTCAGAGTCCCCACGCGTCCATTTTAGGGTGCGTCAAGGTATTTTTGGGGTGCGTCATACGTGGCAGATCCTCATTGGTTGTTGTCCGGTATTCTCGGGTATAAATACCCCCCCCCCCCCCACTATTCATTTGTACAGATTACGAGAGAGAGAGAGAGATTATCCCCTGAGTATCTGATTTTTGCCGCCGGAAACCCTCGCCGGAATCCCTTTCCGACAGCCGGAAAACTTTCCCGGTGACCGGAATTCTTTTCCGATCGCCTGTATCTTCCACCGGAAGGTCACACCGGCCAACACCACCGCAGGTCCGAATCATAAAAAATCATAAGTACGATGGCGCACCTAAAAAATAGGTCGACGCATCCAAAAATCAGCAAAAAGCGGACATGTATTTTAAGGGTGCATTGTACCTCAACGCACCCGAAAATGGTCCGACGCACCCGAAAAATCAGCAAAATGCGGATTTGTATTTTCAGGGTGCATTGTACCTCCACGCACCCGAAAATGGTCCGACGCACCCGAAAAGTCAGCAAAATGCGGATTTGTATTTTTGGGGTGCATTGTACCCCAACGCACCCGAAAATTACCCCACGCATCCATAAAATCAATATAATTCAGATATGTATTTTCAGGGTGCGTTGTACCTCCACGCACCCGAAAAATCAGCCAATTCCGGAACATGTTCAGGAGTGCACCGGACTCAATTTTAAGAATTTTCAAGTGCCGTTTGAGCCTATTTTGGGTATTTCGAGCGTTCCGGACGCAATGGAATGGTCAAATAGACGTTCCAGGATCTCTAAATGAGCAGAATGGCGCATCTTCAAAGTTCGATCTGATTCGACACGATGAACGAAACATCTTCTCGAAAGAGACGTCGCCAACATCCAGGACTATGCGAACACGTCATTATTTGTATCTACTGTAAAGATGTGACCCGATTTGAGCCGAAAGCTAGACAAACGGGACTATGGTTATCACGATAAACCATACTAAAGAGTTTCAATTCACTACAAGACAATTGTTATGAACTGCCACAACACAACAGTCGATGCCCTACCCATTAAAAACGGCATCCGTCGGTTGGGCTACGCAGGTATACACAACTGCAGAGTGGACTTCCCGAGGTCACCTGTCCATACATTGACAGGCGCAGGCCCAGAGTCGTCCTTCTCAGTCATAAACCCTGATAGTCTCAGCCCGGATCTCCGACCAAAACATGGGACATAGACATCTGACTAATACAAAGATGGTTCAGTCCATAACAAAACAAATACAGGTCTCTATGACCACAAACTCTCAGACCATAGTCCCTGCTGACTAGTCTTTTGCCTTTTAATCAAGGGTCATCGATCATTCGATGTAATTAAGGGCTCGTGCCAGATCACAGCCTGGAATGTACAAGATCTCAGGATCTCTGGAATAAAATTCGCCTTGCGATATCTCTCCTTGTGTACTTTTATGAATGTTTTGTGATTGTCTACGAATGTTTCCATTATTCAGAACCCCAGAGCAACAAAACACTACATTTCAAGAAAATGTCATCGTATTCATTTTCTAGTTCTAACACTAACAAAAAGAATGAAGGAAATAACCGTTAGATGTAATCTATGAGTTCGTTGGATGAATTGGTACCGTGGACCACATCAATCAGATTTAAATATAGGAAATAGTGACAGAAGGGTCCATCATCCAAGATTTCCTTACCCGTAACCTGCGGTGGGGAAGATATTGAACGGATTGGATTTCGGTAAAATCTCATGTGGACCCCACTTTGTGGTTTATATTTTGAATACGAGAGTATACTCTCACAAAATCTAAGAGATAGGAAAAGAGATGATCATTTAATGTGAAATAGAATGATGAATGCTCATGCAAAAAGTGCTCCAAGAGCTGACCTCCTTACATAGGTGGGTTCCCTCCTCATATGTCGGATCCACACCGTCCATCCCCTCATCCAGATCACTTTAGTGGGAACACCCAAAAATGAGGCCGATCCAGACCTCTGATGGACCACGCCACAAGAAAGAGGGATGATGGACGTCCATTGTTAAAACCTTCCCAGGGCCACACATGACCTTTATTTGTCATCTAACCTGTTCCATCAGGTCACATAGACCTGTACAGAGGGACCCAACAGATATCAACTTGATCCAAAAGCTTAGGTGGACCCATCATGAGAAACAGTGGAGATTAGATTGAACGACCACCATGAAAGACAGTTGGGGCCCACCCTGATGTATGTTTGTTATCCAAGCTGCTCATCCATTTTGCCATATCATTCTACGGCATGGGTCCAAAAACAGAACCATATACAAATCTCAAGTGGGCCATCCCCACTAGAAACAGTGTGGACCATGATGTCCACCGTTGAAACCTTCGTAGGGACTCACTAATGATGTTTATTGCCACCCAGATCTGTGCCTGTGAAGGGAGAACACTAATCTCATCTTTATCCAAAACTATTGCGGCCCCAAGGGGGTACACGCTGGTCGGCAGGTGGCCCCACTCTATGAGTCCCGCATGATGTATGTGTTTGATCCAGGCCGCCCTCTCTTGGGCCCACCTATGATGTATATGCTTTACCCACTTTGTCCATTCACACTGACATCATTTTGGACGTAGTGCCCGATTATAAGTGGAACACATTAAAAGAAATAATGATGAATTGACACCTACCATCTAAACCGTGATCCAACTGATCATCACCGTCCATAAAAGGACATATTGATAAAATAGGAGATTTAAGTACATAAAAACTTACATCTAACCAACCATACCCCAAATCAACTGTTCTAATCAAGGTTTAACGGTTGGATTGGATGAACCTTGGACCTACCAAAAGATAGACCCAAAATGAACGGCCAAGATTAATAAATCCAAAATCATATGTATGATATGACCAAGCCAACGGTATATATCGATAGATTAAGGATCTGATTGTTTGATTACCAGTTGAAATTGTATATTAAGTGAATAGTAGTTGAATAACCGTGAGAATGAAGTATGAAAGTAAACCTATTTCTTAAATTTGGCATGATACCTTAAAGGAAATCATAACAAATCGAAATCAAAGGGGATCGTCTTAACAAGCCCAAAGCATAGCAAAGAAGGACAATACTTTTATGTAAGTAATGCTACAAAGATGGTATTTCCAACATGCATTCATCATGCATTCATGAATCATGTGACATAATTGCTTATGATATGTGGTATATGTAACTATCTGAGATATGGTAAATGCAACTGTTTATGATGAGATTGAACACTTGACAACTCAGGGATTGAGATTCCCTTAAATTTCGGGCAGAGTTTCTGACTGGAACCCGATTTGGTATCAATAGGGCCTCCTCCCTAGGTTGAGGCTAGGGTTGGGGAAAGAGTTTAGTCAGCTCCAAAGTTGATTACTCATCGCTAAACTCCAAGGGTCACACTATAAGTGAGAGAAACCAATCCAAGCTCAGAGAGTTGGAACGGTATGCTCCTCCCTACGTAGATTAAGGAGAGACTAGGCTGAATGAGTGTTGGTAGGCTGAAAGCTGTGCGGAGCCATGACCTTGGTGGTTCTGAATATTGAATTGCATGTATATGAGATGGATGTCATATCACTTAAATGCTTTGATATATTATGATTATGTATTGAATCATGCAAATTATTACTTGCTGGGCTTTTTAGCTCATTATGTTGTACATGAAAAACCATCCAGGAAAAGAAAAAGTGGAGACGTCTTCGTGAAAGGATTGACGGCTTTGGCAAACAGTTGTTCGAGATGCCGCATAAAGGATTGATGGCTTAGTCTTTTCATTATATTTTCTATTATTAAGAAACGTTGTTGAACATAGGCTTGAGGGCCATTGGATGTTGATGTTTAAATGTTACGTTTGGATTATTATGTGGTAATGATGATAATTAGTACCTTAAATTTCATAGTGAAATATGTTATGTGTTGGTGTATGACAGTGGCACTTCGAACCCGATAGTTGAATTGAGAGAATTCGGATATGTGAGGTTGGGGTGTTACAACTTAATATCAGCGCCTATGTTCCAAGGGAACACTGGACCTAGGGTGGTAATTCATATCTTGCGATAAGGGACTAAGGCTGGCCAACCTTAGTACTAAATCTCGGGATGTGACAGTTAGGGAGAACTATGAGAATGTAGGAGAACTAATATTAGGGTTGAACTCCCCTAGTAGTGAAGAACTTAGAACATTAGTCTCCTGAGCATTCCCAATACTTCTCTTAAGTCGATGGCACCAAAGAAGGACTAAGAAGGCCAAGAAGACCGGAGCTGCAACTGTTGGTCCATTTGCACCAGAAATGCAGAATGCGTCAGCATCGTCAGCCCCAACAGCATCATAAGTAGATCCCCATCACTACCATGGATGATGTAGTAAGAATCTTTGGGACTGTGGCTAATCTGTTTAGTCAACACGTGAGGGCGAACCAGAGGACTCAGCCAGTTTCGGATGAAGAAGAGAAAGCACCAGGATCTGAAAGAACAGGTTGTCAAGGGATTTTGTCCGCTTGTATTCAAGGGAGAAATGGATCCAATAAAGGCTATCGAGTGGAAGGAGAAATTGGGGAAGATCTTCGATTCATGGGCTACACCTAGGAGCAAAAATGTTCAGTTAGCAATTTTGTTCTGCAAGCAAACACATACCAATGGTGGAAACTAGCAGAGCCAACAAGGTAGGAATAATGGTCAGAGTTCACAAATGCTAGCTGATCAAGGGTAATGTGATAGCCTATTCATTGCCTATTAACTTTCTTTTTTATACTGGAGCTTCTCATTCATTTATATTTAAACGTTTCCCTCAGTCATTAACTCTTACTCCTGAAGACTTAGAAAGAGAATTGGTAATATTTACCCTAGTAGGCAGATCCTCAATTATTAGAAAGGTGTATAAGTCTTGCCCTATTAAGGTTTCAGGTGTCGTAATGCTCACAGACTTAATAGTGCTAGACATGAAAGATTTCGAGGTGATATTGGGAATGGATTAGTTAGCAGCATACCAAGCCTATATAAATTGTTCAGATAAGACAATTACCTTTCAAATACCGGGACAACCTTTATTTCAGTTTTCAATCAAACAAAAGAAGAGTGCGTTCCAAGGTATGCTAATGTTAGTAATGGGAGATAAAGAAGGTGGAAGTGAGCACCATGATGTTGGGTGTTATGGGGCCCACTATGATGCATGTGTTTTATATCCAGACTATCTATCTTTTCAAGTCATTTTATTGCATAAGCCCCCAAATGAAGCTAATTTAAAGTTCAAGTGGACCACAACACAAAATAATGAGGAAAATGACATCCACCTGAGAAACCATCTTAGGGCCCACCTTAATGTTTATTCTGCAGGAGAACCTTCAAATTGTGCATTTGTTGCGTGCTCAGACCGGCCCGACCGGTCTGGTTGTTTGGACAGATTGCACAGTAAGGTTGCTGTACAGTGTTCGCTCGCCCTAGACCAGTCGGTTGATCGGGTGACCGGTCGGCAGTGAGGCAGCATGACGGATCTGTTTTGGATTTCTTCTCTGGATTGTTTGGTGCAGCGGCCGACCGGTCGACTGTGCACGCGGTTTCTTGTGCAACTATGCGGTAGTGCGTAAGACGTTTCTAAATCTGGATTTCATGCTATAAATATGGCATGTATCTGAGGTTAAATGGTATCCTAAGGTGTCCAAGGTTTTCTAATTGCGTTAGGAAGAGGGGAGAGTGATTTGTGGGAGAGAGAACTTAGGTTTTCTTTGTTTTTCTTTGCTTATGGGCTGTCAATCTGTAATCTTCTATTTTATCATAGTAGATCACTTTGTGCCGTGGCTTTTTACCCGTTGAGGGGTTTTTCCACTTAAATTCAGATTCTCTTGTTGTGAATGCTTGTGTGTGACTTGATTGCATCGTGTTTTCTCGTTTGATCTTGCATTACTCTGCGTGTTCGGCTTCCGCTGCCGGTTTTCTCAACAAGTGGTATTAGAGATAAAGTTGGGGCGGAGTAGAATTCGGATCTGAGACAAGAAGATGGTATCAAGCGCAGGGTTCGATATAGAGAAGTTCTCCGGTAAAAATAACTTTGATTTATGAAAGGTGAAGATCGAATCCTTCCTAGTTCAACAAGGGCTTGATGAAGCTCTTGGAAAGCGACCCGAGGCTATATATGAAAGATGATGAGTGGACGAAGCTAGACAAGAAGGTTAGAACCTCGATCCTGTTGAGCCTTATGGATGATGTTCTCTATCATGTCATGAAGGAGAAGACTAGGGGTGAAATGATTGCGAAGCTAGAAAATGTTTATAATAAGAAATCTCTAGAGAATCGCATGTACCTGTTGATTCAGTTATTTACCTTGATGATGACTGTCGATGGGACGGATGTGGAGGACCACTTAAGCATGTTCCATAGGCTGGTTTGCAAGTTGGTAGAGATAGATGAACCGATGAATGATGAATATCAAGTATGCATCTTGTTGAATTCTCTTCTATATTTATATGAGTCATTTAGGGACTGTGTGCGCAGGGAGGGAGACCATCAACGTCAAGACTGTTATCTCAGCCCTCCAGTCGAAGGCGATGAGAAAGAAAAACGGTGACGTATGTTCTCGTTATTCTTTAGAGGCACTAGTTATGAGAGGAAGAAGTTCTGAGTATGGTGGACGATATTTGAAATTGGGATCTAAGGCCAAGGGCAAAGGGAAGCCAAGGTGAAGTGTTGGAGTTGTGGTCAGGAAGGCCACATGAGAGGGGATTGTCAAAATCCCAAGTTGAAGCAAGAGAAGAATGGAAATTCTTCTAGAAAGGGAGCCAATACCGTAGAGGACGGTGGAGATCTTTGTGAAGTTCTTACTGTATCTGGCAAGAGATCTCACGGTAGAGAGTAAATCCTAGATTCAAGGGCTTCATGTTATGAATGTCCTGACCGGAGTTCATTCATGACATATAGGGAGTATGGTAGTGAATCGATGTTTGTGGGCGATGGCTACACTCATAAGGTGGTGGGTATTGGTATGGTGTGCATCATGATGTTCTATAGGATCGAACGAGTCTTGGAAGATGTGAAACATGTCCCCAAGATGAAGATGAATCTGATTTCTTTAGAAGCACTCGAGGCGAAATGGTGCGTGTTTATCGGCCGTGATCGTTGTTGTGAAATGTTGAAAGGGGCACTCATGTATATAAAAACACGGAGGTGTGACCATCTTTACAAGTTGATCGGGAGCATAATTAACGGTGGAGCTGTGGTATCGGCAGTGATATCCACTGTTGCTCGTATGTGGCAAGTGCCCAAGAACTACATGAGAAGAGCGGAAAATGGCGTAAATGTGCAAGGTTAGAGTCGATGGTGGCACGAGAAGCGGTGGAGCTATGATTGAAGTTGAGATGAAGAAGCGATGATGGTTTTGATTCGATGTTTGAAGCCTCAATGGAGATTGTTGAAGAGCCTTCAAATTGTGCATTTGTTGCGTGCTTAGACCGGTTTGGCTATTTGGATAGATTGCACAGCAAGGTTGCTGTACAGTTTTCCCTCGCCCTAGATCGGTCGGTCGACCGGTCTGCAGGGGCCTCCGACCGGTCGGCAATGAGGCAGTGTGGCGGATTTTTTTTGAATTTCTCCTCTGGACTGTTTGGTGCAAGGGCCACGTAAATTCAGATTCCCTTGTGGTGAATGCTTGTGTGTAACTTGATTACATTGGTTATCTTATTTGATCTCGCATAACTCTGCGCGTTCGGCTTTCGCTTCTGCTGTCGATTTTCCCAACATATTCGCCATCCAACCTGTAGATAAGGTCATATAGAATTGGACGAAGAGAAAATGAAAATATAAGCTCAATCCAAAACTTTTGTGGCCTTGAGAAGTTTTTAAAGGGGGACATTCAATCACCATTGTTTCTTATGGGGTATTCCTATAGGCTTGTTGATCTGCTACAATTTTAGGCTCATTCCATAAAATGAGTTGCCAAAACAGATGGACAGGAAGGTTGGAACACATAAATTATGGTGGACGCCAAAAGGCATGACACCACCTAGCTAGGTGGTATCGGTGTCACCAACCGATCCACTTCCATACGCAAGTGGCCCAAACTTAAATAGGTTTAGTAAGTCAGTTTTAATTATAGTCAATAAGATTGGATTAAGATTAAAATGATGGGAAGTGGATTGGGTGGTGACCCAACACAATCCTGCCAGGTGGTGTTAGCTTTGTGGAGCCCACCATGAGCGTTTTCTACCCACGTCCTCCATCCGTTTCGCCATCTCATTTCAGGATAATCCCAAAAGTCAAGCAAATTCAAAGCTCACGTGAGCCACGCTAAAGGAAACAATGGGGGTAATGACACCCACCCTTCACACCTCCTTTTGGCCCACTATAATGTCATTTTTTCATCCATGATGTAGATAAGTTCGCACATATGGGATGATGGGAAAACACAAATGCCCCTTATCCACCTGTCTACGTGATGTCGGGTGGTGTGAGGCCCATTTTGATGTATGTGTTTTATATCTGCGCCATCCATCTATTTTGCTAGCTCACTTTATAGCATGAGCAAAAAATGAAGTATATTTATAAATCAAGTGGCCCACACCACAGGAAATAATGGGGGATAATGACACTCGCCCTGAAACCTTCCCAAGGGCCCACTGTAATGTTTGTGTCAGCCAACTTGTTGATAAGGTCATCCAGCCTGATCCAAACTTTGGTGGCCCCTAGGAGGTTTTTAATGGGGAACAATCAATCACCATTCTTTCATGTGGTGTGGTCCATTTGAGCTTTTGGTCAGCTTCATATTTGGGCTTGTACCCTAAAATGAGCTAGAAAATTGAATGGACAGCATGGATAAAATGCATACATCATGGTGGGCCCTACGACGCCTGACACCACCTTATTAGACGATGTTAGGGTCACCTCCCAATCCCCTACCTAAGTGGGTGGAGACAAACTTAAATAGGTATGTAAGCCAGTTTTAACTATATATAGTTAGTAAAATTAGATTCATATGACAGTGATAAAAATATCCAAAACTTTTGTGGTCCCAAAGAAGTTTTTAATGGTGGGCATTCAATCGCCCCTATTTTCTGTGGTGTGGTCCACTTGAGCTTTCGATCAGCTTCTTTTTTGGGCTAACGCCCTAAATGAGCATGCAAAATGGATGTACAGCGTGGATAAAACTCATGCATCACAGTGGACCCCAAAACACATGACACCACCTAATTGGATGGTGTTGGAGCCACCACCCAATCAACTTCGGTTGGCATTTAAGTCAACTTTAATGATAGCCAATATGATTGCACTGAAATGATGAAGATAGAAATCTAGGTGGTGTTAGGCATTTTAGGGACCACCACGATGTATAGGATTTATATCCACGCTGTCCATCCATTTGCCATCTCATTTTAGGCCATGAGCCCAAAAATGAAGAAAATTCGAAACTGAGTGGACCACACCATAGGAAATAGTTAGGATAATAACAACCAAAATTGAAAACTTCCAAGGGCAAATGGTACTGTTTACCTACCATCTAACCTATTGACATCCCACCATAATTTTTATATGCCCTCCAACCAATTGATAATGTCAGATAGACCTAGATGAATGGAAAACACAAACATCCACTTGATCCAAAATTTTGGTAGCCCCTAAGTAGCTTTTAATTGGGGGAGTTCAGTCCCCACTGTTTCCTGCAGTGTGCTCCACTTAAGCCTTGGATCAACTTTATTTTAATTTGGACTCATGCCCTAAATTGAGCTGGAAAATGGATGGACAACGTGGATAAAACATATACGTCAAGGTGGGCCCTACAGCGCTGGATACCACCTCAATGGGTGGTGTTGGGGTCACCACCCAATACTCATCGCTATGTGGGCGGAACCAAGCTTAAAGAGGCATGTAAGCCAGTTTTAATCATAGTTATTAAGATTGGCTTCATATGATGATAAACGGATGTAATTGGGTGCATATGGTGACCCAACACCACCCATCTATGTGTTATTAGGTGTTCTGGAGGTCACCATTTTGCATGTGTTTTATATCCACACCATCCATACATTTTTTTCAGGTCATTTTATTGTATGATCCAAAAAATGGAGTAAACCTAAAGCTTACGTGGACCACACTACAAGAAATAGTGAGGAAAATAACACCCCACCCAAGAAACCATCTTAGGACCCACCTTAATATTTATTTGCCATCCAACCTATTGATATAGTCATACAAACTTGGACAAAGGGAAAATGAAAGTATAAGCTCAATGAAAACCTTTCGTGGCTCCTAAGAAGTTTTTAAAGAGGGGCATTGAATCACGATTGTTTCCCATTGGGTGTTCTTATAGGTTTGGTGATCTTTTACATAGAACGAGCTGGCAAAATGGATGAACGGTGAGGATGAAACATAGATTATAGTTGATGCCACAACGGCCGACACCTAGCTACGTGATATTGGAGTCACCACCTGATCCACTTCCATAGGTTGGTGGCCCAAACTTAAAGAGGTTTAGTAGGTCAGTTTTAAATATAGGTAATAAGATTGGATTAAGATGCGAATGATAGGAAGTGGATTGGGTGGTGACCCAATACAACCCAGCCAAGTGGTGTTAGAGTTGTGGAGCCTACCGTGAAGTATGCGTTTTATGCCCACATCATCCATTTGATTTTTCCAACTCATTTTAGGACATAAACCCCAAAAGTCAAGCAAATTCGAAGCTCATGTGAACCACACAAGGAAACAATGGGGATAATGATCCTATGGCCCATTATAATATCATTTGTCCAACCATCCTATTGATAAGTTCACACATACCTTGATGATGGGAAAACACAAATACCATTTGATCCACCCGTCTATGTGAGGTTAGGTGGTGTGGGGCCACCGTGATGATTGTATTTTCTATCCACCTCATTCATCCATTTTGCTATCTCATTTTATGGCATGAGCCCAAAAATTAAACAGATTCGAAGATCAAGTGCACCACAACATAGAAAATAACGAAGATATGACACTGACCCACGAAACCTTCCCAAGGTCCCACCGTAATGTCTATGTGTCATCTAACTGGTTGATAAGGTCACACAGGCCTGGATGAAGGGAAAACATAAGTATCAGCTTGATCTCAAACTTTGGTGGCCCCCAAGAAGTTTTTAATGGGGGATATTCAATCACCACTATTTCATGTGGCGTGGTCCACTTGAGCTTTTGATCAACTTCAATTTTGGGCTAGTAACTTAAAATGAACTAGAAAAATGAATGAACAGCATGGATAAAATGCATACATCACAGTGGGCCGAACAGCGCCTGACACCACCTAGCTAAACAGGGTTAGGATTACCTCCTAATGGTATGGTCCATCTGGTAATTGGATCTGTTATATTTTTCACATAATGTCATAAAATGGTCTGGAAAACAGATGGACAGCATGGATACATAATACATACATCAAGGTGGGCCCGACGGTAACCCCCAAAGTTAGGGCCACACCGTCTTGGGTGAGGCCAGGTCTCCCCTAATCCGCTCTCTATCATATAAACCCAAAAAGAGAACTACAGTCAATTTCCCATGTAATTAGTGGATCAGATCTCTATGGTAGGCTTTAATATTTTTACTTATTATTTTTTTACAATATATAAGAAAATACAGATATAATAATTTAGAAGAATCAGACCTCTATGGGAGGCTTTAATATTTTATTATTATTATTATTATTTTTTTAAATATATAAGAAAATATGGATATAGTAATTTACAGGAATTTACAGGAATATTATTTCGGCAAAAAAGGAAAAACATAATCCGGTCCAAAGATCAGCTGACGTAAAAGACAACAAAAAATATTTTGTTACATAAAAAATATTCTTTTTAAAGAGCTTTATTATTATCTTTTTCATATTATTTTTGTAAAAATTAGATATTTTTTATAAGAAAGGATTAAATCTTTAGGGAAGGGCTTTAATATTCTTGTTTTCTTATTATTTTTACTAAAGATATCCTTTTAAGAAAAATACAGAAATATTCTCTTATGGAGCCATCCATTTTCTTATAGAATATCTAGACTAGGATCCAATAGGAACCATCCATTTTTAGATCTAAATCGTTCAATAATGTTGTATTTTCAGCTTATTCCATAGGTGTGCTTTTATGAATGGTATAAGATAACATAAAAGCTTCGTGGCAGACCTTAGGAAGATTTCAATGGTAGGCAATTGACACTCGTTTTCTTTACATAGCGGCACACTTAATTGGGTAATGGATTTGTCTCATCCGATGAATCACGCCCTGGCATAATCCAACAAGTCCGTTGGACGGTTTGGATGTCTCATAAACACCACAAGTGGGTCCACAGACCCCTTATTATTCTTATTAAAAAAAAAAAAAAAGACAAACAAATTAGCGTTGGGAGTCCGAACGAGGAGTATTCGACTTCTCCCATATTCCTTCTTCCCATAAAATATGGTGGTCTCCACGCCAACCACTTATGTGGATCGTCCATCAATGGGACCCACTCGAAGATCCATTCTGTGATAAACTGAGATAAGTGTCGATCTCAGATCCAAGGCGTTCCTTAGATAGGCCTTAGAATCGGTAGCAAACTGCAAAAAATTGATCAAGATCCGATCACAGGCATCACATCGAAGATTTTTCTTGTACGGAGTGACATAGACGGCTAGGTAATCCAATTGACTGATGTAGACCATCATTCCGTTAGGTCTAACATCCATTTCATGTGCTACCAGTCAAATATGACACCAATTTGGCATACACGCACAATCTTTAATATGGATGGCGCAGAGGTCCAATCTACAATTAATATGGATTGCACATAGGTCCAATCTACAATTTGATCAATCTATTTATTATGGATTTCTTATCGCCGTAGAGTCACCTTGATTGGATCAATATGAGGGCCTACCATAGATTTCTTATCAACGTAGAGTCACACTTTTGTTAGACCATCCTAACCAATTCACACATTGCTATCTACAAAGTAAGGAAAAATCATAAATGGATTGGATCATTCAATCAGTGTCATTTTTGCATAGTATCCAACAAAATGGGTAATGAACTTAAGACAATTTTGATGGATTGATTGATGAATCAGTTTCATTATTTTTGCTTAGTATCCAACAAAATGGGTTATGAACTTAAGACAGTTTAGATGGTTTGATTGATGAATCAATTTCATTATTTTTGCATAGTATCCAACAAAATGGGTTATGAACTTAAGACAGTTTTGATGGATTGATAGCTGAATCAATTTCATTATTTTTGCATAATATCCAACAAAATGGGTCATGAACTTAAAGACAGTTTTGATGGATTGATTGGACTGTTCAAATGACCGAATGCAAATAGGAGTACCATAACTTGCACTGCATCGATGATTAAAATAAAACATAAGGGATTTTTTTTCGGTGCTTGATTAAATTTCTATGATATGATGAATGGTCGGCTCCGATATCAGACAAATACCTTGTTCCAACGTGCAGAGGGTGTGCACTTTGAAAGTGCACTCGAGCTATTGCTATTTACATTTGGGGAGAGGATTACAGGTTGAGGTGCGGCCCTGATCACCTTCATGTATGTGTTGTACATCCATGCTGTCCATTTGTTTTTTCCCCTCATTTTAGGGCATGAACCTAAAAATGAAGCAGATTCAAATTCAGGTGAACCGCAACATACGAGAAAACAGTGATGATTCAATGCCCACCATGATTAAAAGAAATTCTTGGCCCTACCCTAATGTTTATTTGTCATCCAACCTGTTGATTACATAAAAATAAAATAAAAATGGATTAAGGAAAAAAGAAAAGAAAAAAATTCAGCTTGAAGCAAAACTATTGTCACCCACAAGAAGTTTTTAATGGTCAATCACCACTGATTTCTGTGGTATGGTTCACCTGATGTTTTGATCTGCTTCATTTTTGGCCCATGCCTTCAAATGAGTTGGTAAAATGGATGGACAGCGTGCATATATAATACATTCATCAAAGTGAGCCCCATGGTCTGGGCCACGCTATATTGGGTGAGGCTGGAGCAGCACATAATCCGCTCCGGATATATGGAGTGATAATAGGAAATGAATAGCTATGGTAGGTTGCGCATGGGAAACAGATTTTGTCCAACCCTGGTCCTACCTTTAATTAACCGGATCTGTGTGAGGCCCACTGCAATGTATCTGTTTGTCACATCTTCTATCCCTTTTCTAAGATCATGCTTAGTGTATGGGCCGAAAGATGAGGCTGACATAACACTCCATGGACCACACCAAATAGTAAGCTCGGGTTGCATTAATCTGCATTAAATGCAAGAGTCAACTCTGGTGCAGTGCACCAAAGCGTTTGATCTACCTAATTTTTGTGCCCCTACATACACTAGCACGATCTTGGAAAAGTAATGTACGACGTGGATAAATTGATACACCATGGTGGGCCCACACATAGATCTAGTCTAGTCGGACGCTTAAAAGGTCCCACCGGGGTCGGATGCAATCCGCTTTTGGTCGTATAGGTGCTTTTGGTGTACCCGCATCTGTAGTTGATTACGTCCTACCCCTAGCCGGACCTTTAAGCTACAATATCTGTGTGGGGCCCACGGTCATGTATCTGCTTATCCACACCATTCATCTATTTTTTAACATCATGTTAAGGTAAGTGCCAAAAGCGAGGTAAATCCAAAGCTCTAATAGGCCACACCAAGACCACTCTTGCATTTAATGCAACTTTCATTAATTCTTTGTGCATGGTGGGGCACCCAAGATTATTTGGGGCCATGGTGGGGTATCCGAGATCGAACAGATCTAATCTCCATCGATTGTAGAAGCGATGGATCATTGGTCCCACCATGAAAAAAAAAAGAAGATCATCTTTCCCCTGAATCCAAGTGACCATTTGGCAGTAAAAATAATTTTTGCAGAGTGTAAATGTTTTCAAACAAGATGGGTGTTTCAGATCATGTCTCTGAAGTGTGGGGCCCACCCTTTGGATCGTGCTTGTGCATGAGGTGGTAGAGCACCACGGTGCATCATGAAAGAAATATTTAAAGGGGTAATATGAAAGATTTCTCCCATTAAATGAGGAGAGAAGTGAGAGCATTCACACGTCCACGACCACCCTCGCCAAGGGACCTTGACCCATGTTGCAGTGCGGACCACACCTTTGGTTGATGATCTGGACCTCACATTGTTTTCTCGGTGCCTAGGTTCCTAGGTGGACCAATATTTACTATTTTTGGACACCAATAACCTTATGAATGAGAAACATGCTTTGTAGGCCCTTCATGTGAAATAGAGATGATGAATGCTCTCACAAAATGTAAGAGAAAAGAAAAGAGATGATCATTTAATGTGAAATAGAATGATGAATGCTCATGCAAAAAGTGCTCCAAGAGCTGACCTCCTTACATAGGTGGGTTCCCTCCTCATATGTCGGATCCACACCGTCCATCCCCTCATCCAGATCACTTTATTGGGAACACCCAAAAATGAGGCCGATCCAGACCTCTGATGGACCACGCCACAAGAAAGAGGGATGATGGACGTCCATTGTTAAAACCTTCCCAGGGCCACACATGACCTTTATTTGTCATCTAACCTGTTCCATCAGGTCACATAGACCTGTACAGAGGGACCCAACAGATATCAACTTGATCCAAAAGCTTAGGTGGACCCATCATGAGAAACAGTGGAGATTAGATTGAACGACCACCATGAAAGACAGTTGGGGCCCACCCTGATGTATGTTTGTTATCCAAGCTGCTCATCCATTTTGCCATATCATTCTACGGCATGGGTCCAAAAACAGAACCATATACAAATCTCAAGTGGGCCATCCCCACTAGAAACAGTGTGGACCATGATGTCCACCGTTGAAACCTTCGTAGGGACTCACTAATGATGTTTATTGCCACCCAGATCTGTGCCTGTGAAGGGAGAACACTAATCTCATCTTTATCCAAAACTATTGTGACCCCAAGGGGGGTACACGCTGGTCGGCAGGTGGCCCCACTCTATGAGTCCCACATGATGTATGTGTTTGATTCAGGCCGCCCTCTGTTGGGCCCACCTATTATGTATATGCTTTACCCACTTTGTCCATTCACACTGACGTATTATTTTGGACGTAGGGCCCGATTATAAGTGGACCACATTAAAATAAATAATGATGAATTGACACCTACCATCTAAACCGTGATCCAACTGATCATCACCGTCCATCAAAGGACATATTGATAAAATAGGAGATAAGTACATAAAAACTTAGATCTAACCAACCATACCCCAAATGAACCCTTCTAATCAGGGTTTAACGGTTGGATTGGATGAACCTTGGACTTACAAAACGTAGACCCAAAATGAACGGCCAAGATTAATAAACCTGGAACCATATGTATGATATGACCAAGCCGACGGTACATATCGATATATTAAGGATCTGATTGTTTGATTAACGGTACCAAGCCGACGGTACATATCCGAAGTCGTTCACGTTCACGGGATCACCGACATTGAATTCAGTCTGAGATATATTGAAGAGGCCGCCGCTGTATGAGGAGTCGCAGACGAAGGTGAAGATTGCACCAGGACTTTTCTTCTTCAACCCCTCTGAGTAAAGGAAGTCATTGGCTGGAAGGGGATTCCGTTCACGTTAGTTGCGGTATTTTTACCAAAAGGGTATTTCTAACACGCGTGGTGTTACGTATGCACGGACCGAATCCTCTACGACACCTGTTGTACGTGTTATGCGTCTCGCATGTAATCCGTCCATCGGGTGAGATCCTCTAAGTTAGACCGTGGGACCAAAAATCAGCCCTATCCACAACTGCCGTGGGCCACCAATTGCAACCATAGGTTTGCATGGACCGCACCATGGTGTTTATTTTGCATCCAACCTGTTCATAAAAGGCAGTGCTCAACACGCGGACTTAGAAGCCGTGTGGCCCATCTTAGTTTTGGATTGGGCTGCATTTTGGGATATGTACGATGAACATAAGAAGGCACACATTGATGGGTCGAACGGAAGTCACACGCATAACAGAGCTGGTGTGTGCGCCATAACAGGTGTTGTATGGGTTTTATTTATTTTTTATTTTTTATTTTTTTTTACACGAGCACACACCCCTCATTGACCCACGTACACGCACCCACAAAGTCACACGTGTGACTTTTTTAATACCGACGATGGGTAGTCGAACCTATGACCACGTGTTGAAATTCTTGGCATGAGTAGGGGATTCGGGTTGTGTAGAATTTGGGCGCGGATTTCCTGCGAAAGCCTTGGGCAAGAAGTTCCTGCGCTGGGAACCAAGGTGGGGCCCACAGTGATGTTTTTGATAAATCCACCCGGTCCATCCGTTTTGGGAGCTCATTTTAGGACATGAGAATAAAAATGAACCGAATCCAAGACTCAAGTGGGCCGAAAACGTGAGGATTAAACGTCCACAGTTGAAATATTTGTGGAGCCACAGGAGTTTCGAATCAGGATAATATTTGTGTTTCCAGTTCATCCCAGTAGTAGTGACGTTATGAACGGTATGGATGTCATACAAACATCACTGTGGACCCCGGGGAGGTTTCAATGGTAGTAATTTACCTACCCACCTTTTCCTTTAGTGAGGCCCACTTGAGTCTTGGATCTGGTTCATTTTTGTTCTCATGTCCTAAAATGAGCTCCCAAAACGGATGGAGGGAGTGGATTTATCAAAAACATCATTGTGGGCCCCACCTTGGTTCCCAGCGCAAGAACTTCCAGCGTAAGGCTTTCGCAAGAAATCCACGCCCGTAGAATTCCATACATGTGGGCCACCGGTGTTTCATCCATACTATTTATCAATGGTCCAATAATCGATAATTGAAGTCTCAAAAATCTCGAATTATCGATCGTCCAATAATCGATAATTCCATACATTTGACTGTTAAATTGGTGTAATTAGATGTGTTTTCATTGTGTAGGAAAGATTTGAAGATCCGAGATCATCCGAGTTAAAATGAAGGTTTAAAGCAATTAAGCATAAAAAAGATGATGATCAAGCATGAGAAGATCAAAAGAAATCAAGTTTGAAGCATTATCGAAAGATTGGAAGAATCGAACTTTGAAATAGAAGAAAAACAACAAGTTTTAATTGACTTAAGGAGATGTTCAATCGATCAACGGACCATCGATCGGAGTTGATCGATGAAAGGAAAGATTGAAGAATTTCTTAAATTTGGACTAAACTTATTGGACAGTTTTTATAAAGTTCGATCGTCGAAGTTGGAGTTCGATCAATTGAAATTCAGTTGAATGTCTTAATTTTGGTTGATGGTTGTTTTTGGACAAGTTAGGTCGATCGAGGATGAAGTTTGGTTGATCGAACTAGCAATCGATAAAAGTTAGGTCGATCGAATTATTAATCGACGGTTTTACAAGATTTTGTGAGATTTTATAGAAGTGAGTAACTTGTTTTTCAATTTAAGTGGAACTCTCCAAAGTTAGTGGGAATTGATATATATTAGTTCTAGGATGTGTTTAGGGTATCATGGAAGCAAGGAGAGAGAGATAGAAAATACAAGGGATGAGCTTCTTCGTTGGTGTTCTTCTTCTAGCTATTTCTTCTAGTTTTCTATGTTTTTTTGTTTTTAAAATAGTTATATCTAGTTAATCTCTTAGCTAGGGCTAAGGGGTGAAACTTGTGGTTAATCTATAATTTTCTAGTTTATTTGATTTAATACAATAGTTTGAATGATGAATTATTTAGTTGATTTTATTTGAATAGAAGTATTAGTTTTAGTTAATCCTTTGATTCATTATTGACTCCGGGCATATTGAATGCTTAAAATTCTCTGAAATTGAATAGCTTAACTTTTGGGAAAGTATTGATCTATCGTTGACTCCGGGTACGGTAAATGCTTGGAATTTTCTGCGATCAATTACTTTGTTCTTCATGAGAGAACCGTTCAATTGAAGTTCATAACTTTATTGAGTTTTAATATATGAATTAACATTTTAATCTTCCGATTGAGAGGAATCATTATTCTATTCCAATTGAATTATAGAAGTTGAATCGATAAACTAGACATTGTAGATTGATTAGAAGTGGATCCTTATTCTATTATTTATTGTTTTTCTTATACTTCAATTCACTGGATTAAAAATCTAGATTTCATATTTTAGATTCTAGTTTTAAAGTGTCTCGAACTGTTTTATGTAATAGTCTATGTGGATCGACCTTGGATTCCCGAGTATATACTACATTGCAACCTTGCACTTGGGGTTGGCGAACACCAAGTGGATTACATGTTGCATTATATAATTATTGGGCGGCTCATCTGTGTGATAAAGTAACAAGGCCCAAGGGGGTGCTCTGCCTAGGATTTATTCCTAAAAGGTCAGGCACTGTGTGAAAAGGTAATAAGGCTCGAGGTTGTGCTCTGCTCAGAAATGATTTCGAAAAGGATGGGCAACCCACCGTAGGTGGTGTGGTGTGGTGACGAGACCCGATGACTATATTGTATTGTTGGGTGGTGACAGGACCCAAGAAGTTTCTTCCCACTATTGTTGAGAGTGGAGCTTCTTCCCACTATCACTACAAGAAATTCCATTTTTACCGACGAATGATTTCGTCGGGAATCAGTACAATTTCGTCGGGAAATCTTTTTCCCGACAAAATTTTTCGCGGCTAACATCGTCGCAGAAAGGCCGTCGGTAAAGGTTTTTACCGACGAAACAAATTTTCGTAGGTAATAATAAAACCATTACCGACGAAGAAATTCGTTGGGAAAAAATATGAATTTTTGTTAGAAATAAAAATGATATGTCGGTAAAAAAAACTTTTACCGACGAAAACGTTCGTCGGTAAAGGTTTTGCCGACGAAATATTTCGTCGGTAAAACCTTTCCGGGTTTATCACCGACGAAATATTTCGTCGAAAAAACTTTTTCGGGTTTATCACCAACGAAATATTTCGTCGGTAAAACTTTTCGTCTTTTATTGCTGACGAAAAATGTCGTCGGTAAATTTTTTTTTTATTTTTTTACCTACGAACAATTTCGTCGGTAATAGTATTTCCTGTCCCGGTTTCATTTGTTTTCAAAATTCAGGAAAATTCCTGATATACACCTGTAAAGAAACCTATACATTTTTCTCCTATTCACATCCACATACATACGAATAAACAGAAACTACACCATCCATACACAAATAATCCATTCCACATCCACAAACAAACAATATTCATCAACACACAAATACATATAAGTTAAAAGTCGTATAGTAAAAAAAAAATCAGGAAGATGAAGGCGGAGGTGGCGGGGCATCGGCGCCAAGGCGTGCAGCGAGAGCCTGAAACATCTCCTGCATCCGTCGCTCATGCTCCTGCCGCTCCTGCCGCAACTCCTCGATCCTCCTCTCCTGCTCTTCCCGTCGCCTCTCCTCCTCCTCCCTACGCCTCTGCTCCTCCTTCTCCCTGCGCCTCTGCTCCGCTCTCTGCCTCTCCAGGATTAGGATTAGGTTTACGCATTGGTTTATAGTTTCGGGTTCGGGATCGGGTTTAGGGTTAGGTTTTCGAGTTTGGGTCTAGGTTTAGAGTTAGATGAATTGAGTTTAGGTTTTGGTTTACCCGTAGCTTATAGGTTTTAGTTTTAGGTTTATGGTTTCGGGTTTAGGGTCTAGGTCTTGGAGACTCAAGCAACTCAAGGATAGCTCCGACGCACATCCGGGTCTGCTCCACACAAAGCGGGCCTGTCCAAATGGCCAGGCCACCCATATTGCTGTCCATAGGAAATGAACAGCTTCATCATCATGGTCATAACAGCGGTTCCTACCTTCCAGGGACCCCCGCTCAACACCCGGATAGCTCCAACGCACATCTGGGTCTGCTCCATTAATTTCGAGCTAATACATAAACACGGGCCTGTCCAAATGGCCAGGCCACCCATATTGCTGTCCATAGGAAATGGACAGCTTCATCATCATGGTCATAACAGCGGTTCCCACCTTCCAGGGACCCCCGCTCAACACCCGGATAGCTCCGACGCACATCCGGGTCTGCTCCATTAATTTCAAGCTAATACATAAACACGGGCCTGTCCAAATGGCCAGGCCACCCATATTACTGTCCATAGGAAATGGACAGCTTCATCATCATGGTCATAACAACGGTTCCCACCTTCCAGGGACCCCCGCTCAACACCCGGATAGCTCCGACGCACATCCGGGTCTGCTCCATTAATTTCGAGCTAATACATAAACACGGGCCTGTCCAAATGGCCAGGCCACCCATATTGCTGTCTATAGGAACAGGACAGCTTCATCATCATGGTCTAAACCGCGGTTCCCACCTTCCAAGGACCCCCGCTCAACATCAACATCAATCAACTACTCTTAATCACAAGTATCATGTTCGTCATCTAATTTGCCACTAAATGATAATATAATAAAATCAGTCGCCCATACAAGGATGGATAGATTGAAATGCTATCATTATTTCCATTTAAATGCCCAAGCCTAAATTTCGACAGCATCTCCCCCTATCTCTCCAGATATATTTATCTTACATTTCATTTTCACGTCAACTATCCACACATTGTGTGGATTAAATTGACAATGGAATTAAACATAAGAAACATATCTAGAGAGAATAGGAGAGTTACCGCACGAAACTAATGACAGAGCATGTAAATGACAAACAACGATAACATTCCAATCTATCCAATCTTGAACTGTCCAACATGACAATTTGGCAGATTTCTATACCTCCAAAACACACTTTATCTATGCTCGGCAATATAGAAATCTCCAAATGGGCTAACTGATTCTATTACACTACCATTTGTGGATAAAAAATAACTATTAATAATAAGCCAAATACATCCACAACATACATCCACATAAATCAACCACGGGTAGCTCCGACGCACATCCGGGTTTGCTCCAATAATTCCAGATACACAAGCACATGAAAATGACAGAATCATCAACACCATGAATCAAGTCTAATCAAATACCTAATGACTGCTATTTTCTGAACAAATAAGTATGTATGGGGCCCACCATGGGAATCGGATTGCGTGCGGAGTAACTCTGCACGCTCTTATCTCTTATCATGTAGAGTAAACTCAATTGGGCCCACCTAGAATGTATGTGATTTATCTATTCCGTCCTTATGTTTTTTCAGCTCATTTTAGTGGTTGAGCCCAAAATTTAAGCATATCCAAATCTCAAGTGGACCATGCCATGGTAAACAGTGAGAATAATGATTTCCACCATTCCCAGGCCCTACAGTGATCATTATTTGTCATCCAACCTGTTCATAAGATCACATGGATATGGATGAAGGGAAAACACAAATATCAGCTTGATCCAATACTTCTGTGTCCTCCAAGAATTTTTCAATGATAGACATTCAGTTCACACTTGTGGTGTGGTCCACTTTAGATTTTGATATGCTTTATTTTTGGGCACCATACCTAAAATTCCCTGCTAAGATGGATAGATGGAGTGGATAAAATACGTAAATCACTGTGGCCCCCACATAATTTACTCCACACATAGTGGACAGCGACGATCGCCCCACAGCCAGTGGACAGCGACGTGGGCCCCACAGCCCCACAGCCAGTGGACAGCGACGTGGGCCCCACAGCCACAGCCAGTGGACAGCGACGGTGGGCCCCACAGCCAGTGGACAGCGACGTGGGCCCCACAGCCAGTGGACAGCGACGGTGGGCCCCACAATTACGTATTTCATTTTTTTAATTTGTAAAACAAAAATTTGGATTTTAAATTTTAAAATCCCTAATTAGGGATTTTAATTTCGAAATCCCTAATTAGGGATTTACTAAATTAGTAGGCCCCACCAAATGGACGATGGAAACCGACAGCTAAGGTGGACCCCACATGCAATGGACGATGGAAACCGACGGTGGGACCCACATGCAATGGACGATAGAAAGCGACGGTGGGACCCACCCACATGCATTGGACAGCGATGGTGAGACCCACATGCATTGGATTTTGGGAGTGGGCCCCACAATCAACAACGAGGAGAGAGGGAGAAAGGGGAAATGGAGCAAGAAGGAAGGGGGAGAGGGTTACCGGAGGAGGCGGCGGCGTACGGAGGCCGGTGGAGGCGAGTGGCTACCAGTGACGGTGGTGGGCTGGGGGGAGTGGTCGGCTGAGGCGGTGGGCCGCCGGTACGTTGACTGCCGGTGGTCGGAGAAGAGGGAGAGATGAGATGGGTGGGCCGGCCGCGCCCGCGAGAGAGAGAGAGAGAGGAGAGAGAGAGACAGCGAGAGTGAGAGAGACAGAGAGAAATGAGGGAGGCCCGATCGGGTTAGTAAAAAAAAGGACTTTTACAGATGAAACTTTTCGTCGGTAAAAGAGAATTTTTTGTCGGTAAAAGTTCTCCCTTTTCACTTAGGCGGGAATCAAACATTATTACCGACAGGCAATTTTCATCGGGGAAAATGACTTTTACCGACAAAAAATTTCGTCGGTAAAAGTCCTCTTACGCAGAAATCACATATTATTACCGACAGACTATAATTGTTGCTAAAAAACGACTTTTACCGACGAATATTTTCGTCGGTAAAAGCTAAATTTCTTGCTTTATTTTTTAGCGACGGGTATCTTCATCAGTAATAAACTTTTTACTGACGAAATTTAGAATTTCGTCGGTAAAAGTGTATGGCGGGTGTAATCCAACGCTGGCGGGAAACTTGAATGTATTTTACCGACGATTACTTTATTTCGTCGGGGAAATCGCTTTTTACCGACGAAAATAATTTCGTCGGTAATACTTTCGTCGGTAAAACTCCATTTTTTTGTAGTGTATATTATATTCCCAATGTGGTGACAAGACCCAAGAAGTAGTAGGGATACTTGGTAATGACCCTCATGTTGATCTAACCAAATTCATTATTAACTTGAATTATGATTCATCAAAATAGTAAAATTTGAAAACATCCACAACTATTTAAATCTTAAACAAAATGATTTGAAATTCAATATAAATCATCTAAATTTTTTAATCCAAAGCTATAAGTTCATCGTCCGTCAAATATAATAAACTTTTCCTATGGATCCTCCACTGATACTGCCTCATTTTTTAGTGTTTTCTTTAATGGATCAACTTGATTAACTGTATCTATGCGATTTTACCATCACTAAACCGTTAGCTGGCCAGGACCAATGAGTGAACCCATCATGGTTCATGCACAGTACAAGTAAAATAGTACACACAAGTACATATACAATAGAAAATATGCATATGGATGTGGGGTACGACATAAAGAACTTCTACCAAACTAGTCTTATACCTAATTTGGATAGCGAGTTTTAAGGTGGTAAGCCCCTGATCTCAAGTTAGTCCCCATACCTAACTGAAATCTTAACCACTACGAATAAGCACTTGATAGTTTAGTTACACATCTACCAAACCGAGTAAATAATGTATGAATGAATGTAGATGGAATGTAACATGTGTGCAAATGTATAGATGCATGCGATTCACCGTCTATCCAAATACTCCAAATAATAACATCAAGGATAGCCTCACATCCCTCTTGATAGAATTGAGGGATTGGCGCAATTCACCATTCCTCTACAATAGGTTCGTCACACTCTCTCCCCTACTCCTAACACTTATGCACATAAGGACATGAGGTTTCCCAATGGCCAAATGGGGTAACTGTCGGGTATTGTACCCTAGGGACCAATTGCCTCCCTAAGATGGAGAGTGGAGCTTCTTCCCACAAAAGAAGGTCTTCCCACTATATTGTATTCCCAATGTGGTGACATGACCCAAGAAGTAGTAGGGATACTTGGTAATGACCCTCATGTTGATCTAACCAAATTTATAGATGGTTCGATGTAGACTTGAAACCATATGGGCACCTCAGGGGACGTAGGAGTAACCTTCTTTTGTGGGAAGAAGCTCCACTCTCCATCTTAGGGAGGCAATTGGTCCCTAGGGTACAATACCCGACAGTTACCCCATTTGGCCATTGGGAAACCTCATGTCCTCATGTGCATAAGTGTTAGGAGTAGGGGAGAGAGTGTAATGAACCTATTGTAGAGGAATGGTGAATTGCGCCAATCCCTCAATTCTATCAAGAGGGATGTGAGGCTATCCTTCATGTTATTATTTGGAGTATTTGGATAGACGGTGAATCTCATGCATCTATACATTTGCACACATGTTACATTCCATCTACATTCATTCATGCATTATTTACTCAGGTTGGTAGATGTGTAACTAAACTATCAAGTGCTTATTCGTAGTGGTAAAGATTTCAATTAGGTATGGGGACTAACTTGAGATCAGGGGCTTACCACCTTAAAACTCGCTATCCAAATTAGGTATGGGACTAGTTTTGTAGAAGTTCTTTATGTCGTACCCCACATCCATATGCATATTTTCTATTGTATATGTACTTGTGTGTACTATTTTACTTGTACTGTGAATGAACCATGATGGGTTCACTCATTGGTCCTGGCCAACTGACGGTTTAGTGATGGTAAAATCGCATAGATACAGTTGATCAAGTTGATCCATTAAAGAAAACACCAGAAAATGAGGCAGTATCAGCGGAGGATCCATAGGAAAAGTGTATTATATCTGACGGACGATGAACTTACAGCTTTGGATTAAAAAATTTAGATGATTTATATTGAATTTCAAATCATTTTGTTTAAGATTTAAATAGTTGTGGATGTTTTCAAATTTTACTATTTTGATGAATCATGATTCAAGTTAATAATGAATAAGGTTCCAAATGAGTAAACTGTAGTAGAATAGTTAAAGTTTTGTGATAGTTAGGAGCTTATGAGTATGAATGGTTATGATGATTTGAATGTGATGTAAAATGGTGAATGAATGTGGATGTAGACTTAGAACACATATAACTATATGCCTCAGAAAAAAAGGGTATGAATAGATGATCTTAGTACACTTTGTGTACAAGTTATGGTCAGTGACTCGAATTTGAGGGTGCACACTCTGTATCCGAATTACAAGGTGTGACATGTTGTGATAGCTTAGAGTGCTTTGCATTTGGTTAAAAATCAAGTCTATCATACAAGGTTCAAACAGATGATGTCCAATATCATTATATTCGAGAGGTTATCTCTAAAGGTACAATGTTATTACAAAAGATTCACACTAATAACGTAGAGGATATAATGACTAAGCATATTATGAGAGTGAAGTCTCTTTGGTGCCGGATTTCTCTTGAGCTTGGTATTGCTTAGCAATTTATGACGCTTGGCCAATTATTACTCAAAGATCTTTTATTTTTGTGCCACGGGAGAAATTAGTCTTTTTAAAGGATATTGACATGGGAAAGCGACTCATAATTGGACAGGAGGAGAAATTTTTTGCTACACCCACAAGTTAGCTATGCTAGCTGCACCCGGTGTAGAAATGACCCCACCTTGATGTATGTGTTGTATCCACTCCGTCCATCCATTTTGCCATATTATTTTAGGGCATGACACCAAAAATGAGGCAGATCGAAAGAACAAGTGGACCCAGCACAGAAAATAGTGGGGATTGAACGCCAACCATTAAAAACTTATTGGGGTCTACTTGAGCTTTGGATCTACCTCATTTTTTTGTTTCATGGTCTAAATTGATCTGGAAAAATGGATGGACGGCGTGGATACAACACATATATCAAGGTGGGGTGATTGCTACACCCGGTGTAGCTAGCGCAGCTAACTCGTGGGTGTAGCAAAATTTTTCTCGGACAGGAGTATGATATTAAGAGAGGCCAGGAGTAGAGGTGGGCACAAACCAAGCTAGCTTGAAAGCTCGGCTCGGCTTGGTTTGAAAAAGCTCGGCTTGGATTGGTTCAAATGGAAGTTCAAACCAAACCAAGCCTCGGAGTCAAGCTCGTTTGAAAAAACAAACCAAGCTCAAACTAGGGCAGTACCGGCTTAGCTCGGCTCGAAGCTCGATTTGTTTCGGCTTGGTTTGATTCGGCTCGTAGATTGTAAGCTCCCTATTTCTAGTGGTGTGATCCACTTGAGCTTTGGATATGATTCCATTTTGAGATCATGTCCTAAAATGATATGTAAAACAGATGGACAGCATGGATAATACATAATATATACATGAATACACACAATTTCCTTGTACTCTTAAAATTATGCTCATGTACTTTTGTTTGGAAAATACTCTTACATGTCAATTTTGAAGTTGCACTCCTTCGGAGGATGTTAAACATCATATAGGAAGATATCTTTGTACTTTTTTTCTCACCTTTTAGATTCTTTTCTAATTAAATAAGCAAGCAAAAAAAGTGCCGCTGCCCGTTTGAACTCAGCCCCCCCCCCCCCCATTCGAAATTTTTGATCAAACCGACCAAACTCAGTCCGCATGGGTTGTAACCCAAACCAAGCCGATCCACAAACTACAGTTGCACAAAAACAAACCAAACCAAACTAGGGCCAACTCGGCTCGGCCCGGATCATTGCACACCTCTAGCCAGGAGTCTCTCTCTCTCTCTCTCTCTCTCTCCCCCCTCTTAGGTCGTAGAATACGTGAACCTAGTTTCAATGACATCAAACGTTTTTGCAGGCCTAGCTACACAACACATACAACAAACTACATGCACACATGTAAACCATCCGTTACACACGACGATACGCAAACCTTCAAATAGTACCATTCTCCTTATTCCACACAACAGGTACACAAAGTGCAGACCACTCGCTACACCCTTGGAGAAACTAGGTAGACTAATATGCAAACCTTCAAATACAATTCTCCTTATTTCACACAACAGCTACACAGGCGCAGAGCACCCACTGCAGCTCAGAGAAGTTGGGTAGACTACTTACTACTATGCAAACCTTCAAATATCATTCTCCTTATTACACACAACAGCTACACGCGTGCAGAGCACTGGCTGCACGCTCGGAGAAACTAGGTAGACGACTAATATGCAAACCCTTCACTGCTTATTCCATACAACAGATACACAGGTGCAGACCACCTGCTCCACGCTCGATGCCACCTTCTCCACCTTCTCCACGCTCGATGCCACCTTCTCCACGCTCGAGCATGCAACTGCCGACAGGAAAGGTACATCTGCATTTTTGTCACTGCAGTAGAGGCATGGGTGCTGCTCGAACCCTTCCGACTGCAATATAACCCTCACAAGTGTCACCAACATCCTATTGCTGATCACCCCTTGGTGCGCCCTCAACACCTTCTGGACTGCGTTGCTGAATGCGCCGTATGCTTCCGAGCCATCGCGGTTCGGATTCATGTCCGCCGACCTCTCATCCTCCTGGCAGCCGCTGAGCAGGATCCCATTGTCGAGCCCCACCGGCTGAAACGAGTGGGATTGGAAGTTCTTTCCATGGTATTTGGCACTCACCTCGTCCCCAAAGGTCGCCGTTAAGAGCATGCTGGGAGCTTCAACGGAAATATGGCCGGAGACCGAGATGGAGGACAGGTAACTAAGGATTGAAGCGAATGAGATGAATCTCGGCCGTTCGTGGGGCCTATGACTAGGGCGGGTTCCGCGATCAGATACATGGGGTCCGATCTGCTCTCTCTCCTTGTCAATGAGGCCGCCGCTATGGCACGAGTCAGAAAGCATGGTGAAGCTTGCTCCCTCCGGCAACCGGTTAATCAGAATCCGAAAGTCAACGTCTGGAAGGAGATTTCAATTCCCGTTATTTAAAGGAGCTATGTATCTATTAGCTAAAAATTGCCTCCTAAAGTAATTTGCTTGTCTTTTCACTCTGTTATCGATTTTAAGCAGACAAAGTGGCCGTAAATGTTCTTGAATCGCAAGTAGCTCGAGGGTGTTTTTGAGAAATCCACTCTTTTTCACATGTAAATCATTTTATGGTATGAGCCTAAAAATGATATCAATCCAAAGCTGGAGTGGACCACACAACGGAAAATAGTGGAGATTCTAAGCCGTCCATCAATTTTTTTAACTCATTTTAGGACGTATGACCAAAAATGAGCCGGATCCAAGACTCCCATGGGCCGAACTAAAGGAAAATGTGGGTAGGGAAATTCCTGCTGTTGAAACCTACCTGGGTCGACAGTGATGTTTATATGTCATCAACACCTGGGGTTAACTAAAAACACAAATATTTTGAATCGGTGGCCCCATGAATATTTCAAATATGGCACCATGCATATTCCATCCAACCGGTTCATCATGTCTGAATCATGAGAACTAACAGATTCCATAAAATTCAGCATGATCTAAAACTCAGACGGCGCACAACACACGGACTTAGACGTTTTATGCGTATTTACTTTGTTTCCCATTGTGTGGGCCATTTGAGTTTGGATCGAGCTGGATTTCAGCGTCAACGGTAAACATAGGAAGTCACACATAATGAACGGAGCGGATGTCATACTAATAACATGGTGGACACCGAAGAACTCTTGCGTGCACACAAGAGGTGTTACGGAGGATTCGGGTCCCGAACGCAACCCAGTCTTTACTTTTGGTGCTTATATGAGTGATCCCCATTACCTACAGCAGTTCGTTTGCTTAGGTGAGCATTCAGCCCTCTTTCTTCCCACTAGCATGTCACTTGGTTCGGAGCCATGCAATTTCCGGGGCCCGACATGAATATCATCCAGTATAAAAGGTAATTCGGTCCATTAATCAGGCGGGTCAGATTGTCAAAATCAATGGACAGGCAACGGTCGGATGAACATCCAGGTCTGGCTCACCTAATGAGTACATTGGGATGGTTATCGGGACAGATGATCTTCATCGTGGGGCTGACTTTCTTCACGGTCCAGATATGTGACACTGGTGAAAAAGACAGGGCTGAATGTTAGGTTATCATTCAGCCGGCTGTAGGGATCAGTTCTCGCACGCACCCTGCATAATATTGTAAAGGCACTGTTTACGAACGTGGACTGCATGCATGTAGGCTGTAGCAAAGTCGTCACAAGATGGCACTCTGTGGGCCCCGCCATGCTGTATATATTTTATCCACCCCGTCCATCTATTTTTTATCATTATTTTAGGGCAACATACCAAAAACGAGCCAGATCCAAATCTCAGGTGGACCACCCCACATGAAAGAAAGTAGGCCTTAGGACGGCCAATGTGTTTATTTGTCATCCAACCTGTTGATTAGATCACATAGACCTTGATAAATAAGTATCTCAGTGCGATCCCACACTTTTATCAACCCCAAAAGGTTTTTTTATGGTGGACGTCCAATCACCATTATTGCCTGTGGTGTGGTCCACCTGAGATTTGTCCCCGCGTCTTTTTTTTTTTTTTTTTTTTTTCCTCATGCCCTAAAATGAGCTGGAAAATTTGATGGACTGCGTAGATAAAATAAATCCACATGAGCGTATGCACCATCTTTATATCCCAAATGGATATCAAGTGCTCCGATCCGATTCGCTCTGAGTTCATATAATGCGGATTCGGTTCTTAAAATAGGTCTGATTAATTAAATGGACCAGATTTGGATTCACAGATTGGACTTGAAGCTGGATCCAATTGAATCTGATCCACATCCGAATTGTCACCTTACTGTATGTTATATCCATGCCAGCCATCCGTTTTCCAAATTATTTTAGGCCACGTCTCAAAATTGAGACATGTGTCAATCCCAGGTCGACCATATCATAATAAATAATGGGATTTGAATCATTTTGCTACTAAATTAAATATGTTATATTATATAATTTTTTAAATTTGTGATGGGGTGGATTCGGACCTAGATCCGACCTAAATCCAATAGTTATATGGATTTTGGATCAAAAATGTATCTAACTATTTATAAATGGATCGGATATGGATATCACCTTTTAGATTCAAATCTGTCTACGGGTTTTCAGACTTGGAGCTGGATCCAAATGGATCCGATCCAGATCCGACCCATTGAGAGCCTGCATAACACCCATCTTAATAACCTCTGGGAATGGACGGTGGAAGGCCGACCATACACCTGAGTCTCGAACATAATATTTCTCAAATCTTATTCGTCGTACCCGTAATGAGATTGAAATCGCATGGGACGATCGCTTCATCGTACTTCCTGGGCCCATCCCCAGGCACTGGAATGAGAGTCCCATGCCCACTGTTGTGGAAGAACAAGATGTCCCAAGGCACAGCCAGATCAATCATATGGCCAAGCACTTTCTTGATGTTGGCTCCCGTGGGCCTGGTCGGCGAGTCAGGTGCTCCATCATCGGTCAAGAGCTCAATGTCCTCCGGCCTAAAGCTGAAGCGGTCAATGAGCACAGCCCGCATGGCTTTTACGTCGTTTATGCACCCATGCAGCTCTTCTGGGGTGTGGGCGTAGTTGCACCCCACCAAGGTGGCTAATCTCTTCACCATGATTTCTTATAAAATGCACTGATCTACGATCCCGCTCTGCCTGTAATCTCTGACATCTGCACCTTATATGGACCATTCTCATTTGGTAAATTACTTAAATGCCCAACCCTACATTTCTATTTATTAGGGCCCACAATGGATTTCTTATCATTATAAAGAGTTACTTTTGTTAAGCCATCCTAACCAGTTCACACATGGCTTGGAATAAAGGATATGGCTAAAAAATAAGGAAAAGTCAGAGATGGATTGGATCATTCAATCAGTGTCATTTTTGGATGGTATCCGACTTAATAGACCGTTCAGATGTATCAATCGATAGATTGGACTGTTCAAGTGACCGAATGCAAATAGGAGCACCATATATGACTAATGGTCGGATCAGATATCAGACACGTACCTTGTTCCCACGTGCAGAGGGTGTTCACTTTGAAAGTACACCCGAGCGGTTGCGATTTGCATTCCACATCACATTGACTCTCCTCGTATGGGATGCAGTGAAGAGCGGATTAGGTGCGGCCCTGACCGTGGGAGCCACCTTGATGTACGTATTGTACATCCG
The DNA here is from genome assembly GCA_003013855.2 of Liriodendron chinense. Taxonomy (NCBI): domain Eukaryota; kingdom Viridiplantae; phylum Streptophyta; class Magnoliopsida; order Magnoliales; family Magnoliaceae; genus Liriodendron; species Liriodendron chinense. The sequence continues at coordinate 323,144 of ML058571.1, forward strand.
TGCCGTTCATCCTTTTTTTCATCTCATTTTAGGGTATGAACTGTTCATCCGTTTTTCCATCTCATTTTAGGGCGTGAACCGAAAAGTGAAGCAGATCTAAATCTCATGTGAACCACACCATAGGAAAAAATGATGACTGAATGATCACAAATAAAAACTTTCTAGGGCCCACCGTAATGTCTATTTTCCATCCAACCTATTGATTAGGTCACACATAAATAGATGAAGGAAAAAAATATCAGGTTGATCCAAAACCTTTGTCACGAGTTTTTAATGGTCAATCACGAATATCTTCCTGTAGTGGACCACACCGTGAGTCATTTTATTAGCTCAAATGATCTATTAAAAGGGATGGACGATATGGATGTATAATACAATCATCAAAATGCGCCCCATGGTCAGGCCATACTATGTTGTGTAGGGTTATACACAATTCAATTTAGGGTCAATTTATTGAATCGAATTGAATCAAATAAATCGAATGAAATCGGATCATTCTACAAGATAAATTCAATTCAATTTAAAAAAAAAAAAATCAATTTCAATTCATTTCAATATTCAGTTCTGATTGAACGAATTGAGTCGTTTTGTATCAAATTGAATCAATTGATCGAATCAAATTTTGTGTGTGTGTGTGTGTGTGTGTGTTTGTATAAAGAGAGAGAGAGGGAGGGAGATTTTCACATTTTTTTTCACTCGGGACCTACATTTGCCTCTCACTTTGTTATAGCCCACCAGATATTTGGATCAGGCTAAGAACTTAGCCTTAAGGTTTTCATGAGGTGACGCACCACATGGACGGTCTGAATTTTGGGGCCACTTTACGTGTTGAAAGTTTGCACGAACCCATCATGCGAAACCATGTGCATGAGGGTTCCACTCAGCTAGGACCCTGAAAATAGCGACTGAGCAATGTGAGTAGGACGCTGACCATGGGACCCACCTCTACCTCGCTAACTTTTTTTTCTTCGTTTATCATGTGTCTATGGTATGAAAAATGATATCAAGAAGATTCGATCTAATAATTATACAATTTTTACTTGTACAATTTTGATAAAAGAAAAGTTAATAATAATAATAATAATAATAATAATAATAATCAAGATTAAAGAAGTTATGAAGAATGATATCTAGCTAGAAAATTTAATCTAATAATTATACCATTTCTACTTGCACAATTTTGAAAAAACGTTATATAATGAGAAATGTTTTAGTGCTCTCATTGCATTATAAGTTATAGTATTCCTAGTTGCATTGGTTCTCTCGGATAGTTCAATTGATCGATTTGAACTGTTCATTAAATCCAAGATTAATCCTGCTAATTATGATATTCAATTCACATTATGCGAAAAATCGAATCGAATCGAAAAATTCATCAATTCAATCTTATATAGATCTTTAAAAAAATTGGGGTCAATTCAATTTCAATTGGAAATTTCAAAATTGATATCAATTCAATGTCAACTTCAAATTTGAAAAATTGGGATCAATTCAATATTAATTTCATCTAAAATCGAATTGATCAAATCGATGTGCAACCCTAGTGTTGGGTGAGGCTGGGGTCATACGTAATCCCTTTCGGATGTGGTGATATTAAGAAATGAACCACGCTAGGGTGGATCACACAGGTGCTTTGCACTCACATCCCCCCCCCCCACCCCCCCCCCCCCCCCAAAAAAAAAAAAAAAAACTACTTGAATTATGGGATATAGCAATGCAGAAACACAAGCAAACAATCAAACCACATGACACAAGAGATTTTTTACATGGAAAATAAAAACCACGGGACCTTGTCCAAACAAACAATCCACTATGAATAAAGAACTATTTACAACCGATCACAAGCACAACCCACTTGGATCAAACCTTTTTCACCAACGCAGGAATGGATAAACAATAAAAGCAAATGAAACTGAGAGATCTCACAGAGCACGAGGACGTAGAAGAACCCGAGATGTCGTCTGTGCTGTGATCTCCTTCACTAGCAAAAACCTCCCCTTCTAAGAAGCTTCATCCCTCTCTTTCTCCTCCTCTTTCTTTCTCTCCCTCTCTCACCTTAGACGTGTAAACCTCATATTAGGATGCTTAGGTCTCAAATTGGAAGCAATTATATAGCTTTACGCGAATGTTGGAGCCGAAATATGAAATTGCGGAATTGTTCTCCGCGCATGGTAGGGAGCCCGACCAAAGGCAAAATTGTCCAGAGAGTTTAGAGAAAAAAACATCTGAATTTAGGGCGCTTAACCAAACCTGGTAGGGCGCTCTACAAGGGCTTCGAGCGCCCGATAAACATAAGGTAGGGGGCCCGACCACCACAAAAAATTGTCCAGAGACTTCTGGACCTTCCGGGGCGAATTTCGGTCTCCCGACCACCACCGGGCTGCACTCTCTCCCCTTCTCATAAGGAGGAACACCCCACCACATATTTAGGAATAAAAAATTGTAAAAAAGAATGCATACATAATAAGTTTTCATTTAATAAGCTTAAAAACATGTGCCATTTATAAAAAATCAGTCCAACCATCCCATCAATCCCATCTATCCATTCAACCATCCCGCCTTCCATTCAAACATCCATTAGTATTTTAGAATATCGACAACGCACGATATTTCGCTAAGAAGTCATCGACAACTGAAAAGGAGATGAAAGAATGTGGTCTCGATATTGCCCATGTTGTGTTATTGATAATATCGTTGTCAATTTGAACCATGCACCCATTACAAAAATTGAAATGGATTTTTTTTAATAAAGAGATTTTGACAATATTATCGAAATATCGCTGATACACTAGTGATATAAGTGTAACGCCCCGATTTTAGTTACTCGGATGTTGAGCCCGAGTTCTGAAAACTCGGGTGTAAACATTCAAAGATAACACATTTTACAGTGTAAATATTTTTTAAAACATCACAACGGAGTGAAGCTAAGTCATGAATATCCAACATAAGTCCAACTATACAAGTGGCGCCCATAGGACTTGTATAAATCACATGTCTCAATTAACATAAAGTACAAAGATACAAAAGCAATTAAACTACAATTGGTCTCTAGCTGCACTTATACATCTAACACCCCATCCAATGGCACCTGCATCAATTGATATGATTTGACAACGTCAAAACGCTATCATAATGAGGTAAAAATCCTCCAAAATTACCAATCATGATAACAGTTAAGTTATATACAATTGCAGATAAGGGATCATACATTAAATAATATATAGAATTCTAGGAGAGATGACATTTATAACAATTAAATTTAATTACATAAACAATTATAGGAGATAGAAAATCCAACAAAATCGTAAGTAGATTTTATGCAAATTGTAAATTAACATCACAACATCTACACACATCATTTTTCATTATTTTTCTCGTATAAATACATGGATGCATATCCAGCTGGCGAACTTCAAACCGACAATAACATGGCTCGTCACCAATTATCACCAATGTTACCCGCAATCCAATGCACTTCAAGCTGACAGTAATGTAGTTCGTCACCAACATCACCCGCAAATGTTATGCCATGATGTATATGATTAGTCAACTTCTATATATAATTCGATTTACCAGACAATTAATTAAAGCTCACAGTCACTATGGAGGGCATGTGCAACCCAGCATAGGCCGACGGCTCGGGCATTGCATCCCATAACACCATCTCTGGCCCATAAGACATTCACTATCATCATTTTAATACAACTTAACCAATTCAATCTCTATAATACTTTACAACTAGTAGACATCTATTCCATAAGTATATCCTACTATGTTAAGTTTGTGTCAAATTGACAACGAAATGACTTTCTTCCCAAACACCACTTGGACAACAAGTCCAATCAAGGACACCACAAGATAAATTCTACTAAATGGCAAACAAGTCATCCTCCAAAACACAACAGATATCATTTCACAACAAAACCTCCAAATTGTCATCCATGTTATATAGAAACGGTTCCATTTTTTTCAAATGACATCAACAGCGAACAATTTAAATGTAAACCATTCCAAGAATAATTAATATCGCAAAACAAAAATCGTGAGGCAATTGTTTGAACGTAAATATTTACATGTAATTCATTTCATTCACAAATTCAGCAAGTATTGAGATTAAAAGAAAACATTAACTTTAAGAAAGAAGGAAAGCTTGAAGGGTGAGAACCTCACCTGAAGCAAAATCCAATTGACTTGAATGCACGAAAGAGGGGGTTTTAAGGAAATTCAACCTTAGATAATGAGTTGACTCGCTTCGACTCAGCTCGACTATAACTCACTCATAACTTGGCACAATCCGAATTTCTACTTCTAGAAGATACGATCAATTATGCTAGATTGGTCCTAAATCGACATAAACCAAATCGCAAACTAGGTATAATCAATTACCTCACATTCTACATCAAAAGAGACTCCAACGATCACTGAGATACTAACTCGGTGGCACAGTAACACACGATAGCTAGGTAAACTGATTTTTACCCAGATTCAACAAAATCAAAGGTTGAAGATAGAAATTCACCACACTGATCACAGTCCTGGAGGCAACAACTCGATTGAACAAGGTCCGACCTAGGTCCTAACCCGGATCCAACTCAATGAAAAGGGGCGAGTCAACACAACATCAACTCAGCTGCAAGACCCCACCATCACTCTGCTTCTCTACTTCCACCTCCTAAATTTCTTGCTTCCTCTTCTTCTACTGAGAAATGTGCATCAAGATCTGAACAAATTAAAACTCCTAGTGAACTGCGTGGACGACTCGAACAACGACTCAGCGCCCGATTTGCAGCTGAGCACGGAAAATCAGCTTGACTCGATCGAATTGATGCTTCAGTGGACCGCATCCGATCCAAATGAAGAACTCCAAGATCACCTACAAGTTGGAGACTAATCTGATGAACAATTTGAATCAAGATTCAAATATTAACCGAGAATGTGCAGCGGTGCAGATTTGGCTTAGAAGACAATCTTTTCTAATGGCGATTCTCCATTCGATGATGATATCAATGCGTTGAGGCTTCTGGAAGGCGTGGATTCCCTTTGCGAAGCTCGGAGGAAGAAGATTTTGTAGTTCTTCAGAGGTTCACCTGGTAATTTCAAAGCCGATTCTCGAATGTTGAAGCATCTGGCCGGAAAAATCGGAGTATGCGATCCGATCTGGATCTCTAGCTTCCTAGCACAAGACAGATCAGGAATGGATGGTCTGGATGAGATAAGAGCTAGGGTTTCTGTTGCTGGAAGCAAACCGAGCAAGAGAATAGAAGGCATTTTCTATTTATATGGAAATCATCTCGAACCCTAATCCGGGTGATTGAGGATAAATGGATAGGGTTAACTTAGAATAGGTTGTTTTCAGTTACTAAGAACGAACTAGATTGGTTCGTTTCAGTATGACACGGATTGCCAACTTGGCGATATCCAGATTTAGAAAATTACCTCAACGCGGCTCCTTTTGGACTGACATTCATACGTGACTAGTGGCCCCCACACGACGATACATGGTTGGATGGAAGGACACCAGTTATAGAAAATGAACGGTTTGGATCTCCAAATGGTAGGCCACATCGATCGCAATCGAGTGGTTAACGGGCTGCTGGAAAAACATATTCTATTTGGACAGTTTGACTTCAGAAGCCTGATGCATCAATGGAGACAAAGATCGTCACCAAGGTTCTCACATGCCCCCATGTCCCAATCGATTGGACCGATCGGATCATCCATTAGGGTGATGATGGTGGTCCACCAGATGGGAAAGCGGTCGGCCGTCCATTCAAACAGTCCGCTTGGGCGGGACTGACGAAAGAGTGAAGGAAATCTCTCTTTTTTGAGAGAGATTCGGTCAAACCAGGTTTGACCTGGATTTCTGGTCCTGTGCAGCACGGGTGCACACACGGTATGGAAGTGGGATCCACAGTGACGTGCAGATACATCCACACCGTCCATCAGCTTCCACTGGGCTAATTAGGTCATCTGACCAGAGATGTGACAGATCCAAATCTCAAGTGGGCCATACTTAGTATTTGTGGTTAACTGCCAATTTCCAACCACTGACAGTTATATTGCTTCCGAATCTATTTTCAACGGTTAAAAATCCTCAAAGAGCATCAATTACAAAACAAGTTTACTATATGAGCCATATTCCTAACTACTAATTGGTTTTGTAGATTAAATGGTTCAATCTACATAGATTAGTGTGTCCATTTTTAATTTCTCGAAATTCCAATTATTTAAATTATAATAATGCTTGATTATCCTAATTTTTGAGACTTTAAGTAGATTTTGCACAATTAATTATCTATCTTTAATAGTAACACTCAAGTACTTGAAAAGTACCCAGTATCCTTAAAATGAATTTCGTCCCGAAATTCAGTTACTACTTCTAAACGAATGCACAAGGATGATTCATTCCACGGTATTTAATTTCCCACCCTTATCTTAATGAGGTAAATTCATGTGTACCAGTGTAACTAAATGCATGTACCTGGCTAACTAAATTGGGTTATGACAATCTAACATGAACAAAAATAAGAATAACATATTTCTCGGTGGTTTTAGTCATTCACTATTTTTCCTGTCAAGTAGATTTGTATATAGGAGGGTACACAACTAGTTTCCTAAACCAAAGTTACTACAATAAGTGATATTTGGAATTTACACAATCGAAAATATTGACGATACATTGAGATATCAATACATTGGCAATACAAGCGACACCCAAAATTTACACGATTGAAATATCGATGAAACATTGACGATATCAATACATTAGCGATACATCGATACCTAGAATTTCTGATACTACTAGTGTTATTGGTATCACTATTAGTATTATCGTTATCATTGAGATGAAGATAGAGATAATATCAGAGATATTTCGAACGATAGTTGTGATGACTAGTAGTCTTGATAGACAAGATTGTAGATGAGTTACTCATATTATCCTACAGATACTTTGGTTAACTATTCAGATGCTTTCTTCAAAATTATAAAGCATGTTTTAAAAAATATTTTTTAAAATAAATCAATGGTTTAGATCTCCCTAAGGGTTGGATATTATGATAAGGGCATAGCAATGGACTCCACTAGAGTTGTGATTATTTGAATGGGCATGGAAGCTTCCTAAACGTGTGGAGCCGTATAGGAGGCTAAGTTTTTGTGGATTTTAAACTCCTCCATCCTACATCTATTTAATCAAGATTGGGTCTCCAAACTAACACCGTCTGAAGCTCTCTCTCCTATCCTATTGCTTTCTTAAAGGTGTAAGGTGTGGAAGATCTTGACAATTGCCTTTGGTAATGGTTTCACAGATAGTTATGCTTTCAATTTAGTTATTTGATTTTCATACTCGATGCATTGTTTGATCCTCTTCTATTCGGCAATTTCAATTTACCGTTGAACCTTTAAATACCATTCTCTTTAATTATGACTAATATGTGAACCTTCAAAGACTATTCTCTTTATTTCATAGAATGGCTACATATGTAGACTACCCGCTACACACTTACAAGCCATTTGGCAGCCTGTATGTAAGGGTATTTGAATGTATTCCAAATCCAAAACCTACCTTTTTGCTTTAGGCAACAAAACAGAGAGGATCTGGATTCTAGACTCATCACAATCGTTTCAATCATTGGAGACGTTCAAATTGAGATGGAGAATCACACAGGAGTTAGCAGCGCACATGGACCCTACTATAATGTTTATGTGAAATTCACTTCGACCACCCGGTGCTTCACCCAAATTAGCCCCATCCATGATTTAGGCAAACCACAAGTTGGAAATAGTATACAAGCAAGGTGGACCCTCCAAACTATTTTCCATGGTGTGGCCCACCTCAATCATGAATTGGCATATTTTTTAAACCTAGGCCAAAGTTTTCGTGTGGCATCTAATGGTTGGAGTAGATTTCACATAACTATCACAGTGGGCATTTCTCTCCCACCTGTTTCTTTTGGTGTAGCACACTTGAATCACAAACTAGCTTGAATTATTGGCCCTAGGTATAATGTTGGATGAGCCATCTAATGGTGAGAGTGGAGTTCATGTACACATCACCGTGGCCCCTACATGGATTGACTTTGACCCAAAACCTATTTCACCCATTGAAAAGTAAACGATTGCAAGTTTGTGGGCCCACTTTTATAAATCTAAGCTTGAAAGTACCTCAATTTTTAACCAAAGTCTAAGTTTTGATGGGCCTATTACATTGACTATTTACAATGTTAGACATGTACACCATTTTGGAATATCGTAAATGATTTAGTTAATCAAATTCAAACTTCTATAAATATAATATAGATTCTAATGCTTTCATAATGCAGGACGCCAAAATTGAGGATTCCAAATAGATTGGATTTCAATGATTTTGGTATATCGAATCAAAGGCATTCCGAACACAAGCAACAAAACAAGGCCTTAGAGAAATATGTAGACAACTTATATGCAAACCTTCGAACACCAGTCTCTTTATTCCATACAATAGTTACATAGGTGCAGACTACCAGCTACACGCTCAGAGAAACTGGGAATACAATAATATGCAAACATTCCAAACACGATTCTCTTTATTCCACACAACAGCTAGACAACGTGCAGACTACGGCTGCACGCTCGGAGAACCGACGTAGACTACTAATATTATGCAAACCTTCAAACACCATTCTCTTTATTCCATGCAATAGGTAGACAGCGTGCAGCAGACTACCTGCCGCACGCTAGAGAAACTACGCAGACTACTAATATGCAAACCTTCAAACCCCACACAACAGGTGCACAAGTGCAGATCACCCGCTCTTCACCTCTAGGGTGTGCCCAAGAAAGGCTTACCCACATTCTCGTCACTGCAGTAGAGATTTGGCTGTTGATGGAACTGTAGAGAGCCCAACAATGCCCTCAGAAATGCGAATACCTCCCTATTGGTGGTCGGCGCCTTGTGCAGCATGTTGAGCGGCGCGTTAAACAATGTCTGGATCCCAAAGGTGAACGCCCCGAATGCCTTCGACTTATCGCCGTTTGGATACACTTCCACCGATTCCTGGTTCGCCTTCGAGCTGCTGAGCAGGATCCCTTTCTCGGGTTGGAACGTGCCGGATTGGGATCTCCCTGATGTGAATTCGACCTCCATCTTTGCGCCAGTTTTGGGAAACCGTTTGGGATCAAAGGGAATGGTTTTCCGGTGGAAGTAGCCACCATCAGGGACGTCGGACTTATCATTGGATGGAATCAGACCATTCATGTCAAAGAGGCCGCCACTGTATGACGAGTCGCAGACAAAGGTGAACATTGCTCTCGACTGTTCGACTAAGAGCCGGAAGTACTCAGCTGGAAGGGGATTCCGTTCACGTTAGTTGCAGTATTTTTACCAATAAAAAGGGTATTTCTAACACGCGTGATGTTACGTATGCACGAATCGAATTTTTACAACACCTGTTGTACGTGTTGTGCGTCTGGCATGTAATCCGTCCATCGGTTGAGATCATCTAAGCTAGACCATTCTGCCAAAAACGAGCCCCACCCAGAACTGGGGTGGGCCACTTGCATGGAGCGCACAATGGTGTATATATTGGATCCAATCCGCTCATCAGGCCGGGCTCACCACGCGGACCTAGAGTCAGTGTGGCCCATCTTAGTTTTGGATCGGGCTGCATTTCGGGATGTACGGTGAACATAAGAAGGCACTCATTGATGGGTGGAGCCGAACTCACACACATAACAGAGCTCATGTGCACGCCACAACATGTGTTGTAAGTAGAGTGGTACACTAGTCAAACCGAGTTGAGCTTGGCACAATTCAGCTGGGTTCGGCCAGCAGCCAACCTCAGCTCGTACTCTGCTCGGCCTGTCCAGCTTGACTTGGTTCGGGCCAGCAGCTTGAGCAGAGTTTGAACTGAGTTCAAATACGAGTGGGAGATGAAGCTTTCAAGCCTAGCTCAAGTTCAAGCATCCGAGTCAGGTCAATTAGGGTGAAAATAAACTAAAGGATTGGGTATATATATATATATATATATATATATATATATATATATATATATATATATATATATATATATATATATATATATATGGAAAAGGTACATGTGCTCGACCTCATGGGATGTTCCCGTGAGGTCGAGCTTAGTGGGACCCACTATGATGTGCATCAGACATCCACACCATACATTTGGTGAGTTCCCTATAGCTTACGGGATATGCTAAAAATCAGTTGTATCCAGAATTCAAGTGGGTCATACCAACTAAAGCAGTGTAAAATCATGCCTACAACATCTAAATGCACTTGTTGGAGCCCACCTGAGTTTTGGATACCGTTGAAACTAGGTATGACCTCTTGTTTAAGTGGGACAGTCTAGATTTCTCAACCACATCTCAGCCGATCCTATAAATGCTTATAAATGTTTCAATGGGTGGATATTTACTCTTAAATGTTGTTTATGGTGTGGCCCACCCAAGTCATGGATTGACCTTAGTTTTAGGCTCATGGCCCACCACAAAATTATGCATCTGACTGATAGAGTGGATGCGCATCACACATCACAATGGGACCCACACAACTCAACCTCATGGGAACTTCCCATGAGGTGGAGTGCATAGTACCATTTTCATATATATATATATATATATATATATATGGAAAAGGTACTATGCGGTCGAACTCATGGGAAGTTCCCATGAGTTCGAGTTGTGTGGGCCCCACTGTGATGTGTGATGAGCATCCACTCCATCAATCAGATGCACCATTTTATAATGGGTCATGGGACTAAAACTCAGGCCAATCCATGACTTCTGTGGGCCACACCATAGACAACAGTTAAGAGTAAATATCCACCCATTGAAACCTTTATGACTGTTTATAGGATGAAATGAGTTATGGTTAAGAAATCTAGCCCATACATTGTGTGTGTCCCACTTAAAAAAGAGTTCACACCACACCAAGTTTCAACCATATACAAAACTCAGGTGGCCCCCAACAAGTGCTTTTAGATGTTGTAGGCATGATTTTACATTGTTTAAGTTGGTATGGCCCACTTGAGTTCCGGATATAGCTGATTTTTCAGATATATCATAACCAATAGGGGACCCATCAAATGCATGGTGTGGATGTCTAATATACATCATAGTGGGGCCCACACAGCTCGACCTTATGGGAAGTTCCCATGAGGTCGACCGCATAGTAACTTTTCCCATATATATATATATATATATATATATATATATATATATATATATAGTGCGGATCATCTGTGCTGAAGGCACAAGAAATTCCAGCGCCGTTCCTTCTCATTGGTCCACGTCATCCTAGAGGACTCTGGCTGACGAGATACGCGGGATTTCTCTCTTCGAAATATTAAGGTGTGGAACTTCTTTGGGTTCCACAATGATTTATGTTTCATATCCACACCGTCCATCAATTTTGATTCTAGAGCTTGAGCACAAAAATGAGCGATATCCAAAGCTCAAGTAAACCCTGGCAAAGAAAGTAGCCGATATTGAATGGAAACCGTTGACACCTTCCTAAGGTCTACCATTACGTTTATTTGCTATCTAACCTCTTAGTAATCTTACACATACCTTCATGGAGGGAAAACACAAATATAAGCTTGATCAAAGCCTCCTATGGCCCCAATAAGTTTTCAAACAGTAGGCATTCAATTCAGTCTATTTCTATAATATGGCCTAGTTCCATAAAATGGTATGAAAAAATGGATTGACGGTGTGAATCTGATAAATACATCATAATAGGGCCCACTGAAGTTTCACATGTAAATACTTCCGACTTTCTTCTCTCACGGGAATGTGCTGCACCACGTGAGCATATTAGGTGAGACCCCGGCCTCACCCAAGACCGTGCAGCCCTTACAGTGGTGCCCACCTTGACATGTGTATTCTATATCCACCCCGTCCATCCATTTTTCTAGATCATTTTAAAGAAGTATCGAAAAAAAATGAAACAGTGGTGGCTTACCATTACCTATGCCATAGGAAATAGTGGTGACTTACCAATAACGGACCACAAAAGTTTTGTATCATGCTTATATATGTTTTTTTTTTTTCCTTTTCATCCAATCTTATGTGAACTTATCAATAGATTGGATGTCAAATAAAAACCATAGAAACATTAAGGTGATCCCTATGAAGTTTTTAACAATAGAGTGTTCAATATTCACCACTTTTTCCTAGAGTATGGTCCACTTGATAATTGGATATTCTTAATTTTTGGTAGAATGCTCTAAAATGATCTGACAATTCAGATGGACAAAGTGGATATAGAATAAACAAATCAAGGTTGGCCCCACGGTAAGGGTTGCACAGTCTTGGTCTCACCTCATCCGCTCCCCCGCATCAAACAGCAAGCCCTGGAGGTGTGAAATTTACGTGGGCTCCACAATGATGTATTTGTTAGATCCACACCGTCAATTCATTTTTTCAGATCATTTTAGGCTATGAACCCAAAAACAATGCAGATTCAAAGTTAAAGTGGACGACATCATTGAGGACAGTAGGAATTGATGCTACCATTAAAAACTTCTTGGGGCCACAGAATGCTCTTATCAAGCTGATTTTTTATTTTAATTTCATTCAGGCATGTGTGATCGTATGAATAGGTCGGATGGAAAATAAGCCATGATGTTGGCCCTAGTAAAGTTTCAATGGAAGTTTGTTTAATCCCCACTACTTTATGTGGTGTGATCCACTTGATGTTTGGATGTACTTCGTTTTTTAGATTGTGCTCTAGATTTATCTAAAAAAATTGATGGATGGTATAGATTTAACAAAAAAATCATAGTGGGACTCAGAACAAAGTTTCAAACGTTAAAAAACGGTTGTGTAGTTAGCAATGGAGAGAAAAATCTAGCGTATCTTGTTAGATAGATTCATCGAAAATAACATGGACTAATGAGAAACAACAGCACTGGACTTCTTGTGCCTTCAACACAGAAGTTCCGCACTCATATATATATATATATATATATATATATATATATATATATATATATATATATATATATATATATATATATATATATATATATATAGAGAGAGAGAGAGAGAGAGAGAGAGAGAGAGGAATGCTCACGTGTGCACCAATTCTCACAAGAACTCGTGAGCACTTTTTGAAGGCTCATCACACATGATGTGAACCCAAAATCTGAGCTGTCCATGTGATGCAACATCCTAAAAAACTCAAGGGCCCAACTTTTAACCTGATCCAAAACTTTGGCGGGCTGTAGCAGAGAGAGGCAAATCAACGGAGAAAATTGTTTCCTTTTGCCATGGCCCATCAAAGTTCTGGACCAAATTGAAAGTTGGGCCCTATGGGTTTTTTAGAGTGATGCATCACGTCGACAGCTCAGATTTTGAGCTTGCATCACGTGTGATGAGCCCTTAAAATGCTCTCATTAGAACTGGTGCACAGGTGAGCATTCCTCTCTCTCTCTCTCTCTCTCTCCATATATATATATATATATATATATATATATATATATATATATATATATATATATATATATAGAGCCGAGCCAAATCAAACTGAGTCAGATTCAAGCCAAGCTTCGAGCTGAGTTAAGTTGAACTCAAAGCTCGGTCTAGACCGGAGCTTGAATTTTTTCCAAACCCCCAAAAAATCAGCTCAGCTTGGCTTAGCTCAAATTCAGTGTCAAGCCAAATCGAGCCAAGTATTTTTGAGCCAAGTCGACCGAGTTAACTGAGGTGTATAACTTTAGTTGTAAGGGATTCGGGTTGTGTAGGACTCCGTACATGCAAGCCACATGTGTTTCATCCAGAACATTTATCCAATGGTTCAATAATCGATAATTGAATCCCAAAAATCTCGAATATATGGTTTTGATTTGTTGCTCAGCGACAAAAGAACATAAATTTAGCAACGCTCCACATTCAATCGAGAATTGGCCAATGACTCGACCGCCGCGCTTTTAAAATTAGGGAGATTTTGGGGCGCGGCTTGATCGGTGGATCCCCGTGTCCACCGAGGTGGGTGGGAACCCTGACTGTGGGGCCCAACGTGATGTATGTGACTACATACACACCATCCATCCCTATTGAAAGCTCATTTTATGGTACGATCCAAAAAAGGAAGCAGATCCAAATCTTAGATGGACCATAGTACAGGAAACAGAGGTAACTGACCATTAAAAAATTTCTTGTGGGCCATAAAGATTTGGATCAAGATGATATTTTTGTGGTCTCTTCATCTAGGCCTTTGTGACCTTATCAACAGGTTGGATGGAAAATAAACATTCCGTGGAATCCATGAAATTTTTTAATCGTGTGGATTTAGTCATGACTGTTTCCTGGGGTGTGTTTCGCATAAGATTTGGGTCAGTTTCATTTTTGGGATCATACCTTCAAATGAGATTTCAAAATGTTTGGATGGTATGGATTTAAGGCACATACATCACTGTAAGCCCTACAGTCAGTGATTCCACCCACCTCGGTGGATCACCGAAGCCGCGCCCGGCAACCACATGGACTGTGGGCCCACTGGGTCAATGATCTAGAACTCTGAAACATGAAACCAGAGAGAGATTATACATATAGTCGATCGCCCACTGTAAATTCCCGAATGGATATATATCAAGGAAGTGCACTGCCTCTCATAGACAATATAACACCTTCTTGATATCCTCAGGGAATGGACGGTGGAAGGCCGACTATACATCCAGTCTCGGAACATTTCTCAACTCTCATTCATCCTACCATCAATCGCTCGGAAATCGGAAGAGACGATCGCTGGAATGTACTCAGTTTTCACTTTCCCAGCAGAGTGAACCAGCGTCCCGTTCCCACTGAAGTAGAAGAACAAGATGTCCTCCTCTCCAGCATTTTTTATCATCTGCTCAAGCGTTTCTGTGATGTTTTCGAACGTTGGCCCTGTCGTTTGGTCGTCGGTCAAGATGTTAATGTCCATGAAGCCGAAATGATTCTCGAGCATAGCCTTCATGCCCTGCACGTCGTTTATGCAACCATGCAGCTCGTATTCGGAGTTAGGGTAGTTGCACCCCACCAAGAGAGCCCTTTTCGTCCCCGCCGGCATGATTTTTTCTCACTTCTTTTTTTATAAAATGCACTGTTCTAAAATCTCCCACGCACCCTTATCTGCGTGTCTATATCTCTAACATTGGCACCTTATTATATAGGCAATTCTCATTCGCTAAATTACTTAAATGCCCTCCCCTACCATCTACTCTGATGATGTAGACACTTATGCAATCCAATTGACTGATAATTTAGACCATCATCCATTAGGTCTAACATCGATTTCATGTGCTTCCATTCAAATATTACACCAATTTGACAATCACAACCCCACCATCATCATCAGCCTTTAATAATATGGATGGTGCATAGGTCCAATCTACAATTTGATAAATCTATTTTTTGGGGCCCACCATAGATTTCTTATCAATTTAAAGAGTGACTTTTGTTAGGCCATCCTAACCAATTCACACACAAGCCTTGGAAAAAAGATGGATACAAAATAAGAAAAAGTCAGAGACGGATTGGATCATTCAATCAGCGTCATTTTTGCACGGTATCCAATAAGATGGGTTCTGGATTTAATAGACAGTTCAGATCGATCGATCGATCGATGGCTTGGACTGCTCAAATGACCGAATGCAAATAAGAGCACCATAATTTGTAGTGCTCTGATGATAAATTAAAAAAGAATGATTTTTTCAGTGCTAGATTAAATTTCTGTGATATGACTAATGGTCCGCTCTGATATCAGACACGTACCTCGTTCCCACGTGCAGAGGGTGTGCACTTTGAAAGTGCACCCGAGCGATTGCCATTTTCATTCCTCATCACATTTTCTCTCCTCGTATGGGGTGGAAATCGGATTGCGTGCGGAGTAACTCCACACGCTCTTATCGTGCGGAGTAAACTCTGTTGGGCCCACCTAGAATGCATGTGATTTATCTATTCCGTCCATATGTTTTTCCAAGCTTATTTTAGGGGTTGAGCCCAAAATTTAAGCATATCCAGTTCTCAAGTGGACCATGCCACAGGAAACAGTGGGACTAATGATTTCCACCGTTGAAACCTTCCCAGGCCCCACATTGATGTTTATTTGTCATCCAACCTGTTCATAAGATCACATGGACATAGATGAAGGGAAAACACAAATATCAGCTTGATCCAAAACTTCTATGTCCCCAAGAATTTTTCAATGGTAGACATTCAGTTCACACTTTTCCTATGGTGTGATCCATTTTAGATTTTTATAAGCTTCTTTTTTGGCACCATACCTAAAATTATGTGTTAAAATGGATGGACGGAGTGGATAAAATATGTAAATCACAGTGGGCCCCAGCGTGCGGAGTTAACCACTACGCAATCCGCTTCCGATGGGATGTAGACATGTGTAGTGGGGAGTGGATTAGTGCGGCCTCAGACTCAGCCCAACACCGTGTGGCTCTGGCTGCGGGACCCACTTTGATTTATGTAATATAAATCCACGCCCTGTTGTAGGATTTTTCACTTTAAGCCCCCACTCAACTCT
This sequence comes from Liriodendron chinense, assembly GCA_003013855.2. Classification (NCBI taxonomy): domain Eukaryota; kingdom Viridiplantae; phylum Streptophyta; class Magnoliopsida; order Magnoliales; family Magnoliaceae; genus Liriodendron; species Liriodendron chinense. Next base: position 339,663 of record ML058571.1, read on the forward strand.
TGAAAATTAAGCTCAATATGAAATGTATCTACTTTAAAGTCATTGATACAGTAGTCTATTAATACTCCTCAAGTTTATTTTAAATTTTAGATAGATAACTAAATTCTCTATATGTGTCTAAACATTTGAACACACCATCTTTTCTCAAAACCATCAGTGTTTTCTTATGATTGATTTCAATTATTCATTCTTTGGCACCTTGACCTCATTTCCATTAATAACTTCCCAAAGACTACAACCTTAGATATGCACATACTTCAGTTATCCAAGACGTGTAATTAGCTAATGTTAGCTTCTCCATTGTTATGATGATAAATATACTTAATACTTTTAGAAAAAATGATATTATCCCTTCTTTAGGATGCACTGTCACTAAATATGAACTTTCAAGTTCTTGATCTATTGATTTAGAAATTTTATAAACATGCCAAGATTAACCTAAAATATTGGAATTACTTGTCATAAATATGTAACAAAACTACCACATACACCTTGCCTCTTTTTACCTGAAAACTTCTTCATGTAGCTTTGAGACCACAACTCTATTCCACATGTAGGCCATGAAAACCCCACTTCTATAGTTCCTACGACAACTAGGATTAACGAGCTATAGCATGTGTCTAGTTGTTATAAGAGAAGTAGCCCTTCACACCATATGTACAGGAAATGGAGAGAGTAAAGTAAAATACTTTCTTGCCTTCTCAATACAATGTCTCTCAACTCTCTCTATCTCATTCTCTGCCTCGCACCAATCTAAACCCTCTCCCTTTTATAATATCTGTAAAACAATACAAATAACAATTAAATGAAAATAGAAATCTAACTTGGACTCAATCTTAAAATAGGAACTTGCCAAAAAAAAAAAGTAAATAACAATTAATTTTAATCCTACTTCTACCAACTCTTGGAAACTAAGTTTACTTGACTTCAACAATATTAAAAATATTAAAATTGAATAATCGAAGTCCTTTTTCCCTTTTCAGCTACCGAATTATTTTATCAATATAGCTTATTATCTTTTTCTCTATTTAAATTATTTTAAAACTCTGTTTAAAAAATCTGAAAATTCAATCATTAGGTCAACCTCTACAGAAATTGTTTCAAAAATATCACGTAAGCAACTTTTTTTTTAAATCTGAAAATCAAACAATCATGATGTTTTTCTTTATCTTTTCCCTAATAAAATTATTTATCTTTTTTTTAAATCTTTTTATCTACCGAAATTACTTTAAAAATCTGAAATCCACACGTCAATAATTTAGCTATAAACATACCCAGCCAATGTTCGGGTATGTGGGTCCATGCAGCCCGTTACCACCCCGAATGGAACGGGTTTAACATTGTTTTTAAGCAACATACAAAAATATTATTTTCTTAAAAAAATATTATTATTTTCTTAATGTTTGAGGAATATATGGATCTTGTACTTTCTAAGAGAGAAAAAGTAAAACTATTTTCTCATAAAAGAAAAAAAAAAATCTATTAATTCCAACAGTATGCATGCAGCTGCCCATCTCTCCCACCAATTTCTTAGTTTTATAGGACATCTGTGTCCATCTGAATGGCGGGCCATGCCAAAAGATCACCTAATGAACAATCAATTGCCCAAATAGTGAATGTATTATAACTTATATGAATCTTTTATTTTTTTAAAGAGAAAATATATATAAAAAAAAATTCATAAAAGTAAAAAAAAAATCTATATTAATTCTCACAGTATACAGCCCCATCTTTACCACCAACTTCTTATCTTTTAGGACATTATCTGAGTCCATCTAAATGGTGGGCCACGCCAAAATATCACCTAATGAACAATCGATAGCCCACATAGTAAATGGATCAAATCTTTATGGAAGGTTTTAACATTCTTTAATACAGGAAAATTACTTCTGCCATCAAATGGGGAACTTTCACACTCTGGTAGACCGTAGAGCCCTGACAGGCACTTAGAAATTGCTTAGATATTGAATATGTGAGTTATAGAAAAAGTCAAATAAAACTGCCAAATTATCATTTTCAGTTTAGTCTGTACATACGATCATCTTCTGATTGTATTAGAAGAACATTTAATGGATGGTTAAAAATGACAGAAAAAAATGAAAAATGAAAAAAGTGTCCACGAATCAGAGGTTACAATTTTTCGAGCCATCTTATTTTGGGACGACCATGACTTAGAGGAAGTTTCATAGTTTCATCGGTTTAATTTGATACAATGTATGCTACGTGTACAATTTTAGAGTGGCTGTGTCAAGTGTCATCCGCTGGCAGAGTATTATATAACCCATCCAACCTGCTGATGAGGGTACACACTGGGAAAAAAGGCACACTTTAGTTATGCAACGCACACGCCCGCTAACAAGGTCACATAAACATAGATAAAAGGAAAACAAAAATATCAGCTTCATCCATAAGCTTTTAATCTGCTTCATTACAGGATAAAGCCTTAAAATGAGCTGGCAAAACAGATGAACCGTGGGGACAAAACACATAGGGCCCACATTGCCCAATACCACCTTGCCGAGTGTGAGTGCGACTTAGCTGGACCCCGGAACCAGGGATATGGGTGGGACCCTGACTGTAGGGCCCATCTAGATGTATAAATTTGTATATCCACACCGTCCATAGGTCATGTTCCCAAAAACAAAGCAGATACAAATTTCAGGCGTACCCCAAGGCAGGAAATAGTGTTTATTGACCATTGTGGACCACAAAAGTTTTGGATCAAGCTGATATTTGCCGTTTCCCTTTAGTCCATGTTTGTACGACCTTATCAACAAGTTGGATATCAATAAACATTGCAGTGGACCATAGTTTTTAATGGTGAGCGTTCAATGAACATTGTTTCTTGTGGTGTGGTCCACCTGAAATTTGTATCTGCCTAATTTTGGAACCATGGTCTAAAATAAGCTAGAAAAACAGAATAGACGGCGTGGATATACTTTGTAGACGTCGAGGTGGGCCCTATGGTCAAGGTCCCACCAACATCCCTTGTTCCGTGGGAGAGCGGATATGCTGTTACCGGGGAACAGCTTTGTGGTGCTACCCTAACCGTGTGGGGCCCATCTTGATGTATGTTTTATATATATATATATATATATATATATATATATATATATATATATATATATATATATATATATATATATATATATATCCATGCCGTCCATCTATTTTTCATATTATTTGAGGAGGTTATCCAAGCCCTAAGTAGATCCAAATCTCAGGTAGACCATAACAGTAGAAACAGTGATGAACAACCATTAAAAAAAATTTGTGGGCCACATAAGTTTTGGATCAAGCTGATCTTTATTTTTTCCATTCATCCAGATCTTCTTGACATTATCAACAGCTTGGATTGCAAATAAACATTACCAAAACCTTACGATGGGCTCTTTTTTTTTTTATATAATTTTTAATGGTGGGGCATTGATGGGGCATTGAAGCACAACTGTCTCCAGTGGTATGGTCCACTTGAGATTTGGATCTGCATAATTTTTGGAACCCCGAAGTAGAATGGGCTGTAGAAATGGATGGACGGCGTGGATGTATGAAATATAATACATGTGGGCCACACGTTAGGGGTAACACCCACTAAGCTGTTCCCCGGGTAACACCTAATTCGTGCTCGTTGTAGGTGGCAGCAAAGGTGCGCTCCGTGTTAGGTCACCATCCAATGAGAAAAATTTTGCTACACCCACGAGTTAGCTACGCTAGCTACACCGGGTGTAGTAATGACCCACCATGTTCTATTGGTTATATCCACTCCGTCCATCCATTTAGAAAGATCATTTTATGGCCAGACAACAAAAAGCAGGCAGATCCAAAGCTTAATTGGACCCAGAACAGAAAATAGTGGGAATTGAACGTTAACCATTAAAAAATTCTTGGGGCCTACTTGAGCTTCGGATTCGCCTCATTTTTGGTATCATGCGCTAAAATGATCTCTTCAAATGGATGGACGGTGTGGATATAACCAATACAACATGCCGCGGTCATTGCTACACCGAGCTACACTAACTCGTGGGTGTAGCAAAATTTTTCTCCCATCCAATCCACTTCCCTGGGCAGGTGGCATTTAAGCCAATTTTAATTATGACCGGTATCAGCGCCCTGAGGTTACGAAGAAACGTAACGGATTGGATGGTGACCCAACACCACCCATCATGATACACGTGTTGTGTTACCGTGGGTTGTAGGGGCCACCTTGATATATGTGTTTTATATCCAGGCCATCTATCCATTTTGGCAGCTCATTTTAGGAAATGAGCCAAAAAAATGAACCGGATCCAAAGCTCCACTAGACCACACCACATGAAATAGCTGAGATAATTACACCCACTATTGAAACCTTTTTCGGATCCATCGTAATGTTTATTTGACATCCAACCTCTTGACATGGCCACACAGACTTGAACAAAAAGAAAAACGCAAATATAAAAATGATCGAAAACTTTGATGGGCTGCTAAGCTTTTAAAGGTGGGCATTCAATCACCATAGAATTTGGGCTCATTCTGTAAAATAAGGTGGAGAAATTGATGGATGGTGTGGATAAAACACATGCATCACAGTGGACCCCATAACACCTGACACCACCTAACTGAGTGGTGTTGGGATCACCACCTGATCCACTTCCCGGAGGTTTCTAAGTCCGCTTTATTGTCAGTCCGTTGGATTGGAGTAAACTGGTGTAGATAGGAAGTGAATTGGGTGGTGACCCAACACTAACAACTTGGTGGTGTTAAACGTGGTGGGGGCCACCGTGATAGATGTATTTCATACCCGCGTCTCCCTCCATCTTGCTAATAAATTTAAGACACGACCTCAAAAATAAGCAAAACCAAAGCACGACTTGACCCATCAGAGGAAATAAAGGGGAAATCCACCCTTGAAACCTTTCAAAATAATTTCTTTTTTTCTTTTACCTTCCAAATAAGGTCACATGGATCTAGTTGAAGGGCAGATAAAAATATCAACTTGATCCAAAACTTTTGTGGTACTGAAGAAGTTTTTAATGGTTGGTGTTCAATCGCCACTGTTTTCTATAGTGTGGTCCACTTGAGCTATTGATAAGCTTCATTTTTGGGCTTACGCCCTAAACTGAGCATGCAAAATGGATGACCGGCATGGATAGGAAAACATACTTCCATGGTGCACGACACCACCTGATTGGGTAATGTTCACCTCACCACCAAATCCGCCGGCGCGGATTTCCTGCGAAAGCCATGCGTAGGAAGTTCCTGCCAAGGTGGGCCCAAAGTGATTTTTTTTTATAAATCCACCCCATCCATCCGTTTTGGGAGCCCATTTTAGGACATGAGAACAAAAATGAACCGGATCCAAGACACAAGTGGACTGAAAACGTGAGGATTGAACGTCCACAGTTGAAATATTTTTGGAGCCACAGGAGTTTCGAATCATGATAATATTTGTGTTTCGAGTTCATCCCAATAGTAATGACGTTATGAACGGTATGGATATCATACAAACATCACTGTGGACCCCACGCTGTCCATCAATTTTTCCACCTCATTTTAGGGCATGGGCCCAAAAATGAGGCAGATCCAAATCTCAGGTGGACCACACCACAGGAAAACAGTGTTGATTGAACATCCACCATTAAAAACTTCCTAGGGCCCACCATGATGTTTATTTTCCATCCAACTTGTTGATAAGGTCACACAGACCTTGATGAAGTGAAAACACAAATATCTGCTTCATCCAAAACTCATGTGGCCTCCAACAAGTTTTCAACGGTGGACGTTCAATTCCCACTGTTTCCTGTGGTGTGGTCCACCTGAGATTTGGATCTGCCTCATTTTTGGGGTCATGCCCTAAAATGAAATGGAAAATGAATGGGCAGCGTGAATAAAACACATACATCATGGTGGGGCCCACACAACTTCGACACTAGACCCCTGGCTGGTGTTGGGGTCACTAGCCAATCCGCTTTCGTTTTTCCCTCACCCAGGTCCATGTGTGGCCCACGGCCACAGGAAATCAGATTGCCTACCGAGTTACTCAGTATGCTTTTATCGTACTGAGTAAACTCAGTTGGGCCAACCATGACTGTATGGATTTTATCCACACCGTCCATCCGTTCTTCAGTTCATTTTAGGCGTTGATCCAAAAATTGAAGTATAACCAAAGCTCAAGTGGACCATATAAGAGGAAACATAGTGAACAATGATTACAACCGTTGAAACCTTTCTAGGCCCACAGTGATGTTTATATGTCATCCAACCTGTTCATATTACAAATACATGGATGGCGTGGATGTAGTCACATACATCACAGTGGGCCACACAGTAAGGGTCCCACCTACCTTGGTGGATCTGGGATCTCTCCTAATGCGCTCCCGCATCCGAATGGGACTACCCTGCCAGGACGGAGCGTATTGGTGTTACCTGGTGACAGCTTATTGGGTGTTATCCTTACGGTGGGGCCCACCTTGATAATTTTTATATATCCACTCAGTCCATCTGTTTCTCCAGTCAATTCTAGGACAGGTCCCAAAAATGAATCAGATCCAGATCTCAGGTGGAACATACCACAGGCAACAGTGGTGTTTGAGTGCCGCACCATTAAAAATTCCAAATGGCCCGTGGTAATGTTTTTGTAATTTTTATTTTCAATCCAGCATATTGATAGTGTCAAGAAGATCTGGATGAAGGGGAAAATACAAAGATCAGCTTGATCCAATAATTTTGTGGCCCAGAAAAAAGTAAGTAATGGTCATACACCTGAGATTTGGATCTTCTTAAAATTTGGGATCACGTCATAAACTGAGATGGAAAAACAGATGGACAGTGTGGATATACAGCAAAGGACAACAAGTACATCAAGGTGTGCCCCCACATGGTTAGGGTAACACCCACTGACCTGTTACCCGGGCAACAGCCAATCCGCTCCCCACCAGGGCGTCGTAGAAACTGACGTGGATTAGCGATCACAATGTGTGGATTAGCGATCATAATGTGTGTGTTATATCCACATCGTGATGAGCTCACCTCATTCACTATGATCGTTGGCTATTGTAAAAAAATACGGTGTTCACAACCGGCAGGAACCGTTGTAGTATTAACTCATTGTAAGCACTTTCATGATAAGCAGTAACCGTTGTAGTATTAACTCATTGTAAGCACTTTTATGATAAGCAGTAACCGTTGTAAATATTACAATCACAACAACGGTTCTTAAAGGCTGAGGTAAAAAGATGTAAAAAAATAAAGTTTCTACCTCACAATGGCTCTTAAAGGCTGAGGTAAAAAAATGTAAAAAATAACACAGCTTTTACACCCCAACCGTTGTAAAAGGGAGTTATTTACAATGGGTAATTGTAACCAGTTCTCTTTTACAACGGTTGAGGCAAGCCCGTTGTAAAATGCCAATTTTCCGGTGGTGTAAACCAATTTTTGCTGTAGTTCATAAAATTAGATTCATATGACAGTGGTAAAAACAGGATTTGGTGGTGACCCAACACCACCCATCTGCAGACTGATCCAAAACTTTTGTGGTCCTAAAGAAGTTTTTAATGGTGTCCATTCAATTGCCCCTATTTTTTGTGGTGTGGTCCACTTAAGCTTTCGATTAGCTTCATTTTGGGGCTAACACCCTAAAAGGAGCATGCAAAATGGATATACAGTGTGGATAAAACCCATGCATCACAATGGACCCCACAACACATGACACCACCTAGTTGGATGGTGTTGCGGTCACCACCCAATCAACTTACCTAAGTGGTTGGCATTTAAGTCAACTTTAATGATAGCCAATATGATTGCATTGAGATGATGGAGAAGGAAATTTAGGTGGTGTTATGCATTTTAGGGACCACCACCATATATAAGATTTATATCCATATTATCCATCCATTTTGCCGTCTCATTTTAGGCCATGAGTCTAAAAATGAAGCAAAATTGAAACTCAAGTGGACCACACCATAGGAAACAGATAGGATAATAACGACCACAATTGAAAACATCCAAGGGTGCATCATAATGTTTACTTACCATCCAACCTATTGACATCCCACCGTAATTTTTATATGTCATCCAACCAATTGATAATGTCACATAGACCTAGATGAATGGAAAACACAAACATCAACTTGATCCAAAATTTTGGTGGCCCCTAAGAAGCATTTAATTAGGGGCGTTCAGTCCCCATTGTTTCCTATGGTGTGCTCCACTTAAGCTTTTGATTGACTTTATTTTTGGACTCATGCCCTAAATTGAGCTGGAAAATGGATGGATGATGTGGATAAAACATATACATCAAGGAGGGCCCTACAGCGCCCAATACTACCTAAATGGGTGTTGTTGGGGTCGCCACCCAATCCTCCTCCCTGTGTGGGTGGAACCAAACTTAAAGAGGTATGTCAGCCCGTTTTAATCATAGTTATTAAGATTGGCTTCATATGACGGGGACAGGAAGCGATTGGGTGGTGACCCCAACACCACCCATCTATGTGTTATTGGGTGTCCTGGGGCCCACCGTTTTGCATGTGTTTTATATCCACACCATTCATCCATTTTTTTCAAGTCATTTTATTGTATGATGCCAAAAAAGAAGCAAATATAAAGCTTAAGTGGACCATGCTATAAGAAATAGTGAGGGAAATAACACCCACTCAAGAAACCATCTTAGGACCCACCTTAATATTTATTTGCCATCCAACCTATTGATATGGTCACGCAAACTTGGACAAAGGGAAAATGAAAATATAAGCTCAATGAAAACCTTTCGTGGCTCCTAAGAAGTTTTTAAAGAGGGGCATTCAATCACGATTGTTTAACATGGAGTGTTCCTATAGGTTTGCTGATCTGTTACATAAAATTAGCTGGCAAAATGGATGAACGGCGAGGATGAAACATAGATTATAGTTGACGCCACAATGCACGACACCTAGATACGTGATATTGGAGTCACCACCTGATCCACTTCCATAGGTTGGTGGCCCAAACTTAAAGAGGGTTAGTAAGTTTTAATTATAGGTACTAAGATTGGATTAAGACGAGAATGATAGGAAGTGGATTGGGTGGTGACCCAACACAACCCAGCCAAGTGGTGTTAGAGTTGTGGAGCCCACCTTGAAGTATGCATTTTATACCCATATCGTCTATTCGATTTTTCCGCTCATTTTAGGACATAAACCCCAAGAGTCAAGCAAATTTGAAGGTCATGTGAACCACACTAAAGGAAACAATGGGGATAATGACACCCCACCCTTGAAACCTTCCTATGGCCCACTATAATATCATTTGTCCAACCATCCTATTGATAAGTTCACACATGCCTTGATGATGGGAAAACACAAATATCATTTGATCCACTCGTCTATGTGACGTTAGGTGGTGTGGGGCCACCATGATGTTTGTATTTTATATCCACCTCATCCATCCATTTTGCTATCTCATTTTATGGCATGAGCCCAAAAATGAAACAGATTTGAAGATCAAGTGCACCACAACACAGGAAATAACGACGATAATGACACTCACCCAAGAAACCTTCCCAAGGTCCCACCGTAATGTTTATGTGTCATCTAACTTGTTGATAAGGTCACACAGGCCTGGATGATGGGAAAACATTGGTATCAGCTTGATCTCAAACTTTGGTGCCCCCCAAGAAGTTGTTAACGGGGGATATTCAATCACCACTATTTCATGTGGCATGGTCCATTTGAGCTTTTGATCAACTTCAATTTTGAGCCGAATAGTGCCTGACACCACCTAGCTAAATATGGTCCATCTGGTAATTGGATCTGTTTCATTTTTCAGATGATGTCATAAAATGGTTTGGAAAAACAAATGGACAGCATGGATTCATAATACATACATCAAGGTGGGCCCGACGGTAACCCCCAAAGTTAGGGCCACACCGTCTTGGGTGAGGCCAGGTCTCCCAAAATCCGCTCTCTATCATATAAACCAAAAAAAAAAAAAAAAAAAAAATCATTGTAAGAGAACTACAGTCAATTTCCCATGTAATTAATTAATGGATCAGATCTCTAGATCTATGGTAGGCTTTAATATTTTTACTTATTATTATTTTTAAATATATAAGAAAATACAGATACAATAATTTAATAATTTAGAGGAATCAGATCTCTATGGTAGGCTTTAATATTTTTTTCTTATTATTTTTTTAAAATATATAAGAAAATACAGATATAATAATTTAGAGGAATTTACAGAAATATCTGCAAAAAAGGAAAAACATAATCCGGTCCAAAGATCAGCTGACGTAAAAGAAAACAGAAAATATTTTGTTACAGAAAAAATATTCTTATTAAAGAGCTTTATTATTCACTTTTTCTTATTATTTTTGTAAAAATTAGATATTCGTTATAAGAAAGAATTAAATCTTTACGGAAGGGCTTTAATATTCTTGTTTTCTTATTATTTTTACAAAAGATATCCTTCTAAGAAAACTACAGAAATATTTTCTCTTATGGAACCATCCATTTTCTTATAGGATATCTAGACTAGGATCCAATTGGAACCATCCATTTTTAGATCTAAATCGTTCAATAATGTTGTATTTTCAGTTTCTTCCATAGGTGTGCTTTTATGAACGGTATAAGATAACATAAAAGCTTCATGGTAGATCTTAGGAAGATTTCAATGGTAGGCAATTGACGCTCGTTTTCTTTACATTGTGGCCCACTTAATTGGGTAATGGATTTGTCTCATCCAACAAGTCGGTTGGACGGTTTGGATGTCCCATAAACACCACAAGTGGGTCCACAGACCCCTTATTATTCTTATTGAAAAAAAAAAAAAAAGACATAAGTTAGCGTTGAGAGTCCGAACGAGGAGTATTCGACTTCTCCCGTATTCCTTCTTCACATAAAATATGGTGGTCGCCACGCCCACCACTTATGTGGATCGTCCATCAATGGGACCCACTCGAAGATCCATTCTGTGATAAACTGAGATAAGCGTTGATCTCAGATCCAAGGCGTTCCTTAGATAGGCCTTAGAATTGTAGAAAACTGCAAAAAAATTGATCAAGATCCGATCACACGCATCACATCCCATATTTTTCTTGTAAGGAATGACATAGACACCTGGATAATCCAATTAACTGATATAGACCATCATTCCATTAGGTCTAACATCCATTTCATGTGCTACCATTCAAATATGACACTAATTTGGCATATAGGTACAATCTTTAATATGGACGGTGCATAGGTCCAATCTAAAATTAATATGGACGGCGCATAGGTCTAATCTACAATTTGACCAATCTATTTATTATGGATTTCTTATCAATGTAGAGTCACTTTGATTGGACCAATTTGGGGGCTCACCATAGATTTCTTATCCATGGATTTCTTATCAATGTAGAGTCACTTTGATTGGACCAATTTGGGGGCTCACCATAGATTTCTTATCCAATTTGGGGGCTCACCATAGATTTCTTATCCATGTAGAGTCACACTTTTGTTAGAATTGTAGAAAACTGCAAAAAAATTGATCAAGATCCGATCACACGCATCACATCCAATATTTTTCTTGTAAGGAATGACATAGACACCTGGATAATCCAATTAACTGATATAGACCATCATTCCGTTGTGTCTAACATCCATTTCATGTGCTACCATTCAAATATGACACTAATTTGGCATATAGGTACAATCTTTAATATGGACGGTGCATAGGTCCAATTTACGATTAAGATGGACAACGCATAGGTCCAATCTACAATTTGACCAATCTATTTATTATGGATTTCTTATCAATGTAGAGTCACTTTAATTGGACCAATTTGGGGGCTCACCATAGATTTCTTATCCATGTAGAGTCACACTTTTGTTAGACCATCCTAACCAATTCACACATTGCTTGGAAAGAGGATGGCTAGCTACAAAATAAGGAAAAATCATAAATGGATTGGATCATTCAATCAGTGTCATTTTTGCATAGTATCCAACGGAATGGGTTATGAACTTAAGATAGTTTAGATGGATTGATTGATGAATCAGTTTTATTAGTTTTGCATGGTATCCAACAAAATGGGTTATGAACTTAAAGACAGTTTTGATGGATTGATTGGACTGTTCGAATGACCGAATGTAAATAGGAGTACCATAACTTGAACTGCATCAATGATTAAAAGAAAACAAAAGGGATTCTTTTTTTTTCGTTGCTGGCTTAAATTTCTGTGATATCACGAATGGTCGGCTCTAATATCAGACATATATCTTGTTCCCACGTGCAGAGGGTGTGCACTTTGAAAGTGAACTCGAGCTATTGCTATTTGCATTCAGGGAGAGAATTATGGGTTGAGGTGCGGCCCTGACTAAGTTGATGTATGTGTTGTACATCCACGCTGTCCATCTGTTTTTTCCCTTCATTTTAGGACATGAACCAAAAAATGAAGCAGATCCAAATTCAGGTGAACCAAAACATATGAGAAACAATGATGATTCAATGCCCACCATGATCAAAAAAATTCTTGGGCCTACCCTAATGTTTATTTTAAATTAAGGGAAAAAGAAAATAAATTTCAGCTTGATCCAAAACTTTTGTCACCCACAAGAAGTTTTTAATGGTCAACCACCACTGTTTTCTGTGGTATGGTTCACCTGATATTTTGATCTGCTTCATTTTTGGCTCATGCCCTCAAGTGAGCTGGTAAAATGGATGGACAGCGTGCATATATAATACATTCATCAAAGTGAGCCCCATGGTCTGGGCCATACTATGTTGGGTGAGGCTGGGGCAGCACATAATTCGCTCTGGATGTATGGAGTGATAATAGAAAATGAACAGTGCTGTGGTAGGTTGCACATAGGAAACAGATTCCGTCCAACCCTGGTCCGACCTTTAATCAACCAGATCTGTGTGAGGCCCACTGCAATGTATCTATTTATCACATTTTCTATCCTTTTTCTAAGATCATGCTAGTATATGGGCTAAAAAATGAGGCTGATCCACCACTCCATGGACCACACCAAATAGTAAGCTTGGGTTGCTTTAATATGCATTAGATGTAAGAGTCATCTCTGGTGTGGTGCACTAAAGTGTTGGTTCTGCTTCATTTTTGTGCCCATACATACACTAGCACAGTCTTGGAAAAGGGATGGACCGTGTGGATAAATTAGGGCGGGGATTTCCTGCCAACGCCTTGTGCAAGAATTTACTGCGCTGGAAACCACAGTGGGGCCCACAGTAATGGTTTTTTATAAATCCACCCCGTCCATCCGTTTTGGGAGCTCATTTTAGGGCATGGAAACAAAAATGAACAGGATCCAAGACTCAAGTGGACCTCACTAAAGGAAAAGGTGGGTAGGTAAATTACTACCGTTGAAACCTCCCTAGGTCCACATTGATGTTTATATGACATCCATACTGTTCATAACGTCACTACTACTGGGATGAACTGTAAAAACAAATATTATCCTGATTCGAAACTCCTGTGGCTCCACAAATATTTCAACTGTGGACGTTTAAATCTCACGTTTTCGGCCCACTTGAGTCTTGGATCCGGTTCATTTTTGTTTTCATATCCTAAAATAAGCTCCAAAAACGGATGGACGGTGTGGATTTATAAATAAAAAAAAAAAATCACTGTGGGCCCCACCGTGGTTCCCAGCGCAGGAAATTCCTTCGCAAGGCTTTCGCAAGGAAATCCGCGCCCGATAAATTGATACACCACGGCGGGCCCACACATAGATCTAGTCTAGTCGGACGCTTAAAGGTCCCACCGAGTGGGATGCAATCCGCTTTCAGTCGCATAGGTGCTTTTGGTGTACCCACATATGCAGTTACTAGCTCTACACCGTACGCCGCCGATTACGTCTGACCCTGGCCGGACCTTTAAGCGGCCATATCTGTGTGGGGCCCACGGTCATGTATCTGCTTATCCGCACCATCCATCCATTTTTTAAGATCATGTTAAAGTATGGGCAAAAAATAAGGTAAATCCAAAGCTCTAATAGGTCACACCTAGAGAAGACTTGCATTTAATGCAACTTTCATTAACTCTTTGCTCAGGATAGTGTACCCAAGATTATTTGGGGCCATGGTGGGGTACCTGAGATCGAACAGAGCTCATCTTCATCGATTGCAGAAGCGATGGATCATTGGTCCCACCATGAAAAAAAAAGAAGAAAAAAGATCATCTTTCCCCTGAATCCAAGTGACCATTTGGCGGTAAAAATAATTTTTGTACCGAGTGTAAATGTTTTCAAACAGGATGGGTGTTTTGGATCATGTCTCTGAAGTGTAGGGCCCACCCTTTGGATCGTGCTTGTGCATGAGGCGGTAGAGCACCACGGTGCACCATGAAAGAAATATTTAAAAGAGTAATGATGAAAGATTTCTCCCATCAAATGCTGAGAGAGAAGTTACAGCATGCACACGTCCACGACCCCCCTCGCCAGGGCCACACGTGACGTTTATTTTTCATCTAACCTGTTCCATCAGGTCACATAGACCTTTACAGAGGTACCCCACAGATATCAGCCTTGATCCAAAAGCTTAGGTGGACCCATCATGAAAAAACAGTGGAGATTGAACGACCACCATGAAAAACAGTTGGGGCCCACCCTGATGTATGTTTGTTATCCAAGCTGCTAATCCATTTTGCCATATCATTCTACGGCATGGGCCCAAAAACTGAACCAGATACAAATCTCAAGTGGGCCATCCCCACTAGAAACAGTGTGGACCATGATGTCCACCGTTGAAACCTTCCTAGGGACTCACTAATGATGTTTATTGCCACCTAGATCTGTGCCTGTGAATGGAGAACACTAATCTCATCTTTTATCCAAAGCTATTGTGGCCCCAAGGGGGTACACGCTGGTCTGCAGGTGGCCCCACCCTATGAGTCCCACATGATGTATGTGTTTCATCCAGCCCACACCTATGATGTATACGCTTTACCCACTTTGTTCATTCACACTGACATATCATTTTGGACGTAGGCCCGATTATAAGTGGGCCACTGTTATGGGTAAAGAACTGACCTGAAAGAAAACAGATTGGCCCCGTCCCGGGAAAAACGAGCCAACCCGCTTCAGGTCCCGGATACAAGTCGGGTCGTATTAATCCGATGGAAACTAGTCGGCTCGGCCTGATGTAATGAAGATCGTCTTAAGCGAGCTGAACTGTAAATCCGCGATCTTGGGCTCACGCCGAGATATCAGGAGGAAAGATCGACATCCCTAACTTTTAGGGATAAGGATCTTCGTTTGTTAAGGGCAGATCCAAAGATCTCGGGAACCCAGCTGGTAGTCCGCTAGAATTACGACTCTCCGAAAGGCAAACAGCTTCGCGACCTAAGTCTATAAATACGGATGTTCTCTCCATTATTAAGGTATGAAAACTGATATCGATCTACACTAAGATATTCGGTTATCAAAGATCACTGACTTAGGCATCGGAGGGTTATTGGCTGGACCCCAGCCACCCCCCTTATTCTCTGTGTTCTTTTACAGGATCTAAGGATTCCGTCATCTCAGTCCTTTTCTACCAGAAGTTCGAATCCATTCAACTGTCCAGATCATAAATTTACATCTTCGTCTGTTGACCATTTTTTGGTAACAACAGATTGGCGCCATCTGTGGGAATTTGCTTTCTTCCTTTAACTAGGAAGTTCGTGTTCTCACCCAATCGTCTAAGACAATTTCAACATCTTCTCTCCCTTTCGCAATGGCCGGGAAAAGAAAGTACAAGGGGAAAGCACCCGCGATCGTCGAACCTTCAGACGATCAGATGTCAGAAAATGAAGGATCGTTTCCTGAAACTCCCACCATACAGCTCGGAGGGGATTCTCCTCATTATACTCAGCAGAGGGGGCAGCGGAGACCTCGTAATCGAGGAATGAGGTTGTCTCTTCTTGAAGAGCAGGTGGGGGGAGTCAACCAAAAGCTGGGGGGCGTCGATGAACAATTCGGCTACGTCGACCAGAGACTGGACGAGATTAAGGCTCTCCTAACCAGTCTAGTCCATCCAACGGTTGTAAATGAGAGAGACCGTAAAGGGCCTCAGCCCACTCATCCCCGGCCTCAACAATCCCAGCACTCTCACCGGACTCGGCTGTCGCAGCATTCTCAGCAGCCCGTCCCGGTTGAAGAAAGCGACGCCGCCAGCAAATCAACCGGGGCAAGGTCTCGACCAGCAACGGACTTGCCTGCCAACGATCTGCGACACCGGCTCGAGGAACGAAGGACGACTCGTCTCGAACATGAACGAGCTGATCGTGAAGCCAGTAATCGGGTAGACGACTACCTAAGCCCGCTGAAGGCCGAGCTAAAGGAACTCCGGGAACAAATAGGCGATATACAGAGAGCACAGCGCGCCCGAGCACCGATCGCAGTAGACGCGCTGGTCGACTCATCTGAGTCGCCATTCACTGACGAGATTCGTGATGAACCCCTTCCCAAAGGGTTTAAAGTTCCTCAGCTAAAGCAATATTCAGGGATAGGAGATCCGGCGGAGCACTTAGAAAACTTCAAAGTCCGCATGGACCTCCTCGGGGCCAACGGACACATTATGTGTAAAGCTTTTCCGTTGTCCTTAACGAGCTCGGCATGGACTTCGTTTCGCAACCTAAAACCCCGCACAATCAGCTCGTTCTCTCAACTAAGCCGAGCCTTCGCAATTCAGTTCATCGGGAGCACTGACCCGAGGAAGCATTCGACACACCTTGCAGCAATCAGGCAAAAGGAAGATGAGTCCCTAAAAGATTATCTCGCGCGCTTCAATTCTGAAGCGATACAAGTTGAAAATCTCTCCCAAGATGTGTTGTTACACACCATGATCGGAGGGCTACGAGACCGAAGGTTTCTTTGGTCTGTTGGGGAAGAGCCACCCCAGTCTGTGGTCGAATTTTTAGATTGAGCAGCTAAACACATCAACGCCGAAGAACTGGTTAACGCTCACCGACCGACGACCAGGAAGAAGGATCGTCAGGATAGCAGCAGCTCGAAAAAACACAGGTCGGAACGAAAGTCGGAACGGAGGTCACCAGCTCAGAACGGACCTGCCCATGGGACGAAACCACCTGCGCCACGGTTCGAAAAGTATACACCGCTCAATAAAACCATCGAGCAGGTGTACTTAGCAGAGAAAGGTAAGTACAACTTTGAACGACCTGCGAAAATAAAGACCGACCCTAATAGAAGGTCGAAATCAAGGTACTGTTTGTACCATAAAGACCACGGTCACAACACCGTGGATTGCTTCGATTTAAAACGACAAATAGAGACCCTCATCCAACAGGGATTTCTAAAAGACTACATCGCTCAGCGTCAAGATGGTCGGAGAAACGAAGATCAGTCAGCCGACCTGAACGAAGAACTAAACAACAATCCTGTGGAAGAAATTCACATGATCTTCGGCGGACCGACCACTGGAGACTCCGGGAATTCGCGCAAAAATTATGTGCGGCAGGCAAGAACATCCCAATCAGAACCGGGACCGTCCGGATTGTCTGTGAACATCGCCAGCCGACCTTCAAAAGTAGCAAAAGTTACATCTCGGGCGATAACGTTTACTGAAGAAGATGCCCGAGGAATCGTGCATCCACATGACGACTCCCTCGTCGTCTCAATGGTGGTGGCGAACAAAAGGCTTCACCGGATGATGATCGATACAGGAAGCTCGTCAGACATTTTGTACGCGTCAGCTTTCGAAAGAATGAAGATCGATCGTTCCAGATTAAGGCCAGTCAAGACAGCATTAACTGGATTCACAGGAGATAGCGTCATGCCAGAAGGAGAAATAACTTTACCAGTCACGGCCGGGGAAGAACCTAATCAAAAAATGATTATGGTCGATTTCCTCGTTGTGAATACCCCCTCTGCCTATAATGCCATCATCGGCCGCCCTATCTTGCGAGCTCTCAAAGCTGCCGTTTCCATCTATCACCTAACAATGAAATTCGAAACTGATGAAGGGGTCGGCGTGGTCAGGGGAGACCAGCAAGAAGCCCGGCGTTGCTACGAACTTTCTCTGAGAGGAAAAAATAAAGGCACAATATCAACTGTCTCTCACGCGTCCTCCTTGGACCCGAGAGAAGACGAGCAGGAGCGCGGATCATCAGCAGAGGAGTTGGTCGATATTCACTTGTCGGAGGCCGACCCGACCAGGGTTATTCGGATCGGGTCACGTTTGACAGATGAGGTACGAAATAGTTTGATAATTTTTTTAAAGGAGCATATAGATGTCTTTGCGTGGTCCCATGAAGAAATGCCCGGAATCTCTCCGGAGGTAATGGTCCACCGACTCAATGTCGATCCGACCATGAGACCAATCCGTCAAAAAAGGCGTACTTTCAACACGGAAAGGTACGCGATAATTGAAGAAGAGGTACAGAAGCTACTCAAGGCAGGGTTTGTCCAAGAAATACGCTATCCAGATTGGTTGGCGAATGTTGTCCTTGTCAAAAAGACCAATGGAAAATGGAGGGTCTGTGTGGATTAAACCGACCTGAACAAAGCTTGCCCTAAGGACAGCTTCCCGCTACCGAGGATAGATCAACTCGTCGATGCAACTGCTGGGCACGAACTTCTCAACTTTATGGACGCCTTTTCTGGGTATAACAAATCCAGATGTACGCTCCCGATCGGCAAAAGACCGCATTCATCACGGACCGGGGGCTCTACTGTTACAAGGTTATGCCCTTCGGGCTCAAGAACGCCGGGGCAACCTACCAACGACTGGTAAACAAGATGTTTGCGGATCAACTAGGCAAAATTATGGAGGTATATGTCGACGACATGCTCGTCAAAAGTAAGCGCTCAGAAGATCACGTCAACGACCTACGCACTACATTCAGAATATTAAGGAAGTATCGTATGAAGCTCAACCCTAGCAAATGAGCCTTTGGAGTGGGCTCAGGAAAATTCCTTGGCTTCATGGTGAACCAGCGAGGAATTGAAGCCAATCCAGAAAAAATCCAGGCCCTCCTCACTATGAGCTCGCCTCACACAGTAAAAGAAGTTCAGCGGCTCACAGGAAGGATCGCAGCACTCAACAGGTTCGTCTCAAAGGCTACTGACCGATGTCCTCCCTTC
The DNA here is from genome assembly GCA_003013855.2 of Liriodendron chinense. Taxonomy (NCBI): domain Eukaryota; kingdom Viridiplantae; phylum Streptophyta; class Magnoliopsida; order Magnoliales; family Magnoliaceae; genus Liriodendron; species Liriodendron chinense. Next base: position 358,703 of record ML058571.1, read on the forward strand.
TTCAAACAGTTGCGTAAATGTAAGGAAATGACATGGACTCAAGAATGCGAGCAAGCTTTTGTGGGGCTGAAAGCCTACCTCGGCTCCCCACCGCTGTTGTCCAAGCCGGTGCACAAAGAAGAATTGCTCCTTACCTAACAGTCTCAGAAGCGGCGGTTAGCTCGGCTCTTGTTCGGGATGACGAGGGAATACAAAGACCTGTTAATTACACGAGAAAAGCCTTGATCGACTCGGAAACACGATACCTTCAAATTGAAAAACTCGCCCTGGCTTTAATCACCTCGGCCCGCAAGTTGAGGCCATATTTTCAAGCGCATCCGATAGTTGTGTTAACCGATCAGCCATTACGGCAAGTGCTGCAGAATCTCCAAACATCAGGTCGCCTCGTCAAATGGGCAGTCGAATTGGGCGAATTCGATATACGGCACCGCCCTCGTACCGCAATCAAGGGACAAGCTGTAGCTGACTTCATCGTCGAATTAACCGAGCCTCACGGGGCTGAGTGCGGTCGTGAACTTGTCCAGAATCCGGGGGTAAGGCATGTCACACCTTCTTGGACGTTGTACGTCGACGGGTCTTCCAATTCACAGGGCAGTGGAGCTGGCCTCTTTCTGTGCTCACCTGATGGGATCAAAATTCAGTACGCACTTCGATTCGGATTTCGGGCTTCGAATAATGAAGGGGAATATGAAGCCCTCCTAGCCGGTCTTCGCCTCGCCTCGGAAATAGGAATTCAATCGGTAAGGGTATTCAGCGACTCGCAACCTGTGGTCGGGCAGGTGACTGCCGAATATCAGGCAAAGGGTGGAAGGATGGCCGCATATCTGAACAAAGCTCAGGAGCTACTGTTACGATTCGACCATTATGAAATCGTTCAAATCCCAAGAGATGGGAACACAAACGCAGATGCTCTTGCGAAGCTTGCATCATCAGCAGATGACGAGCTCGGTAGAATGATACCCATCGAGTTCCTCCCTCAGCGCAGCATATCGTCAAATGGATTCACTGGAGTTTTTCCAATATCGGAGAATCCAGATTGGAGGGATCCTATCATTCGATTTTTACGATCAGGCGAGTTACCTGACGACCAAAAAGTAGCTCGGCGCATCCGCTATAGGTCAGCTCGATATACGCTGATAGGTGGTATCCTCTATAAGAAGGGCTTCTCCCGCCCATGTTTGCGTTGTTTAGGACCTGAAGAAGCTGATTATGTATTAAGTGAAATCCACTACGGATGTTGCGGGAATCATTCTGGGGGCACGAGCACTTGCACAGAAATCAATTCGACAGGGATATTATTGGCCCACCATCCAGCAAGATGCCCGAGAGACCGTCAAAAGATGCGATAAGTGCCAACGATTCACCCCAATACCTCACTTACCGCCTGAAGAGCTCACGCCCATGGCTGGACCTTGGCCATTTGCTCAATGGGGGGTCGACATCATCGGTCCACTCCCGACGGGAAAAGGACAAGTTAAATATGCAATTGTCGCCGTCGACTACTTCACAAAGTGGGCTGAAGCAGAACCACTGGCTACCATCACAGAAAAGAAGACGACAGACTTCATTTGGAGAGCGGTTGTGTGTCACTTCGGGATCCCAAACACCATAATCACAGACAACGGGCGACAGTTCGACAATCAAGGATTTCGTGCATTCTGCACTGGATTGGGCATTAAAAATGTATATTCTTCCCCTCACCACCCTCAAGCCAACGGTCAGGTCGAAGCGGTCAACAAAATTATCAAGAACCATCTCAAAACGAAGCTCGGAGAAAGAAAGAGGGCTTGGGCGGAAGAACTTCCTGAGGTGTTGTGGGCCTACCGAACCACAACTCGGTCTACTACTGGGGAGACCCCCTTCTTCCTGGCATTTGGAGCCGAAACCGTTGTGCCGGTGGAAATCGGAATGCCCACGAGCAGAACGAGTCATCACAGACTCGACCAAAATGAAGGTCAGCTGCGAATAGACCTAGACTTACTCGACGAAGCAAGAGAAGCTTCTCAAGTACGTGTAGCTGCATATCAGCAGAGGGTTCGACGATACTACAACTCCAAAGTGCGAGAGCGACGGTTCCGAGCCGGTGACCTCGTCCTTAAAAAGGTAAACATAAACGACAAGGCAGGTGTATTCGGCCCTAATTGGGAAGGACCGTTTAAGGTCGTCAGTTCACGTCGTCTCGGCACTTATCGGCTCGAAAACATGGAGGGAAAACCATTTCCTCATCCATGGAACGCCGAACATCTCAAAATCTACTATCTGTGAACAAAGGGCCGTACTCGGCGCAAAGTATATGTTTCAGAACGATAATTTAATAAAATCTTCTCCTAGGAGTTGTTTTACGACGTTCTTTCAATGCAACTTAATATCAGCATAGTATATTCGAGCTTGTTAAAATACATGGGGCAATAGGTGGCCGACCTGGCTGGCCAGTCCCAGATCAGTTCGACCATACAAAAGTGAAAGCTACAGAGGGATCAACAAAATCTGCCTCAAAGAGCTTGTATTCAAAATTAAATGTTATGTACATCTTGAAAAAAATATATACAAGTCCTATCTAATCCTTGCCAGCCCCAGACGGGCCAGCACCATCGTCTCCGACCCGCGCCTCCTCCTCCTCCTCGTCCTCATCCACAGGCATAAGATCAAGGGTTGGGAAGTGCTTAAGTATGAGACGCCTATACTCTTGGAGGCCGTCGTTGTACAAATCCTTAGAAATGGCAGACAACTTCTCGTACTCTGCCTTCGCCCTATTAATCTCTGCCAGAGACTTCAGCTGGACCTCCTTTAGAAGCCCAGCCAGGCTCATCTTCTCCTCCTCGGCCGTCTTCAGAGCAGCCTCAAGGGATTCGGCCTTATTCCCGTCAGATACGGCCTTGGCCTCAGCCTCCTTCAGAGCCTCTTCTAGAGACTGGACTTGAACCTGGGATACCTCTAGCTCCGATTGCGCTACCTTCAGCTCGGACTGGGCAGACTTCAGCTCGGACTGAGCTTCCTTCAGAAGAAGGATACATTTCTTCAGCTCGGCCTTCACTGCTTCGATCTTCGTCTTCCAAGAAGAAGCAGCAACCAGAGCTTTCTGCATCTGGTGGTTCCGCTCGGCCATCACCTGGCGGATCATGATAAGTGTAGCCGAATCCTACGAAAGTAACACAGTTGACATATAAGTCAGAAAGCATCACGGATATATAAAAGAAGAAATTAAAAGTGTTCGTGAAATTACCCTAAGACTGCTCTCTATTACCACCCCGACCATCTGATCCGGGTCGGAGGAGGCTATGATATTCAAGTCTTAGGGGATGGTGTGGTTGACACGCATATACGCGTTGACACCCTCCATCCAAGATGAATACTGCTCCGTTAACGGAGGCATCTCGACCCGTTCCTCCCGTTGCTCAGCAGCAGCAGCGGGAGCAGCACTTGGCTGAGGAGGATGACTGGTGGAGGCACCTGCAACCGGTTGGTCAGGTCCAGCTGCAGCAGGTTGGGAGAGGTATGGGAGGAGACGGTTGGAGGCGCAGATATGTTGATGGGCTCAGCTCGTGAGCCCGAGTTATCCGGCACGTTGATCACCGGGTCATCAGCAGATGTCACCGGGGTGGCCGTTGGCTCGGTTCTGGGTTATGTGGAATCCGAGCTGGGAAGTTACCCTGACCCACAGACGAAGGATTGGGGCAGGCGAGGCGGTCTCTGCGCCTCGGTGATAGCCGCCCTCTTCCTAGGGGGCTCGGCAGAGCTCTGTCTGAGGTCTAGAAACCGAGCTGGAATCTTCCGCTTGGAAACTGCCTTCGGAGCCATTCCTATTTAAGAAAAAGGAAGAAAAAATAAGAAGACGATAAAACGAAAAGGCAAAGAAATACGTTATTGTTTCAGCTTACCGACCTGATTCAGTAATGGAGTTGAATGTGATCACTCTTCGGAAGTCCCTCTCTGCAGCAGGGAGAGCTCAGACTTTGTGGATCTGTCTCTCTTGAGCTACAGACAAAGCCACCCGAATGGTCGCCGACACTGTAGAAGGAGCAGATACATACGTTAAAAAAAATATACGAAAAAATCAGAAAAATCAGTTAGGTCGGAACTTCATCCTACCTGGCAGAGCAAAGTCGGCTTGGACTCGGAATTTCAGGGGTTGAGGCTCATCCGGCGCGCACTCCCAACTGCCCGACGCGAAGAACCACTTCCTCTTCCAAGTTTTGGTGGAGGAGGGCATACAAGTGATCATCGAGCCGCCCTGACCGGCAACGACGAAAGGTAATAGAGTCCTTGGCCGCCCAAGGACTTGAGAATATACATAGAGAAGAGTTCGTTGGAGGTAAACTCCTTATTTCCTAACCTCCGCCAAAGTATGTAGCATCCGACCATGCACCTCCATGCATTCGGTTGCAATTGGCTCGGAGAGAGACCTAAGACACTAAGGACTTTCCTCACGAAAGGGTGTAAGGGTAACCTCAGCCCGGACTCTAAATGCATTAAGGAAATAACTACCTCCCTGGCTTTAGGTCGGCTCGGCCTATCGGCTCGGTCAGGAACCCTAAAATCTATGTAATCTGGGAGTTCGTATATCTCCTTCGCAGCGTCCAGCTCATCCTGGGTAATCTGCGAAATCACAGAATCTAATTCGAAGGGTTCTCTCTGGGCCGTGGCACTGCCGGCAGCTAACCCAGGAAGGTCAGACTCCCCCTCTCCGACGGCCTCATCTACTCTCACCACAGAATCCGATTCACTGGAGTTTTCCTCCTCGTGGCAGAGGAGAGGTAAGTCAGACTCACGGTTATCATACCTCACCTTGAGGATTGCCTCAGAACACGAGGTTTCTGGCTCCGACATTTCTCCAAATAAAAAAGGGGGGGGGGGGGAGAAAAGAAAATCCTTTGAAAGAAAGAAAAAGGAGCGTACCAGAACGCTGCCACGGCCGCTGGGAGGAAGAAAGTTGAGGGGAATGCGGAAGGAAGAAGAACCAGGGTACGGGAGCAGTGAAGAGAATGAAGAGAGGTTTCCAAAATCTGGCTAAGTCTCGGATTATATACTCGGGAAAGAATTTGGGCCCTACTCAGGTCTCATCGCATTCAATGCGAAGACGACACGTGGCAACTCCCTACTTGGTGAATTCGAAAAGCTGCGCCGTTCAGGACACGCGGCGACACCCCGTTCGACTAAATCATATCAGCGATATCACGCCGTACGGAGGAATGATGACTCCTCGATATTTCAAGAGACACATTTAATGCCCTCGATATTTCGAGAGACGCATTTAATGCCATTTTCCCGCCCATCGAAACGACGGCGTTACGGATACTAAACGACAAAAAGCATTGAGGTCGACAATTTCATCTTACGTTTTTACCCCCGAGCTGAACAAAATACCCTCGAGGGTAAAAAGGGGGCTTCTGTTATGGGTAAAGAACCGACCTGAAAGAAAACAGATTGGCGCCGTCCCGGGAAAGACGAGTCGACCCGCTTCAGGTCCCGGATACGAGTCGAGTCGTATTAATCCGATGGAAACTAGTCGGCTCGGCCCGATGTAATGAAGATCGTCTTAAGCGAGCTGAACTGTAAATCCGCGATTTTGGGCTCACGCCGAGATATCAGGAGGAAAAATCGACATCCCTAACTTTTAGGGATAAGGATCTTCGTTTGTCAAGGGCAGATCCAAAGATCTCGGGAACCCAGCTGGTAGTCTGCTGGAATTACGAATCTCCGAAAGGCAAACAGCTTCGCGACCTAAGTCTATAAATACGGATGTTCTCTCCATTATTAAGGTATGAAAACTGATATCGATCTACACTAAGATATTCGGTTATCAAAGATCACTGACTTAGGCATCAGAGGATTATTGGCTGGACCCCAGCCACCCCCCCCCCCCCCCCCCCCCCCCCCCCCCCCTTATTCTCTGTGTTCTTTTGCAGGATCTAAGGATTCCGTCATCTCAGTCCTTTTCTACCAGAAGTTCGAATCCATTCAACTATCCAGATCATAAATCTACATCTTCGTCTGTTGACCATTTTTTGGTAACAACAGCCACATTAAAAGAAATAATGATGAATTGACACCAGCCATTTAATATCACCACCTTAAAAGTCAAGCAAATCTGAAGCTAACGTGAACCACGCTAAAGGAAATAGTTGGGATAATGACACCAACCCTTGAAACCTTCCTATGGTCCATTATATGCTATTTGAGCTTTTGATGGGGGACTTTCAATCACCACTGATTTATGTAGTGCATTCCATTTGAGTTTTTGATCAGCTTCATCTTTTTGCTCATGCCCTAAAATAAGTTAGAAAAATTGGTAGACGACATGGATAAAATGCATACATCATGGTGGGATCCATAGCACTTGACACCACCTAGTTGGGTGGTGTTAGGGTCACCTTCCAATCCTCGACCCTAAATGATTGGAGCCAAACTTAAATAGGTTTGTAAGCCAGTTTTAATTGTAGTCCGTAAATTGGATTCACATGATGGTGATATGAAGCAGATTGGGTGGTCATCTACAGATTGATCCAAAACTTTTGTGGTCCCAAAGAAGTTTTTAATGGTGGGCGTTCGATCACCACTATTTTCTGTAGTGTGGTCCACTTAGGTATTTCATCAACTTCATTTTTGGGTTAATGCCTTAAATTGAGCGTGCAAAATGGATGTACAGAGTGGATAAAACCCATGCATTACAATGGGCTCCACAGCACATGACATCACCTAGTTGGGTAATGTTGGGGTCACCCCAATCCACTTCCCTGAGTGGTTGGCGTTTAAGTAATTGTTATGAGATGATAGAGATAGGAAGCTAGGTGGTGTTGAGTATTATAGGACCACCACAATCTATGGGTTTTATATGTATGCCGTCTATCCATTTTGCCATCTTATTTTAGGTCATGAGCCCAAAAGTGAAGTAGATCCGAATCTTGAGTGCTTCATGCCTAGGCCTGCACACAGGTCGGGTTAGGGTCGGGTTGGGCCCAACCCTGGACTAAACCTAAATATATGTAAAGGTTCGGGTTTCGGTCCGGGTCGTGACCAAGTTGAGCTGACCCAACCCTAACCCGACCCTACTTGTAAAAGGGCCGACCCTAACCCTACCCTACCCTATATGTTAAACCCAGTCGGGTCGGGTCGGGTTGGGACTATGTTTCTATGGTGTGGTCCACCTAAGATTTGAGTCAGCTTCATTTTTGGTATCATATCCTAAAATGATCTTTCAAAATAGTTGGATGGTGTGGATTTAAGACACATAATCAGGGGCCACCTACTTTGGTGGATCCCGGATGTCACCTAATCTACTCCCTGTGAGTGTGAGATGAGCGCAGCTTAGGTGAGAGTTGGTGAGACCCGGAACCAGCCATGTGGGTGAGACCCTAACCATGAGGCTCACCTCGATGTATATATTGTAAATCCATGCTGTCCATCTACATTTCCAGATTATTATAGGACAGCCCCCAAAAGGAAGCAGATAAAAGCTTTAGGTAGACTACAAGACAAAAATCAGTGGTCATTGAACTCCCACCATTAAAAGATTCTAAAGTCCACCCTAATGTTTATTGACCATTCAACCTATTGATAATGCTATATAGATATTTCTAAAAGCAATAAACTAGTATAAACGGGGCAGTTCAGGTTGGGTGGAATGGGTCGGGTATACACGGGTCGGGGTACGGGTCAGGTCGGGTCGGGCGGGTTTGGCATGTATCCTAAACCGTACCTAAATTAAAAACAATCCAGCCGCATCTACTCGGGACCGGACCATTTTCTCAGCCGGGTCGGGATGGATTAGGTTTCTACCGGGTCGGGTCGGGCGGGTTGGGCAGGTTAACGGGGCAGATGTGCAGCCCTAATCACGCCATAGGAAATAGTTAAGATAATAACGACCACAATTGAAAACTTCCAAGGCACACCATAATGTTTACTTATCATCCATCCTGTTGATATCCCACGTTAAATTTTTATTTGCCGTCCACCCAATTGATAATGTCACATAGATTTAGATGAAGGGAAAACACAACTATCAACTTGATCCAAAACTTCGGAGGCCTCTAAGATGCTTTTAATGGTGAGCATTTAGTCACCACTGCTTCTTGTGGTGTGCTCCATTTGAGCTTTTCATTAGCTTTATTTTTTGGCTCATGCCCTAAATTGAGCTGAAAAGGTGGATGGATGGTGCGGATAAGACACATACATCAAGGTGGGCCCTACAGCGCCAGATACCGCCTAAACGGGTAGTGAAGGGGTCACTACTCAATCCGCTTCCCCATATGGGTGGTACCAAAATTAAAGAGCTATATAAGCCTAATTTTAATCATGATTGTTAATATTGGATTCATATATTAATTACAGGAAGCAATTGGGTGGTGACCCCAACAAGACCCATCTACTTGCTGTTGGGTATTGTGGGGCCCATTATGATGCATGTGTTTTATATCCAGACGATTTATCCATCTTTTCAGGTCATTTTATTGCATGAGCCCCTAAATGAAGCTAATTTAAAGTCCAAGTTGACCACAACACAAGAAACAAATGAGGAAAATGACACCCACCTAAGAAACCATCCTAGGGCCCACCTTAATGTTTATTTGCCATCCAACCTGTTGATAAAGTCATACAGACTTGGATGAAGAGAAGATGAAAATATAAACTCAATCCAAAACTTTTGTGGCCCCTAAGAAGTTTTTAAAGGGGGCATTCAATCACCATTGTTTCTTATGGGGTGTTCCTATTGGCTTGTTGATCTGCTACAATCTCCATAAAATGAGTGTGTATATATGTGTGTGTGTGGGCACGCGCGTGCGCGCGTGCGCACGCGCGTGTGCGACATGATCTCAAATCCAAATATTAGGTGGTCCATAACACTAGAAACAGCAATGAGTGACCGTTAAAAACTTTTTGTGGGCCATGAAAGTTTTAGATCAAGCTAATATTTATATTTTTCCATTCATCCAGATCTTTTTCACATTATAAGCATCTTGGATTGCAAATGAACATTACTAAAACCTAACGATGGGCTCTTAGGATTTTTTAATGGTGGGGCACTCAATCGCCACTGTTTTCAGTGGTATGATCCACTTGAGATTTGGATCTGCAAATTTTTGGAACCCTATCCTAAAAGTGGTTGTAGAAACGGATGGACGGAGTGGACGTAATAAATATCATACATGTGGCCCACATGGCAGGGGTAACACCCACTAAGCTGTTCCTGGGGTAACACCTAACTCGCTCCGTTCCGGCGTGGCAGCAAAGTCGTGCTAGCCCAGTGTTAGCGTCACCATCCCATCCACTTCACTAGGTACGCGGATTGCGTCCTGCCTGCGCGGGCAAACTGTGTAGGGCCCACCGTGATGCATCCGTTTATCCACTCTGTTCATCCATTTTATAAGATCATTTTAAGGAATGACTTTAAAAAGGAGGAAGATCCGATGTTCCCTATTTGGTGTGGTCCACTTGAGCATTGGATCTACCTTAGTTTTGGGCCATATACGAGCATGATCTTATAAAATGGATGGACGGAGTGGATAAAGTGATGCATCACAGTGGGCCCCTCCACAGGTCTGCCGGACGCAATCCGCGTCCCTTTCGGGCGCGGTTTTCCTGCGAAAGCCTTGCGCAGGAATTTCCTCCGCTGGGAACCAAGTTGGGCCTAGAGTGATGTTTTTTGATAAATCCACACTGTCCATCCGTTTTGGGAGCTCATTTTAGAATATGAAAACAAAAATGAACCGGATCCAAGACTCAAGTGGGCTGAAAACGTGATATTTGAACGTCCACAGTTGAAATATTTGTGGAGCCACAAGAGTTTCGAATCAGGATAATATTTGTTTTTCCGGTTCATCCCAGTAGTAGTGACGTTATGAACGGTATGGATGTCATTTAAATATCACTGTGGACCCCAGGGAGGTTTCAACGGTAGTAATTTACCTACCCACCTTTTCCTTTAGTGAGGCCCACTTGAGTCTTGGATCCGGTTCATTTTTATTTTCATGTACTAAAATGAGCTCCCAAAACAGATGAACGGGGTGGATTTATAAAAACACATCACTGTGGGCCCCACCATGGTTCCCAGCTCAGGAAATACCTGCGCAAGGCTTTCGCAGGAATCCGCGCCCGTCGGTATCAGTGGACTGTATTACGAAGAAACGAAACGGATTGGATAGTAACCCAACACCACCCAGCATGATACACGTGTTTTGTGTCCCGGTGAGTTGTGGGGCCACCTTGATACATGTATATTATATCCAGTCCATCCATCCATTTTGCAAGCTCATTTTAGGAAACGAGCCCAGAAATGAAACAGATCCAAAGCTTAACTAGACCACACCACATGAAATAGCAGGGATAATGACATCAACTATTGAAACCTTTCTCGAGTTCACCATAATGTTTATTTGACATCCAACCTCTTGATATGGCAACACAGACTTGGACAAAGGAAAACCACAAATATAAGCATGATCCAAAACTTTGATGGCCCGATAAGCTTTTATAGGTGGGCATTCAATCACCATAGAATTTGGGCTCATTCAACAAAATATGCTGGAGAAATGGATGGATTGTGTGGATGAAACACATCCCTTAGATAGGTGGCATTTAAGTCAATTTTAATGATGGTCGGTAAGTGGACTGATATTACGAAGAAACAAAACGGATTGGATGGTGACCCAACACCACCCAGCATGATACACGCTGTTTTGTGTCCCGGTGAGTTGTGGGGCCACGTTGATACATGTATTTTATATCCAGGCCATCTATCCATTTTGCCTGCTCATTTTAAGAAATGAGCCCAAAAATGAAACAATCCAAAGCTTAACTAGACCACACCACTGAAATAGCAGGGATAATGACACCCACTATTGAAACCTTTCTCGAGTTCACTGCAAGATTAGATTAAAATGATGGAGATAGCAAGCAGTTTGGGTGGTGACACAACTCTACCAACTAGGTGGTGTTAAACGTGGTGGGGCCCACCGTGATAGATGTATTTTATACCACCGTTGTCCATCCATTTTGCCAACACATTTAGGATACAACCCAAAAATGAAGCAAAACCAAAGGGGGTGTCAATGGGCCGGTTAAGGCCGAGCCAAGCTTTGTCCAAACCTGACCCATGTCTCTCAACTTATGTCCAAACCCGGCCTGGACATGTGAGGGGCCGCAATAGTCTGGCCCAAGCCCAGCCCAAGATACAAATGCAAGGTCCAGCCCAAGCCCAAGCCCAACCTTTCACAAAAAGAAAGAAATTATCCTTTAATCCTATGATTTTTCATTTATAAAAAAAATCATCAACACTGTAGAGAATAAAAGGAGTTTTAGGAGGGAGATGGATTTGTAAGAAAAATTTGTGTAAAAATTAAATTTTAAAAGAAGAGAAAATATTAAATTTTTAATTAAAAAACATATTCGGGTTGGGCTGGGATGTCGGGCTTTTGAACAGCCTAGTCCAAGTCCGGCTAGTTTGAAAAAGGGGCTTAGAGTTTAGGCCCAAACCTGACCCACAGGCCTGATTCTCTAGTCCAAGCCTGACCCAATATAGGCCAGGCCCAAAAGCCTATCGGGCCAACCCGGTCCATTGACAGCCCTTAATTGATCTAGAAAAATGAAAGGAAGGTGTGGATAAAACATATATATCAAGGTGGGCCCTACAACGTTGGACACCACCACCCAAGCCGCTTCCCTAAGTGGATGGTGCCAAACTTAAAGAGGTATGTACCCAGCTTTAATCCGAGTTGTTAAGATTGGATTCATGTGATATGATATGCAGCCATTGGGTGGTGCCCCAACACCACCCATCTACTTGTTATTGGATGTTGTGGGGCCCACCGTGATACATGTGTTTCATATCCACACCATCCATCCATTTTTTCAGGTCATTTTATTGTAGAAGCTCAAAAGTGAAGAAAATCTAAAGTTCAAGTGGACAACACCACAAGAAACAATGAGGAAAATGACACTCATCCAAGAAACCATCGTAGGGCCCACCCTAATGTTTATTTGCCATCCAACCTATTCTTAAGGTCATACAGACTTGGAAGAAGGGAAAATGAAAATATAAGATGAATACAAAACTTTTGTGGCCCCTAAGAAGTTTTCAAAGGGGGGCGTTCAATCACCATTGTTTCCTATGGGGTGTTCTAATAGGCTTGTTGATCTGCTACAATTTTGGGCTCATGCCATAAAATGAGCCGGCAAAATGGAGAGACGGCGAGGATGTAACACATAGATTATAGTGGACTCCACAACGCCTCACAACACCTAGCTAGGTGGTATTGGTGTCACCACCTGATCCATTTTCATAGGTTAGTGCCCCAAACTTAAAGAGATTTAGTAAGCCAGTTTAAATTATAGTTAATAAGATTGGATTAAGATGACAATAATAGGAAGGGGATTGGATGGTGACACAACACAACCCAGCCAGGTGGTGTTAGCATTGTGGAGCCCACCTTGAAGTATGCGATTTATACCCATGTCGTCCATCCGTTTTGCCCGCTTATTTAATATCACCACCTAAAAATTCAAGCAAATCCGAAGCTCACGTGAACCACGCTAAAGGAATTAGTGGGGATACTGACACCCACCCTTGAAACTTTCTTATGGCTCATTATAATGTCGTTTTTCCATCCATCCTGTTGATAAGTTCACACATACCTCGATGATGGGAAAACACAAATACCACTTGATCCAACCGACTACATGATGTTGGGTGTTGCGGGCCCCACCATGATTTATGTGTTTTATATCCGCACCAACTATCCCTTTTGCTTGCTCATTTTATGGCAGGAGCCCAAAAATGAAGCAAAATTGAAGATCAAGTGCACCACACTGCAAGAAATAATGGGGATAATGACACTCACCTATGAAACCTTCCCAAAGGCCCATTGTAATTTTTATGTGTCATCCAACTTGTCAATAAGGTCACACAAGCCATGATGAAGGGAAAACACAAGTATCAGCTTCATCCGAAACTTTGGTGGCCTCAAAGAAGTTATTAATGAGGGACATTCAATCACCATTGTTTAATGTGGTGTGGTCCATTTGAGCTTTTGGATCAGCTTCATTTTGGGGCTTGTATCCTAAAATGAACTAGAAAAATGAATGGACGGCATGGATAAAATGCATACATCATGGTGGGGCCCACAGCGCCTGATTCCACATTGCTACACATTGTTAGGATCACCTCCCAATCCGCTACCCAAAGTGGGCGGAGCCATGTAAGCTAGTTTTAATTATAGTCGGTAAAATTGGTATCATATGATGGTGATAAGAAGCGAATTGGGTGGTGACCCAACACCATCCGTCTACATGTTTTGAGTGTTGTGGGCCCACCATGATGTGTGTTTTTATTTCCACACCGTCCATCCGTCTTACTAGTTCATTTTATAGCATGAGCCCAAAATTGAAGCAGATCTTCAAATCAAGTGCACCACATCGCAGGACATAATGGGGATAATGACAGCCACCTATCAAACCTTCTTTAGGCCAACGGTAATGTTAACTTGCTATCTTACCTGTTGATAAGGTCACACAGACCCAGATGAAGGGAAAACACCAGTATCAGCTTGATCCAAAACATTGGTGGCCCCCAAGAAGTTTTTAATGGGGGACTTTCAATCACCACCGTTTCATGTTGTGTGGTCCATTCGAGCTTTTGATCAACTTCATTATTTATGGGCTCGTACCCTAAAATGAGTTAGAAAAATGGATAGATGACATGGATGAAATGCACACATCATGGTGGGCCCCACAACACCTGACACCACCTAGTTAGACGGTGTTAGGGTCACCTTCCAATCCCCGACCCTAGGTGGGTAGAGCCAGTTTTAATTATAGTCGATAAAATTGGATTCATATGATGGTGATAAGAAGCAGATTGGGTGGTGACCTAACACCACGCCTCTACAGATTGATCCAAAACTTTTGTGGCCCAAAGAAGTTTTAAATGGTGGGCATTCAATCGTCACTGTTTTAGATGGTGTGGTCCACTTGAGCTTTTGATCATCTTCATTTTGGGCTAATCACCTAAACTGAACTTGCAAAATGGATGTACAGAGTGGATAAAACCCATGCATCACAATGGGCCCCCACAGCCCATAACACCACCTAATTGGGGGATGTTGGGGTCACCACCAAATTTGTTTGCCTAAGTGGTTGGCATTTAAGTCAGCCTTAATGATAGTTAATATGATTTCAATGAGGTATGGAGATCGAAAGCTAGGTAGTGTTGGGCATTTTAAGGACCACCACGATGTATGGGTTTTATATACATGCCATCCATCCATTTTGCCATCTCATTTTAGGGCATGAGCCCAAAAATAAAGCAGATCCAAAGCTCAAGTGGACCACACCATATGAAATAGTTAAGATAATAATGGCCACAATTGAAAACTTCCAAGGCCAGCACATCGTAATGTTTACTTACCATCCAACCTGTTGACATCCCATCATAATTTTTATTAGCCATCCAACCGGTTGATAATGCCACAAAGACCTAAATGAAGGGAAAACACAAATATCAACTTGATCCATAACTTTGGTGGCCCCTAAGAAGCTTTTAATAGTGGGCGTTTAGTCACCATTGTTTCCTGCTGTGTGCTCCACTTGAGCTTCTGAGCAGCTTTATTTTTGGGCTCATGCCCTAAATTGAGACGGAAAAAATGGATGGATTGTGTGGATAAGACATACATCAAGGTGGGCCCTACAACACCAGACACTGCCTAACTGGGTAGTGTAGGGGTCATCACTCAATCTGTTTCCCTGGGTGGGTGGTACCAAACTTAAAGAGGTATGTAAGCCCATTTTAATCATAGTTATTAAGATTGGATTTATACCATGACAACGGGAAAAGATTGGGTGGTGACCCTAACATGACCCATCTATGTGTTGTTGGGTATTGTGGGGCCCACCATGATGCATGTGTTTTATATCCACACCATCCATCTATCTTTTTAGGTCATTTTATTGCATAAGCCCACAAATTGTCATGCTCCAAGTTGGTTAGACTCAACTCTAAATCTTAGGTCATGATTAAGGTTTTAAGCAATAACAATCATAATTTAATATAAATCATATTACAATAAATCATTCTTCATAAACCCAATAACAGTTTTTATTATATTAGACTGGTCTTACTTTCAAATTCCTACTATCCACTATAGATTTTTTTTTCCAACACAAAAGAAGAAAACAATAATTAGATTTTTGCTCTGCTCCGCTCTGTGACTAAATCCTATGCCCTACAAAATTGTCTAAGTGGGCATAAGCATGACAGTTTGTGGGATTATATCCAACCCAAATCTGAAATTTTTAGATTATTAAATACATAGTTGATAGAAATATTTTCATTAAAAATCAAAATATTAAATCGCGAGATGACATGAATGCAATGCTGGAATTATAAAGATGTTGCAAATACTTTCCGCAAATTCTCATCAATAATAAAGTAAATAACATCATTCTTACAACACCATACTCAAGTGGATGGTCACGTTGCATTAACGTCCACACACCGATACTTCGTAGTGAGGAACCCATTTACACGCTAGCTGGTTAGACTATTGCTCTGGTTGTACCTCTGATGTAAGTCCACGCACACAATTATACTCATACGCCGTACAAAAAAAATACTCCAAAAGATCCAATATATGGGCTATAGGGTCTTCCACCCAATGGACATGATCGCCCTACTTGCTAGCTTTAGAGTCTTTCGCCCAAGGGACATAATCACCTTACTTGCTGGCTTTAGGGTCTCTCACCTAAAGGACACAGTCACCTTACTTGCTGAAACATATCTCTCTTTTTTTCCACCATTCAATAATCAATAGAGATGCATGTATATCATGAATGATTCAAAATCGATAATAAAATAATTCAATAAATCTGATTTCTATATTATAATACAGGTTTTATTCAAAGATGTAAAAAATAAATACTGTTAAAATTTAATCCTTGAAATTTTTATAAGGTGGAATTGTTTTCCTTAACAATTTGGAATTTCATAACCTCCTAAAAATACTGAAAATTTTATATACGTTCAAAAATCTCTTTTTTATATTAAATTTAGTTAAATACGAATATAATCTAACTATTTATATAAATTTTCGATTTTCTTTAATAAAGTATACAGATTATTACTCTAAACATATTAATTAAAATTATCTTAGTTAAAATTTTTATTTAAACTCAAGAGTTGAATTAGAAGAGAAGCTAATAGATTTCAAATCAATATTGAATTTTATTAAAATCTCAATCAATCAAATTATACAACCATATGCAATAATTTTTTTTATTCAGTGAAATCTAGAATTTAATTTACTAATTTATATTTTTAAATTTTTAAAAATCATCTTGGATTAAATTTATTAAAATTTAGAATTAACTTGGGGTTTTAACTTAACCCAACCAACTAACATATATTTACAAATTCCTAAATCCACATTTAGTTTCTCTGCACTTTAATCTAAAATAATGATTTAATTTTAACCATCCAAAATTTTTATCTAAGTTTAACAAATTATTATAACTTGAATAATTTGATACTTTAGGAATATGTAAGCCCGATTAAATAGTTAAATTATCATAAAAATTTATTAATTTAATTTTCTCCATTTTAAAATTAAATTTGATTAAATTATTATGAATCTAATAATTTCACCATCTAGATTTGATTATATTCATAAATTAAATTACCTCTATCCTTAACATATACCCACTATTAAGTCTAAATAATAAATTATTATAAAACAAATGATCCTATCATTTAGCCTCAAGTCAACTTTAAATTTAAATTTAACAATCTAAGTGAATTTAATTTATCATAAAATTTCAGGATTTAAATCAGATTGGATTTTAAAATTTTATTCCTAATTAAAAAAAAATTAACATATAAACAAAATCTGTTTTAATACATTTAAATTAATTTTAATCGTTAAATCTAAATTTAATTAATTATTAGAAACTAATTAATCCCACATATTAAATCAATTTTTTTTCTTTTTCAAACTAAATCAAATTTATCAAGATTTCAGAAATTTGATTTGACCTACACTCAATTTAATTTAACTCAAAAAAATTAGATTTAATTTATATATATATATATATATATATATATATATATATTCATTTTTTTCTAAGTCATTAATCTTCAAAATTTTCGATATTACAACCGATTTGAATTCTAACATTTAAAATAAAATGTGATAATTTGAAATTAAACCTTAATTATAATTCTATTAAGTTGCAGAACTACATCAAATATGAATGTTCTTTTTTTTTTTACAAATAAAAATTAACTCAACCTATTTTAAGAAAATAAATATTCAGAACTCTAATGATGAATATATAATCAAAATTTTAAACTATTATAGGATCAATCACAACAGTATTATTTCTAAGTAAATCATCTACTCAATACTTCTAACAAAAAATTTAAAATTGAAAAAACTATGAAATAATAATCTAAAATTTTCAAATCAAGTACCGATCACTCACCTAGTCAATAACTTTAGAAAGCTTCTTCTTCTTCTTTTTTTACTTTTCTTTTTCTTTTTTTTCACACCTTACTTCCCGTACCTACACCCACGACCCTATTTATAATAAAGACGCCCCACCATATGTAATACACATATGCTTAAAAAAATAAACAAAACTCATTTCTTGATGCACTTTTAATAACTTCTCTGTAACCAACACATTCACAATTTTATGAGTCATATTTATGACGTCAAAAGCCACCATGCAGGTGCATGGTGCTCATGTGTGGGTAACGTGCATGGTGTGATGCACCCAAGTATGTATTATCTGACATGGTGAATGAGTGATTTAACATGAAGACTTGGTTTGGATGGTTGAGACATATGGATGGCTTAGATGGGTGGATGAATGAATTGGTAGGATTGAAGGGTGGTTGGACGATGGGTTGAGTTGGATAGCCTTTGATGATGAACAGTTGGGATGGTTGATAAGATCGAAAGATGGACGGTTGGGTTTGACCACCATATGTGCATGAGCAACACTTACGCTAAATTAACTTTACTACTTTGTGATCTTTGTGATGTATTGACTGTATCCGGTCAACGTCAACTTGAATAGGAACTGGCCCTTTAAGGGGTCTCTTAGCGGAGAATGGATTTTGGATTCACACGCATCATGTCACGTATGTCCTGATCGAAGTTCATTCATGCCATAAAGAGTTTATGATGGTGGATCGATGTTTTTGGGCGATCGCTACGCTTGTAAGGTGGTGGATATTAGTACAGTGTGCATTAGGATGTTCGATGGGATCGAACGAGACCTAAAAGATGTGAAGCATGTCCCTAAACGGAAGAAGAATGTGATCTCTCTTGGTGCACTCGAGGCTACAGGGTGCGGGTTCATCGGCTATGATCGGTATTGTAAAACGGCAAAGGGGGCACTCATGATGATGAAAGCATGGAGGTGCGGCAATCTTTACAAGTTGATGGGGAGCACTATTCATGGTGGAGTTGCGGAATCGACAATGGAATCCACGATTGCTCGTATGTAGCAAGTACCAAAGGGCCACATGAGAAGAGCAAGACGCATAAAGGTGCAAGGATAAAGTAGATGAGGCACAAGAAGCGATGGAGTTATGATGAAGACAAAGTAGAGATGGAAGATTGTGCGTAGCACGGTGTTGCATGAAGATTGGAGTCGTGGTGGAGATTGTTGGAATTAGATGCCTCAAATCTTGCTGCAGTAGGAGCCGTCGACCGATCGTGGATGGCAACCAATCGGTCGAATTAGCGGATTCTAGAAAGAACTCTCTGGATGATTTTCGAGCATGCATTGATGACTGATCGTCGTTGAGGCTCGACTGGTCGACAAGGGCCCGCGACCAGTCGCTGGTGGCGATTGACCGATCATCTAACCAACTTTCCTGTTTCAATTTTCTTGCACAGTTTTGCGGTAGATGTTTTTAATCTCGTTTCTTTCTTATTTAAGGGATGTAATACATAATTAGGGTAAGAGCCTAGAGAGGTTGGGTTTCCTAGAGGGGTTGGGAGAGTTCTAAGGTGAGAGAAAGAGCTTGTGATTTCTTTTGTGGAGCTTGGGGTCCGAGTGTTTCTTCCTCTTTCTCTATAAGTTCTAATATCATAGTGAATTGTTCACTTTGTGCCGTGACTTTTTTATCTGTGAGGGAATTTTTCCACGTAAAAATCGGATTGCCTTCTTGTGTGTGTTGATTGTTGCTTGATCATTGCCATTGTGGTTTGCCTTGTTTCATTCACTTTCGCTGTCAAGATTCCCAACAGCTGCATGGTTTGCCACACACTCTAAACATCAATGGTGTGTTGATGTTACCAAGTTTTGTTGGCCTCACCATGATGTATGTGTTATATCCATGCTGTCCATCCATTTTATGAGATCATTTCAGGGCAACAACCCAAAAATGAGGCATGTGCTCAAGTGGACCACAATACAAAAAGCAGTTTAGACAATGACACTCACCCACAGTTGAAACATTCTAGGGCCCACCATGTTGTTTATTGCCATCCAACATGTTCATAAGGTCACACGGACCTGGATGAAAGGAAAACACAAATATCAACTTAATCCAAAACTTCTATGGCCCAAAGAAGCTTTCTTCAATGGTAAGCATTCAATCCCTACTGCTTGTTGTAGTGTAGTCCACTTGAGCTTTGGATCTGCCTCATTTTTTGGATCATTTTTTCGCAAAATGGATGGAAAGTGCAGATATAACACAAACATTATGGTGGGGCCAACAAACTTGGTGACGTCAAAACATCATCGAAGTTAGTGGTGTGTGGTACACCACGCGTTCTACTTCAAGTGGGCTGGGACAAGAATTGCATAGTGTAGAACACATGGGAAAGTTCTGTGGGGCCCACCATGCCAAACCATCTATTCATTTTTCTTGATCATTTAGGGCATAAGCCCAAAAAATGAGGTAGGACCAAAGCTCAAGTGGACCACACCACATAAAGCAACTGGGATAATGACACCCACCGTTAAAACCTTCCCAGGGCCCACCAGCCATCCAACCTTTTCATAGGGTCACACAATCCAGATGTAGAAAAAACACAAATATTAGCTTGATCCAAAACTTTTGTATGCGCCAAGAAGTTTTCAGTAGTGGGCTTTGGTGTGGTTGAGCTTTAGATATGCTTCATTTTTTTTCTCATGCTTTAAAATAATCTAAAAAAATGGATGGATGGTATGGATATAACACATACATCATGGTAGGTGGTTGTTATCCAATTATATAGCTGAATATTCTCTCAAATGCAAGAGATCACAAGTAATAAACTCGGTGAGTCCAAGGTCAAATCCACAGAGAGCAAAAATAGATGTGTGTAAGAATCACTATCAAATCAAGAAAAGAGAATAAAAATTCTAAAAGAAGTGATTAATATAACTAATGATGGGTTGGATTAGATCAATGTTTGAGTGAGTTTAATCAATAAAATCAAAGCACCAAGGGATCAAAGGTCCACATATGTCTCATGCTTCATTAATGTATACGATAAAGTATTACTCAATTAGAATGGATTACTATGATCAATTTAATCAGAACATATTGCAATTAGAACAAAAATTCACGTAAGAAATCCATGGATTAGAGATTCATCTCATCATGCATCACTAAGTTCATACTATTTAGCGTTATGGATTATAAGCATTAGAGATCCTTAAGATCGCTAATCAAATAATATGACGGGTTAAAAATATCATTAATCTAGGTTTTCATAAATTAAATCTAGGATTAAATAATACTCATGCAAAAAGTTTACATGAGAATTAAAAACCCTATATTAGTTTTATGAAATTCATGCAAAATGAATTTCTCTCATCATTCAGCATATAAATCCATCACACAGATCAATTCAACAATCCATACATGCTTTTCTTCTAGCTTTGGCTATAAAAGGGTTTAGAACATAAACATAATTAAAGAAGAAAAACCAAAAGAAGAAGAAGAAGACATAATTAAAAAAAAAATCAACTTAAAACTAACCAACTTATGAGTTCTTAAAGTGAATCCAAGTTAATTTGAATGTAAAGAGATTCTATGAGAGAGATAAGAGTTTATTCTCTTCAAAATCGGATTGAAAATGATGCCTTAAAACTCTTCACATCTATTTATAGTTAAGTTCAAATTCAAGTAACAGTACTGATTTTGCTACACTTCGTGTGACTAAACCGATGATCGGATTTCTCTGAAATTTTATATGGGGCTTCATCATCAAGTGAACCTCATAATGGACGAATTAGATTGCTAATATCACATCTAAAGTGGGCCCCACGATTAGATCAGTGGACACCTTATAAATTCACAGTTTTAATATCTTCTGAACCAGTCATTCTTGCATCCTTCACTCCGGTGTGTACAGATATCAAACGTGTCTCAAAATTGATACCTTGGTAAAACTATATCCCCTCTACATGATAGAGGGTCTGAATTAACTTGAATCATTCTAGAATTTTGGTGAACACACCTCGCAATTTGGACCATTTTCTTATTCGCGCAGGCGGAACTTTCCAAAACACTTCAACTTGTTTTCGATGCTGCAACCAATCTACACATTCGATTGACCTGATTCCAGTTTGGTTTTGTAAAAAATTTGATTTTGTACCAGATGGATGGCTTGGGTTCTTCATTTGAGCATTGATAGACCACAGGGCTGAATTCCAAAGCTAAGTCAATGCTGAATGGACAATTTGTGTTCATCAAGTCACTGTGATCAATCCAGAACTTCGATCGACGTGAAACTAGTGCCATTTGTTAAATAATTTGATGATCTTCAAAGTGTACGGAGAGTTTCTCAAATTGCGTCCAAAAAGTGGTCCAAAAGTGGGACGCATAGTAGACAGTGTACGATGCCCGTTCGGAATTGAAAACCATATGTAATGCACATCACCTTCAATCCATCGATCCAAGCCGTCTAACATCAATCCAATCTTATAAGAAGTGTCTTTAGCCCTTCTCTCATCATCGTAAACCTTCCTAAACACAAGTGGCCCACCAACAACCTGTAAAACCCGCCAATAAACCAATAGAACTTGTAAAACCCGCCAACAAACCCATAGAACTTTAAAATGTCAATAGACCTCAGTGCTGTGTTCTATGCCGTGCAATCCAGTCCAACCAATGGGCTGGAACTAGGGTTGTCAATTGGCCAGGTTGGCCCGACGGGCTCTCAAGCCTAGCCCGTCTCGAGTCAAGCTTGGAATGAAGTATCAGGCCCGTGGGCCGAGTTGGGCTTCAAATATGAGCCCATATACTAATCGGACTAGGCTTCGACTTAACAGTCTACAAGCCCGTCAGCCCAGCCCAACCCAATTATTTTAAAAAATAAATAAATAAATTTCAACTAAAATTTCTCCCTACGAAACTCAAATACGGTTTTTCCCCAAGATAGAACTTATGCTCCTAGAATTTTTTTTATTATTATTATTTTTTTTTTCATCTTCCTAAGAACTCTTAAAGCTTGTCTCTCTCTCAGCTTCTTGAAGCTCTCTTTTTTATTCTTTTTCTTTTTTCTGTCAAGTTCCATATCACAATGTTGCTTCATTTTCTCTAGAAAGAAGACAAATGAGTTTCGGATAGACCTGAAAAGGAAAAAAACGAGACCCAGATTCAGAGAAGTACACATGATCAATGAGACCCAGATTCAGAGAAGTACACGTGATCAATCCTAGAACATGGGCCGAAGCCAAAAATTATTGCCACATCCGTTTATAAAAGCAAAATCCCACTACCTTGGATCTGATAAAAGATAGAGATTTTTTTTTTTTTTAATTTCTTCAACTTAGGTAATTCATTGAGAAGCCTTGGGCAATTTCTCTGGAAGGATGTTATCAGGAAGGATCAGCTATGGTGGCACTGCATGAACGACCCCCAACATAAAGTCGTACACATTATCCCGGCGAGCAAACTTCTTGTTCAGCACCTTTCCAAACTCGATCTCATCAAAGGTTTTTGCATTCTCAGCTGCATGCACCTGGGCTTGGCTGGTGTAATTTAAGGCTGACTGAGAGATAAAAGCTCTCTTCTTCGGTGAGCTTCCTCTGGAACTTTGCCGGATTACCTCCCCCCACCACATGGAATCCTAGTATTTTGCCTCACAAGGGCTCCAGCAGCAACCATCCCATGTTTGTCCACAGCTACTCCATCAAGCAGGGTTGCACCCATATATACCAACAAAAGCCTCATCTTCAACCGTGGACTCATGTAAAACAACACGATGACCTACAGTACCATTGTTGTATCTTCCCAAAGCTCTCACCGTCTGATCTTGAAGAAGAAGGAGAGTCGATTGGGAAAACGTAGCAACAGCAGCAGAGGCTAAAGCAACATGCCTTATGCAACAAGCTCTCTTACAGAAACAGTAGCAGCAATCCCTCTACCATTCCTGCCTCTTCGCTCCTCAGGTATTTCCATCCCCCTTCTCAAATTCCATTCCGTCCATGTTCGGATTTCTATTCTCCATCGTCTGCTCCACCGGCACTCACATCCTTGCATATTCAATTTAGAAGGTCGGTCTATAGCCTGCCGACTCCTCACGGTGGCTGTAGTGCCAGCCATCAGAACCATTTGAGGAGAAAGGCCCATCCACCGATGGGTTATGATCGAAGTATGGGTTGCAAAGACGGCCAGAAATCCAGCGACAACCAAAATCATAAAATGGGCAATGGTTGGGTCATAAATAAGAGCCCTACAAACATAACCAGGACCCTGATAGAAATGGGCCTCTGAACCATCCTAAGCCGTCAATGCACGGCTGTCCTCATTATATTCTGGACCATCCACTTTCAGGACCAAAGATGGAAGGTTACAATGATATGTAAGGGGCCATCTGAGATGCACCATCGCCAGTCTACAGTGGGGGACATTGATCACTGAGAGGTGGGCCACACCAATAAGAATGCCGGTGCCCAATGGAAATCCCTGTGCCGCTCAGGTTATGTACACTGCCCCACACATGTATGTAATCCAAACCTAATCATCAGCTGGGTTATATCTTGGATGGGCCACACCCCACAAATCATATAATATGACAAAATCTGGACCACTCCGTCGGACGGCTTTAGTTGAAAGAAAATAAAAAGTTACAAAGTCAAATCAAAGTTACTCTTAACCATCGGTTTTTTTTCCTGAAATAATAAATAAATGAAAAGAAAAGGAAAAAAATTTATCCAAGCATTAGAACTGTTTCATGGGTGTAAAGTTATTATATGAACCATCCAAGGTGTGGCCTACCTGATGAGTGGTTCAGATGTAGTACAAAAGTTGCACGAGAGAGTAACAATAATTCTCAAAAGAGAGAGAGAGCGAGAGAGAGAGAGAGAGAGGAGAGAACTCATAATAAAAGGAGACATGAGAAGCCAACATGTACCAGACATCCCAGCCATGCATTAAGTGGACCCCATTGTGCAGACGACGTGGCCCAAAAATCAGACTAGAAACAGAAACGGTTGGCATGGCCTAAAAAGATCGCTGACAGTCCATTCAACAATCCTTACATGACCCACCTGATGATTTTACTTCATGGGTTTCAGGCCAAAGGTTATCTATAGAGCTGGATGCAATCTACAACATGGACCACACGTATGGCCCACCAGAAGAGACACATCCATTCATCCGATCAGCAGAATGCTGAGCAGGAAAGCACTGGTTGGAGAATAAAACAACAGCATGTTGCAACAGAATAAAGAAGGCAGGAAAAATGAATTCCACAGCAGCAGAAGATGAAGAAGAAGCCTATCTATTAACAGAAATGTATCCGCCCAACAATCATAACACCCTTCTGTACATAGAAAGAGAGAAAAAAGTTCTTTTTTTTCAGTAATTTACTTACCTTTGGAGGGGTTTGTAGAGGACGACAGTGACGTACTTGGACTGAAACCGGTGGGTGAGGCCAAGGGCGACCAGAGACTGAGATGCCCACCCTTTCTCTATGAACAGGTGGTTGAGGACTACATGCTGTGGCTTTGTAGGGAGAGATGAGGACGAAGAAGGCTCCGTGGCGGGGCTTGGCATCCCAAGGACTGTTAGATGCAGCTGGGGTGGGACGGCCAGTGGCTCCTTCGCATAGTCCTCATCCGCCAGGAATGGATGGCCGTAGCTCGAGTCTGGGGATTGTGGGGGCTCAAACTCAGCCACGCTTTCCAGATTTTCTGGCACATAATCCTGCAGCACAGAAATGATGAGCAGAAAGAAATTGGGTTTTTGGGAAATGGCTGTTTCTATTGCTAGCAGTGTCCTCCCTTGATTGAGATTCCAGACTGTTTTGTCGGGCCCCATCATAAATTGAGCACGCCCCAAGAACAGAAATTCCCACACAATACATTTCGTTTATTATTTATACTGTCAAATGTGAATTATTACCAAAAAATCCATTTTCATGCAGTCAATCTGTCGGTAATGATAATCATGGCCCACCATGATGGACACACCAGACGAACATCATGAATTGAGCGCGCCCCAAGAACCCCCCAGGTCAGAAATACCCACACAACACATTTCGTTTATTATTTATGCTGTCAAATGTGAATTATTGCCAAATATATCCATTTCCATGTTGTCAATCTGTCGGTAATGATAATCATGGCCCACCATGATGGACACACCAGACAAACAGTGCGCATCAGCTAAAGGCGGGACAATTCATTTCGGGTCAAGTGACAGGTTATGCCACCCAAAGTTTAGAATCTGACAGAAATACCCATCATTGCCAGTATTCACTACAAAATGCTTCCTTGTCTGGTAATAGAAGTTTGTAATATTTAGGAGCATTTTTGTCAATTTGAAATCCAAGGCATGCTCCAATAGCAAAGGTACTACAATAATCTGCCGTGAAAAATGAAAATTTCATGTGGGAAACTAATGCGGACATCAGTGGTGCACCCTTTAGAGTGTACCAGAGGAGGAGACGTTGTCGATCTAGTGTTGGAGCGGATGAGCTGGTGTGGATGGACAATGGGCCCCTCAGGCCGCTTCATTGATGGACCACGAAGACCCCTGCACGCGTACATACACATGGACGCTCTTCTTGTCGGATATGTGTGCGGGTTGCTGATTTGGAGCGTTTCGACCATGGATCCAAGATTGGATGGCAATCGGACAGTTGTATTCTTCCAATCGGGCCATCCAATCATTGGATCGACCTGGGCCCACTTTCGTGGCCCGTTCCCAGTTTTCCTAGTTTTATCTATTTTAGTTATGTTTTCAGACCTTATGGACGGGTCAGATGTTATTTTGTAATTATGGTTTAATCTTAGGCATTTTTCTGTTCTTTTTCTTGTTTTTAAGCACTTTAGTGCACTTTATCTTTTCGTAGCCTATATATACTGTGAGAAACCCTATTTCAAAATTATTATTGAATAAATGATAATCATGTGCTTCCTCTTTATTTGAGAAACTAGGATTTCAGGATTGGCCCTCGGGTGTTGAGGATTCCACCCCGGAATTCCACGTTATCTTTTCTTAGATCTTCAAGGTGCAAGGGAAGGTAAGACCCATCATCTTCCTTATAGGAATATTCGTCTTTCCTTTCTTGAGGCCCATCTTTCCCGATTCCTTTTTTCTTTCTTTCTTTCTTCTTCAAACTATCCCATTTTGTATGATCAGTGAAAAAGGGATTGCTAGCCAAGAGAACTTGATTCAGACTTGAACGTGGATTGGCCTATGCTAGATTTAAGGATATCCTCATATTCCTAAGTCCCCTTTTTTTACACGTTTATGTGCGTTTTTGCTATGGGATGTAATCCTGACGGATTATCGTCATCTTATTGTTGAAATCTTACAATCTCCTTAGTTGATAGTAGATAGTTAAATGAATTCTCTGCTTGAATGTCTAACTCTGGATCTCACATACATACAGAGTTAGGTCATCTCATACCCCTACATCAGAAACTAAAAGTAAATGGCTAAGTTTAAAAAGCGCGCCCCTATCAAGGCAGAATCAATTTCAATATAAGATCTATGGAATATAGCCGCAGATTTTAGAGGCGAAAATAAAAAGCCCCCGCCATAAGGAATCTATAGTGGCGGATTTTCAACTTCCACCGTTATACACCTTGTTCCCACCACAGCCATCATTCCCACTTTTTTCTTTCTTTTTTTTTTTTCTTTTTTTTTTAATTGTATTCAATATATAACGATGGATACTATTCCCCGCCTCTACATGGACACACAGCAGCAGATATTGACCTGCACCATCATACCTCTTGTTCCCGCCACTGCCACCATTCCCGCCATTTTTTTTTATTTTTGCTACATTCGACCTATATAACGGCGGATATCAATCCACCGTTATATACCTTGTTCCCACCAATCCTATAATCCATGATTGTACCTCTTCTTCCCGCCGACGCCACCATTCCCGCCATTTATTTTTTATTGTCCTGTATTCAACCAATATAGCGGTGGATTACATTATCCGCCACTAGATCTTGTTAATAGGAACGAATAGCTATGTCCACCTCTATATCCTTATTCCCACCCCGCCCCTTCAAGGAGCTTCTTCTTTTTTTCTTTTTCTTTTCTTTTTTTTTTTTTATTAGATCCTTTAGCGGTGGAAATTTACTTCTGCCACTGTAGACATATATAGTGGCGAAAATATTGTTCCCCTGCTATATATTTCACCTTATAGACTAATTGTTCTTCGCAAGCGTTCCTCTCTCACTCTCTCTCTCTCTCAATAGCGGGGCCCACGTCCTCAATTTCCTCCCCACTACCTTGACCAGTTCAGCAAGACCAAGGTCCATACCCAAATTTACCCCTTCTTCGGCCACCCCAACCCGCAGCCTTGATGCCCTCGTTAGCTGCTTAAGGCCCACCTTCGAGGAGAATGGGGGCAAGCCAAAGGCAAACCCATTTGGGGCCCGAGCATTGAGGCAATACCCGTAGGAAGTCCACAAATTGCAGGCTAAGGCGAGGGGGATCAGCTACAAGAAGAAGAAGCAGAAGCGCCTGCCGCCACCACAAGTGTCGTCAACGGTGCAAGTTAGCAATGACCCACCACCATTATGATACCATTACTAGATTATGATCAATTCGAGAGCCTGATGAAATAGTAACTTTTTTTTTATGGGTAAGTAATATATGGGTTGCTACTTCTCTAATTCCCATATACTTAAAGGATGCTTTTCCATGAACTGTGTTTTTCTTTTAATGGAACTTACATTTAGAGTAGTGAGTATCCTTTATTTTATTTTATTTTTCCTTTTCCTTCATATTTTCTTATAGCCCATAGTAATTATAGTAGGAGCAATAGTAATCATATCAGTAGTATTAGTGGAAGTAGGTAACTTGTTGTTGTAGGAATCTGGTTTTGTAATTAGCTTTTGTGTGTTCTCTGAGGAATTGAGTATGCATTGCATATAAGTGAGTAGTTGAAAATCCAAACTCATATATGCCAAATGATAGATTCTGACAACATGGGGCCAATCACTCTTTTGATTATTTGGAGGTTGTGGCAAAAGGCACTTTATTTTATTAAAAAGATGAAAAAAACTGGGTTTATGTGTCACTCTCATCATTCATCATATGTTTTATGATAGGGGAAATGGCAGTATTTGTTTCAATTCTACAATCTTCCTCACTTTCTTTTTACCTTTTCCAATTCTTTTGCTTACTACTACTCTGAATAGGTGATGTTAGGGTGTGAATTTTGGGATCTTGCAAATGCAAATCACTTTAATATTCATCTAATGAATTTTGTCATCTTGCAAATGCCAAACTCATTAATTCCAATCTGAAGTGCATTGAAAATCTTCATTCGAAGATGTACACGCTGTCGTTTCCATTGACATAGGAGTTTCAATAGGAACACAATCTGTTAATTCTTTCAGATTTCTCATCTTTAAAACAAATAAAAAAGGGGAGAGAGAGAGAGAGAGAGAGAGAGAGAGAGAGAGAGAGAGATTGGTGTTTTGTCTTGAATGCTCTCTATCAAGTCTTCAACCATGCAAAATTTTCATCTCCATTTCCTTTATAGATAAGTAGAATACTTAAGAGTAAAATCACACTGATATGATCTTTATGTATGAAAACAGCCCATTCTTTCATAATAAGTCGATGGGAATTGATTATACATCCTTTATTTTCATCTTTTGGATTAAATAATACAACTTTTAGCTATTATATCAATAAAAATTGGAAAGAAATGAGTGTAGAAAGACTGCCCAGTATTAACAAAAAAAAATTATAATAATAAATACAAGGAAAGAGGGTGCATCTATGTATATAAGGTTGTGAAATGCATTAAATTCATGGAAGCAATATCCGTAGTGACGCATCTTCTTGGCAATTTCTCCACTGGGAAATTTTGAAATTTTGAGGTTTTGCTCGAGATATCATTGGGAAATTCTCACCAAAAATAATAAAAAAAATATTTATTTTAAATTAAATGTATATTTATATAACTAATTCCTTAATGTTTTAACTAATTTTCAAGTTAATCACTATTTTAAAGCCATATGAGATTTTCAAAATCACTTTATAATATCATTTAGTGCATTTTCTCATTATAGTATTGTGATATTTTCAAAATCTCAGCAATAGTGGTCATATTTGAAAATCTCCCACAACAGAGAGAGAGAGAGAGAGAGAGAGAGAGAGAGAGAGAGCTTGCAAAGAACAATTAGTCTATAAGGTGACACATATAGCAGTGGAACAATAGTTTCGCTGCTATATATGTCTACAGCAGGGGAAGTAGATTTCTGCCGCTAAAGGATCTAATACAGCTAAAAAAAGAAGCGTGAAAGAGCGGGGTTGGGAATGAGGATATAAAGGCGGAACTATCCACTGCTACTGACAAGATCTAACGGCAGATAATGTAATCCGCCACTATATTGGTCGAAAGCAGCCAACAAGTAAATGCCAAGAATGGCGGCAGTAGCGGAAAGAAGGGTTACAATGGCAGATTATAGGATCCGCCATTATAGGTGTGTAACATATAGTGACAGATAATATGATTCGCTGCGATAAGGGTCGGCGGGAACAAGGTGTATAACAGCGGAAATCAATATCCACCACTATATGAGTCGACCATAGCCAAAAATAAATGGCGGGAATAGTGGTTGTAGCGGCAACAAGAGGTATAACGATGGAGATCAATATCCGCCGCCATAAGTGTCCATGTAGAGGCGGAGAATAGTATCCGTGGCTATATGGTTGAATATAGCAAAAACAAATATGGCAGGAATGATGGTTTTGGCAGGATCAAGGTGTATAATGGCGGAGGTTGAAAATTTGCTGCTATAGATTCCTTATAGCGGTGGATTTTTATTTCCGCCTCTAAAATCTACCGCTATATCCCATAAATCTTATAGTGGTGGAAAGTGGACGGTCATCGTAACATTATTATAATCAAAAGGTTGAAATATTCAATCTAAGGGATTTTTGAGGCATCCCTCATCCACCAAAAGCCCTATCAGGTAAACGGTTTGGGTCGCTAAATGAATCCAATTCCAATGGCTGAAGTCCCGAAGTATCATATTGCAATATGTCGGGATGTATTCACATTGGTGGGCATTTATTGGATGGTAAAAAATAAATAGGTAGAAATTATCCCATGGTCTTGTTTGCACAAACATATATCTATGAATCCGAGGTTAGGATCATTAAAAAAAAAAAAAATGATTTTGGACTGTGACTCAGCAACAGTGAGTTTTCCAGTTTGGTTGGTTTATCTTGAGCTAATGTACACCAAAAATGCCATTATTGCGTGCCTTCACACCAAGCATCACATACAGCCAGATTACAAAATACTCTTCCTTATCATTCAATTAAAAAGAGCCAAATGACCCTTACGATACCTCTCTGGTCTCTCTCATTCTCACCTCTCTTATTCTTCTTCACTCCTCACATCCCATGGTTTCCACCACTACCCTGCACATCTGAAGTGTTTCTTTACATTTTATCTATTATTTAATTGTGAGAAACATGACTTGCCCAAGTCACCACATGGACCTGCCCGACTCACAGCAGAGACCTGCCTGAGTCGAGTTTTGCGGGTCAACCAGGTTGAGTTCGAGTCCGAGTCCCGAGTTTACCAACCTTGCTTTCGAGTGGTACCAGCACGGTCCTTTTCCCTACAATATTGGCTATCTTGATAGGGGTATTTTATTTGATATGGAAAGAAACACTGTTTACCCGATGGCTGATGCATATAAAAACTTAAAGTGGCAGGACATGAAGAGGATACTTACATTCACGTCAAGGAGATTAGAAATGTGTCCCATCTCATCAGCAATGTAGGGAAGATCAGGAATGTATCTCCGTTCACCATCTACTATGAACTTACATTGGTAGACGCCTGACGGGAGAACCAACAGAATGGAATGATCCTTGCCTGATCTCTGTAGTTTCTTCCTGTAAATTCAAAAGTGCAATTGTTGCCCAGTTTTAGGAAATGTTGCTTTTCTTCGTGCTCATGAAACATTAAAGGTTCACAAGCCCCTCAAAAGCGAATGAATTTAAGGCTTGCTGAGACACAGGATTCAGTACTTTCTTCTTCTTCTTCTTCTTCTTCTTCTTTTTGAACAAGGACAGAATCAGAACAGTGATCTAGTGGGCCCTGATGTGGATGGGGATGTCCCAAAGATCACCCAGATCAGAAGATCCAAACCCTTCAATCAACGACTACAAGTAGTAGATTAAGAAAAAAAAAAAAAAACAGAAACGGTCCACATTCAAGCAAAGTAGGCGAAGGATGTGATTTTCCAAGCTGGCTGTTTTCCAGGCACCCCGATCCACAGTGGATCCTGTCAGATAAAAGTCTAGATCACCAAATCATGGGCCACACGTACAGATCCTGAACGCTCAGGAACTTGTTGTTCCTCTTTTTTTATTAGGTTTCCTAAGCCCACGTGTGTGTAGAGCACTGTCCATCGACAGGAAAACAAAAGCCAACATGTAAGACGTGCAAGATCTGATCTTTCCATCAAGATGGGTGACACTATCCATATATTCTGGCCTGAAAGTCAGGAGTTTCAATTGGGTGGCCACTGTATAAAACAAATAGATTGGCTTAGAAAGATTGGTTTGCCATACACTGTGGCCCAACAAAGGAGTGAAACTGTCTGATTTTCAGGCAAATTAACTGACACTCCAGCCATCTTGCATGTGTGTCATATTGGCATCAGCAGTTGTGTGGGGATGGGCAGGACCCCATGCACATGTTGGCTGAGAAAACCTCCTTAATTATCTTCCCATAACCTAAGAGAAAAATTATAATGCTCACACACTAATAAAAGGATAGCTCTATTCCAAGGAGAATCAGCTCACCTTGATTTCCAGTCGTCCCATGACCCTTCCACTGCAACATCATTGCCGCCATAGTTCCATGTGATCATGGTGGGGATCCCTTGCTCAGGCGGAAGATCCAGAGGTCCATGAGTTTCATTCATCCACATCTGATTGGAAACTGGAGGAATATCTGCAGCCCTCTGCAGGGGAGCTACTGGAACCTACAACAACATGCAAACATGCATACCTGTCAATCACATAGTATTAATCAGAAGAAAGGTGTTGAGTTTTCTTGTTGTCCATGGATCAGAGAAATCGGGATGAGAATAACCAACATTGTCTTATCCTCCATTGCCAGAAGGGTCCACCGTACGCCACTTCAACTGATGATCTGGAGATTTGAATGCCCAGCTAGTTTATAAGGTTATGATGACCAGTACCGTTTCATTTAGGAAACTTTTATTAAATTACAAAGAGCCACTATTTACAACCACCCTGATTGGTAGGTGCACCCTCCCTTTCTAACTCTGGCTAGGAAGCCATGATACCATATTACCAGAGTAGAAACAAATGGAATATCTATTAATCTGGAAGGTATAGACATTAATTCCTGGAATTAAATTAGTTTAAAAGCAGCATCCACTAGTTGATATGTCATTGATGTCAACCTTCTCATCTTGTGGTTTATTAAAGCACATAAACTAATGTCAATCCTCGATAGAGTGGAATGGCAAATCAGGATTCATGTACATTAGTTGGGATAGGACTTGGATGACGATGATGATAATGCCATAGATTTCTTATATAAGTTGGGTAATAATAAGATTTTGGAGTTTTTGCGGATTCTCTCATAATTAATAGAGTATTTGCAAATACCCAAAAAAAAAAAAAAAAAAAAAAAAACACACACACACACACACACACATGGCTTGCAAATAACCATTGAAAATTTTCTGTTATTGTAAATAACCATATTCCACGAAACATATCACAAAAATTCACTTCCACAGAAAGAACATCAACCCTTTACGTTGGGGCCTTCAATAGTTACAAAAGAATGTAGCTCTGGCCCTCTAAGAAAAATCAAAATGTGGATGGCTAGGATCTCCATTTTTTGGAGGTTTTAATTTATGGTTCATCCTTTATGAAGCTCAACAAATCGATGTCCGTATTACTAAATCATTGACCATTTACACAATGATTCCAACCTAGATGAATTAATCCAGGTTTTCAGATTTATATTGTTCTTTAAGATTGAAATGAAGATTTGCTTGGATGGGCCCAAAAAATAATTCCCCAAAATCTGGAGGGATAGAAAATAAAAACAAAAAAGAAAAGAAAAGAAAAATCACTTTTCTTTAAACCCTTGTTCTTCTTTTTCTCATGCTCTTCCTCATTTCTTCTATCTTATCCTTTATTCTCGTTTTTTTCTTCTTTCACAATGAAAGAGAGAAGGCGATAGAGGGTTGGAAGGAGGGAGAGGGAGAGGGAGAGGGAGAGGGAGGGAGAGGAAGGGAGAGGGGAGATGCACAGAGATGGAGAATGGAGATCGAGAGAGCTGGAAAAAGAAGATTGAGAGAGATAGAGAGGGCAAATCGAGCTTAGGACTTTTTGGGGTTCTTTTGAGTTGCAAAGAGAGAAAAGGGACTTTACAGTAGGGGTAGTTTTGTCATTTTTAAATTATGCAAAAAAAGTTAACAGATGTCAGAAAAAAATAACTGAACTTTGGGTATTTGCAATAACCACGAATTAACTATGTGGTTATTTGCAAACGTATTATCTTTATGTGGGTATTTGCAAATACCCCTAAATTTTTTTTGTGAAATGAAATGACAATAACATACATGACATACAAAATAAAATGGCTATGGAAAAGTTGCATTTATAATTGCACCGTCAGCAGTCTTCAACAAGTTTCAAAAATTGGAACTGTAGCTGTATCGGTGTAGCAAAAACCAATACACATTTGTATGAATAGATGACCATTTTGGCTGAACCAGTGTGAACCTTTTTCAAGTAAAAAGTATCAATTAAGAAGGAAATCTGGAAAATGCCTATTTTTCATTCATTTCGTGTTTTTGTGCTTTTAAGTGTGCATAAGTCCATTTGTGGTGTGTGACCTGTCGAAGCATGTTCATCCAGTTTAATTGTGAGTTTCCTTTTTTTTTCCCCTTTTTTGTCGACCATATTTACTTAACTTTTAGAATTTTAAGGTAACTAGTAGTATCATGTGTAGATCAGTCAATGCACAAATCACATGTATTTGTGTGTGAAAGAAAGAAACTTTTGAGTTCAATATAATTTTATGAACTTTTGATTTGTGTATACAACTACAAGTCTACAAGAGTAAAACCATTGTAACTAGCGACCATACCACAAAGCACAAACCATTAAATGGATCAAATTAATAAACACTAATTAGTTAATATAAGAGCAGTCTAAGATACTTCATCATTACAACATTGAAGGTTGAGACTCGAGAGAGCTCCTTAACATCATCATCGTCCTCCTGGGTACAATGGTTTTAGAGTTTTTAACGTCTTTCGAGTAGTAAATCAGTTAATGCAAAAACAGTGTAGTGCGTAAATCAATTAATGCAAAAATAGTGTGTATAAAGGAAAAAGAAAAAGCCGAAGTATTGGCATTGCATATGGACCTGTATTGGCCCATGTTGGTCCTTACTAGCTGAACTGGCAGTGACAGCGTGTATTTTGACCAGGTCAATCAACAAATAAATACTGTATCAGGAGGCAGTGACCCACAAGCATATGTTATTTTGAACCATGCACCTCAGGCTCAAAGGCCTATGGAAGTTAATATCCTCAGGTCTTGCATAATATCCATTTCAAAGAGGTCTTGCATAATATCCATTTCAAAGAAGCGCCTTTCAATGATAAATCAATAAACCAATGAAAATACTCATTAAGAGTATGCCCAAATGTTCCAATTATCTCTCCATGAAGATGGTAGGACATGACAAGTCTTCAAGGTGGCTTGGTTGTAGAGAATAAGTCACCAAGATCACGTCTTGAGAAACCATAGATACAAAATTCTCCAACAACCTAAGTTTTACAAGCAGTTGTGATTATTTTTTATACACAAACAATGGGCAAATAGCACATGGCCTGTTCAAAATTAATTAGAAGTTTAAAACAGCCAAAACCATGTTTTAAAACTTGGACCGGACCGGCCAGTTGGACCAGTTTGGGCTGGTTTAAAACAGTCTGGGAATCTCTAATACCGATTCTGGGAATAGATCCTCCCGGGTTGGACAGGTTTTCTAGTTCCATGTGCTAACATCTACCCCGTCAAGACATTCAATAATGGGGAGTTATTTGATACTCCGGTAGAGCAAGATGGCTGATGCACAGGCACTTGGGAATTGTACACGTGGCAAGCATTAGCTTGAACTACACAGTCCTAATTGCAGACCATACAGGATATTATCAACCAAAATTCATGTTAAACAATCAAATCTCTGATTAATGGGCTATTGATTTCTTAAAGCTTACCATTTACATTTTCATCTCCTCCATCCATTCAATGTCTACCAATCAGCCAACAATTAATCAGTGTAATGATGGTTTACTAGCCATCTAAATTAGGACATTTTGTCTGGAAGTTTTATTTTAAGTTACCTGTGTTCCATGTGTACTTCTTATCGCTTTGACCATCCATATTATGAGTGATACCATATAAGGGCCATGTCAAGAAACTTACATGACTAAAATGGGGCAGGGACACTCTGACATCATCAAAGGGAAAAAAAAAAAGAGAGAAAAAAAACACCTTACATGAATGATTATGACC
The DNA here is from genome assembly GCA_003013855.2 of Liriodendron chinense. Lineage (NCBI taxonomy): Eukaryota > Viridiplantae > Streptophyta > Magnoliopsida > Magnoliales > Magnoliaceae > Liriodendron > Liriodendron chinense. The sequence continues at coordinate 394,725 of ML058571.1, forward strand.
TTTGATGTGTATAGATTAACGTGGAACATTGGAAAGAAAAATTTCAATGTTCACATTCAACTCAGCATTTAAATGACAAGGATCAACCACTCGACATGGCTATCGAATAATATGTCATTCAAACCATACCCATTCAATGCAAAATTCTGATTAATCAATCATCTCTGCATGTGGACCCCAAGGTATTCAATAACGGTAACAGTGGCCTTAACAGCCAGCCTTCTGACCATTACAATACAGGCCGTTACAGCTGTTACAACCTGTAAAAAAAAAAAAAAAAAAAAAAAAAAAAATCAGAGGAACAAATATATCAGCCCTGTATTGGTCTGTTAGGGCCCCGTACTGGCCCGATACCCGATACCAGCATGTAACGGCTGTTTTGGATAGCTATAAAAAGAAAATGGATCAGGACATGTAGTTATCGAATTGTGATACATAAAAAGTCCTATTTATTTTCTTTTGTTCATTGAAAAATGAATCTCTTTTCATTTCCAATCCATGAAATCAGATAAATAAGAAATGAATCATCAAAAATTGATATAGAAAAAAGGACAAATCTTAGTTTTAGACCTCGACTGAGGAGGTAACCATCTAGTTTCAAGGGCCATTTTTTTTTCAGAATGACCATTACAGCCCATATCATGTACCAGCCCCCACCATTAGCACTACATAACGGCCATTACGTGACCGTTTTTTAATACCATGGTGGGGCCTAGTGGTGCAACACATGAAAATTCTCCCTAGTACCAACATAGACAAAAACAAATGATTGCAAAGATGTTTTTAATTGCTCATGCATGTGGCTCCCTGCTCATCTACACACAGGAACACGTGCTACTAATACATGAAATGTGTGTCATATCTGATCCTTCCATCTGGCTGGAAACAGTTCTTGGATCTTTTCCCTAGATAATCAAGCCATTCGACTGTTCAGGTGGGCTGCACAATACAAAGTGAGTTAATCAAGCCATTTCCCTGTTCAGGTGGGTGCACACACCAAAGGAAACTCTTGGATAAATTATGGCTGTCCATTTGTTTGTATTTTGTGGCCCACATGAGGTATGAAATGGCCAAATTTTGAGGCCATAGCGTATAAACATTGCATCCCCACCCAGTGTTTGAAGTATCGGTATCGCTATAAGTTTCACTAGCTGAGGATACGGAAACAATATCAACATCGCCGATAACCAGAAATGCGGGAAACATGGAAAAACAGTGGAATTTTTCAGTGAAACTTCAGGAGATAACTAAAATACACATATTTGCATATTCAGAAATCAAATACTTGCAAAAAGAATGCACACATGACAAGTTTCCACTTAGTGAGGACCTAAAAGCATGTGTTGTTGTAAGAAATCAGTCCAACCATCCAAACATCCATCAATGTTTCAAAATACCAGCAACACGTGATATTTCCCCGAGAAATCGTCGACAACAGGAAAGGAAACGAGAGACTGTGGTCTCAATATCACCATGTTGAAATAATGATTAATATCGCGATATCATCAATATTATCGTCGACAATTTGAACACTGCATGCATAATGCAACTTTGCACCCATAAAAAATTTGATAGGGAAAATTATTTAATAAACAAACAGATTTTTTGAAAAGTCTATACATTAGGGATATTATCAAAATATCATCAAATACAAGCGACACCTAGAATTTGCACAGTCAAAAATATTGGCAATATCGATACATTGGCGATATTTAGCAATACATTGGCGATACTTAGAGATTACGTCGAGCTAGAGATACAGATAATGTCAGGGATATTTCGACAAATATCAGGGATACTCCAAACAATGATCCCACTCAATGGAAATCTCATATCTCGCACGTCCTTCAATAGGAAAGTGTTCCTGCATGTAGATGGGCTAGCTACCACACTCGTGGAATTAGAAGACCTGTTATTCCATCATAGTACGTCACCATTTTAAAAATGGTAGTGACTCTTAGACCATACGCAGGCATATTTTTTACATCAATCCAGACTGTCCAGATCACTGACTGAAGTGTGGACAGAGCATAACTAGAAATTAGACTAGGAAGATGATAGCAACCACCTGTATTTGGACCATTATGTATTTTACTTTTAAGCATCCACTGGATAGCTATCAATTGGATGGTTAACATTTCATGATCAGTGTGACTTTAGCAAAAATGGTCTATCTACAATGTGTCTCATAATGTAGATTGTCTCGGTAGCTGTTCATGAGTGCCACGTGTAGAAGAGTGAGTCACCAACATTTCAAATTCCTTGTTCCAGCTGCATCACTTAAAAGGAATGACCCAGTTGGACAATTTTGAGCCAGACTGCCCTCCAAAACAAGACACCATTTGGTCCGATTTTTAGAACATGGCCCCAATAACATTAAAATTTCAAGATGGTTACGTATTTATTATTTGATATACAATACATCTGACCTCTATAAAAGAAGTGAAAGGTAAAGATTAGAGTGAAAGGTGAAGACCAGGTAGGTAGGATTGAGAAGAGCTTGAATAAGGAAGTTATATACCTATATGTATCTTTTATCTCTCATTAATAAATGGGATTTTGACCAAAGTAGCCTCGTGGTATTGCCAAACGCAGCAAATGGCTTCCTTTTCAAATATATTCCTTTGTTGGCCCTCTGACCACTTTTTAGAGAATTAGTGGACGAAAATGCCCTTGCTTTAGAACCTAGTGCCCGTACGGAGCTTCTTCTTCTTCCTTTGTTGTTTTCCTAGGACCTTCTTCCTCTTCTTGCCTTTGCTGGTTTCCTGGGACTTCCTCTTCCTTTTCAAACATGTCTTCCAGAGACCCCCCCCCCCCCCCCCCCCCCCCCCCCCCAAACACTTGACAACCCAGACCCTTAACACATGACAACCACTTCAACGAAGGCAATACATTACACAATTCAGATTATATCTCCTTCAATGTCTTCCACATGACAACCACAATCATCCCTCTCCACCTCAAATCCCTTCTGACAATTCTCCCCACAACAACAACCACGGTCATCCCTCTCTATCCACAACCAAAAGTGTCTTTCATCTATAAGAAAATGCTATTCCGCAAAAAATAAAATAAAATAAAAAATTCATTCAAAATGTCTTCCACATATCAGTGGCTTCCATCTCTAAGAAATGTGGTCGTCCGAGCAAAAACAATACTTGTTTTTAGGGCCATAGAAGTTGTTGGCGGTGCTGATGCACCGGAGAAGTTGATAGCGGCGACCGTACGCCCGAAAATGCAGTTAGAGGAGGTGGTGGTGGGTCCCCAGAAGACATGTTCAAAAGGAAGAAGAAGAGTCTCCAGAAAACAACAATGGGTCCTTGAATGGCCTCCGAGTCCGACCCTACCTAAAGGGTCTTCTGACCACGTCTATGGGGCCCCCTCCGAGTCTGACCCTACCTAAAGGGTCTTCTGACCACGTCTATAGGGCCCACCGTGGGGTACATCTTGAATCCAATCCTTCCATTGAAGTCTGAATTTGATGAAAAGCCATGCTCCGAAGAATGACCAACATTCGCTGATCATGTGGACCACACCACATGGAAACAATTAGCAATGAACAACCACCGTTATCATCTGTCAAGTCTTGTGGGCCACAGAGAGCTCGTATCAACATAAGATTACCGTCTTCCCAAAGAAATGGTGGGCCACAAAGAGGATGAAATGATTGGATCTACCTTCCAGTGGGCCCAATCACCAAGTGGCAGTCATAACATGCCTCGAGATCAAAGCTACAAAGCTTCTCCCGCATTCAAGGGTCCATATGGCACTAGGTTCCAAAGCAGGGGCATTTTCGTCTGCTAATTCTCCAAAAAGTGGTCAAAGGGCCAATGAAGGAATATATTTGAAAAGCAAGCCATTTGCTGCGTTTGGCAATACCAAGAGGCCAATTTGGTCAAAATCCCTTAATAAAAAAACGTTTCTTTTATTTCATTTTAAGCACTATTAGGGTTTATTTCATTTTAAGCACTATTAGTGTTTATTTCATTTTAAGCACTATTAGGGCCTGTTTGGATACACCTTATAAGTAGCTTCTTTATACTTTTCTCCTTTTTATACTTATGCCAACAAATAAGCTACTTTTTTTTAATAAAAGTTAGTTTGGTAACTACCATTGTAAAAGTAGCTTATTAGCTTAAACTCATGGCCACAAGTAAAAAAATTCTAACCTTTTACATTTAAACTCTCTAGTCTTATTCTTTTTCATCTCTCCACATGATGAACGGTTCATATAAAAGGTAGCCCTGCATGATGGATGACTTACATCAAAAGTTGGGCCCACACGATGGACGGTCCACATCAAATGTGGGCCCCACGTGATGGATGACCCACATCAAGTGGACCCACATAATAAACAATCCACATCAAAGGTCGGCCCCTTATGGTGAATGGCCCACATCCAAAGTTGCCCCCGTATGATGACAACCCACTTTGAGGGTAGGGCCCACACGATGGAGGACCATATCAAAGGTGGGCCCTATTGGAGCCAGTGCCCTAGAAAACAAATGTATGCTCCAATCCATTAACCATGTGGACGTGATTAAGGCGATCTCAGCCGTAGATCGTGATGATCATGAGTCCTTGGTGGACGTCCTATTAAACCTCAGTATGTAGTGTTACCTTAAATCTTCATTATAGGTTTGTTGAGGAGTCAGGTGCATGGGACACACCTGTAGACATAAGTTCAGGAGATGTACAGTCGTCTTGTCTGAAGGGACTGAGTTGGGTCAGGATGGACAATCTCCAGTATCGGAACCGACTTGGTGTCGACTTATACCTTGCCCCTATCCTGCACAAGAGTGTGAGTGTGCCATGAACAAAGAATCAAGGTTCAAGACGTTTGGTCACTCACATTGGTGGATCGAGATGAAGTCAACAGTCTGGGGCCCATTAGCTTAGAATGTGATTCTGAGTTTAGGACTTAGTGATGCATGAAAGATGGTTAATCCTCATGACTAAGGACGTGTAAGAGTCACGATCTTAATTGGTTGACTTTGGCTCTTCTTATGAAGTCCACGCAGGAGCCAATAAAGTAGACGAAGCTGAGTACTTCCATCAAGAGCTTTTGATTCTTATACGATCCAACAACGGATCCACTGGTTTTCCTAGGAACATGTGTTATGACTTTGATCTGGATAGATCAAGAACTCATCAAGTGGTACACTGGGCCCAACACTGATTATTTTAATCGATTTTAACCGTTGAAGTTTTGTTTTAATCGTTAAAAATGCTTTGATTGCACTTGATAATAACTTAATGATTCAGATCTAATGGTCCACTTCTGATTGGCATGGAGCATGATCATCAACGGATGGTCATAGCAGTAAAGGGATTAGATCATGAGTGTATGCATAGATGAGGTGGATCAATGCATTTCCCTCGCAGTAGGTTACAAAGTTTGTGCGTAGGGTGGTAGAGTACCATATTAGTATTCTCCTGAAACCCAACTTCCTCCTTATTTATTTCATCCTTAGTCCAGAGGAGTTGATACGAGAAGCCCTAAATTATTTTCTCCTATTGAGTGCATGAATCAGAGAAAAGGAGAGAGAATGTAGAGAGAGAAGGAAGGTCTCCATCCTTCTTCCACATTTACTCCATCTTTGTGTGTTCCATCATGGTGGATGGTTGTGAAATTCCTTGGCACCTACCAAAGAAAATTCATTAGGCTATCTAGATCTCTCCGGTACTGGGATAGATCGGGTAGAGACCTCCTAGGTTGGAGGACCATCATCAACATTGGATCAACATAAACTGTCGAATTTCAAATATGATCTAACATTGTCAAGTTAGTTCTTTAATTCTAGAAATTGTACATGATCGTATTCAAAAGATCTTGGGATTAGGATTTTCTTGTTTGAATTAGAGAAAAACGCATTCCGTTGCGCATTTCCGATAAAATCCTATCAAGCTCCACATGATACAGAGTGGACATGACCACATCAAGGTTGGCCCACATAATGGATGGTCTGCATCAAAGGTTAGCGCCTAATGATGAATTGCCCAAATCCAAGGCGAGCCTTGCATGATGGATGGCCCACTTTAAAGGTTGGGCCACACAATGTAGGGTCCACATGATGGGTAATGGCCATTTAAGATGGGCCCACATGATGGAAAAATTCACATTGATGGACCCCACACGATGGATGTCCCACATCAAGGTGGGCCCCACGTAATGGACAATCTACATCAAAGGTCGGCCTCCTATGATGAATGATCTACATGCAAGGCAGGTCCCACATGATGGAGCCCGCTTCAAAATCGGGCCCTACATTGAAGGTGGGGCCACATGATGGACAATCCACATCCAATGTCTACCATGATAGACAACCCACATCCAAGGTGGCCCCACATGATGGATAGCCCACAACAAAGGTGGGCCTTACAAGGTGGATGGTCGATGTTGAAGGTAAGCCCCACACAATGAACGGTTCACATTGAAGACAGGGCCAAAGTGATCGCAAAATAATGAACGGTCCACATCAAATGTTGGCCCCACATGATGGACAATGGATATTAAAGGTGTACCTCATATGATGGACGATGGATATTAAAGGTGTACCCCACACGAATAAGTAAAAATATGTGGGGATTTTAATGGAAGACATTTAAAAAAAATTGAAGAGGAGAAAAATTGGAGAGGTTAATGGAAGAGATTTAAAAATTAATTATATGATATTAGAAACCAAACAAACTTTTTCTACTTTTTGGCTGATAAGTATGTTGTTTAGCAAACATATTTGTTGAATAAGTAGAAACCAAGATAAATTGCTTAAGGCAAAAGTAGCTTAAGCAAACTGATTTACTATCCAAATGTTCCCTTATTGATTAGATGCATGGATCATCAACATTTTCCTTGAGATTTCGAAGCATCTTTACTATTGTCAGCAAGCCAGTGGCCCACTCGCACAAGTAGACCAACCCAAAATGTACAACATAGGTACAATCTGGGGTGACATTCATACATTGAAGTGTGAACTACCCTCTATTATAAAGAATAGAGGATGATACAAGTGATGGGATGTTGTATCCAATTTTTGTCCTAAGAAAATAAAGATAGGACTGAACTAATCAAAGTCAAAATAACATAATCGCCCCATTATTCTTCTACATGATTAATATTATGACCTGATTAAAAGTTGGGTCATAATGAAATGAGATGAATTATACCTCACATGTGATGACCTACATATTGTAGACTCGGCATGCGCTTAGTACAATATACTTTACAGCGTGGTTGTAACCTCATACATGGACCTATTAATACCCACAAATTGCTTTAATTCAATATAATCATTGCATCATGCACGTAGCCAGTCCCACAAGTGACCATTTGTGTCCTTTGCTACCCTCATGCGTACGAGAGGATAAAACTGAATTCACTACTTTAGTCTACGATAACATGGGTCCTTAGGTTGGCTAAACTTGGTTCTTCTAGAAAAGCAGCTTAATCGATTCCAAGTTACACATCTGCATGAGGAAGATCCCGTAAGAAATACACCAAGTTTATAGAACTATTAATATGCACTTGAAAACTTATCTGCCAATAATATCGAGTTTTTGATAAATTTTATGTAAACAATATTCTTTAAAAAAGTATATGCACTATATATCATTAAACTTTAAAAGGATTTTTAAAAAGATGTTTGCGAAAAAAAAAAAAAACTGAATTTTCTAAATAAACTCGATAAGTTAGTCAAGTGTTACGTTAGTTGAGTTCTCCAGATCAAGATTCAACTCTATTGGTGTCGTCATGCGGACTAAGACAATTATTAAAAAGCTTGTGTTATTGAGTGCTAATAATGTGGTCACTTAGTGCTCAAACACATTTGAGAATACAACGATGTTTCAGTTAGTCCCACAAATCTAATTCTTATGATTGTAGTTTTTTGTTTTGGTTGTTATGAGACGCGCTAGATGAAAAACCTATATCGTGCCCATCCCACAATATGATTGAGTTGGAGTTCTTAGATATGGACCTGTGGGGCCAAATTGTGGGTAACCACTAGTAGTGGGTCTCACGCGTTTTTCCCTCTGAAACCCTTGGAAATCCCTCTATCAACTTTCTCTCAGAATTCAAAATTGAATTTCAAATTCAACAACAAGAGGATTGATATGAGGGAGGGGAAAGAAATCAGATAGGGATAGAGATCACTACTCCCATATCCTCCCAATCACTCCCCTTTACTAAAAAAAGGGGGGGAAGCATTCTCTCATTAAATGCAATCTCAATTGAGAAAATATCCCAGAGGGGAGAGAGAGAATAATACACTTTGTCCATCAGGCCCGCCTTTAGACTATCTAAACCATTAATCATAGACCCATCTTAACCATTGAACCAGAGGAGTGATCATATCATCTCTGCTCCTGTAGTGGTTAGCGACTGCTAGATGTAGACTACAGTCCATCTTAGGCTTTGTGCGAAGGACCCCAAGATTGTGTACTGTCAGATCCTGTGGGCCCACATATCAACGCTGATCAACAAGTGGTGGTGGGACCAAATCAACGCAATAGATTGATGAATAGTGGCCCCCTGACTCACTGCACAAGGATATTGTACATAATCCTGGAGAGGGGAGGATTCATATAATTCCTCTTCTTCAACCATTCTCCCTATCAAACAGATCATCCCATTTACAATCAAATACCTGAACAAAGAATAAAGAAATGAAGAAATATGATCCTTGACAACATAACCTCGAGACTTGAGTTTGCACAGGTAAGGCCCATATCTCTGCAATCCAGACCGTTGACCTGACAGGCACCACCATGGATGGAGAATTCCCACCCAAAAAAAGTACTGACAGAACAATCCTGACCCTTCAATTAGTGCCGCGCAAGTAGACGGTTAATAAGAAAATACAGCAACGGCCCACATTCAACCCGGAAAAAATGACCAAAGATCGGATCTGTAAGGTGATCTGCTCACATTCACTCCAATCAAAACGATGGGCCCCACTTACACAAGCTCAAGATCCAAGGATACTACACATATCCTCGGCCCCAGGATCATATAGTTCCTCAATGAAATATAATTTAAAAAAAAAAAAACCTAGAAAAGATCGTGATCGGAGATTTTCACCTGCGGAGCGAACAGTAGTGGAGATCGGGATATTCCCGGGCTATCTGGTGGCGTATTCCCCATCGAATCCGACGACGTAGCTCGGGCCTGGCCATTGGTATCACCGTCGGATCTTCCAGAAGGATCTTCGGCCCCGTTCTCGCCATCTTCCCGCCCATTCACATTCCCCATCTGAACCGTCCGATATGCAGATTACAGAGTAAAAAGAACAGAGAAAGAGAGAGGTCTTGGGAAAATGCCACTGGCGATCGGATTATTTACGGATATTGCCACTGCGTTGGAGAAGAGAAAGAGAGATTTGGAAGAGGGCACTGATATTCGGTTTATTTACCGAAATTGCCACCTGGAAAGCGGTTTTTCCCTTCGAAAGCGGTTTCGCAGAAGCTGTTTTGTGGAGGTGAAAACAGAAGAAAGAAGGCAGGCGTCGAGCGAGGGAGGGTTTTATAAGAGAACGTAGGTGCTGACGTGGCATACGGCACGTGCGATACCGACACGTTTCGAATCGGTGGGCCCCGTTCAGCAGTCCTTTGTTTGTCTGGACACGTGATATTGGGAGTTTTATGGATAAGATTTGAGTAATTATTTCGTACGATGGTAGAGTATGGAAATCGTACACATGTACTTCGCTTTCACACATATGTAAATCAATCACAACCGTATAAATCATAGGTCCAGCTCTGTTTTGATTATTACTCAAACGACTAACTGGAGAAAGATATGTTCAGTTGTCAAAATGAATGGCTGTATTGAAATTGTAAAACTGTCCATATTAGAAAAAAAAATGAAAGTTTCCAATCCTGTATAATATTGAGATTATGAACTGATGAAGGTGGACCAGATATTTGGACGGACTGATTTGATTTATATGTATTTCAACTATGTAAGACTGTGAGCATGAGTATGGATTGTAAACCTCTTTCAGTGTATTAAATGTTTTCATTGAAATTGAAAATTTGTCGGAAATGCCCTTCGTATCTAGATTAGGATCGTGTTTTACGAAGTAATGAAAGGACCAAAGTACTTGAGTGCCCTGCAGTGGTACTGGTACTACCATAGCTGCTGGTGGTACTGAGATGTCGTGGGCTCCACAAGATGTGTCCATTCAATCCAAACCGTCCATTATATTCCTCCCTACGTTTTTTCTTACAAGCCCAAAAACCAGTCAGATACAAAGATCAGATGAATCACACTACAGAGAACAATATGAGAGGGGACACTTGCCATTGATCTGATTAGGAGTCCACCGTGTCTTTTATACCCCATCCAGTCCATTCATCTGACGTATTTGAATGAGATGAATGGATAGAAAAAAATCAGGCAGTTCTAAATCTCGGGTAGGGTCCATAGAAGATTAATGGTGTGAATCACATCTCAAATGTTGCCGTTAGTGTGGCCAACTGAGTCTTTGATCCGTTTGATCGTTGGATCATTGGCCAAATGTGTGATGGGGACATATGATGGACGATTTGGAAGTCATGTATGTATAGCATGGGCCCGGCCCGCATCAGCCCGGTCCTGGGGTAGGTCTTGGCCCGGATTTTGAACTGTTTCGAGACCGGCCCATCGACATCCCTACTTATCAAGCCCTTTCTTTCAATTTTAATTAATATTTGCATAATTACATTCGAGAAATGCTCCAGTGCTCTAAAGAGCACTATACGTTATAGAGCTCATGGTTGCGTTGGGACACTTAGACAATCCACCATTGATTTATACCGTTCATTAGGTTTAACACTCACTTGGTTGGCTACCATGCAAAAAACATTACCGATATGACAGTCCTAACCATCTGATCACTTACATTTAATACTAATGGTAAGGATCCTTTATGCTACAAGAAGGTCCAATCAGTACTCAGATTGCCTGCCACTCCGTACATGGATTGCGTGCTAATGGGACCCACCATCACTTATGTTTCTTACCCACGTCATCCGTCCATCTCTAAGTGGCGTCCTCACTCATGGCTCACTGGTAGACGCATGGATTTTAGGGATGGGATCATGGGATCGAGTACCTATGTGGCTGATGAGGATGTATAGGTAATAATTAAAAAAAGCGACTATCATAGGCTCGAGTGTACCATCCAATTAAATTAGTTGATACAATGACTTCCACCATGGAAACCTTTCTAGTGTCGTTACATGGATAAGAATGAAAGGAAACACACCAATGTCAATTTGACGTAAGACTTTTGTGGTATTGAGAAGTTTTCAACTAGCATTAATTTCCATAATTTTTTGTGGTGTGGTCTACTTGAGCTTTGGATATGCTTCAGTTTTGAGCTCATGTCTAAATTGAGCTGAAAGGATATGAATGAACCACGTGAATAAGACATGCATCATAGTGGGCCCCACAAAGTTTACTTACGCGCGACATAATCCATGATGCTAAGAGGATGGTAGGAAGTGGTTTTCTCAATGGTATAGTTGGAGATTACAAGGCCGTCATCATGTTTGCAAGAAATTCATTTCGTCCATTTCATTCATTTGTTGTTCCAACATAGGCATATTAGGTCATAGCCCAAAAATTGAAGAAAATCTAAAACTCAATTGGGCTGTACAATAAGGGAAAAAAGAAAAGAGGAAAATTATCATCATTGAAACCTTTTTAATTTCCTATTATGTTTATATGCCATTCAAGCTATTCTTGGATGAACTAAAAGTAAAAAACGAAAAGCATGATTCAAAACTTCATTATCTCCAATGGATGTTTCAGGCCTAGTACCTTAATTCCCTTCTTCCCTGTGTTGTGGCTCACTTTACTTTTGGATTTGTCTCAAATTTGAGTCCCCGTGGATTGCTTTATTTCTCCCTGTAAATCCTAAACATCCCATCCAGACAGAAAAGAACGGCTATAAAAATAAGGCCAAATTTAGGATAGATTGGATAATCGGATCAGTGTCATTTTTACATGGTAACCCATGAAATGTACCTTGGACTTAACCGACGGTTCAGATTGATCATTAAACTGTCCAAAGAACCCAATGCAACCAGAAGCAAAGAGCACTATAAAGCATTTCTCATTATTTTCCCATCTAGATATCATTTTAAGAACCGCACTTGCTGAAGGTCGAATTGCATACCTAGAATATTCACACTGTGGACCCCATCGTCGATAAGTCGTAGGCCAATAATTGTTGAATAAAACAATCTCCATCGTCCATTCGATAGTTTTTTGGCCGTTGATCACGAAGGATTAATCTAATTCCAAAAGCTTTGGATCGAAAGGTAACGACCGTCCATTTGATCGGATTTCTGGCCAATTAGTACTTAACATCTGGGTCCACCAAGTGAATGTTCTAGATCCATGATTTTGATCATGGATGTAATAGATCATTCCTCTCTAAACTATGAGAGATGAGTATTCTAATACATCTCCCGACTTACCATATAAATGGGCTTGCTGGGCCCACCTTTGATCGCATTAAAGATTAGCGACAGAATCTGAATTTTTCTTACATTTGCAGGAGTGTAATTTGTATCCTCATGATTGGACCGTTGGAATTGTCGGCTTGGATCAATTCCTGGGTCAGTGGGCAATCCAAAGTGGGTCTCAAGAAATGAACGGTCGAGATCATTACTCAAATTCTAAATTAGGTTTGAACGAGAGAGGTGTCGGATAATTCTTCAAATTCACGGTAAGTGAGAAATGATCCAACCGAAAGTTACGGTACTCGTAATTGCATTGGACAATGTGAACCATCCATTCCATTTCTAAAAATGGACGGTCAGGATTGATTATATAAACACAGGCTCAATCAACAATTTGAGTCGTCTATTTGTTGCAGGCCATCATGGATCAGCTATTGATTATAAAGAATCGGTTTTCTCAGGCAATCCCAACCATCCCATCCATGCCTTAAAAAATGGATGGCTATAAAAGAACAGGGCCAACTTATGGATGGATCAGATTATCCAATCAATGTAGAATTTTTTTCTCAAGCTACAAAAATGGTCAGACCAACTCGTGATTAGACGGTCGGAGTCTCTCGATGCAACGAGGAGCACTGTAACTTATTGTACTCTCTCAGAGCACTGGATCATTTCTCCTCTCTAAGAACAGTCAAAGAGGAACTTTTTTCCCATTCCCGTTCCTTGATAACATTTAAAATTTGAGAAATGGTCTTGTAGTCCGCGGACTACCAAAGTGAATTTCAAGTATGTTAGTTTGGCCATACATATTAATGACCAGATTTGCAGAATGAGTTATGGGTCCTACCATGCACATGCTAATGTCAGAATACATGTTGTAAAGAAATGATCTGAACCCTACGTTCTATAGATAGATAAAATTGTAGAATGATAACCGTTCATATTCAAATCCATTTTCCCAATGGTTATGATCATCACTACAGAAAAAAGATCTTACTGGATTATCAATGTAGACCGTACATCCAGATCAGGTCTTACACCGGTCAACGTGGCCCAGCTGGCATAAGGAGATATAAGTTTGGTAGTCCGAGGACTACCCAAGTTTTTACGTTTTCAAATTTTCTTTTGAAAAAGAGAGCGCAACGGATAATGAGAACGACACGTATGAAAAGCGTGTCGTGCTTATCACTTTCCGTAAAAACTTGTTAAAGTGCGGTGGATTTGGATTGGCTCTTATAACAATGAGAGAATAAAGAGGAAATATGCACTTCTTGGATTACATGACATGGCCCACCTACTTAGTGGTACCAAATCACTCACATGGTTCATATGGTGGACGGCTCATCTTCCTGAAAACAGGCCCATTTGGTTTATCTCCACTAGAACCGTTGGTTTTAATCATGGATCACATAGCGGTTTTGGACTGTGACTCACCCGTAGACTGAAATGGATATAATTCCCCCACGTCTGTTAGAATTAAGATGACTCGACGGAGTCAACTTGGTTTTATGCAATGTTTAAAACTATGATTGTAACTTAGCAACTTTCGAAGTTGGATGGCTATGATCATTTGACCATTGTAGAAAATAGCCCTTCTCATGGTGAGAACCCATGTCTCTATCATACCAACAACCAAGATCAACTGAGGGTCCTTACTCATGGCTCAGTGATAGACCGTGTGGGTTTCAACACTGGGTCCTGTGCTCCAGCACCCATGTGTTGTGTATGTTAAAATAATAATAATAATAATAATAATAAACTGGGATCAATTGCGAAGCACCTCCCACTATCTAGAGATAAGGGTGGTGTTTGTTGAGGTTTTGCTTTCGGTCTTAGACACCAGAGGGTATTGGCCGCCCGACTGGGTTCGGCCGGGCGTCTGACCAAGGACACCCGGGTTGGCTTCTGGAAGTTTGTGTTGCTGAACTGTTTGTAGGGGCCTGATCACTGTTGGTCGGACGTCCAGTGGATGACTAGGCACCCGAAATTAGCTGGATTTATTGCTGAAACTCTCCGGACAAATTTTAGATTTGTCGGGCGCCCAACCGTGTGCGAACTACAAAGTCGGTGGCGCAGTTTTTGGGCGATTTTACGCGGTTTTTGCATAAGAGGTTTCTAATTCTAGTTTCTTCCTATTTAAGGAAGTGTAGTTCGTGAATTAAGTATCTTAGGTGTGCAAGGGTTGAGAGAGAGTGTTCTAGGGTTAGAAAAAGAGCTTTAGAGGAAGGGCTACGTTGGTTTTCCTCTTGGAGAGCTTGGGATTTCTCTTGTGGGCTTGAATTCGGTGGAAGTTCTTCATGACTCTTGTAACTTCTGATTCATAGTGGATTATTGTTGCTTTGTGCCGTAGATTTTTTACCCATGAGGGGTTTTTCCATGTTAAATTCAGATTGCCTCTTGTGTGTGTCGATTTGCTTGATTGACTGCATTGTGGTTTGTTTCTCGTTTGATTGCTTTGCTCCCAATTCTGCTGTAGGGCCTATAGCTTATATCCCAAAAGTGTTAGTCTTGAATTCGGTTGCATGATATGTGTGCATTGTTTGCGAGTGTGCCAAAATCAATTTGTGATCTGATTTAAATTGAATGCCTTCAACCCTTACGTCGAGATAGAGCAGTGTGCTTGTGATGGTTAAAAGATCAATTGTCTATTCTACCATTGTCAAGTGAGCTTATTAGGAAATTTGTGGATATTTGAGCTCTTTAATTTCTCCAATAAGTCCTTTTTGCCTTGAGAACTAAGGACTTTCAAAAGTATGGCAAGTATATGGTCAAGCAAAGTATGACAATGAAAATTTAAAATGGATGTGATGGTTGGAAATGATGAAACTTATTACTAACTGGTATCATTATCCTAGTTGAGAGCAGTGGGGTTCTTAACCAAGCAACGTGCTGGTGAGCGAGAAAAGAGCAAAGTTGAGACTATAGACTATAGCCAACCCAGCCTATGAGCATAGGTGGACAACTCTTAAGATTAAAGTCTTCCTTTAGATTCAACACACAGGTGCACATAGAAATGGAATTGCAATTACTGGCTATCACTAAATCGATCAAGTGCGATCATAAAGACAAATAAAACTACTCCTAGAGGTATGGGTTCTATGACTGAAGAACATGGAAAGGATAAGTGTCTTGAAGTACTGGATAAGTAGCTTTGCATTGGATTGATTGTTGAGTTGTGTTTTAGATTGATGCTGGGATCCTTTGCTTCAAGTACTCCTTTGCTATTTATAAACTCTCTAATGATGTCGTGAATATTATTGTTGCCTACGTGATGGTTTTTTACATTGCCAATTATAAGTTAACAGTTATCTTCGTTCGATTGTGCCTGACCTTTGTCGAATGTGTCCTTATCCCTATATTAAACATTCAATCATCGCTTGATATTGACGTAGCCTTAACTATTATGAGCTCTTATCTTTAATTTACGTGAGTAACACGACTCCTTGAAAATTTGTCCAGAAATGAGCAGTCCTCCGTATATTTGACGCACGTCATGAAGATATCATATGTGTCTATAGATGCCCCACCTCAAGACTAACTAGTAAGAGTGGGGTATCCACTCGCTTTGGCATTCGATTGCACACAACCTCTGTTAAAGAGGGGCATTTATAGACACCCCACCAAAGCCAACAAGCTGATCAGAGCAACCCAGTTGAACCTGATTAGCCCAATTAACCCAATCAACTCAATTAAACTCAGTTAAATCTAGTAAACCTGGTCAACCTGGTCAATCCAGTCAATTCAGCCTAAAACCAGGCTCGATTTTAAGTCCAAATTCAAGCCCAAACCCAAGCCCATTAACATTTAGGACCACAACAAATAAAAATATGAGTGAACCAGAGGCAATACACCACCCTAGGAGCACCCCTGCAAAATTTAGGGCGGATCCATGATCTTGACAGTAATTAAGTTGTCGCTAGCCATGTGAAATCTCTCCAAATTTTGCAAGGAGGTTAAGTGGGGTGATGACGTTACCTCTATAAAATTTAGCATGCTTTCATGCGGTCGGTAGTATTCTGACGTTCGCCACATGGCAGCTCACTTACTTTGGCAAAGGAGGGTGCACGACAGGTGGGGTTACTCAGTTCACCCACAAGCGTGTGGCAAGGGAAAAAGATCGCGCAGTCCTTCCCGTTGCCCAAATTGCAATCTATGCCACCCAATCCAACCGATGAGATTCCGCCAGGTGGCAATCTTAAATCTCAGCCCTTGAAACCTTTCTAACTTTAGAATTCTCAATAATTACTAGAAAACCAACCCACAAGGCTATAAATAGCCCCCTCCCCTCTGATTTCAACACACCTCCTCACCTTAGAAATCCATTAATCTATTCCCAAGCCACCCTTAAGCCATCTCCATCCCTTCACCAAGGAGAAGTGAGAGCAGTAGCAATGAGTCTATCTCAAGTTAGCCTAGTACAACCTAATCTTTAGCCTCCTGAGCCACCAAGACCCTGATCCTAGCTGATCTAATCTTTGTGACACTACCATCCAACCAACCGTCCAACCTTTAATCAGCTTCATCTAATTTCGATGATAGTATCGTGCAACACTCACTCCCTTCTCAACCCCCTTGCTTGTTTCATTGCATTGCATTTTGCACCTAATCAACTCGGGCATATGCTATGTGGCTTGTCGATATAATCAGATCCCACCCATCAGAAACCTTGGTTGATTAGCTCACGCTTCGGCAAGTGGAGAAGTCAAGGCAGATTTATCCGACCTAAACTAAAGCTTACCATAGCTGTTGCAGCTAACACAACATCACACACACTGCATTACATTCATATACATCACATCGCATATATAACACTTAGCACCTGGTTAGTTCAAACGTATGCTCTGTGGCTTACCGACATAGTTGAATCCTGCCCATCAAAAATTTAAGTTGATTAGTTTATCGCTTTGGAAAATAGAGAAATAAAGCCGATTTATCTAACCTAAACCAAAGCTTGTCATAGGCGTTTCATTTAATACAGCATCTCACACACTTTGCATCATCTAGTGCGTGAGAACTAACACTAATCCTCAATAGTTTGTTGATCCTGTGAAGTACAAACCGTGCGCTCGTATAAGCTGAGTGGGTGCCTAATACCTTCCATTTCTATAATCGCGGTTCCTTACTCAGAATCTTTTAGCCATAGATCAAAGAGTTATTTTAGGGTAGAGAATCATCAGACCATCTCTCCTAGCATTTCCACAAGGTCTAGTTGACTTTAGAATCGAATCAACTGGCTAGTGGCAAGTTAAGTCTAATATACTCCCTCTCACATATACAACGAAAGCCACACCCGTGAGCACAATCCGCCCAGGCTCCAATGTCCACAATGCCATGTGGTCACTTTTATGTCGTTGATTTGGTACTGCTAGATCTTGTCCAAACAGGTGGCAATGACTTGGTAGTGTGCCCAAACTAACTTATTAAACCTGGCTTTGGGCTAGGCTTGGACCTTTCAACTTGACCCAAGAGTGGCCTTGGCCCTTGCATGCATGGCTGGATGTTGGGCGGGGCTCAAGTCAATTTCCCTCAACTTGACATAACACGACTTTATATATGTGTGTTACATTCTCCAAATATGTCATTCTAGCAATTCATAATTACCATTTAATGATGATCCAGGCATTTGATTTTTACGGTTGATTGCTAGCCATTAAAATTTTCTTTTCATTGATCTAAATTCATATATGGATAATGATGGTGACAATCATATGTTTAGCACAATTATCTTGTAGCCGGCCTTACAACTTAGAATTCACGGTTTGGACGGTTCCGGTTGTTTAGAGAACTCTGCATGTTGCGTCCAATTGTGGCAACAGACGGTTGATATTCCCAAGCGGCCAGACAGGCTAAACCAATTAGATAAAACAAAATGTGGAGACTTTGATACTCTGGCAGAGTTTAATGGAAGATAATCAGGTGCTTAGAAATTGCACATATGAAATTAAATTAATTCAAATTAAACTGTCCAATTTATGGCACAAAGATTAGATGTATTATGAACAAAAATTAAGGGGTACTTAATTATCTAACTATCAGATTCCTGGATATTCATTGGACGGTTATCATATTCTGATAAACAAGTGTCCTTGAATCAGAGGTCAAGATTGTTCCAACAATCTGATTCTGGGCCCGCGACTTAGATGTGCTGTGTTACACAATTTTGTCCAATTAATTTAGTTATTGCATGCCATGTGTACATTTCTTGAGTGCCTACATATCAAGTGTTGTATAGTGCTATAATATAACTACTCTTGAAAGAAAGAGTTTCATAATTTCAATCTTGTTGTTAGCTCTTTTCCATTTAAAAAGACATGGAGATTACTCAATCGTACATAAGGCATGATGGTCCATTTGATTAGCGTGAATTTTGGTGAAATGATCCATGCAAGAGAGAGATGGGGCACCCATTGAAGGTGGCAAGATGGGGCACCCATTGGTGAAATGATCCATGTCGATCGCATCGATGAGGCGGGCCATCGTGATCATCCTCATGCAACATCGACGGAGATGATGCAATCAGTAGTTGGACACCAGCAACAACGACAAATACCAAATCTAGCTAATCTGAACAAGACAATCTTAAGATAATCTTTGCATTTTGATTTGTTTCTAGGCTTTTTATTTTTTATTCATTATGTAAATGCAGTTAGATGGTTTCTTGGGCTTATTAGAAAACAAACCCTTCCAAACTTACCAGACTCGGCTGCTGAGTCGAGAGCGAGTTGAGGCGAATCTTGAGCCTTGGGCCAAGTCTACTACAAACCAAGTTTAGAGAAAGATTTGGGTCGAGTTGGCTATGCCTAGTTTTGAGATGAGTCAAAGAGTTTTTGAACTATGGTTCTGAGATCTAACAAATGGGCCATGTTTCACGATCCAACCGTAAGTATATTGATCTCCGTTGAGGATGGAGCATGCTCCAAAATTACTCTAGATAAGGAAATCTTAGCCTTTGATTTCTAGCCTACAAATAGATTATTAAGAAGAGATGTACGGTAACTGTGGCTAGCCAACGTGCATACATGTAACTTTCACCACTTTAGGAAGAAAGTGGAAGTACATATTAGGAAGGCATATTAGTTACTCCTGAGATTCGAAAACATAACATTCTACTGTGAAACTACGTCAAGCAACCACTTGCTCTAAAAGCTCCATGCATTCAAAGATGGCATATGAACGTACATCCACACAATCTTCTCCCATGACATTTTATGTGTGTGAAGGTTAAGCCTAACATATAGCGCCAAGCATGGGACCGCTGTGATGTGCTCATGATATCCAATTCATCCATCGTGTGTTCCCTTACATTCGCCTAGCTAGGCACCCAAAAAGTCACATTGATTCAAAACTCCAAGTGGTCAACACATACACATAAAATCAAACTGTACAACTTGTAGAAGCATATGGTGGGCCATCATGAATTTTGGAGTGGCCCATCATCCCGAGGGCTGCATCTTCAGAATGGATTGGGCCATGCCATGGACGGAATGAGGACGATGGTTCGAGGGTCCCATGTGATTAGATGTCCAGAGGTGGGTCCCATCCAAAAATACCTTGCTAGAGAAATGTGGGCCCACCTGTGCCAATGTACTTCTATGTGATCATGTCTCGTTAATCTGAGCCGTTCAAATTGCTGCCCACCTGATAGATGTTTGGCTTCCTAAACGTCGGTTACTAAAATCTTACACCAAGTGGTGAAACATCTACATCAAAGTGCTGCATGAGACACCTTTCTTTTCTGGCCGTCCGATCTTGAGTCTTGACCCAATTAAGATCAAATGTCGTAGGTCCCTACGCTTTGATAACCATCAACAGTCCACTGTGAATTTCCCAAAAAGATTGTGAGAGACATTTTTGTGGCATCTAACAACTACTACATGTGGACACAAAGTCCTAGCCGTCTGATCAAGTCGTATGAATGAATCACACCAGATCACCTTTCATTAGAAAACCAACGGCCATCTAACCGTCAAATACTACGAAATATATCCATCCACTCCATGGTGTATACTACATGCATGGTCCAACGTTTTACGATGCAAAATAACACTTCGAAGAAAAAATCACATTTCCAAGTCCAACCAACCGACCGGTTGGACCATGATTTTCCGTCCATCCACCAAATAACTTTCAAACTTTCGTTCGAGTGCAACATGCAACTCTTCCAATGGGTTTCCTCCACCATGAAGATTACCTTCTCTAAAAATCAGATTTATCCACTCATCAAGTGGGCCACACCAAAGAAAACAATGTCCAGACATTGATAAATAAGAAAATATAAATGTGGTCCACTCAAGGAGTGGATGTGGCCTATTTTTACAATAAACGATTCTTATTATGTGGAAAACTGATTGGATGGATTGGATTTCACATGCACATGAAAATTTGGAAGTTATCCACTGAATAAGGCATTTGCATCTAACCTTGGTGTACCAAGACCTTAATCTTGATTTAATTTTGATAATCCAAGATTAGAATGGTGCTTTTGTGGTCTAAGCCTGAGCTAGAAAGGGTTTGAAGGTCGAAATCACTCCAACCAGCTGCACCACATTTAAAACAAAGAAGACCATCTGATCACCTGCATTAGAGTAAATTAATCATCATTAAGATACAATTACGAAGCCATCGGATGGGATTTATTTACTGAAAAATCAATGGATGCTAAGCTTGTTTTATATTTTAAAATTTAAGTATGAGGAATGCTCCAGTTCTCTTAGAGCACTATAAGTTATAGTGCTCCTAGTTGCACAGGGACACTTAGACAATCCAGCCAATTAATCTAGACTGTCCATTGGGTCCAATATAGATATCATGTGCTAGCATAAAAATGTTGCACTGATTCGACAATCAGAACCATCTGATCATTACCCTTTAATATGGATGGTGAAGATCATTACACAAAAATATATCCAATCAACCGGTTCAACCATATTGTTGGGGGCCCATCGTAGATTGCTTATGATTCTAATGAGTCACTTTTGTAGGCAATTATAACTATCTATCCATGGCTTCAAAAAAGGACAGCTAGGATAAAAGGACAAATCAAAGATAGGATGGTAGTAATTCTTTAGAATAAAGAATAAGAAGTAATTCATGATGGGCCTAACAAATAAATGGATTAAAACTTTAAAATATTTCTTTTTTCAGCATTTTTTCCATTCATGAAATTCTCTACATTAGGCTTGTTACTTTTTCCCACTTGTTAATTTCAATGCAGTTGAAGCTTGAGAAATTAGTTCTGTCTCATGGCTGCACATATATGAGATGTTAGGATGGTATAATCCACTCTTTTTTTTTTTCAAAATTTTCTTCAGTAATTTCTTGATTCTTAATATTCTCACTTTCTCGTATTTAGAAAGGAAAGAGAATTCTTAATATGAAAATCCTTATAAAGGGGGCATTTGGCATCTCTACAAATAAGAGTTTATTAGCTTATTTCTAAGAAAATAAGCTTTTAGACCGTTCAATAAAAGTCTAATTAAGGTTCTTATTAGTTTAGAAAGTAGCAAAGAAGCTCTGATTTAATAAGTTGGGAAAAGCTTACTTTTTGAAATGGAGCTTGTTAGGCTTAAGCGGGTAGACATTTTGATCTAAGTTTTTGATAAATTTGTTTTTAAACTTTTCAAGTAATTTCTATCTTACCACCTTTTCTTCTCTTTACAATTTCTTCAAGGTAGGCACACATGATGAGTGACCCATAGTGAAGGTGGGTGCCACATTATGAATGACCCATATCAAAGGTGGGCCTACATAATGCACGGTCACATCAAATGTGAGCCCCACATGATGGATGACATACTTCAAAGTGTGGCCTAGCTTGAACAACGATCCACATCAAGCAAGCCCTATCTGATGGATGGTTCACATCAAAGGTGGGACCCACATGATGGATAGTGGACATTGAATGTGGAACCAAATGATGGAAGGTTGACATTAAAGGTGGGCCCACATGATGAATAACCCATATGGAAAGTTGGGTCCCACATGATGGATGGTGGACATCAAAGGTGGGACCCACATGATGGATGGTCCACATTAAAGGTAGAATCCACGTGATGGATGGTGGATATTGAATGTGAGACCACAAGATGGAAGGTTGACATTAAAGGTGGGCTTACACAATGAATGACTCATATTGAAGGTTGGGTCCCACATGATGGATGGTCCACAACCAAGGTGGGACCTATATGATGGATGGCAGACATCAAAGGTGGGTCTCACATGATGGACTATTCACATCAAGTGGGCCCCACATGATAGTGGTCCACAACAAAGGTGGGCCCCACATGATGGATGGTAGACATCAAAGATGGGCCCCTCATGATGAACGACTCATTGAAGTGGGCCCACGTAATGAAAGGTTCACATCAATGGTCTACCCCACATGATAGATGGCTCGTCTCAAAGTGTGACCCAACATGACGGAACATGTAAATCAAATGGGTCTCATTTGATGGACAGTCAACATCAAAGGTGGGACCCACATGATGGATGATGGCCAATTGATATCAAAGATGGGCTCACATGACGAATGACCCATAATGAAGGTGGGGCCCCACACAATGAATGGTCCACATCAAGGTGGGCCCACATAATGGATGGAGTGTGCTTCACATGATGGATGACCCAGATAAAAGTGTGGCCCCTCATATTAATGGATAGTTCACATCAAGTGGGCCCCACCTATGGATGGTCCACATCTAAGGTCTCTCATGATGGATGACCCATATCCAAAGTCGGCTGTATGATGGACGATTCATATAGAAGGTGCACCCCATGCGACGAATGGTGCATATGAAAAGTGGGCCCCACATGATGGACAATCTACTTCAAAGGTAGGGCCCACACTAAGGACACATCAAATGTGGAGTCCACGTGATGGGTGACGGGTGACGGGTAGTGGACATTTAGGGGCCCCACATAAAGGATAATTAGCATTGATGTTGGGCCCACATGATGGACAGTCCACCAAAACAACCATTTAAATTGTTCTTATATTAAAGTTGTTGTAATTTTTGAAAATGACGTCAACTACCCTTAAAAAAACTCTAATTTGAAGGTTTTATCAAATATGTTTATTTTAAATAAGAGCTTTTTTTTTTTTTTTTTTTTTTTTAAATTTTACCAAACAAGCTTATTTAAAACAAGAGCTAGAACAAAAAAAAAATACTTATTGAAGTAACTCTTATTGAAAAAGCTTTTATTTAATTAAAGTATAAATGCCAAATGAGCCCAAAATGTCGTTTTGGTGGATTCAAAATTGTCAACCATGCTTTTTTCTTCATCATTTTCTATAAAATTAAAGGCATCATAAGATCACACCCGGATCCATAGCTCAAGTGGTAGACCGAATGAAGATAACCTCCTCTCAATACTGAGGTCGTGGCATCGATCCCCAAAGTGGGGGTGGCTAACATTGTGGTGTGACTAACAGGGGTTGATGGGTGTACTAACAGTAGGATGTGTGTACTAACACTGACCGCCCTCATTAAAAAAAAAAAAAGGCATCATAAGATCATTCTCTTTCAGCCTCATTCAATAAATTACTATTATTTTCAAAATTGAATTTAATAATTTCATCTTCGTGAAATTATTCTACTTCAAAATCACTTACCCAGTAGTCCAATGGCACTAGTGAAACACTATTTTTGAAGAAAATTTTCAAAATTATTTCGGATCTAAGATGACTAAACCAAATTCTCTAGTGTATCCTCTCTTTTCTCCCTCAATTGCAACTAAAGACCCTTTGATCACCTCCTTTGAATGTCATCCTTTAAACCTATAACCATTTACCATCTAAGGTAGCACATGGGTTGAATGACTGTGATTAACAATCACACATACAGATGTTGAGTAGTGATGAGGCTCACCATACACTTAGCATGGTGCAATCCATCATACTATTAATGGTAAATGTAATAAAATGTGGACCATCCAATTTATTATACACCTCTTGAATTCATCATAGCCCAAAGTTGCTTTGGTCTATTATTCCTAATCTATGGACGGCCTAACTTTTTGGTTGCTCAAAAGAGTCATCTAAATTCCATATGTCAAAGCTTTGGAGCAGCTAATCAGAGCTAATTTTTTCCTATGCCTTACCAAAGCGACTAATATATGTTGGACGTAAATGTAATTAGTCATTGAATGGTTAGAAAAACTTGGTACCTG
The DNA here is from genome assembly GCA_003013855.2 of Liriodendron chinense. NCBI lineage: Eukaryota > Viridiplantae > Streptophyta > Magnoliopsida > Magnoliales > Magnoliaceae > Liriodendron > Liriodendron chinense. The sequence goes on from ML058571.1 coordinate 419,343, forward strand.
GGAGGAAGGCAGTGTTCTGATGCTTCTGTGCCCAAGCAAATCTGTCAAGTAAAATATATTTAAGTGAAGGAAGAAAAAGAAGTGCCAAGGAAAATTTGATACTCTGATATAGCATGACTCTTAATACACAGGTACTTAGGAATTGTACATATGACATGTGTAATCTAAAAGTCATTGGATTGGACATGGAACCCAAAAGAATCACAAGTGTCAACTGATATAACCGCTAATTGGAAGACTTTTGCTCATTGAATATTAGACCATGTTCAGTGGCTATGATCATTTCATTGGGCAATCTTTGAGGTTCGTGCAATTGATGGAAGGCCCAGCAGATGGATGGTCTGGATCTCTCACATGTGTGCCATGTGCATATAGAAATGGAATGCTTTATGAGTTGCATGCACACAGATTCAAGGGATACTTACAGAGCACCTCCTGCAGCTGGACCGATTGCTTTGAAAACGGACATTGTAGTCATGGAAAGTCCATTTGCAGCTCCTCTTTGGTGTTGGGGCTGTCCTTCCAAAATCATATCAAGTACAGTCCGGCCCAGGCCCACTTCATTTACTAATTGGGCCTGAAAGTCAATGTGTGGCCCACCCACATGATCATAATCGAGCCTTGACTTGGGGCCGGTTGGACACAATAAGCATTTTCCCATAAAACCAACATTCTCATGGACTCGCCAAAAACCAATTGCACCTTGTCATGCAATTTGGAAACGGCGATTTCGGGTGGGTTTCTGAATGGGCCACAAACCTTCGTTACGATCCAAAATGAGGGGTTTGTCTACGAACAGTTGTGTTGACGTGCATCCAAATGGGCCCTTTTTAGAATAGTTGTCTAATATGGGCTTAGGCCCAGATCGATTACAAGGGCCTAAAACTAATCTTGTTTGTCCATACTGGGTGGGCCCTAAAACCCAATGGGCTTTTCACGGCCCATTGATAGATGTAGCATTTTGAGATGATTTTAATTTCCAGCTAGTAAAAGAGAAGGAAATGAAGATAAAATCGAAGAGAAGAGACGGTAGTTACCACGGCATTGTTTTGCAGAAGGAATAACCCGGTTACAATAGTCACCTGATAACATTTAAAAGAATGAAATATGGTTACATGTATGTGTGGTTTAAGTATGGGAAATCTGTACCATTCGATAGGTGGGGTCCGCAGTTGATTGCACATGGCCCAATTTTCATAAAGATCAGACAATCACAACCGTTTAAATAAAGGCCTGTTGTATGGACGGTGAGAAAAAATTTACTCCATGTTGTGGTTATCCTGTTATGGTTATTTTTTATCCAACGGTCTTCGTTGATGCATGATGGGGCACGCCTAATGAAGGGTCTAGATCTTGCACAAAAGTGGGTGGCAGGGCTGGGCTCATCTGAGTTAGATGCGACTAGTCCGAGTCAACCCCGACTCACCTCCTGACTCGATCGCGACTCAAGACAGAACGAGTCTGTTCGAGTCACTGAGTCAAAATCCCTGGGCAGACTCGGTTGGGAAGTGCATAATCCTTCCTAATGGGCCAGGCTCGGTCCTATTTGTGTTGGCGCAATCAGGGCCGTCCATTGACAGCTAAAGGAGAAGTTCAGTTAGAATCCATACTTACAGAGAGAACATTTTTCAACAGAGAAGCGAAATTCAGCACAATTGAGAGAGAGATCCCGGATAGCAGAGCAATCAGGGGATAACTCGACAGCAACGGTATAGATAAAATCTGTAATTTGGTAGCATCAATGAGAAAATGTGAGGGCCCACATATCACATATAAAGTGAATGGACAGGATCGAAATGTGGCACACGTGTGTAAGACTCAAGCTTCCCATTAGTTGGGCCCAGCCAAACAAATACCAAGCTGGTACACTCAATTTTTTTCTTTTGTACATGTGTGGGCCCTTGATGGCTATCCAATGAACGGATTGTCAGGTGGGGCCCACCATGTCCACATCAAATATGGACCGTCCGTTGGATACGTTTTATTGGTGCACTTCTTCAAGCCCCACATGATACGTGATGGACCTGACATGCAGCTTGGATTTCACACACGTGTGCCACGAAATCAATAAGGAAGGTTCTAAAATTCTTTAAAAAATAAAAAATAAAAAATAAAAAAGGGTGCTAAAATCATACCCCTGCAAGGCGAGAGACCATGATGGGCCCAAGAATCTTCTCAACCATTGGATATAGGAACAGTTGAAACAGTAAAAGACCACCGCCTGAGATTTCACCATCACAAAAGTCAGTAACTCAGTATCATGAATATGATGTTCGACCAAGAGAACAGATGGGGCCCCACATTTCAGTAACCTAACCCCATCTGGCATGGGCCCATTCCCTATTATGGGACCGATCGGATGATCATAGCCATCTAATGAAAATGGACAATTACAATTTACTTGCCCGACACACTTCTTAGATGGGTTAGGGCTAACCTAACTAGGTAGCAGGTCAAGCTCGGATTAGAGGATGTGGTCCGTTTTAAGTAATGGCCTGACCTACCTGGAATCCACAGTAATTTACAATATTGATAAGATATACCTCTCTACTGTGGTGATGCCGCGGTCTCAAATATACATAGTTACCTACACACGAACCTGAGAATGCGAGCACCGTGCCAACATCCTGTGATGAATAACTTAATCCTCCGTACTTTCTATCACTCACAGCCCATAGTGAGAATATCTACAAAGGAAAAAAAATCAATGGCTAAGATTAACAATTTTGCAACCTATAGATCAATGCTCATGAGAAAGGATGATGCAAGAGGGCCCCACACAAATGCAAGGAGAGTTCCCCATGGAAGAGAACTGAATGTTGACTTTTGCTGGGCCCACATGCTTCTAGAACAATAATAAACAATGTTGACTTGGCCTTGCAGGGCCCACATGCTTCTTTAAATGCATGGAAATAAATCGAAATGAAGGCAAATGGAGGAATTGGGAGTAAATGAAGTTATATGGCATTTAAGGTATATTTGGATGAGAGCAAATGCAAAGAAATGAAATTAAATTGGAGTAAATGGATTTGCAAATAAAGTTCTATGAGAGGAGTATTTGGAAGTAAATGAGATAAAATGCTTTTTTCAGTTCCCTTGAAAGTCCTATATATGAGTAAACAAAGGTGCTGCTACACGTCTGCCAATATACATGGCACACTGATGATACTCCAAAATAATCCAATTATTGGCTACACTACAACCACACCAATAGAATGATCCATACCATCCAATGATTAGCTATCTAAATGGATAGTTAAAAATGTTGGCAAGTTGCTTGTTTGTCATCCTTATGTTTGTGGCCCACTTGAGGCATGAAATTTCCTCATTTTTAACAAAAGTACATATTTCAATGGGCTTATTACAATCATTCTATTAAATATCATATATTTACACTAATTTGAATTATTAAAGCTAATTTGGGATATTACATATGTTCCAATGAATATATTGAAAAATTCCAATGCATTCCAATTCCTCCTATTTACTTATATCCAAATAGAATATTTAGATTTCAAATGCATTTCATTTACTTACGTCCAAATATAATTAAGTAAGCCATTTACTCCCAATTCATTTACCTCCTATTTCATTTCTCATTTACAAGTTCCCAAACAAGCCTTAAATTTAAGCACAACTTGCTTGGAAACCCAAACAATACAACTTGACCCAACTCCTTCAGTTTCAATCCAATGACTCATTTGTTGCCCATAAAAAATGAGTCAACTCAGCTTCGAACAATATTTGAAATCTTTAAGTCAATAAGGAGGCGTTTGGATCATCTTAAAATAAGCTACTCATGCCTCAAGTACCTTATTTTGATTTCTACTTATTAAATTGAAGTGAGGGCGTTTGGATAGTAAGTTACTTAGATAAGTTACTTATGCTTCAAGTAGCTTATCTTGATTTCTACTTATTAAACTGAAGTGATTAAGTAACTTTAAATAAAAAAGTTACTTCTAAGTTATCATAAGCCAAACTTATCTAAAATAAGTAACTCATCTACTGCTCCTAAGTATAAAAAAAAAAAAACTTATTTGTTGGTATCCAAATGTGCCCAAGTATAAAAAACTTATTTGTTGGTATCCAAATGGGCCCAAGTATCTCAAACAAGTTACTTATCTACGGTTGTAAGTAGAAAAGTAAATTATTTGGCAGTATCCAAACGGGCCAAAAAAACATTTCAAAACAGCATAAATCAGAGCAAAATATGTTACCTCTGTGTAGGCCATATCATGAAGCGAGAAAACACAATATACCATGATAGATGACATTAAAGGCCAATTCAAGAAGAGGCTTTTATCCTTCGAAGCTGAACCTTTTCCGTGGGCGGTTCCTTCAATGCCTTCTTCCACACCATTGCCATGTGAAGAGTCTTCGAGAGCCTCGTGAGTGTTTATTCCCTCTTTGTTCTTCCCCTTGTGCATGTGCAATGTTTCCTACAATAACAAATATTGGACCTTTAAGATAATCACATTTAAGACCTGAGTTCATTGATTATGAAATCATCTGCTCGTAGATCATAACCACTAGCAAAGTCGGCATGTGGTAATCTCACACAAATAAATAAAATCATGTGCTTCAAATTTGGGTCTTGAGTAACCTTACTTATGTAAGCAACAATTCAAACATTTTGAGGTGCAACCAAACATTTCTTAGACTTTTATTCATCAAGGCGAGGTAATAGAAAATTAAAATGTGCCGATTAGAACATTAGTAAAATTATGAAAACCTATTGAAATAAATCATGATCTGTCTACCGAACATGGACAGCATTGGATGGATTAGCTTACCGGAAGCCAGAAGCAAGCAATTAACACAATGATAGCGAACAACGATATGCAAAGGCACGGTAAGAAGTATGGAAACCTGCAATACAAATGTGATTTTTCTATAATATGATCTCTAGAAATTACACTGAAAAACAGCATTTACTTAAGAAATGTTATATACCTCCCAAACAAAGAATTCTTTGAAAACAGATTTGGATACTTCTCTGCAGGCTAATACATGCAAACGCGTCGCCAAACGCTAAATTTGTTAGTCATGTTCGAGCGAAGGATTAAGGTTGTGTTTGGATGCACTATTCAACTAGATTGCAATAACTAGTTCAATTAAGTAGAAGTGACCAAGTTGTAATTTAACTACTTAGGATTCATGGGTCTTGATGGGTTATCGATCCCGACAGTTGGATCCAGGCGTGTCAGAGATCTGGACCGTCCATCAGGTCATGTACACTTTGAACATGCCCTGGACTAAAAAGGAATATTGGTTCACTGGTCAGGCAGGTCACACTTGTACGAGAAACATGGGCAGTTAGGGAAAAATCCAATGGTCGAGTCCAACATGTGTGGCCCACTTGATGAGTGTACTACCCTGATTTTTGGTGTATGGGCTAATGAATGGCTCTGATTGATTCTATGTGTGAGATCCATGGCCAGTAGCTGTGATCTGGGGACCCGGATTCTACCAAAACTAAGTATTCATATTGACGAAATAGCCCCTAAATCGTAATTACGTTTCATTGGGGTCCAAACGGTAACTAATTTAATTGTAATTTGCTGCATACTCCGTTAATATGAGTAGGTGGGAAGATAATTTTCTAAGTCCACATGGGTGTTCAATAAAGCTCATGTACATGCCACACGTGTGCGAGTATGGCATGATAGGTCTGAGATCCGATCCATCGATCAGAACCGTACAACTATATTGATACTCTGGCCCAAGATTCATGTTGATCCGCTAATCAGGTGGGCCACAGTTAGCAAAACAAATGTACAGCTCTAGAAAACTTACCTGAAGATTTCTAACCCATCCACCTGTTTCCAATGTTAGGGCCTACGTGATGAGTGGACCAGATTTTTTTGGGAAAATATGTACAAGGTCAAACCAACCTGATGGATGGATTGGATCATGCACCTATGGCCTACTCGATGAGTGGATCAGCTTGATTTTTTGGTAGGCCCTTGTAAGGTTGAAATATGTGGGGCCCACTTTGCATTTTCTGTTTCAGAGTCTTAAAAATAAACCCAAAGTACCTGTGCTAAGAAACCTCCAAGAGCTGGTCCAATAATCAATCCAATGCCCCATGATGTGCTAAGCTGAAATGAAAAGATGGGATGAATATTCTTACTCATCTGGGCCGTTCATCAAGTGGGCCCAACTTTGTAAATGCCGTAGCCCAAAAATTGGCTTGTTCCGTCATTACGTGCGCCACATCTGGGCATGTGCAAACAACCTGATGATCGGAATGACCTGATTTTGGGGGGCACAACAAAAGCACAATGAAGAGCCCCTGATGAACGGCTGGGATTGCCTTAATGAGGCTTAGTAGGGAAAGGATTCTTACAATTGACAATCCTAGGGCTTGATGTTCTCGGTGGCCCACTTCTGAAGCGTACGCCTAAGGTTTGCAGTTACAATAATAAGAAGCATAATCAAAATAAGGACCATTTACAAGCTATTACTAATGGACACACAACAGCCACTGGGCTGGGTTGGGCTGTGGCCTGATCATAGTCCGGCCCACTTTCGGCTGGGCACCGTTGAATTACAGCCGTTCGATGGACCCCGAGGCCCAATAACTAACTTGGTAGGAATGAAATTTGTATCGGCATTAAGGTCCAAAAAGTAGGCCCGGCCAGCCCGCTGGTGGGCCACATCCGTTTCATCACCATACAATATGGGCCTAGGTCTGGGCATAAATCAATGGCTCATGGGCTGGATTCGTACATGCCTTGCCCATTCCAGTTATCCAAAATGAGGCCCACATAGTCTAATGATCCAGACTGTTTATAAGGTGGGCCTCACCTGGAGAGAACACCACATGGTCATGTACATCTGGGCTATGATAATGGGCCCGTTCCTGTAGATAGAGAAGGCCTGAGAGCGGTACACGTGTGAGACTGGATGGCGATCGGTTGGGTGGTCATTTCAGCTTCAAGGTTTATATCAGGGTGGGCCAAGATCCATGCAGAGTTTTGGACCTTTTTTTTTTTTTTTTTTTTTTTTTAAAACTTGAGTCCGATTTTTAGGCATGGTATGTACTTTAACAGAGCTGTACAAACCAGAGTCGAGCTTGGCAAAGCTCGGCTTGGGGCTAGACCATCTCAGCTTGATTTGGTCAGTAGCTTGGCCTACTCGAGCCAAATTCAAATTCAAGCTTTCGAGCCAAGTTTGGGTCAATTATTGGAAAAAAAAAAGAGAAAAAGGATTTGGGTCATTTTTATTTATTTTAAAAGGAATGGGGATTAAGGTGCTCGAATTCAATTATATATATATTCGAAGCTGATGGAATGCTCATGGAATCAGTTACCTAGTACTTTTTGAGGACACATCACACATGATGTGAGCCCAAAATCTAAGTTGTCCATGTGATGCAACACCCAAAAGGAACCTAGGGCCCAACTTTCAACCTGATCCAAAACTTTGGTGGGCCATGGAAAAAGGAAACCCTGATTTGCCTCTCTCTCTCTCTCTGTTATGGCCTATTAGAGTTTTGGATCAGGTTGAAAGTTGGGCCTTAGGATATTTTAGGGTGTTGCATCACATGGAGGGCTGACTTTATGCTCGTATCATGTGTGATGAGTTCTCAAGAAGAGCTCGTGAGTTCTCGTGAGAGCTGTGTGCATGTGATATATATATATATATATATATATATATATATATATATATATATATATATATATATATATATATATATATATATATATGCCGAGTTGAGCAGAGTCAAATCAAGTCAAGCTTGCTTCAAGCTTTGAGCTAAGTTGAGTCAAGCGGGCAGCTTGAACTCGACTCGAAATTATTTCGAATTCAAAAAATTAGCTCATCTTGGCTTAAACTTGCTTTCGATTCCAGCTAAATCGAGTTCATCCGAGCTGAATTGAGCAAGTTAACTGAGCTAGCTTGGCTCATGTCCCGCTCTACATGTAAATGGGCTGGGCCTGTTTTCAGGCCACTATCAAGTGAGCCGAACTCAGGCCTTATGGTAACCAGGCTGGTCCAAGTTGTCTGCTCGGTCCTAGCAGTTCAATTCATGAGGGCCACCATTGCAAGGATCTAGACCACTCATCTAGAAGACTTAATGGTGTGTGGACCACATGGCAAAAATACACCTTGAGGTTTAAATGAAAGAAAGTTTGGCAGGTGGCCCATCAACGGAAGGACCCGCATGATGAACGGTCAAGATCACCACGTGGTGTGTCGCCCTTGGCTTTTCTTCCTCTGCATGTTAGAAAACGTACCTTCATTGGGCCGAGTATGCCATTGAAACACCCAATCAGAAATCTGGTCGAAATTGCCATCCAAAAGTTTACACTAAGGCCAAACAGTGTGTTGAAAACAATCCTGCAGCACAGAATGAGCCACGTCAACATCAGAATATAAACAAACGAAGATGTGGGGTCCACCAAGTATGGTCTGGCCTACATGTCTATACCAAATGTTGACTGATGGTCAACCAGTTTCAACCGTCTATTTTTGTTTTGGTACATGTGCAGCCAACCTGATGGCTGGATCAGCTTGATTTTTGGGCCATAGAACATGGGCAGTTGTATCTTCCTGATGAACGGTCTAGATCTTTTAGATACACGTGCCAAATTGGTACTTACACTGAAAGAATGCCCAGCAATACGACCGGTTTCCGGCCGTACCGATCCGCTACCAGTCCCCATAAAACAGAAGTCAAAGCTCTACCCAGCATAAATGCAGCTCCTTCAAAACGAAAAAGAGGAGTTAAATGATTTACTCAGGCTGCATAGACGCTTGATACACAGGCCCTCAGACATTGTACACGTGGCATACATTAATTGAAGTTAAACCAACAAATTGTTTATCACTAAGTCAAATTCCTAATAATACGTTGGTGGAACGTTCCAAAACCTCGATTCGTGGACATTTGATTGTGGGAATAGGACTATTGGATTTTTTTTTATTTTTAACTGTCCACTAAATGTTCACCAATCTGATAACAAGATAACAAAATAAGTGTAATTTTTCATTCACGGTACATCTAAGCTGGGACCCATGACTTTCCCGGTTTGATTTGAATTAACTGTGTCCCACTTTTGCAATTTCTAAGTGCCTACAAATCATCCATTCCAATCCGCCGGAGTATCGATTTTTTTTTTTTTTTTTCTCTGAAATAACAATAAAAAAAAAAGGTGAGAAATTTGATACTCTGGCAGCCTATGCTGTTTGATAGGCAGGCACTCAAATGTTGTATGTGGAACCAGCGTCACAAAGTCACAGTTCCAAATTCAGATTGGCTCAACAATCCCAGTTTTTTATTGGTGTACACTTGTTTACTGAAATAGGGCCATTGGATATTTTTATTTTTAACGGTCCAGTAAATATCTACCAATAATTTTAATTTTTGGTTCACGATGCATGCCAACTAAGACCCAAATTTGAACAGTTTAATTTGAATTAATTTTTTAAAATGTATGTACTTGATTTGGCATGGTTAAATCATATGGTCCAATATGCCATACTTAGTGAAGATGAGCTTTAGAGCTAGAAACTCGATTAAAATAATTCTTTTTTAAAACATTAAATGCAAGAGCTCAACAAAATAACTCTCTGACAAAACATTTGATGGAGTTTTCGAGAGAGTGTTGTAGGGTGAGGACGGGCGCCCGGGCCCTTCAGTGGCCGGGCGACCGGAATCCCTTCAGATGGGCAGCAATGCTGCTGGACAGGTTTGGCTTCAGCCGGGCGCCCGACGGTCAAAGTGACCGGGCGCCCGATGACTTGGCCGGGCGCCCGACCAAGTTGGTCCGGGCGCTCGAAATTCGGTCTTTCTCATGTTTTGCACGCTGGACTGTTTTGGGTCTGGCCGGGCGCCCGACGGTCTGGTGACCGGGCGCCCGACCCTACGCGAACTGCTTAGACACAGTTTCCTAATCTGGCTCTGTTTCCTCCGTTTTTGGTACTTAAGTGTTCTAAAACGGGATTAGGGCATCCCATTGGGTTGCTAACACGTCCAAGGTGAGAAAGAGAGAAAAAGAGAAAGAGAGAAAGAGAAAAGAGAGAAAGAGGAAGCTTGTAGAAGGGAGAAGTTGCTTGAAGAAGGATTCTTCTGCGCAACGGTCGTCTCAGCGCTTCTACGTCCTCGGGATCGGTGAGATCGTTTCTCCTTTACTATTCTCTTGTAGTTTATCCATCCCTGCGTGGGTGAAGAAGTTTGATCCAAGCGGTGTGTGCTTGTGATCGGTTGTAACAGTTCCCTGAGATAGTGGATTGTTGATCTGGACTAGGTCCCGTGGTTTTTACCTCTTTTGAGGGTTTTCCACGTAAAAACTCTTTGTGTTCGTGTGGTTGATGTTTATTCTTGATTATTGCATTAGCATAGTCCATAATTCTAGTGTATTGGGGGGCGAGATCCGAAGGTTTGTGTGAAACGCACCCAACAAAGTGGTATCAGAGAGTTCAGGTTGTTTGAACGGTGTGGGATCGGTTCTGAATTATGGAAGGTGGCTCATCAAGGATGATCAGCCTCAATGGTTCTAACTGGACCATATGGAAGGCTAAGATGGAGGACTTGCTCTATTGCAAGGACTTGTATGCTCCAATTCTAGGCATATCGGTGAAGACGAAGGATATGTCAGATGATGATTGGAAGAAAGTGGACCGGAAGGCGGTGGGGTTCATTAGACAATGGTTGGATGATTCGGTTTTCCACCATGTGTCTACAGAGACCTCAGCCGCTAGCCTATGGCTGAAATTGCAAGGGCTGTATGAGAGGAAGACAGCCGGCAATAAGATATTCCTGATAAGACGACTTGTGAATCTCAAGTTCAAAGATGGTGGTTCTGTGGCTGAATACATGAATGAGGTCAGCAACATTGTGAACCAACTCTCCGCCATAAAGATGGTCCTGGATAATGAACTTCAGGCTTTGCTACTGCTTAGCTCATTGCCTGACAGTTGGGAGACATTAGTGGTGTCTCTAAGTAACTCCGCGCCAGACGGAAAGGTATCCATGGATCAGGTAACAAGCTGTCTCTTCAATGAGGAGACAAGGAGGAAGTCCCTAGGGCCTGCTCAACAAGAGGCCCTTGTGACACAAGATAGGGGGAGAGGAAAGAACAGAAAGGGCGGAAAGGCCAGAGATAAATCAAGAGGCAAGTCAGTTGCCAGGAAAGATGTTGAATGCTGGAATTGTGGCAAGAAGGGCCACTATAAGCATGAATGTCACAAGAAGAAGAGTGACAAGAAGGATAAAGGAAAGGAGAAGGAAGATGATTTAGATTCTACTGCAGTCGCCTCAGATGGTGACGTTGTTGTTATTCTTTCGGCAGATCACGATACTTGTCTCACGGCTTCGAGTCAGGACACCGACTGGGTGATAGACTCGGGAGCCTCGTTTCATGCGACTCCACGCAGAGATTTCTTCACAAGCTACAAGTCAGGTAACTATGGGACAGTGAAGATGGGAAATTCTGGTGTTTCGAAGATCGTAGGGGTCGGTGATATTTGTTTGAAGACCGATGTGGGCTGCACATTAGTTCTCAGGGATGTGAGACACATTCCAGACCTTCGCCTCAACTTGATGTCGACGAAAAGGCTGGATGATGATGGTTATGAAAGCCGGTTTGCTGGTGGGCGTTGGAAGCTCATCAAGTGTTCGTTGATCGCTGCCAGAGGAAAGAAGTGTTGCACTCTTTACAAGGCAAGTGTCAGTGTATGCAAGAGTGGATTGAACGCAGCAGAGGATTCAGTTACTGACGTGTGGCACAGGCGTCTAGGCCACATGAGTGAAAAAGGGCTTCAGCTACTAGCGAAGAAGCAGCTCCTTCCAGACGTGACAGGTATACCTCTCAAAACCTGTATTGACTGTTTATCTGGGAAACAGCATAGAGTTTCTTTTGTTAAAACTGCTTCTCATACTAAGAAAGTACATGCATTAGATTTGATTTATTCTGATGTTTGTGGTCCTATGAGGACAAAAACCTTGGGTGGAGCATTGTATTTTGTTACATTTATAGATGATGCATCTAGGAGGGTTTGGGTGTATGCTTTGAAATCCAAGGACGAGGTCTTTGGTGTGTTTAAACTGTTTCATGCTATGGTCGAGAGGGAGACAGGCAGATCATTGAAGTGCATCCGCACTGATAATGGTGGTGAATACATAGGTGACTTCCACGAGTATTGCAAGTCACTGGGTATACGGCATGAACAGTCAGTTCCCAAGACCCCCCAGCATAATGGCGTGGCTGAGCGAATGAATCGCACCATTGTAGAGAGAATCAGATGCATGTTATCCCATGCAAAGTTGCCCAAGATGTTTTGGGGAGAAGCAATGCACACAGTGGTGTATTTGATAAACAGGTCTCCATCAGCCCCGTTGAATGGAGAAGTACCTGAGAAGGTGTGGACTGGACGTGATCCATCGTACAGTCATCTCAGGGTGTTTGGATGCAGGGCATCCGTTCACGTACCAAAGGACGAAAGGTCCAAGCTCGATATGAAGATCAGGCAGTGTGTGTTCTTAGGGTACAGTGATGAGAAGTTCGGTTACAGGTTGTGGGATCCGACCGAGAAGAAGCTCGTCAGGAGCAGAGATGTGGTTTTCATTGAAGATCAGTGTATAGAAGACATTGAAAAGCCAGAGAAGACCCAACCCAGTTCAGGTGAACTGGAAGACATGGATCCAGTTACTCCTCCCGTGGTGCCTGATGACGGAGGAGTACAGTAAGGTGCAGAGGATGACGAAGTCCCTACAGAAGATGGACAGGGGGAGCAGCCCCAACTTGATCCACCTGTTGAGCCACAGGTGAGGAGGACATCAAGGGACAGACATCCATCCAAGAAGTACTCGCCGCATGAGTACATTATGCTCACAGATGGGGGAGAGCCAGAAGACTATTCTGAGGCCCTAGCCGACGAGCATAAGGGGGAGTGGTTGAAAGCTATGCAAGAGAAGATGGAATCCTTGCATAAGAACCACACCTATGATATGGTGAAATTGCCTAAGGGCAAGAAAGCTCTGAGCAACAAGTGGGTGTTCAGAAAGAAGAATGAGCAGAAGAATTCACAGACAAGGTACAAGGCCAGACTTGTGGTGAAAGGGTTTGGTCAGAGAAAAGGAATAGACTTCGAGGAGATATTCTCACCAGTGGTGAAGATGACATCCATTCGGGTGTTACTTGGGTTGGCGGCTAGTATGGATCTGGAGATAGAGCAGTTAGATGTCAAAACTGCCTTCCTCCATGGTGACCTGGAAGAAGAGATCTACATGCGCCAACCAGAAGGGTTCGAAGTCAAGGGCAAAGAGCATATGGTGTGCAGGCTTAGGAAGAGCTTGTATGGGCTGAAGAAAGCTCCTAGGCAATAGTACAAGAAGTTCGACTCGTTCATGTTGAAGCATGAATATGACAGAACGGAGTCGGACCACTGTGTGTTCACTCGCAGGTTCTCAGACGGTGATTTCTTAGTTCTGCTATTGTATGTTGATGGCATGCTCATCATGGGAAAAGACATCAAGAAGATTGACAGGCTGAAACAGGAGTTGGGCAAGTCTTTTGCGATGAAAGACTTGGGCCCGGCAAAACAGATCCTAGGAATGGAGATAACCCGTGACAGAAGCAGCAGGAAGCTCTGGTTGTCACAAGAGCGGTATATTGAGAAAGTCCTAGAGCGGTTCAACATGAATGCAGCGAAGCCGGTCAGTACTCCACTGGATGGTCATTTCAAATTGAGCGACAAGCAGTGTCCCAAGACAAAGGCGGAAGTGGAAGAGATGCGGAAGATACCCTACGCGTTAGCGGTAGGAAGTTTGATGTATGCTATGGTGTGTACGCGCCCAAACATAGCATATGCGGTTGGTGTTGTCAGCCTGTATCTTACCAATCCTGGCAAGGAACATTGGGCAGCGGTGAAGTGGATACTACGGTATCTGAGAGGCTCATCCAGGTTGAGCCTATGCTATGGTGACGGAAAACCTGTGTTAGAAGGCTACACAGATGCAGATATGGCAGGTGACATAGACTCCAGGAAGTCTACATCGGGGTTCATGTTCACGTTTGCAGGCGGAGCGGTCTCTTGGAAGAGCAAGCTACAGAAGGTCGTAGCATTGTCGACGACAGAGGCTGAGTACATCGCGGTCACAGAAGCATGCAAAGAGATGCTTTGGATGAAGAGGTTCCTACAGGAACTCAACCTGAAGCAGGAGGAGCACGTGGTCTATTGCGATAGCCAAAGTGCTATACACTTGAGCAAGAATCCAAGTCAACATTCCAAGTCGAAGCACATAGAGATTCGGTATCACTGGATCAGGGATACTTTGGAACAGAAGGTGTTACAGCTTGAGAAGGTCCATACGGACGATAACGGGTCAGACATGATGACCAAAGCTTTGCTCAAGGGCAAGTTTGAGGTTTGCAGAAACTTGGCTGGCTTGAAGAAGGCGAATTTCTCCTAAGTCGGAAAGGGGGAGATTTGATGGAGTTTTCCTCCTCAAAATAAGCAGAGGAGAGAGTGTTGCAGGGTGAGGCAAGGCGCCCGGGCCCTTCAGTGGCCGGGCGACCGGAATCCCTTCAGATGGGCAGCAATGCTGCTGGACAGGTTTGGCTTCAGCCGGGCGCCCGACGGTCAAAGTGACCGGGCGCCCGACCAAGTTGGTCCGGGCGCCCGAAATTCGGTCTTTCTCATGTTTTGCACGCTGGACTGTTTTGGGTCTGGCCGGGCGCCCGACGGTCTGGTGACCGGGCGCCCGACCCTGCGCGAACTGCTTAGACGCAGTTTCCTAATCTGGCTCTGTTTCCTCCGTTTTTGGTACTTAAGTGTTCTAAAACGGGATTAGGGCATCCCATTGGGTTGCTAACACGTCCAAGGTGAGAAAGAGAGAAAAAGAGAAAGAGAGAAAGAGAAAAGAGAGAAAGAGGAAGCTTGTAGAAGGGAGAAGTTGCTTGAAGAAGGATTCTTCTGCGCAACGGTCGTCTCAGCGCTTCTACGTCCTCGGGATCGGTGAGATTGTTTCTCCTTTACTATTCTCTTGTAGTTTATCCATCCCTACGTGGGTGAAGAAGTTTGATCCAAGCGGTGTGTGCTTGTGATCAGTTGTAACAGTTCCCTGAGATAGTGGATTGTTGATCTGGACTAGGTCCCATGGTTTTTACCTCTTTTGAGGGTTTTCCACGTAAAAACTCTTTGTGTTCGTGTGGTTGATGTTTATTCTTGATTATTGCATTAGCATAGTCCATAATTCTAGTGTATTGGGGGGCGAGATCCGAAGGTTTGTGTGAAACGCACCCAACAACATTGAATAATAAAAGTTTAATAATAAAAACCTCTCTAACAGTATCTTCATTGAACACCTGGCAACATCAAAATGACCATAATTGAAGTAATGGCTTTTAAGAAAGGGCTAGAAGTCACACAGTCTACCAGAGAAAGCATTCTTCATGATTAAAATAGGTTGCACAATCACGTTAGTTATGGGAGACAATTCTCTCTTATGTATATATGACTGAATATATGACTGAATGTGAACGGATACACTTAGGTGTAGGCTTAAGAAGATTTGCATGAGACGGCATAGTCAATTAACTTAATTTCTCATGATGTCGAAAACTACACAAGGCTTTTGCTTCTCAAAGTCTATAAGAGTAACACAAGACAAATAGCTTCGAGCCCTTATCAATCCTAATCAAATGATCATTTTCAGCTTAATATTGCCTATCAATCTTTCATTACACTTGGACGCCTAGCGTATTTTAACTTAGAATAGTTTAGCCACTCCACTTCTATCAAATACTATGTTATAATAAGTTAGAATCAATTAACATAGTTTTGATTTAGCCTCTACTTTTGTCTAACACATCGCTGTAATAAGTTAGATTTAGTTTAGTTAACCATCTATGATCCTATTGTTGGAACTCCTAAATCCTCAAGTTCTTATTTAATGATTTCTTTGATCATAATATTTGCTACCCAAACCATGACCAACTCTGACCATTCAACTTTTGACGGTTGTTTTACAATCATTTAAGTCCAGAAGATTGTTAGTTGTCCATGGTTGTCTCGTCCACTTGAACCATCGTCGGTAACTTTTTCTTTTATTTTACTTTATCTGTGAATTGTATTACATCTACATTCAGATTAATAAAACGAGCACTTGCTTTTTTATTTTCTGTTTTTCTTTCTTAATATTTATTTTATCACGAATGTGACCAAGCTACTATTGTTGTAAGTTGTAACCCTCCCCTTATCAATCAATGGCTGAGTAGTCTAGCTAATATTATCAGATTTGGTTATTTTAGCGCCTAGGGTGGTAAAGCGTTCGATTCAACTAGAGTCGAATACAACTCTAGCACACCTGATGTGTCCATGCTCACATAGGCATAATTAAAACATTCAACAGAAGACAGATACAAAATGGGCAAAAAATCCTCCATCTGATGGCCAGGATCATCCAGCTTGTATCATTTTTGGCATGTCACCTATCCATGGAAGATCATAATAAATGAATGGTTTGGATCTAATTCTAAATAACTACAATATTAGTATTTAGCACTGGATATTTTTAAAATGGAGTGTGGACGTAAAATGCTCACCTACACAGCCTGCATAGAAGCCTATATCTTGCTCTGTTGCAATATGAAAGTCTCTGATCTGTACAAAATAAATCCGAATGATTTGTAGTAGTAAATACTTCTTTTTTTTTAAAGAGAAAATTGAGTCAGTGGAAATGCAACTGTAAAAATCAATTCCTGAAGAAATAAGTATTTGGGAAATCATTTTTAAAAATGACTTTTCCGGAAACTCTTACTGGGTTGACGGTCTTTGTTTTTCTGTTTTTTTTAGAACCAACGGTTGTGATTCAGCATACAGTTGTGGCCCACCTCAAGTACTGTGGAGCATCTTAATTTTGTTAGGGAATTTTAATGGTCAAACTCACCTGACGAATGGTTCAGATCGCTCATAGGTGTGCCACATGTGCAGCCTTGGAGGCCTGTACGACGTTGGTTTTCCATTGTTTTGTACGGTGCATCAAGATCTTAGCCGTCCAATCTTTACCTCCTCACTGAGTGAGACGGTAAAGATTGGCGAACACCACGGACGAGATAGAAGAGGCTATTCGCGGTAAACCGCACACGTGTATGAGATCGTGGCCGTTGATCTGGTAGTATGTACCATAAAACTTCCCAGACCCATTAACCAGTCTGATCCTCACATCCCGTGGGCAAAACGTGCACGAGAAAAATGAACCGTGTCCATATACATGGGGCCCACCTCAACGGTCCGGATCCCTCTGACCCGTGCCAAATTTAGCACATGAGCCGCTGATAGCTTCTTCAGTAACTCCGAAAATGACCCACGGTCTCTCTTTCGGCACTTCTTGTGAGATATCCGTACAAATTGTAAAGTGGGGCCTACCTTGAAATTTTCCTGCGGCTCACCGTGATGTTTATATGCAATCCAACCCGTTCATAAGGTGATTTCCATCACCATATCGGCTTGATCCAAAACTTCTGTGGGCCCACTAAGGTTTCAATGGTAAGCTTTCAGTCATCACTTTTGCTTGTGGTGTGAACCACTTGAGTCTTAGATCTGATTAATTTTCCAAGCTCACAACGTATCATGAGCCAAAAAAACTGATGGACAGAGTGGATTTTACACAGACATCACGGTGGGCCCTCTCTGCCAGTAGATCGTGTGACAAGATTGGCATAGGTCCAACGGCTAAGAATATCTGTACATGGAAGTTTTTTCTGGAATAACCCATCCATGGTAGGTCCTACTGAAAGAACGGTTTAGATTATCAAACCATGGGCCCCACATACTGGTGCATCAGCGAATACTATGAAAAATGTACTGTTGAAGGCTGAAATGCGTACCATAAAGTACAGGAACGGAAATAACGATGATATCGGCAAAGCTGCAAATGATAAAACACAAAAAAGAATAGATTATGAGAAATACTATGATACTTTTTTTTTTTTAGTCATGCAACGCACCCACCTTATTTGCTGCGCAATGTACCCACACGGTTAGTCACACAATGCACCAACTTAGAAATTAGTTTAAAATTGCTTACGTGGGATACAAATAATCCAAATTAAAGTGTCCAAATTATAGGTCACAATCTAGATTCGCGATGAGCAAAAAAAAAAAAATAAATAAATAAATAAATTCGTGGACATTGATTGGACGGTTAAAAATAAAAGCATCCAATGGTCCTGTTCCAGCAAGAAAATGTCCACGAATCAGTGGTTAGGATTGTTCGAAACATCTGATTTTGAGGTGTGGCTTAACGACAGTGCGCTACACAAATTAGCCGGTTTATTTTGAGTTAATTTATGCCACGTAAACAACCTTTGGATGCCTGCGTATCAAGTACCATACGCTGCCAGAGTATCAAATAACTCCCCTGCAGGCCTACCCACACCCTCTCTTCCATGGACTTATGCATGCAGCCAGGCATATAGGCAGGTCAGCTGAGAAGTGCATAAATGTGGACGCTCATGAATATAACTGGACAAAAATCAGGTCAGCCACTCATCATGTGGGCCACCTTTGTGCGAAAACAGTTGATGGTTTTCAGGAACTTGCTGATGGTCCATGTTCATTAAAATGGATCGACCTAAACTTATCAACGTGGTGGACCCCACCTTTGTACCATAAAGAAAAACTCAGGTGGGCCACACCAGGTTTTAGGCATGATTTTACACTGTTTACTGTAGTTTGGATCGGTGGGTTTTTCGAGGTCAAGAACAAACATAAGGTGCCCCACCTGATGCACGGTGTAGAACTCATGCTTGTGAAGCAGTAGGCTCCCATGTACGCCTACACGTAGTCACGCGAGAACGGGTCAGGTGAGACCCCGGATCCACCCAGGTGGGGAGGAACCTTGACTGTGGGGCTCACTGTGATGTATGTGCATTAAATCCACACTGTTCAACCATTTTGAAAGATCATTTTATGGCATAATTCAAAAAATAAAGTTGATGAAAGTCTTAAGTGGACCACACCACAGGAAACATTCGTGATTGAATCCCCACCATTAAAAACTTCATGGATTCCATCGGAATGTTTATTTGCCATCCAACCTGTTGATAAGGTCACAAACACCTAAGTGAAGAGAACGCACAAATATCATCTTGATTCAAATCTTTTGTGGCCCACAAGAAGTTTCTAATTGTCAATCGCCACTGGTTTTTGTACTATGGTCCATCTGGGATTTGGAACTGCTTCATGTTTTAGATCATGCCCTAAAATGAGCTTTCGATATGGATGAACGGCGTGGATGTAGTCACATACATCACAGTGGGCCCCACAGTCAGAGGTCCCACCCACCTCGGTGAATCCGTGATCTCACCTAATTCGCTACCTAGTCACGCCAGCTTTTGTTTTTTTCTTCTGTCGCGTGCACCGTCACGAATGTGTGCGGATTGCCTGCGATTCTCTGTGGATCATGTTACGTAATCCATGTCCGTCGCGATGGATATATCACGTGGTATTTATGAGTTATGGCATGCACCGTTTTCTACATAGGTGTTGGAATTGATGCCACTTTCTGTCATATCCACTCCGTTCATCCATTTCTCTGGCCCATTTTAGGAGAGGAGCCCAAAAAATAGAGAGATCTAAAAGTTAAGTCAGACACGCTATAAGAATAAATGGGATAGAAGGCCACATTGAAACGTTTCTGAGCGACTGTGATGTTTGATATGCCATCCAAGCCGTTCATTAGGTGATTCCCACTAAGATGAAGGAATATACAAATATCAGCCTAATCCAAAAGTTTTGTAGCCCAAGATGGTTTCAATTGTGGGCATTCAATGCCCACAGTTTCTTATGGTGTGACCCACTTGAGTTTTGGATATCCATCGTGCTTGATTCATCTCCTCAAATGAGATGAAAAAATGGATGGTTGGAGTGGATATAACACAGAACATCACAGTGGGCCCCACAGAACGGGTTACAACAAGTCTCCAGCTGGAATGGAGATGATACGTGGCAGGGTGATGTATCAATCTGGACCATCCGTCTGATTGTTCAACACGTCCACAGGTAGGATATATACTTCTAAGAGAGGCCTTTAAATTGAATTGAGAAGATAACGCCGGCTGAAATAAAGAAATGTAATAGTTACTGTTACATGATAAGGGCCTGTTTGGTAGACGCTTAAAAGTGAGTTTATCTAATTTTAATTAATCACAATTACATATATTAGAAGTTACGAGGGTTATTATCACGATTATTTTAATATTCAACCAAACTGATTATTTTAATATTTAACCAAAATAATCTCTACTTTACATAAGAGGATTAGCTTTCAACATTTTTGCCC
This sequence comes from Liriodendron chinense, assembly GCA_003013855.2. Lineage (NCBI taxonomy): Eukaryota > Viridiplantae > Streptophyta > Magnoliopsida > Magnoliales > Magnoliaceae > Liriodendron > Liriodendron chinense. The sequence goes on from ML058571.1 coordinate 439,639, forward strand.
TAACACTACCTTCGATAATGGGGGTAGTTTTGTCCTTTCAAATCTTTCCTACAAGTACTCTACTAGAAGTTCTTATTTATGCATAGTGCATTTGAGAAGGCATATTATGTACTAAGGAGCTTTTGCAGCCAAGGCTCAGCAGGACCCACCATCATAACCACGTGGCATATATGCTATACTATTCAATTTTAAGATATCAACTTATGTGAGTTACAGCATTGGAAAAAGTGAGGATGAGTTGATTATGTTTAAACATTTTAGATAGTTCTCTCTCTCTCTCTTTCTTACAGGCCCTGTTCTTTGCCCCTTAAGCGGTTAATGTTGCAAAAACATCCTTACAAAATTGATATTAACAAAGTTAACATTATAAAGGAGCCAAATTAAAACCCATAAGCTAAAAAGAAAAATAAGATATACATGGGATGCTTAAAAATTTACATGCATGGTTTGATAATATACCTATTTTCAAAGGGTAGCAACATGAAACTTTCTTTCTAATTAAAACAAGAGAATTCAAAGAAAATAAGACTTTCTTCTCTTTTACTCTCTCATTGTACAAGGAATCTCTCACCAAGAAATTGCCCTAAGAAGATCCCTGCTCTACAAAGCACCCTTTTTATAGATAACACAAACTCAAGAGAAACTAGTTACATAAACTGAGCCTTACGATCAAGACCTGATCGAGTTTGGTCAGGTCATGATCATGGGGCCCACCTTGATGTATGTGTTGTATATCCACGCCCATTTGTTTTTTCCGCTCATTTTAGGACATGGACCCAAAACTAAAGCATATCCATATTAGTGGTGATTGACTACCTACTATTAAAAACTTCCTAAGGCCCACCCTAATGTTTATTTGCCATCCAACCTGTTGATAAGGTCAAACAGACCTGGATGAAGGGAAAATACAAATATCAGCTTGATCCAAAACTGTTGTGGCCTCTAAAAAGTTTTTAATGGTCAATCATCACGGATTCTTTATGATGTAGTCCACTTGAGATTTGGATCTGCTTCAGTTTTGGGTCCACATTCTAAAATGGGCTGAAAAAATAGATGGACGGCATGGATTTACAACACATACATCAAGGTGGCTCCCACGGTCCCAACCTGAGCAAACTTGGTCAGGTCCCAACCCGAGTAAATCTGTGCCCTACATAAATACACCATAAAAAACTGAAGAAAGCAAGAACCTTCCAATTATGAAAGTGCCTACATATACTCAACTGCCTTTACATTCTATAAGGCTCATTAAATAAGCTTTCCTGGTTGATATGTCACCCAGCCACTTATAGTAGCAATGTATGGATCTACCATGTCAGCCCATTCAAAAAGCACTTAAACAAAAAAAAGTAATCTTTGGTGGCAATAATCATGACAAAACTTTATTATATTTTATTCTACATTGCACTAATTCATCTTGAAATTTCATATTACTTTTTGCAGCCAAACATAGCCTAAGCACTTAAAAAGATTAAAAAAAGAAAATTTTTCATGCAACTGCTTATATTTAGAGTTATTGATAATAAAAAAAAACCCTAATTTTTAAATATGTATGTGATTGACAATGCCTATTCATTTTGCTATCTCATTTTAGAAAGTGAGCTGAAAAATGAGTTGTATTTGAATCACAGGTGAACCATACCAGAGGAAACAGCGGTGATTAAACGCATACCATTGAAAACATGTTGAGGCCACAATAGTAGTTTTGGAGGCAAATGATTTTTGCATTTATACTGTATTCAAGTCTGTGTGACATTACCAATATGTTATATCACAAATAAACATCATGGCTGCAACAAGGAAGTTTTCAACATTAGGCATCAATGTTTGATTTGGTGTAGTCCACCAGTGCTTCCGATAGGCTTCATTTTTGGGCTCATGGCCTAAAATGAGTTAGCAAAATGGATGGACAGAGTCCATCATAAACATCGATCACAGTGGGCCTTAAAAGGTTTCGACAGTGGACGAAAAAACAGAAGTGACTCGTGAGTCAAGAGGAATTACAGGATACGCAACCTATGCTTTACACCCGCTACACTTGTCCTCAGTTCTGACAAGTGGGCCCAACATGATTTGTGTTACATCTATACCATCCATTCATTTTTCCATATCATTTTAGGGTATAAACCCAACAATAGGGCAGATCCAAATCTCAAGTGGACCACACCACAGAAAGAAGTAGCGATTGAATGCCTAACGTTGAAAACTTCTCAGGGGCTATAGAAGTTTTGGCTCCATATTTTTATTTTCCTTCATCCCGGTCTTTGTGACCTTATCAACAGGTTATATTGCAAATGAACATCATGGTGGGCCCTAGGAAGGTTTCAATGGCGGGCATCGTTGTTACCACTGCTTTCTGTAGTGTGGTCCACTTGAGATTTGGATAAGCCTCATTTTTGGACTTATGCCCTAAAATGATATAGTAAAATGCATGAACGGTGTGGATATAACAAATACATCATGGTGGGGCCACAAAACTTTGCCACGTAAACACGGCTCCAACCTCCGGCTGTGTTCTGCACTACGAAATCCGAATCATTAATCATGACAAAAGGGAAGAGGGGATAACGACGTCCTATTTTTGCCATGCGCGTGGGTCATTTTAAGGTCATGGCCCAAAATTGAACCATATTCAAAGCTAAACCACACCACATAAAACAGTGGGATCACGCCGTTCACCGTTGAAACCAGCTATTTCCTACCGCATGGCCCACCTCGGTTTTAGATCTGCCTGATATTTGGGCCCATCCCCTAAAATGATCTTGGTAAAACGGTTGATGGTGTGGATTTATTAAAAAAAATAATTACGGTGAGCAGTGAATATTATGATGTATGAACGGTGGGTGTTCAATCTCTACTCTTTCCTTCTGTGTGGCCCACTTGAGATTTAGATCTACCTTGTTTTTGGACCCACCCACTAATATTAGCTGAAAAAACAGATGAACAGTGTGGATTTTTCAAAATAACCATGGCAGGCCTCTCAACTGATTGACAAGTGAGCGTTCAATACCCAATGTTTCTTCTGTGTGGCCCACTTGAGTTTTGTATCTGACTTGTATTTTGTCCCACAGCCTAAAATGATCCGACGAAAGTTATGGACGGTGTGGATTTCTAAAGACCATTAATGTGGGTCCCACGATCTTGTGAACCCTCTCACCTTTTCATAGACAGCTGGTGAATTTCATACTGACACGGTCACACGGCTACTGTTACTGTGCCCTGTGGGCCACTCCATGATGTATCGTTTTATCCATGCCGTCCATCTAATTTTGATTATTATTTAAGACATGAATCTAAAAACAAGGCAGATCCAAATCTTAGGTGGACCACAAACTTTTTAATGCATTTTTTGTCTTTAATAAAGAAATATCTCCAAAACTGAGTAAAACGGGAGGCATCGGGATGTCTAATGGTGGAAAGCTTAAGCATATATTATTTTAAATATTTTAAAAGCAGACATATTTACGTCGATGGCCCTAAATGCAGGCGGTTATATGTAAGAAATTGTCTGATTAGTTCTACTCTCGTGTCAATGCAATCTAAGAACCGAAGGCCGCGTTTGGTTGCCTCCAAATTGTGATCAGGTCAACTTGTTTATATCCTGATTGTTTCATCTTATCTCAGGCGTCGGGATGGAAACCAGTGGCTATATCGATCTCACTTCTCTTCTACTCTCATTTTCAAAATCACATGAGCAGCCTCGAAGACGTCATCATGAACGTCCAAACACGACCTAAATCGAATCCATCTGGTCTCCAATCATAAAAAAAGAAGAGGTTGCATCTGGATTCGCGTCAGCCAGATGGGATGATTTTCCGTTCAGATTCTCATTTGGGGTGGCAGATTTCGGAAAATACAACTAAACAGGATTCTATTCTTCTACTCTTTCCACCCCAAATCGAGATTTGAAGGAGAATAACATCTTTCGACCTGAAACTCTCCGAATATCATTATGTTCAGCAAAAACACGAATTTTTTTTTCAAAAAATGGAAATCTCAAAAAAAAAAAGAAAAAAAGAAAAAAAAAGGAAGGATCCTTACAAGAGCAAAGTACTGCAATCCAAAGGTATATGAATTCTTTCAGTGGGATTCCGGTCCTTGTCTCATTGATCCGATCTAGCTTACAACCTGGACAGTTCTCATAGTAGACCTGGTTCTTCTTCAACAAGGGTTCTCTTCTGTCTGCCATGCCAAACACTCTCCTCTCCTTGGTAAAAAAACAAAAAAAAGATTCCTACAAATCTCGATTTGTGATGCAGGAAAGAAACCCAAAACGAGATTTCCACAAATCGCGATTTGTAATAGAAATTTGTCGAGAGAGAGAATCTATCAATGAAAGGTCTTGCATGGTAATTTAAGTAAGGTGGAGATTTTGGTTCGTCGAGTAATGTATTGATTTTTGTTGCTTGCGACTCCCTCCTGGTTACATTTGATGGTACCGAGAATAGATCTGAACCGTTCATCCGGTGATATGGAAGGATAAAGGGGGAAAAAGTAGTCTGATTTGAGTAAAGTTAGGATGTGATTAGTAGAGCTTTTAATTATGGATTTGGGCCGTTGAAATTGTTATCTCTGTTGTATTTTTAAGTGAATTTAAAAATAAATTAGTGTTTCAAACTTTTTCGCCGAGCCGGGGCCATGTCCATGGCTACGAGTGCATGTAAGCGTGCATGGGCGGATGTGTCTTTCCATGTAAGTCCGAAGGGTTGCATCCCTTCACTTTTTGTTTTGAAAGGTTGTGTTTTTTCAATCCTAAGGGATACACCAATTGGGTTTAAAACCAATTGTCACAACCCTTTTCTTTATCTACTTTTAAAAGAATGAAAAATTACTTTAAAAATTATTTAAGTGTCTTGTCTTTTGGGTTAAGACTACAAATGGTTCGAGCCCGTGTACAGTGAGTGCGCCACTGGGATCGGGTGATAGTCGTTGTATCCTGGAGGTCGATTGCCCAGAAAATCCTGTTGCACTTGGGACGCGGTCCAAGGAGGGCAAATTCAATTTCAAGCCGAGTGATTTCAAATCACACATCGACTTCTTCAAATCGATAAGTTTTCTCTTTTCTTATTTTAATTTCATTTAATCTAAGTAGTTTTCCTAACTCCAATTCCAACAATCTTGAAATCGAAATTTTTAATTTGGAAAACTATTTGGATTATAAATAAAATAGGATAACATCACCACACATGCTTAGGTTTAGTGTGAAAATGTTCACTTGTTTTATGGATATAGGTTGTCCATCAATTGTTGCAAGTTTCGTAGTGGTCTGTTTGTGTGCCTGCACATAAGTGCCTACATATAGGATAGATTTAAATAGGATGATTCTGTACGTGTGCCTCCAGATGCACTGTTTGGATTGTGGCAATTCATCCATCCTATTCATGACATGCATCTTACGGATAGGCCTGACCATCCATCCTGCCATCAAATTGATGGGTACAGAATCGATCTTACATGCTATTAAAAAAAAAAAAAAAAATTATTAATACACATGTCAGAAATCAGGTTGACATGTGTATTAGGTTTATCTCACATAGAAGAAAATGTCAAGTCTAAAATGAGTTTACCAATTATTTGCATTAGACGTACAAATTTGGCCGACCTGATGACCAGACTAAAATAGTGTACATGCCTTATGTGTCTGATTGATGGTCCTGATCGTCTGTTGCAATGAAAATGCTTGAAAAAAAAAAAAAGGAATTAAGGAAAGATTGTTGTATGTGAAAATTAACATGCTCATGCATCAGTACATAGATACATACGTATATCTAGAAATGACATTGATAGATGAATCTGTCTGCTACAAAAGTGCTGGACCAGTAATCCATAATTGCAAATGGGTGTTTTGGTTTGGAACGTCCATTTAAATGAAGCCTTTCATGGATACATTTCTACTACCGCATCATGCCTAAATATGTGATATTCTCCAAGAATGGGTGTTCCCGGCCATTCTTTTGTGAACAAATGTACGGCAAGAGAGAGAAAGATCGGCCATGCTCCATGTTCAAGGGAAGAAAATGCAAAATTTGAAAGGATTTGTATCTCTGTCCATGAGAGATTTTATGGGCATGTCTCATAACTTGATGCGAGCCATGCAATAAATGGTTTTAATTCATGAAATCAAGAACTCCTCATTTCGCCAATTTTGGAAACACAGAACTCTGCATTGATACTTGCATCTTAGGATCATATATAGTTTCCGAAACCATTCTATATGAAACTTGTATGAAGGTACATGCCAACCTTCCATGTGTGTAAGATCTAACCCATATGTGATGCCTACCACCTGGATGCATTAGCACTAAATTCAGGCCAAGAGATCTTCATGGTGGAACTCATAAAAATAAAAATAAAAAAAAAGGAAGAGAAAAAGAAAACTGTTGGAGCCTCCTTCATCCCTTTTCTAATGGTAGCGATGATCCAACAATTCCCAAAGTTGCTTTAAATTGTATATTGGGCGCAGAGTTTGTTAACTGGATGGCTAGAATCGTTGGTTCAGTTTTGCAAATCTGACAATTTAGTGGGGTCCATCAGATAGACAGTCCAAATCCATTGCTAAATGCGTTATAAAACCTTATCCAGGATTTTATCTCTTGGTGAGCAGAAGGAGCGAATTCCTCTGGAATAATATATCCATGTTTGTTTTTATAAACCACCACATGGGTAGTGCGCATCTTGTTTAATGAAACATAATTTATGTTGTGCTGATGCTAACATACATTGGGTGATCTTGTCAATGGGCCATGGATCATCTCTCTTGTGGATTAGTTAAGAAATGCACACTCCCGAATGGAGAAAGAGATTTTATGGTTCACGTGTCAGTGCGGTGCATGTGTGAAAGATCCTGGGCATCTTCCTAGTGGGGATGTAAGCACACAGGCTCTATTTGAGTGTATAATTTCATGCTTACTTGGACTAACCTGCATATCATCTTTATGTCATAAACAGTGTCATTCTATCACACACGTGTTAGATCCAAGCCATTTGTGATGCCTACTCTTTAAATGCCATCATCCAAAAAATCAGTCTTGAATCCTTATTAAATAGGTTGTATGTACAACTATACAACTGAAAAATAAAAAAGTGGCATTATTTTTAAAAGTGGTCTGTGTTCAGTAGTATTGTACAGACCTTGACATTTGAATTAGTATGAGTTTTGGACAGATGCATCCACACACTCCAATTCTACTGATGGGTCAAGTTATACACTTTTGTAAAATGTTTATATGTTATTTTAAGCATCACCCAATTTTGTCACTTTTCACATGGCACACATGAAAGTATCTCGTGGGTATTAAAATAGTAGACCATAGCCCAAAGTCACACTAGTTTAACAATACTAACCACTGAAATGGAGGATACTTTTATAAATTGATGTATAACAGTATCCTATGTGGGGCTAATAGTTGATTGGTTAGAATCTTGTATTTATGTGTCACATGCACAACATATAGTTGGTCCTTTGTAACATGGAACATTTAGCCACATATGACTCCTTGATCCACCGACACCCATAATTTGTGCACATGGCATGCATCTATGAAACTAGATTTGAAAAAATCACATTCTTAGTTATAAATATTGAAAGTGTAGGGGTGTACTATCTTTTGAGATAGCAAGACTGATATAATTGAAAAATAATTGTGATCATGTTTTTATTGGTCTAATATTTGTTGCCAGAAGTGCACATGTTGTTGAAACATCTCCCTGTGACTTTCCTTACTAGGGATGTTTGATGGAATATTACAATTTCATTAAGGGCCTTCAAAGAAACGCCCAAGATGTCATGATTGATGATGTTTCATGATCGACGATGTTACTGACCGGAAAACTATATATAGTCGACGTTTCATTTGTTGTGTTGATTCTCTCATCCTTATCACCCCCTTATCCGTCACTCTCCTATGGATGGGAACCGAAAACAGATCTCCTAGTTGATTCAATGTCCCTAGCCGGGATAGGAACTACGAGTCGAGAAGTGATTGGCTAGCCGAAAGGATGGGATGGATCTGAAAACGTGATACCAATCTCAACTAATAGATGAAAGAAATAGAAGAAGGAGAGAGATGGGAATTCGATTGGTGGGTGGCGGGCGATAAAATGAATGGTTTTAAAAAATAATTGGTCAGTGGTATGAATTTAAGAGATGATTGTTCGATCAATGAAATTTCCAAGCTATATGCTCTTTTCAATGAAGGTTAGTTTGGATATTTGGGATTGGTATTCATGTGAGGCATTATTCAATTGATGAACTATGATAACTTACTTATCAGCAAATGCATATAGTTTTCGACTCCTGCACATATGGGACTCATTATTTGATGAACAAACCGTCGGTCAAGATGTTTGATCATGGATTTAAGTGAAATTCTAATCATGCAATGTGATGACATTAAAGTATGGTGCATACAATTACATGAAAGTTATACTATGTTTTAATTTTCATGTATATGCATGACAGATTATTATAACCTCTTTGTACTATAGATATAGTGTGTCTACCTGATTTTTCAGCCAATTGTTTGAATGACAAGAAAATGGTAAGATTATATTCATGCCTAGTGATACAACAACTACCAAAATAAAAATAATGAACAGTAAAAATAGCAAAATATCTGTTGCATGGTAGAGTCACATATATTGACTCTGTGAGGTTAGAAAATAATTTGATATGTGCTGGCTTGAGATATGAATCGTTGAAAAGGTTGCAACTAACTATTTAATATTGCAAGGTGGAAGCATGTTGATGATGGCCTTGATCTTCGGCTAGATTTGTTGGCTAATAAGAGGAATCTGCCTGAGGAAGGGCTTATGTCTGATTAGCTTGATTGATGAATCAATACCTTACCAAGGCAATGATCATTAGCTAGTCTGAAAGAATAATCAGCCACATTGGAGCTGGGACATGACTTAGACTCCTACAGAAGGTGAAATTTTTTGCAATAGGCAAAAGTCTGACGGAACAATATCGTATGGAGGTAGTAGACCCACGGGTCATGAACTTCTTTTTCCAAAGAAAAAGAAATGTTGGTATCTGGCAGATATTATGGCCAAAGGACTATCTAAAGGATTAGTCATGGAAACATCTAAGGGAATGGGGCTTAGCCTAACCGAATGAGCTACCAGTGTCGGCAACCCAACCTATACAAGTGGAGATCCCATGCGATAGGTTCAATGGGTAAACAACAAGACACGAGGAGACTGGGAAGCACTGCAGAGAACTTGCCCCTTCCTATGGTGTAGGCAGTGCAAGCAGCAACGTGAGGGAGGATGAGTTTTTGAACTCTTAATGAATCCATGACCACATGTGGTGTGTATCCAGTTGCTGCGTACACTTGAATGGAATTCACCTATATGAGTGTGGAAGTGTGGCCGCTTCCTATGAGAATATGTAGGCCGTTTCTCTAGAGCACTCATGAATATCCAGGTAAAGGTGCATGGCCAAAAGGCACCAAACCGCAGAACCAGTTGTAGCAGAAAAGTTGTGTGAGTGGTATGTATAGCCGTTTACGCTTCAAGGGTTAGGTTAAAGACCGATAGTCACCTGATTCCTGTAAACCTGTCTTGCTTACTCTAAATGTCGATTAAAGTCGGATAGACATCAACACTATTACACAACTCTTCTATCTTAACCCGAATTGTCTTAAATTTTGAAACATGTGGGGGATTGTTGTATTTTTAAGTGAATTTAAAAATAAATTAGAGTTTCAAACTTTTTCGCCGAGCCAGGCCATGTCCATGGCTATGAGTGCATGTAAGCGTGCATGGGCGGATGTGTCTTTCCATGTAAGTCCGAAGGGTTGCATCCCTTCACTTTTTGTTTTGAAAGGTTGTGTTTTTTCAATCCTAAGGGATACACCAATTGGGTTTAAAACCAATTGTCACAACCCTTTTCTTTATCTACTTTTAAAAGAATGAAAAATTACTTTAAAAATTATTTAAGTGTCATGTCTTTTGGGTTAAGACTACAAATGGTTCGAGCCCGTGTACAGTGAGTGCGCCACTGGGACTGGGTGATAGTCGTTGTATCCTGGAGGTCGATTGCCCAGAAAATCCTGTTGCACTTGGGACGCGGTCCAAGGAGGGCAAATTCGATTTCAAGCCGAGTGATTTCAAATCACGTCTCGACTTCTTCAAATCGATAAGTTTTCTCTTTTCTTATTTTAATTTCATTTAATCTAAGTAGTTTTCCTAACTCCAATTCCAACAATCTCTACCTTGTTTTGACGGCAAAAAATCGATAGATAAAGTGTGAATTTGGAATATGATTTAATCCTTTGGGTTATGCCCGATGGCGGAAGCGGATTGCGTGGTGTACCACACACCACCAACTTGGCTGGTGTATTTACGTCAGCAATGGGCCCACTAAGAGGTAAGTGTTATATCCAAACCGCCTATTCATTTTGTGAGATCGTTATAAGGCTTTATACCAAAAATGGGATGGATCCAAAGTTCAAGTGGACCACATTGCAGAAAGCGGTAGAGAGTGAACGTCTACCATTGAGTCGCAAAAGTTTTGTATCAATCTAACATTTGGTTTTACCATTCATCCAGGTCCGTGTGACTTTATGAACAGTTTGTATGGTAAATAAACATCATGGGGGCCCTAAGGATGTTTTAACGGTGAGAATCATTGTACCCACTGCCTATTGTGGTGTGGTCCACTTGAGCTTTGGTTATGACTCATTTTTTGTATCATGCCTTAAAATGATCTCTCCAAATGGATGGATGGTGTTGATATACTAAATACATCATTGTGGGTCGAGGGAACCTTACTCTTATTTGGATGGTTAGTACGATCACAGTGCTCGAGGACCCATGCATTCATCTGCGTGCACCCGTACCCACAGCAACAAGATTGCAATGGCTTCCGGATCTCCTAGTATGCATAGCCACAGTATTCGGGTTTGGGTCTTGCCAGGTTCGGGTCTCCGTTGGAAGGACCCGGACCCAGTCCGGTTTGGTTGAAGTACCTGTCGCGTCTCCAGTCGCATAATAGAATTTACATGTTTTGGGCCACCTGATGGATGGATTAGATCGCACATACATTGCCATTTGGACACATGCACGGAGGTGTAAGCCGGCTCTCTTACATTTGAGTGGCCTAAAAGTCCTCATTCCTTTGTTAGAATAATCAATATATATTTTATGTATATAAATATCAATATTAAAATTAATTGAACTCAATCAGAACTTGACTCAAACCAACCCAATTTTAACTGGAGTGGATTAGGTAAGACTCCAGCCTCACCCAAGACAATGTGACCCTTATCGTGGGCCCACCTTGATGTATGTATTTTGTATCCAAGCCGCCCTTGCTTCCATTTTTTCATATCATTTTAGGGCATCATTTCAAAAATGAAGCAGATCGATTAAACGCCCTACCGTTAAAAACTTCCTAAGGCACACCTTAATGTTTCTGTGGCGTTTATTTGCCATCCAATCTGTTGATAAGGTCACATAAGCCTGGATTAAAGGATCCAAAATTTTTGTGGCCCATTAATTGTCTATCACCATTATTTCCTATAATATGCCCACCTGCTAATTGAATCTGCTTCATTTTTTGGGATAATGCCCTAAGCTGATCTGAAAAAATGGACGGACAGCGTGGATATAGAATACATACATCAAGGTGAGTCCCATAGTAAGGGCGGCACTGTCATAGCTGAGTCCTGGTCTCACCTAATCCACTACTAATTTTAACCGAGTCCAAGTTGATAGGCCCATGTAGATTCAGGTAAATGTCAGTTAACCTGATTTTAACCGGGTCCATGTGAAATTGTAAGATATTAGTGACATTTAACTTAAATAATAATTTATTAGTTTCTAATAAATAATTTTTAAAGTTTATAGTTTCTTCTTTGTGGACATAGGACAGTGGGATATTTTTCATTTTTAACCGTCCAATAAGTGCCCACCAATTGGATTGTAAGAAAACCAAATAGCATAATTTTGGTTCATGATACATCTACTCTGGGTACATAATTTGGACAGTTTAATTTGACTAATTGTATATTAATTGAAAATTTTCCAAGTAATGTTGTAAGTGCTTGTCGTATCATCCATCACACTGCCAATATATCAAAGTTTTTCTCTACATGAGACCAGTATATGATTATAGTTGTTAGTACACTTTTCAGTGGCATACTAATGCACATTATTTGTCAATTGCGTAGGTCTTGAGTTTATGTGTCGGTTAAGCTTAAAAAAGATGAAGACTGAAAACTCAAGTGAACTTGTTGCATCAAGAAGAAATAGGTAAATGAGATGCATTGGTGAGCCTTGAACCTTAAAGCTATCTAAAACTAAATATCTAGATGACCTAAACTAATAGACATACTTTTAGTCATCTTATAATGGCCTTAGGTGTCCCAAAAGAACACCCAAAGAATGGCCTAAGAGATTGCTTGAGCTGCTGTAAACAAGACATGAAATAGCAGTCTCAAAGGGTTTGTCGATCGGTCTTGATCCATGAATGACCGGTTGTCAGAGGCAAAAAAAGAGACAACAACAAATTGATCAAACAAAGAGTCTCTGAGCATTTTCAAACCGGTCACCCAACCGGTTTGACCAACCAGTTGGCAGAGGGAAAAAATGGGACAACAACCTTTTACCAGTCCCAGGCCATAATTCGGCTGATCGTGGACCCGTCTAACTGGTTCGATAATTAGCCGTTGCTACCCGTTTTCTATCCGTTGGAGCTTTTGCTCTATATAATTGTAGTTCAATTTTTTAAGTTCTTAAAGAGAATTTAGTATATTAGAAGTCATCCTCATTGCTCATACCATTAGGCTCTAATCGTAAGCATTACAAGTCATTTCCCTTGTGTTTGATAACAAGATGGAGCATTTAAATCTCAATTGAAGATGGACTTGCTCTCTCTTGATTTTTAGATATTTTAGGTACCTTGATCATAGGTAACACATTCCTACTAGTTGTAGAGAATCCTCATTACCTCTGATCACCTTGGTCATCTCACGGAGATAAAATGCAAGACGATTGATCGTTTGATTTGAAGCCTTGGCAAAGTATCGGCAATAAGATTGGGGGAACATTGGGGAGTTGATTGAAGTATGAGAAAATGGAGATCAAGTAACCAAAGCGATGCTACAAAGGGAGCTCAATTCGATAAGTAAGTGTCAATTGTAAGTGTCGATTGTAAGAGTCCGGTTTTACTCATTCCTCATGGAGAATTGAGTGTAAGAGTTTGGAATCAAACTCAACTAAGTCTTCAAGAGGAACCTTCGGCCGGAGTATACGCTAAGTTCTTGGATTGAAACTGAAGGGTTGGGTAAGATCCTTGTCAAACTCCTGGGTAGGATGGAACCCGTAAATATCTCGGTTGAGAGATAAACCAATAAAATCTCCATTATAGGTTGGGAGGAACCTTGTCAAACTCCCTAGTAGGGTGGAACCGATTTAAAACACCTACGTTGGGAGAAACTTGATTTAAACTCCCTTAGTGAATTTCAGTGTGCTCAAGGATGAGTACGTGAACCGGAAGTGGAGTAGACAAGTAGTCGAACAACTATACATGCTTATGTTCGAGCACATTTCCATGTTGGAAACGGACGCCTCAAATCTCAATGTAACAGAGGCCACCAACCGGTCGGTTACGGTGAAGATCAGATAACAAGGTCGTTGGGGTTTCCTAGCTGGAGTGTGTTTCTTGCGTATTTTTGTGCAAAGAGTTTCTAATGTCGGTTTTCTCCTATTTAAGGAGTATATTACGAGATTAGAGGTATCTTAGATGAGAAAGGGGATTGAAAGAGGTTCTAAGTGAGAGAATGTAATGCCCCAAAAATTTGAGTGCACGAGTAAGTACACGAGTGCATGTCCAGACGTGAGAACTTAAATTCTAGGCCGTGTTGTTCACTCGCATACACACACGTATGTACTTTTATATGCATTCCAACCTTTTTAAGGCATTTGAAAACTCAGCATACTTAGCTAAGTCAACAAACTAACCGTTAGAAGGATCTATCGTTGCTAGACCGGAAGATCTAACCTTCCACTTTGATTTCGAATTACGCGATCAATGTAAACCCGCTGTACATTGTCCTGTACACATGTCTGTCAATAAATCTGATTCGTACATCGTGTCCGTCACCGGGCATACGCTTAGACCAGTGAATTCTCGACCCTATGAATCTGCTCGGGTGTGTTTGTAACACCCTAGGATTTTAGAATAATTTAAATTATAATTTAGTTAATTATTTAATAATTTAAATAAATTGAAATATTGATAAATTAATAATAAATCATCCGTAGGGAATTATTATATGGTCGTTTTATTAAAGTTGCTTAGAATAAACCCTAGAACAACATGGAAGTGATAGATTTTACAAAACTCATAAATTTATGATAATTACGAAAATGTCATTAGTTAAACTTAAGTTATACCACCTTTTTAAGTTTTATGATTTCTGAAAATCATTTTCACATGAAACTCTATATACTAGTTTTAGGACACGATCTAACCATACACATCAAATTTCAACCCTCTGATCATCCTACAAATGCCCTAATCAGAAATCGAATCATAAGTGGGCCGCCGTGACTCGGATCTGCCTCATTTTTCTTGTCAGTGATTTATTTTGCGTTATTCACATATTAGACGGAGCAAACGGTATAGATCAACTTCAAGTAGACCCCGCCTGCAAAGAGGAGCATAAAATGTACATTACGTGCGACGCACGTTAAAAAAAAAGACAAAAGAATTCTATTCGAATTCTTCTTCTTTGCTGTGTAAACAGCGGACAGCGTTGCCGTCTCTGTCCGTCCACACCGTCCATCATAGTGGACCCCAGTGAAAATCCAAGCCGTCCATCAGTTTTGTTTCTCCAACGCTTACCTTCCTCTCGAATCTCTCTTCCATCTACTGAACATCTGCTCTTCTTCAAATCACCGTTCAAATCAAGGAATTTCAAGATCCACGGATCTGACGTGCATGGATGGGCCATATCTCTTCCAAATCTTCGTGTGGACCCCATCTAGATTTCCAACAGATTACTTGTGCAAAGAAGCTTCGAAACTCGGTTAGTTTCCTCCTCCAACTTAAACTAAAATTCTTTCCTATGCACCCATCTACGCATCTACCGACTGACGGTAGGGCTATAAGATTCCCCAGGCCGTATTCCCCTCCTTCAGAGAACGCAAGAGAAAGAGAGAGAGAGAGAGAGAGAGAGAGAGAGAGAGAGAGAGAGAGAGATAGCTGCGGAGAGAGAGAGAGAGAGAGAGAGAGGGACGTTAGAGAGAGAGAAGGAGAGAGAGAGAAGGAGAGAGAGAGAGAGAGAGAGAGAGCGAGAAAAGGTGGTGGTGCTGTTGCTTTGTTGTTGCTGCGCCACACCACTGCTGGATCCTGCTCCAGCCAAGAAAGAAGGAAGAAAGAAGAAAGAAGAAGAAAGAAAGAATGAATGAAGAAAGAAGAAAGAAGAAGGAAGAAGAAAGAAGAAAGAAGAAGGGATCTCTTCTCAACTGAGTCAACTCGCTGAGTCGACTCAATTCGGTCATTTTCAAGTTTAAGGGACATTGCATGTGAGTGATTCATCTCACAATTTTCTAGTTGATTTTCTCTTATCTTCTCATTGTAATATTCAAATTCGTTTTCGTTCTCTGTTGTTCGACAATCGAATTTTATGTAAGAATTCCGTTTTTCAACTCGTCTCCTTAATTAAGTCTTTTAATATTATTTCTTTTTCTTTTCTATCATCTATAAGGGGATCTTAGGTATGGATCCAACTCCAGTCTCTGTTCTTAAATCGCATTTCATAATTGTTCATTCTTGATGTTTTTTTCCAAAATTATCCTCTTTAGTTGAACATATCCAGATGTTAGATAAACTTGACGTGGGTTACCTTACACCACCATCTTCTCAATTTCTTTAATTTAAAACAGACTAAAAGTTTACATAAAGGATTACCTAAATAAATAAACACATGCATGGTGTGATTGTGCTTGAATTTTGTATATGCATAGTATGCTTTAAGAAGTGCTTCCATAACTGATGACATACGCATTCATTATACACTGCGACAGAACATGAGCATGGTTGATTTGACTTCTGGCGTGCATGGTTGATTTGCCGCCTCGTTGTACCGGTTAGGTGAGCATAGTTGATTTGCGACAGGTTCCTAATGTTCAGTGGCAGCGAGTTCTGGTCGTTTCACTTATTGAGCATGGTTGATTTGCTCGGTTGGATCAGTGGTGCATGGTTGATTTGCCCACTGGCGTGCATGGTTGATTTGCCACCTCGCTGTACCGGTTAGGTGAGCATGGTTGATTTGCAACAGGTTCCTAATGTTCAATGGCAGCGAGGTCCTAAACGTTTGTTGCTCTCACACGTATCATAACATACATGACATCATGATAATCAGGTTTCATTTATAATAAATCATAAAATGTATTAATCATCACATCCTTGTATATTTCACACAATTCTATCCATTGATGATTCGCATCCTATCTCTTATTAACTGGAATATTACATGTGATGGAAATGACCTCACTGGGCTTTTAGCTCACCAAAATCAACACAGTTCTTGCAGGTTCACAGGAAGAAACAGACATAGACGGAGCAGAGTACTCAGAGGGTCACATATCACACGAGCGTCAAATATAATCGATTTGTTTTAGTTTTGTAAAATTCAATGTAATAAGACATTAGTGGAAAAGAAACTTTATATTTTGGATTTATTTTAGTTATACGATGTGTGGAATGGAATCTCATGGAATCTACGCTCGAATTTTATATTCACGCTTGGAACTCGGGCTTTGAGTCGTTGTACTCGAGTCCCGAATTTCGGAGCGTGACAGAGAAAGAACTTGATAAGAGGGTTTTCTTCTTGAGAAAGCTTGTGATTTCTCTTGTGGGCTTGTGATCTTGGGTTTGGGTTCATCTCTTAGAATTTCTGATATTATAGTGGATTGGTGTCACTTTGTGTCATGGTTTTTTACCCATGACGGGCTTTTTCCACGTTTAATTTGGATTGTCTATGTGTGGTTGGTTGTATAAATTGTGATTGCATTGTGTTGCTTGTTTGATTCAATTTGCTGCTTGTGTTTGGCTTTGCTTTCGATGCCGGTCCTCTTATCCCAACAACTGGTATTAAAGAGATTGTTGAGGTGTAGCAAAAATTCGAATATGAGACAAGAGCATGGCATCGGGTATGAGTTTCGACATAGAAAAGTATTCGGGGAAAAATAATTTTAACTTTGGAAAGTGAAGATGAAAGGCCTTCTAGTTCAGCAAGGACTGCAAGATGTGCTCCTTAGAAAGCGACCAAAGGTTATGAAAGAAAAAGAGTGGAAGAAGATTGATGAAAAAGCCAATGTCTTAATCCAATTGTGCCTAGCAGATGAGGTCCTGTATAACGTCATGAAAGAGAAAACTGCGGTTGAAATACGGGTGAAATTGGAGAATATCTACACGAAGAAATCTTTAGAAAATCTCATGTATTTGAAGCTTTAGTTGCATAATTTGGGGATGGCGGAGGGGGCCGATATTGAGAGCCACATCAGTAATTTTAATAGGCTTATTTGTAAGTTGATAGATGTAGATGAACCGATGAAGGACGAGGATCAAGCGTTTATCCTGTTGAATCCTCTTCCAGAATCATATGAGTCGCTTAAAGACTCGTTGTACACAGGAAGGGAAACTAATGGCGTGAAAACCGTTATCTTAGCCCTTCAGGCGAAGACGATGAAAAGGAAAAGCGGCGGCGTGGGTCCCTCTATGGATGAGGCACAATTATGAGGGTGAGGAATTCTGAGCGGGGTGGAGGATCTTCGTCATCGAGATCTAAATCAAAGGGCAAGTGGAAGTATAAGGTGAGTTACTGGAATTGTGGGGAAGAGGGCATGTGAAGAGTGATTGTTCGAATCCTGAAAAAGATAGGAGAAATTTGGAGATTCTTCTAGGGAGGGGGTTAATACCGTAGAGAACGGTGGTGATATTTGTGATGTATTAACTGTATCCGGTATAGAGTCTCTTGGTGGAGAGTGGCTCTTGGATTCAGGTGCATTATGTCACGTATGTCCTGACCGAAGTTCATTCAATATATACATGGAGTATGATGTTGGATCGATGGTTGTGAGTGATGGTTATGCTCACAATGTGGTGGGTATTGGTTTGGTGCGTATTAGGATGTTCGATGAAGTCGAACGGATCCTTGAAAGTATGTAATATTTCATTGAGATGAAGATGAATGTGATATCTCATGGTGCACTCGAGGCGAAAGGGTGTAGGTTCATCAGCCGTGATCGGTATTGTAAAGTGGTGAAAGGAGCACTCGTGATGAAAAAGGCACGGAGGTGTGATAATCTTTACAAGGTGACGGGGAGCACAATTCATGGTGGAGCAGCGGGATCAACAGCAGGATCCACGGTTGCTCGTATGTGGCAAGAGAAAAAGGGCCATATGAGAAGAGCAACAAGGTGTGTGAAGATGCAAGGATTAAGTCGATGGGGTACGAGAAGCGACGGGATTATGATGATGACGAAGTAGAGGTGGAGGTTGTGCGTGGCAAGGTGTTATATGAAGATTGGAGTCGTGGTGGAGTTTATTGGAAACAGACGCCTCAAGTCTGAATGCAACAGAGGCCACTGATCGATCGGTCATGGTGAAGATCAGATAGCAAGGTTGCTGGACCAATTTTGAGCATTGTTGACCGGTCGGCAGGGGTCTCCGATCAGTCGGCCGACCTGTCAACGAGTTTCCTAGTTGGAGTGTGTTTCTTGAGCGGTTTTGCGCAAAGAGTTTCTAATGTCGGTTTTCTCCTATTTAAGGAGTGTATTGCGAGATTTGAGGTATCCTAGACGGAAAAAGGGATTGAGAAAGGTTTTAAGTGAGAGAAAGAGCTTGAGAAGAGGGTTTTCTTCTTGGGAAAGCTTGAGATTTCTCTTGTGGGTTTGTGATCTTGGGTTTGGATTTCATCTCTTGTAACTTCTGATATATAGTGGATTGGTGTCACTTTGTGCCGTGGTTTTTTACCTGTGACGGACTTTTCCACGTTAAATTTGGATAGTCTATGTGTGGTTGGTTGCATGCATTGTGATTACATTGTGTTGCTTGTTTGATTCAATTTGCTGCTTGTGTTCGGCTTTGCTTCCGCTACCGGCCTTCTTATTCCAACATTCCACTTATGCATTGTATGTTTAATTGCTTTATTATAAATGCTTAATTGAAATATATCCTGTGTTTTAAATAGATACATTCACACATGAGATGTATGTTCACTAGGCTTGTAGAAATTTGCTTAGTATGATGAATCTCATATTGTCTATTGAGCCATCTAAACTAGTTGCTTAGATAGTTATATCTATTGTAGTTTAGGTAATTGCACATTGGTTAGAAGCTCAATATGTTATACCTTTATAATTATGTGCTTAGGCTAGTTTACTTAATTGCTTAATCTTTACTAGCCTTTGTAATTGGACCCACTTAAGCTTGGAAGCTAAGTGTTATTGTTTAATTAGTTTATTAGTGCTAATTAGTTTATTAGACAAGAGGGTTTTAAAAGAATTTTAAAATAGTTCTAATATTCACCCCCTCTAGGACTTAGCTATAGTTTTACAAGCTCCATAACCTTCCGCACACAGCGTAGGGTATCGTGTGAGACTATCTACTGTGTAATTTAAATAGTTTGTCGCCTGATCATAGAGTGGGCCCACTTGGTTTGTATGCATCTACCCATTCTACGGTCCAATCAATCATCAATAGTTAGAAGCCAATCTGCATGTAGGCCGCATCATAGAGAACAAGGGACAACCACCCAAAAGCCTCGGGGTGTATATGGGACGCAACCGGTCTAGCAGTTGCTCCACCATGTGAACTGGACATTAAAAAGTCAAGTCAATCCAATAGTTAGGTAGTACTCCACGTATACTTTGAAGACAATGGCATACACATACAATCTAAGTGTGGCATCATGGTTCGTTGGCGCGAGATCTGATCCATCAAAGAGTTGCCACTATGTAGATTCCCACTGCCAATAACCAAAGTAGGTCCACTAGATATGTGGCCCATAGTTTGCAAAATAAAGGCATGGCTCGATTTTTGTAACACTTTCACGTGTTTCTAGAAAATTTTGAATCTACTGTTTTGGTAGAAGGGTTGCCCACCTGATTTAAAAAGCGCAGTGGCCCCCACCCCTATTCTTTTGAAAATTGTTTGATCGCTGATCATAATCGATGACCAACTTGATGTTAGATTTCTAAATTAAGCTCTACGCACTCGTTAGGGCACAGGGGTTACCAGCATTCAATCAAGCATTGAGTCGAGTATCACTTTAGTACACCTTGCACATCATAACCGTACATGAAATCTGAGTACAAGTCCTTGATCATACGTGTGACCTTGTGTTTGATTGGACTGCAAAAACACAGGAGCATGTATGATGCCTAAAGTATGGGGGGACATGGCGTGGGGTCAGCAAGTTTTTGCCGTCTCGTCTGAAAGGTGCAACCGAAAGAATCGAACTCACCTGGCTCACACGTGGAACCCGAGTCACACTTGTGTAGGATGGGACACGCATGTAAGGTGGTGCAGTGTAAATTCCACGCGACTGAAATCTGGCAAACATCAGGTGGACCACACATAAACTGAATTTGAACCATTGGTCGATTACTCTAAACCGTTTATTTATTTTGTAAAGTTGTGACCCACCTGATGATCGTAGATGCGGCGTCCACATGGTC
The DNA here is from genome assembly GCA_003013855.2 of Liriodendron chinense. Classification (NCBI taxonomy): domain Eukaryota; kingdom Viridiplantae; phylum Streptophyta; class Magnoliopsida; order Magnoliales; family Magnoliaceae; genus Liriodendron; species Liriodendron chinense. The sequence continues at coordinate 460,336 of ML058571.1, forward strand.
CAGATCACCTCGCAGGCAGTTCTCATAATGCACATGTGTGACCTCGTTCCATGTGTGAGGCGAGTATGCTTAATTAGCATTCTTCTTTTAATGGATGAGCCATCGCCTACGAGTTCAGCAATATATAATACTTAGCTTATATAAAGTAGAACAAAAAGGATGTTGAAATTAAAATGAATGGTGTAGAAACTGTTTTTTTCTTCTTCTTTTTTTATTTTTTTTTCCCTTCTTCCTCCACCGTTAATTGTATCTTGCTTTGTATGGACACTTAGATCATCTGCATACAAAGGGAGCTCAATTCGATAAGTAAGTGTCAATTGTAAGTGTCGATTGTAAGAGTCCGGTTTTACTCATTGCTCATGGAGAATTGAGTGTAAGAGTTTGGAATCAAACTCAACTAAGTCTTCAAGAGGAACCTTCGGCCGGAGTATACGCTAAGTTCTTGGATTGAAACTGAAGGGTTGGGTAAGATCCTTGTCAAACTCCTGGGTAGGATGGAACCCGTAAATATCTCGGTTGAGAGATAAACCAATAAAATCTCCATTATAGGTTGGGAGGAACCTTGTCAAACTCCCTAGTAGGGTGGAACTGATTTAAAACACCTACGTTGGGAGAAACTTGATTTAAACTCCCTTAGTGAATTTCGGTGTGCTCAAGGATGAGTACGTGAACCGGAAGTGGAGTAGACAAGTAGTCGAACAACTATACATGCTTATGTTCGAGCACATTTCCATGTTGGAAACGGACGCCTCAAATCTCAATGTAACAGAGGCCACCAACCGGTTGGTTACGGTGAAGATCAGATAACAAGGTCGTTGGGGTTTCCTAGCTGGAGTGTGTTTCTTGCGTATTTTTGCGCAAAGAGTTTCTAATGTCGGTTTTCTCCTATTTAAGGAGTATATTACGAGATTAGAGGTATCTTAGATGAGAAAGGGGATTGAAAGAGGTTCTAAGTGAGAGAATGTAATGCCCCAAAAATTTGAGTGCACGAGTAAGTACACGAGTGCATGTCCAGACGTGAGAACTTAAATTCTAGGCCGTGTTGTTCACTCGCATACACACACGTATGTACTTTTATATGCATTCCAACCTTTTTAAGGCATTTGAAAACTCAGCATACTTAGCTAAGTCAACAAACTAACCGTTAGAAGGATCTATCGTTGCTAGACCGGAAGATCTAACCTTCCACTTTGATTTCGAATTACGCGATCAATGTAAACCCGCTGTACATTGTCCTGTACACATGTCTGTCAATAAATCTGATTCGTACATCGTGTCCGTCACCGGGCATACGCTTAGACCAGTGAATTCTCGACCCTATGAATCTGCTCGGGTGTGTTTGTAACACCCTAGGATTTTAGAATAATTTAAATTATAATTTAGTTAATTATTTAATAATTTAAATAAATTAAAATATTGATAAATTAATAATAAATCATCCGTAGGGAATTACTATATGGTCGTTTTATTAAAGTTGCTTAGAATAAACCCTAGAACAACATGGAAGTGATAGATTTTACAAAACTCATAAATTTATGATAATTACAAAAATGTCATTAGTTAAACTTAAGTTATACCACCTTTTTAAGTTTTATTATTTCTGAAAATCATTTTCACATGAAACTCTATATACTAGTTTTAGGACACGATCTAACCATACACATCAAATTTCAACCCTCTGATCATCCTACAAATGCCCTAATCAGAAATCGAATCATAAGTGGGCCGCCGTGACTCGGATCTGCCTCATTTTTCTTGTCAGTGATTTATTTTGCGTTATTCACATATTAGACGGAGCAAACGGTATAGATCAACTTCAAGTAGACCCCGCCTGCAAAGAGGAGCATAAAATGTACATTACGTGCGACGCACGTTAAAAAAAAAAGACAAAAGAATTCTATTCGAATTCTTCTTCCTTGCTGTGTAAACAGCGGACGGCGTTGCCGTCTCTGTCCGTCCACACCGTCCATCATAGTGGACCCCAGTGAAAATCCAAGCCGTCCATCAGTTTTGTTTCTCCAACGCTTACCTTCCTCTCGAATCTCTCTTCCATCTACTGAACATCTGCTCTTCTTCAAATCACCGTTCAAATCAAGGAATTTCAAGATCCACGGATCTGACGTGCATGGATGGGCCATATCTCTTCCAAATCTTCGTGTGGACCCCATCTAGATTTCCAACAGATTACTTGTGCAAAGAAGCTTCGAAACTCGGTTAGTTTCCTCCTCCAACTTAAACTAAAATTCTGTCCTATGCACCCATCTACGCATCTACCGACTGACGGTAGGGCTATAAGATTCCCCAGGCCGTATTCCCCTCCTTCAGAGAACGCAAGAGAAAGAGAGAGAGAGAGAGAGAGAGAGAGAGAGAGAGAGAGAGAGCTGCGGAGAGAGAGAGAGAGAGAGAGAGAGAGAGAGAGAGAGAGAGAGAGAGAGAGAGAGGGATGTTAAAGAGAGAGAGGGAGAGAGGGAGAGAGAGAGAGAGAGAGAGAGAGAGAGAGAGAGAGAAAAGGTGGTGGTGCTGTTGCTTTGTTGTTGCTGCGCCACACCACTGCTGGATCCTGCTCCAGCCAAGAAAGAAGGAAGAAAGAAGAAAGAAGAAGAAAGAAAGAAAGAATGAAGAAAGAAGAAAGAAGAAGGAAGAAGAAAGAAGAAAGAAGAAGGGATCTCTTCTCAACTGAGTCAACTCGCTGAGTCGACTCAATTCGGTCATTTTCAAGTTTAAGGGACATTGCATGTGAGTGATTCATCTCACAATTTTCTAGTTGATTTTCTCTTATCTTCTCATTGTAATATTCAAATTCGTTTCCGTTCTCTGTTGTTCGACAATCGAATTTTATGTAAGAATTTCATTTTTCAACTCGTCTCCTTAATTAAGTCTTTTAATATTATTTCTTTTTCTTTTCTATCATCTATAAGGGGATCTTAGGTATGGATCCAACTCCAGTCTCTGTTCTTAAATCGCATTTCATAATTGTTCATTCTTGATGTTTTTTCCAAAATTATCCTCTTTAGTTGAACATATCCAGATGTTAGATAAACTTGACGTGGGTTACCTTACACCACCATCTTCTCAATTTCTTTAATTTAAAACAGACTAAAAGTTTACATAAAGGATTACCTAAATAAATAAACACATGCATGGTGTGATTGTGCTTGAATTTTGTATATGCATAGTATGCTTTAAGAAGTGCTTCCATAACTGATGACATACGCATTCATTATACACTGCGACAGAACATGAGCATGGTTGATTTGACTTCTGGCGTGCATGGTTGATTTGCCGCCTCGTTGTACCGGTTAGGTGAGCATAGTTGATTTGCGACAGGTTCCTAATGTTCAGTGGCAGCGAGTTCTGGTCGTTTCACTTATTGAGCATGGTTGATTTGCTCGGTTGGATCAGTGGTGCATGGTTGATTTGCCCACTGGCGTGCATGGTTGATTTGCTGCCTCGCTATACCGGTTAGGTGAGTATGGTTGATTTGCGACAGGTTCCTAATGTTCAATGGCAGCGAGTTCCTAAACGTTTGTTGCTCTCACACGTATCATAACATACATGACATCATGATAATCAGGTTTCATTTATAATAAATCATAAAATGTATTAATCATCACATCCTTGTATATTTCACACAATTCTATCCATTGATGATTCGCATCCTATCTCTTATTAACTGGAATATTACATGTGATGGAAATGACCTCACTGGGCTTTTAGCTCACCAAAATCAACACAGTTCTTGCAGGTTCACAGGAAGAAACAGACATAGACGGAGCAGAGTACTCAGAGGGTCACATATCACACGAGCGTCAAATATAATCGATTTGTTTTAGTTTTGTAAAATTCAATGTAATAAGACATTAGTGGAAAAGAAACTTTATATTTTGGATTTATTTTAGTTATACGATGTGTGGAATGGAATCTCATGGAATCTACGCTCGAATTTTATATTCACGCTTGGAACTCGGGCTTTGAGTCGTTGTACTCGAGTCTCGAATTTCGGAGCGTGACAGAGAAAGAACTTGATAAGAGGGTTTTCTTCTTGAGAAAGCTTGTGATTTCTCTTGTGGGCTTGTGATCTTGGGTTTGGGTTCATCTCTTAGAATTTCTGATATTATAGTGGATTGGTGTCACTTTGTGTCATGGTTTTTTACCCATGACGGGCTTTTTCCACGTTTAATTTGGATTGTCTATGTGTGGTTGGTTGTATAAATTGTGATTGCATTGTGTTGCTTGTTTGATTCAATTTGCTGCTTGTGTTTGGCTTTGCTTTCGATGCCGGTCCTCTTATCCCAACAACTGGTATTAAAGAGATTGTTGAGGTGTAGCAAAAATTCGAATATGAGACAAGAGCATGGCATCGGGTATGAGTTTCGACATAGAAAAGTATTCGGGGAAAAATAATTTTAACTTTGGAAAGTAAAGATGAAAGGCCTTCTAGTTCAGCAAGGACTGCAAGATGTGCTCCTTAGAAAGCGACCAAAGGTTATGAAAGAAAAAGAGTGGAAGAAGATTGATGAAAAAGCCAATGTCTTAATCCAATTGTGCCTAGCAGATGAGGTCCTGTATAACGTCATGAAAGAGAAAACTGCGGTTGAAATATGGGTGAAATTGGAGAATATCTACACGAAGAAATCTTTAGAAAATCTCATGTATTTGAAGCTTTGTTGCATAATTTGGGGATGGCGGAGGGGGCCGATATTGAGAGCCACATCAGTAATTTTAATAGGCTTATTTGTAAGTTGATGGATGTAGATGAACCGATGAAGGACGATGATCAAGCGTTTATCCTGTTGAATTCTCTTCCAAAATCATATGAGTCGCTTAAAGACTCGTTGTACACAGGAAGGGAAACTAATGGCGTGAAAACCGTTATCTTAGCCCTTCAGGCGAAAACGATGAAAAGGAAAAGCGGCGGTGTGGGTCCCTCTATGGATGAGGCACAATTATGAGGGTGAGGAATTCTGAGCGGGGTGGAGGATCTCCGTCATCGAGATCTAAATCAAAGGGCAAGTGGAAGTATAAGGTGAGTTACTGGAATTGTGGGGAAGAGGGCATGTGAAGAGTGATTGTTCGAATCCTGAAAAAGATAGGAGAAATTTGGAGATTCTTCTAGGGAGGGGGCTAATACCGTAGAGAACGGTGGTGATATTTGTGATGTATTAACTGTATCCGGTATAGAGTCTCTTGGTGGAGAGTGGCTCTTGGATTCAGGTGCATCATGTCACGTATGTCCTGACCGAAGTTCATTCAATATATACATGGAGTATGATGTTGGATCGATGGTTGTGAGTGATGGTTACGCTCACAATGTGGTGGGTATTGGTTTGGTGCGTATTAGGATGTTCGATGAAGTCGAACGGATCCTTGAAAGTATGTAACATGTCATTGAGATGAAGATGAATGTGATATCTCATGGTGCACTCGAGGCGAAAGGGTGTAGGTTCATCAGCCGTGATCGGTATTGTAAAGTGGTGAAAGGAGCACTCGTGATGAAAAAGGCACGGAGGTGTGATAATCTTTACAAGGTGATGGGGAGCACAATTCATGGAGCAGCGGGATCAACAGTGGGATCCACGGTTGTTCGTATGTGGCAAGAGAAAAAGGGCCATATGAGAAGAGCAACAAGGTGTGTGAAGATGCAAGGATTAAGTCGATGGGGTACGAGAAGCGACGGGATTATGATGATGACGAAGTAGAGGTGGAGGTTGTGCGTGGCAAGGTGTTACATGAAGATTGGAGTCGTGGTGGAGTTTATTGGAAACAGACGCCTCAAGTCTGAATGCAACAGAGGCCACTGATCGATCGGTCATGGTGAAGATCAGATAGCAAGGTTGCTGGACCAATTTTGGGCATTGTTGACCGGTCGGCAGGGGTCTCCGATCAGTCGGCCGACCTGTCGACGAGTTTCCTAGTTGGAGTGTGTTTCTTGAGTGGTTTTGCGCAAAGAGTTTCTAATGTCGGTTTTCTCCTATTTAAGGAGTGTATTGCGAGATTTGAGGTATCCTAGACGGAAAAAGAGATTGAGAAAGGTTTTAAGTGAGAGAAAGAGTTTGAGAAGAGGGTTTTCTTCTTGGGAAAGCTTGAGATTTCTCTTGTGGGCTTGTGATCTTGGGTTTGGGTTTCATCTCTTGTAACTTCTGATATATAGTGGATTGGTGTCACTTTGTGCCGTGGTTTTTTACCTGTGACGGACTTTTCCACGTTAAATTTGGATTGTCTATGTGTGGTTGGTTGCATGCATTGTGATTACATTGTGTTGCTTGTTTGATTCAATTTGCTGCTTGTGTTTAGCTTTGTTTCCGCTACCGGCCTTCTTATTCCAACATTCCACTTATGCATTGTATGCTTAATTGAAATATATGCTGTGTTTTAAATAGGTACATTCACACATGAGATGTATGTTCACTAGGCTTGTAGAAATTTACTTAGTATGATGAATCTCATATTGTCTATTGAGCCATCTAAACTAGTTGCTTAGATAGTTATATCTACTGTAGTTTAGGTAATTGCACATTGGTTAGAAGCTCAATATGTTATACCTTTATAATCTATGTGCTTAGGCTAGTTTACTTAATTGCTTAATCTTTACTAGCCTTTGTAATTGGACCCACTTAAGCTTGGAAGCTAAGTGTTATTGTTTAATTAGTTTATTAGTGCTAATTAGTTTATTTAGACAAGAGGGTTTTAAAAGAATTTTAAAATAGTCCTAATATTCACCCCTTCTAGGACTTAGCTATAGTTTTACAAGCTCCATAACCTTCAGCACACAGCATAGGGTATCATATGAGACTATCTGCTGTGCAATTTAAATAGTTTGTCGCCTGATCATAGAGTGGGCCCACTTGGTTTGTATGCATCTACCCATCCTACGGTCCAATCAATCATCAATAGTTAGAAGCCAATCCGCATGTAGGCCGCATCATAGAGAACAAGGGACAACCACCCAAAAGCCTCGGGGTGTATATGGGACGCAACCGGTCTAGCAGTTGCTCCACCATGTGAACTGGACATTAAAAAGTCAAGTCAATCCAATAGTCAGGTAGTACTCCACGTATACTTTGACGACAATGGCATACACATACAATCTAAGTGTGGCATCATGGTTCATTGGTGCGAGATCTGATCCATCAAAGAGTTGCCACTATGTAGATTCCCAGTGCCAATAACCAAAGTAGGTCCACTAGATATGTGGCCCATAGTTTGCAAAATAAAGGCATGGCTCGATTTTTGTAACACTTTCACGTGTTTCTAGAAAATTTTGAATCCACTGTTTTGGTACAAGGGTTGCCCGCCTGATTTAAAAAGTGCAGTGGCCCCCACCCCTATTCTTTTGAAATTGTTTGATCGCTGATCATAATCGATGACCGACTCGATGTTAGATTTCTAAATTAAGTTCTACGCACTCGTTTGGGCACAGGGGTTACCAGCATTCAATTAAGCATTGAGTCGAGTATCACTTTAGGTACACCTTGCACATCATAACCGTACATGAAATCTGAATACAAGTCCTTAATCATACGTGTGACCTTGTGTTTGATTGGACTGCAAAAACACAGGAGCATGTATGATGCCTAAAGTATGGGGGGACATGGCGTGGGGTCAGCAAGTTTTTGCCGTCTCGTCTGAAAGGTGCAACCGAAAGAATCGAACTCACCTGGCTCACACGTGGAACCCGAGTCACACTTGTGTAGGATGGGACACGCATGTAAGGTGGTGCAGTGTAAATTCCACGCGACTGAAATCTGGCAAACATCAGGTGGACCACACATAAACTGAATTTGAACCATTGGTCGATTACTCTAAACCGTTTATTTATTTTGTAAAGTTGTGACCCACCTGATGATCGTAGATGCGGCGTCCACATGGTCCAGATCACCTCGCAGGCAGTTCTCATAATGCACATGTGTGACCTCGTTTCCATGTGTGAGGCGAGTATGCTTAATTAGCATTCTTCTTTTAATGGATGAGCCATCGCCTACGAGTTCAGCAATATATAATACTTTAGCTTATATAAAGGGGAACAAAAAGGATGTTGAAATTAAAATGAATGGTGTAGAAACTGACTGTTTTTTTTTTTTCACCGTTAATTGTATCTTGCTTTGTATGGACACTTAGATCATCTGCGATGACTGGGACTTTTTATGAGGAGCCCATCTACCGTTGGATCTTTAAGATGAACGGTCTGGATCCAAATATGATTGGAAAAAAGAGTATTTATGTGGATTGCCTGGAGATCAAGCTCTTTGGGGCCCACTGTGATGTATGTATTTTATCCACACCGTCCATCCATCTTGCCAGCTCAATTTAAGACATGAACAAAAAAATAAGGCAAATCCAAAGCTCAAATGAACCACACCATAGGAAGCAGTGGGGATAATGATTCCCACCGTCGAAAACTTCCTAGGGCCCACCATAATGTTTATTTGCCATCCAACATGTTCGTAAGGTCACATAGATGTGGACGAAGGGAAGAAGGAAAACTTCTATTGCCCCAAAGAAGTTTTCAACCATAGGCGTACAATTCCCAATGTTTCCTGTGGTGTGGTCCACTTGAACTCTCGATCTGCCTTGTTTTTTGGTCCATCCCCTAAAATGATCTAAGAAAACGGATGGATGGTGTGGATGAAACACATACATCACGGTGCATATGGCCAAAGGGTTGGATGTTATAAACATACCACGTGGGCCCCACAAGTCTTGAGTTTCACTGTGAAGGCATTTTTGTAATTTCATCCTTCAAAAAGCACCTCCATGTACATTTCAATCACCGAGGCATCATTTGGTAAGAACCAATTCCTTGAGGAGTTTTGTTGTAAAATTACCACAAATAATTAGATTTTTATTTTTATTTATTTTTATCCTTGTTCAATTAAGCACTTTTTAAAAACAACACCAAACGGGCCCAAGTAGTTTGGGTTGTGGACGGTCCAGAGTTGGGCCAGAATTAGTTAAGCCCATCTTTAACCGTTCCTGTGACTGGTCAGAATTTCGGTGCAGGCCCGCTAATTAGCCTATCGAAGCCCAGTTTATAACAGCCCATTTGTCTATAACTGGCCATTGCATACCCCTTGATCACCATTGGCCAGTCGTGGCCCACTGTCCGATCATGACTCGCAACGCCTGACTGCCGTTGATAATGCTGGGCCGGCTGCCGACGACGACCACAACTAGTGGTAAGATCATGGATCATGATATTGTACAATTCAATCTGTTTTTCGAGTGACTCGAAAAGTCCGACGGGCCATACGGGTGGGCCATGTCCGATTCAGACTTAGTTTCCATCCATTAGATACAACTAGCTGCATTGCATGCACGGACAGCCCAATCGTCCTTCTGGGCCATGTATTGGGTCCAGGTCCAGATAGTTCTACAAGTGAAGCCCATGGTTAAATGATCTAGACTGTTGATTTGATGGGGCCGACAGTGGATGTATCATCTCCAAATGCATGCCTAATGGGTTATCATAACCATCCAAATGGTGGCCCGCAAATAGATGGTTAAGAAAAAGGCAGTAACTGTCCACATTCAATTGGCCGAAGATAGATAGATGGCTATGATATTCCAATCAGGTAGATATTTGGGACATGTCCATCAATGATAGTAATCGTCTGATCGATTTTGAATCATTGAACCATGGGCCCCACTTGTGAAAATTGCTGTCTGGGGAAAGCTATAAATATACCCAAGAGGTTGTATAATTCCTTCTGGGCAGTTGATTTATAGATTTCTAAAAATCTCCCAGATCAGAAGATCCTAAACCTCCATTTGGTGCAATGTCCAACCAGTAGAAGACCAAAGATCACAAAGTTCAGACAAGCCACCCACACAGGAGTAAAAAAAAATCCAGTGGGGCACAGATCAGTGGCTTGGTCCACCACCATGGGCCCCACATGTATGGGCTCTAAAGCATCAATAAAATGTATATTTGCTAAGATCTGGACCCGACAATTCCTTTCAAAATATTCCTAAAAATTACCTTAAAATTTGTCTATACGTTATCCCATTTCAATGATACAACAGAAAGCTGACACGAGAGTATATATCCTGCAAAAAGAGAAAATGATCAGATCCAGCCTAATTTTTCCCACCAACATGTCATATATGTTGGACATCCTAACCCTACAAAAGGTGGGCCACACCATGATGATCACGTGATGTGAGAATCAGGCCGATCCACTCATTGGGTGGGCCACACCACGACACTGCCATACAATGGGCTGTCCATTTATATTGACGCTGTCCATCTATTGTGGATCAGCCTGATTTATTTTCATACCAGGCGATCATCATCTAGTGGCCCATCTTTTATCCTGATAGGATATTTTACATATGTGACACATGGTGGGGAAAAATTGCTGTACCATAACCGTTGTATCTTATCATTTTGCTTGCCAAAAAAAAAAAAAGCAAATAAAATAAAAGCAAAAAAGATAGGCTGTGTTTGGATGCACAAGTGAATTATTGAATTGCAAACTTTCAATTTGATCAAGTGGAAAATGACAATAGTTAATGAAGTTCCATAGTTATTTCCAGTTCATCACCTTTATGTGTGCAAGACATCCAATCCATCTATTATGTGCACCCCCCTGCGTTCTCCTTGCTGCCCAAAAATCAGGGCAATCAAAACTTGGGTGAGCCACACCATCATGTGTGCCTCCTTGTGTTCTCCTTGCCACCCAAAAATAAGGGCAATTTAAAACTCAGGTGAGCCACACCATCATGTGTGCCTCCTTGTGTTCTCCTTGCCGCCCAAAAATCAGAGCAATTTAAAACTCAGGTGAGCCACACCATCATGTGTGCCTCCTTGTGTTCTCCTTGCCGCCCAAAAATCAGGGCAATTCAAAACTCAGGTGGGCCACACCATGTAAACTCGTGTCTAAAACCTATAAAATCGCAAGGTGTGGCCCATCTGAGTTTTGGGTTTTCCTGTTTTTTGGAGTGTCCAATCATCCTGGTGGAGCACAACTTCTGAATGGATTGGATGATATGTACAAAACACAATGGGAGCCACATACAATCTAGAAGGTTTTTAATGGCGGGCATCCCCATCCCTAATGTTCCCTGTGGTGTGTCCCACCTGATTTATGGGCACCAAGGAGAAAACAACATGACACACATGATGTGGGAATTAGATATCACGTCACAGCGGGCCCCACACATAACGTTGTAGGTTAAGCTTAACCTACAAAGCTTTGTAGCTGATCTGGCCTCTTTCCACCTTATTTAGACTAATTGTTGCAATTCAAAAGGATAGTGCATCTAAACTCACTTACAAAAGGAAAAGATTGATCTTGAAAGCTTTGATGAGTCGGGCATTCACCATCCAGTCGCGCATTCACCATCTGCGAAGATGGAAGCATTACAAGGGACAGAAAATCATCTCAAGAAATTCAATACGATGTATTCTGCGATCGCCATGCTGGAAGTTAGGCCCGGCGACTCTATCCCAAACAAGTTGACCAGCCCCTGGCATCCCATGTACATCCTCCCCCTGCATACAAGTCTCAGTGATGATGCATGGGGTCCACTTCAAACAAGAAATAAAAGAAAAAAAAGAAAAAAAAGAAAAAGAAAAAAAAGGTGAACGTTATTCTACAATATTAAATGGACACATGGTTTGTGTTCCTCACCAAGTTCACATGGTGCTGATACATCCACCACAAATGTACCAGTGGATCAACCATATCGTTGTGGCCAAACTAGTGGTGCTGTTATGATGGATGGATTGGATCTTAGACCTATTGTCCCATGCTGGCACATGTGTGGCATGTACATGAGCTTTATTGTGCACGCATGTGGGCCTAGCAAAGCTCCTTTCTGAAAAGTTCTTATTCTCACTCTTTGTCACGGATCAAAAATCGGTTTGAGTGTACCATATTGCTCGCCACCAAAACCCAGTCACATCGCCTCATTTCAGGCTGATACAAACATATTGTTTGTGGCCGAAACCAGTTGTATCAGGTGATACATACCAGCTTCAAGAAATACTTAAACATTGTTCTTCAGTGAGATGAAAATTTCGTGTTCTGGTGTTCCCTAGTTCGGTTGCATGACATATTTTCCTTGCCCGATTACAATTGAGCTTTGCTACTTTGAGGTTTGGTAGCCCACATGTTCATGGCCAAGCCCAAACCGGCACAAGCAGTGAACATCCAAGCCTTCCATCTGGTGGGCCCTGTCAATTCCCTGGCAAAAAAGAAAAAAAAAAAAACAAGAAAAAGAAAAAGAAAAGCTGGTACACTCATTAGGTGGGAAACCTGATGAGGGGACTGGCCTGATTTTTGGGCCATGGAAACTACACAGTGGGGTCCACCAGATGGAAGCTTAGATTTCACAAATATGCGCCAGCTTGGCATATGTAACTGCACATGGAGGGGCTGGGCTATACATTCAAGCAGGATTAGCAAGGCTCAAGATCTACATAGGGAATCTACCAGGCATGTAGAAATCCATCAAAACAGAAGCGATAAAAATTGCAAAAGCATGGGCTTCATCCATATGAGTTATTTTATTGGAGTATGGTCTCAAGTCCAACTGATTGGACTACAAGTTACTGTCCGCTTGATGTATAACTTCCAACCTTTCACAAGTGTGCAACATTCAATCCAACCCATCCAATAGAATGTTCCCATCACCACCTTGTGTAAACATCAGCCACATCCACTCATCAGGTGGACCACACTTGTATTTCGTCATTTATCAGTGGCCAAACATTAGTGTGGCCCACTTAATGAGTGGATGTGTTGATTTTTCATAAGGTGATTCTCATGGTGGGGCCAACCTATTATAATGGATGGATGTCACAGGCACATGATAGATTGGAAGTTATCCACTGGATGGACAGTAATTTATGGTCCAACCAATTGGATTGAGAACTCATTGTATTGTGTAAGTATTTGCAAACAAAGCCTACCTGAATAACAAAATCCGCTGGAGGCTGTCCCGGACCAGAAAGCTTTGCCCTAATCCCTGCATATCCTGGCTCTAGAGATACATCTTTCAGATTAGGGTAGTACTTTCTTATCTCTGGATAGAACCTTTCTGCCCGATTCATGTTGACTGAATAATCAAACCTGTAAAAGAATAAGAATAATAATAAGTAATGGAAATTGGTTAGAGTGATGGTCAATGGATACTGAAGTAAAAGCAGTCTTTCTAGAACCAATGGTAAAAGAAATACAAACATGAAAGGTATTAGGCTGCATTTGGATGCTCAATTCGAATTGAATTGCAATAATTCTATTCATTAAAATGGAAATGAACTAAGTGTGAGTAGCCATCACTCCAACCAAAACGATGGTTGAGGCACCAAATAGCAATTCCGATTGTTTCTCTAACTTGAAACACAGTGGAATTCTGGGGTTGGTCATCATTGAGAATTAAAATGGCCCCCCCACCTCCATTTTTGTGTTGCCATCATACTTGATTATTGTGTAGAGTCTAACTGTGAATCCAAACACACCCCAAAATGTAAAAGAATCTATACTTGGACTGATACATCCCCCAACCCCCACCAAAAAAAAAAAAAAAAAAAGGTGGCAGGCCGTCTTTAAAAATGTAGATGGAAAGGTATTTATTTACACAGGACAATAAACGATTACAATGTTCAGCCAAATACAGGCTCAACCTCATAATTTGCATGTGGGTCATCCTTTGGCGATCCAAATCGTACAATATGGTAGACCCATCGTATGAAAGATACCCCAGAAATCACTCCCACTGGATTTTCTAACTGTCTCACTAGGCCCTTTTAAAATGTGGACCATTGGTTACGATTATTCATTTTCATTGGATGGTTAGGATAATTTGATACAAGGGATATTGGGTCATGGATCATCCTGTAACAGGGCTCACCAGATCAATGGCTTACATTTATAAATGGCAGGGCCACCTGTGCCATTAAAATATGCCGCATCTTTAAGTCGAGCATCATATAGTACCTCTTATTTCTACAGATATTCTACACTATGACAGAGTAACAAGATCGTATAGGAAGGGCCCACCTATTCAAGAATCCAGATACATCATCCACTCCATCAATCCATTCGACATCTGGCCCAAACTTGACCTGACCATCCAAATCGAGTGTAACATGCACTCCAAGGCCACCGTCCTCCGGAATCGGATAAATCAAGTGTCTGAAAGGAGGAATCCTAGTTTTAGATAAGGTGAAGTAGCAACCACGAGCATAGTAAGAAGATGGAATAACTGCATGAGGTAGGCCCCGCAATCTTCTTGCAAGGGAAAGCGCACTCAAACCCGTGGAGTTGATTACAAGCTTGGGAATCAGCATAAGCTGTGGCTGCAAAGGGGACTTCCCATCGCACTTTTCAAGGTCCTTACTTTCAGAAACATGGAGATAAATATGATCTTCTTCGATATGGCTGCCAATAACAGTAGTGTTGTAGGAGAAGGTTGTTCTACGGTTCTCGGCTTCCCCCTGGACCCACATCGATGTGATAATTAGGGACCTGTTTCAAGAGATCAGAACTTATCTACTTATAGATGAAAGATCATCCTTAAAAATGTAAACTTTCTAAGCTCACAACTATATATGGGGTCAAATGTGTGTGTGTGACATCTGAGCTGTGCATCAGGTGTGTCACACTGTGCACATGACCTGGTGCTGAAACCAGGCCATCCACTCATCAAGCAGGTCACTTTTGTAGGTATAATCTGGACAGTTGATGACTTTTTAAACCATCTGTTTTGGTACATATGCGACTGCTTGACAGAGTTGACCTGCCTGATTATTCAGCCAGGTCATCTACATGGGTGGACCCACCTGATGCATTGGCTTGAATATCACATACATGCCAGATCATAAACATTCCTAATAACTCTAGATATTAATAACTACCAAGAGAAGCAAATCCCATCTTTAGGAACATTCATATAAGAGGGAAATGCTTTGCCCAAATCACCGGCCTTCTCACTCAGGCCATCACAGTGATCCATACCGCTCATTATGTGGAACCAATTTTGGATGGCTTTTTCTACAAAGAACTCCCCCATTGAACAATCCTCACCACCTGGTTATTCATCTGAACATGGACTGTTGAGAAGAGAATATACCAATAGGTCCACGTGTAATGTGCAAAAGTCCACCTACCAGATGGATAGGATTGTCCAATAAGGGAATATTTTGCAGCATTGCCCGTCCATGTCCTTCCCGCTAGACAAATGGTATCAATAACTGTTACATGGGCCCAACCAGTTAGGAATTACGGCCCAAGTGAAAGGGCCGGTAGTTCAAGCCAAGCACTTTACAATACATCTTTATATAAGTAAGAAAAACAATCTAGTGGGCTCAGTATATGGAAATCTTCCAATGCAACTAGTTGCATTTGGACTTATTGGAATCCACATCACCAATCAGAACCATCCGTTAGGTTCAGTCCGCACTTTTTCCAATACTGTCAAAAATTCACATCAATCTGACAGTCCTAAGCATCCTTGACCGGATCTACCCTCTGCAAACTTTACTTGTCCATCCATTTTTGCATGCCACTGACTTTATAGTTTGGATAATTTTTTCAAGGAAGCCTATGAAAGTGGACTGGATCTAATGGATGGTCCAGATAGGTAATGCAATGTGGATGCCAACAAATCCAAATGTAACAAGGAGCATGGAAAGGTTTTGACACACTTAGCACACTACATCATTTCTCTTTGATAAGCTCCACTTACAGGTCTACACACCATGAATTGCTAATATGCATCTTTGCTGCATGAGAGTTCCACCATGTAGTTCCTACCTGAGGTGCATAGGGCAAACATGTGGTGCTTGGAACTGTTGCCAGGTGGGCCACCATGTGGATGGGCGACATACCAAAAATTGCAGTGATTGGACAACTCTCACACTGCAGTTTCTGTGAGTTTCAATGGTTCAACAGTGGAGTGCTGCTTTAACCATTTCTTCTGCAGGTCGCTTATTGGATGGCTACGATGGTTCACTCCTAGTTTTTTGGAAATGGCCCACCATAACAACAATTCTGGGCACCACATGTTAGATGCACCGTGAAAAGTACTGAGGTAGAAATTTTTCAGTTTTTTGGAAATGGCCTGTCCACATGATGGCCCACCATAACAACAATTCTGGTCGCCACATGTTAGATGCACTGTGAAAAGTACTGAGGTAGAAGTTTTATGCAGTATACGCTGCATACCAGCTTTCCTCATTGGATCATGAGTTCAAGACTCCCTTTGTTTAGATGTTTGGAGAAAAAAGAAAGAATGGAGAAAAGAAGTGAACAGCCAATGCAGAAAAAATAAAGAAATAAAATCTGAAAACCAAACTTTCACATTTAAAATCGAGAGGTGCCTTAAATCATTGAAAGAACAACTATGAAAACCAAAAACAGACATTGATTTCAAGCACCGGCCATGGTTTAAAATATCATCCAATATTGAGTCAACTCGGCATCGACCATAAACCAGACAGTTCAGGGCCTGATACTCGAAAGATACAGGGACTGGGTCTAAGTCAGACAAGTCCCTCGAGATACATTCCAACTCAGCCAAGTTACACTGTGGGGCCCGCCTCTATCACTGTATGCACATCACAGCTCATCCATGTCCATCACATGCAGTGTGCCTTGTCCATATCAACAAGTCACAGAGGAAAGAGGATCCTGTACATTTAAAGTTTCTGACCAACTCAGTGTGGCCCATCCAAGTTGTATTGTTATTGTGGATATGAACTGGACAGCACTGAAACCAAGTCGGGCCCCATGATCTTCTTCCGGGAATTAAGGAGTTTTTGAAAAAAATTCCAATCAATGAAGAGATGGTTAATTTGTAGATGGGATGGAATGACATACAATCAAAGAGAGCATGAGGGAATGACTATCGACTATCCCAGAGCAAGGAGACAACAGAGCTTTAACACATTGTAGTTCTGGTTCCATTCGCATTGCGTCAAAACCTTCGATCATCCTCAGACCCTGGACCCCATTTTCAGTCCCACGCTCCAGCAGATTCCTCAATTTAGGAATCTCTGTGGATCTTGTCGCAACTATGAGCTTGCCAATCTGTTCATGCGGGACCCCACGATCTGAACAATACTTGTAAAGTAGTTCCCTTCCTCGGACACAGAGCACTGCCTGATAAGCACATCTCAGGCTGGCTTAAGAGTTACAAAGAAAAAAGGTAACAAACTAAAATAAATAAAATATTCTTACTGTTGTCATATATCATTGTATGATCCTTGAGCCTAGGATACCCATAGTATTCTTGGCCCTCAAACTCATACAAGTTGGCCCCACTATTAGCTGGTAATAAACATTGATGTGATGGGCCCCCAACATTGATAGACCATGCCCCACGTGTCTCCCTGATTGGAAACTTATAGTTATCCAATCTTTGGTTCTTTTTCGTTCATTGAATATGGACCTTCGCTGTATTTTCTTCTGGACCATCCATGCAGGGCACCAGTTGAAGGTTAGGATTGTTCCATCAAGAGGGTTTTGGGGGGTTCTCTAATCCACAGTGGAGTGCCCATCAGACAACAGTACGGATTACCAAAACATCAGCTCCACCTGCGCATGAGGATAATGTGCATATCCTAGGCTCCAGGGATTATATAATTCCTCTAATGCATATAGGTAGGACATCCCAAATGAATTTTAACGGTTAGCATGGGTCAAAACATAGTAAAAGAAAATTAGACATCAAGTGGAGATGTTGGTTGTTCAAATGACAACTCAAATTGAATGTAGAATTCAGTTGTGAATGGGGGTCTTTCATTTAGGGCCCATTTGGATACCACCAAATAAGTTACTTTTTCTATTTACTGCAGTAGATAAGTAACTTATTTGAGATACGTACTAAGTAGAAACCAAGATAAGTTACTTGAGGCATAAGTAGCTTAAGTAACATACAATCCAAACGGCACCTTAGAGATTTTAATTTAGTTAGCGCATGAAGAACAAAGTTTCCTAATCAAATCAATGCATCAAAAAGCAAAATTCAAAGGAAGCCGCACGTGGGCTTTATCAATTTCATGAAAATATCCACTCCCAATGCGAAAATCTCAATATGGGTTTCTTCTTTCTATTAAAAAAAAAAAAAAAAAACACACTTCCAGATTAAAAATCAGAAAAAAAATCTTACATTGTGGAATAAAACAAACAGAAAGATCTTAAAGGAAGTTTTTGGTTATCAGTATCCCAACCTAATCCATACGTAACAAAAATAGAAATGGCAACAATCTAAACATGGTGCCATCAGTTCTACTAAAAAATCAATCCTTAAATCCAAAAATCCAGGCTTCAGGTAATCCTGACCATTGGTTTGTTGCGCCCCTGGCACAGCGATAGATGGGGGTGAGATTGTTCACCGTCTCTCTCACAAGATACCTACTCCGAATCCACAGAGCTATTGGGACTCCTCAACCAGTCTTCCTCGAATCTACGAGACCAATCTTCGAATCCACAAAGAAATAAAGACTAAAAGTCTGAAATTTTCATTAATAAAAGAAGAGATGTTTAACAAACGAGTTTAAGCCTCCTTAAATAGAGTAAAACGAAACCTTAAAACCCTAAAAACGTTATTAAAAGAGTTCTAAACTAACAATGAAAGAAGCTCGAAAAATTGGAAAGAAAATCAGAAAATCCGTGCAAACCTGTGCATATGTCCACGCATGGTCGGGCGCTTGTTGAAGGATAGTAGGGCACTCGACACCCCCCTAAAACAGTCCAGCAAGCAAACTGAAAATTCATATGAATTTTGGGCACCCGATGAAGGATGGTCGGGTGCTCGATGATGGGTTGGTCGGGCGTCCGAAATTATCCTGCTTGTTTATGGGGTTCGCTTGGACCATTTTGGTCAATGGTCGGGTGACCGACGATGGACGGTCGGGTGCCTGATGGTGCTGAGTTTGCTGAATTTTGCCTGGAACTTGTTGTTTCTTTTGGCTCCTCTTTCGGCAACGATCCGGGGGCTTCCTTACTACATCAGACTCCTCCACTTGAAAGAAACTCACCCTCAAGTTTCGCCTCGGTCTTAGGTAACGAACCATGCCCAACGTCAGTACCGGATGTGTTGTAGGCTTGTAGCAACTTTCTATGACAGCGTGTGGAATGCGCGCTTGTCTTCTTTCCGTCCAGTTCCTCTTGTAATACCAGTCACTGTAGGGAGAGATTGCCCCTCCACTTTAGAAGTTTTGGAGTTCTCCTTCGGGATCGTAAGAGCGAGAACAATACTCCTTCCGTCATTGACGAATGTGATGGTGTTGTCTCGTCCACGATGGGTGACGTCTTGATCAAACTGCATGGTTGCCCAAGTATCATCTGACAGACGTCCATGTCTATGACGTCACACAACAATTGGTCCTTGTATGTCTTGCCGATCGAAAAGGAGACAAGGCATTGGTCTTTAACCGTTGTCACACGGTCCTTTTGAATCCAACCAATCATGTACAGCAAATGATGCGGCTTGGTCTTAAGTTTCAGTTTCTCCACCATCATTTGTGACACAATGTTCTCACGACTCCTAAAATCAATAATCACATCACACACCTTTCCACCCACTGTGCACCTAGTGCGGAAAAGGTTGTGATGCTGGAGATTGGTCTGCATCTCAGGTGTGCATGCATTCCTTTGTACGACTAAGGACAAACCCTGATCTCCAAAAAACCATTCAGTTCCTTCTTTGTCATTCTCGGTGTGCTCAGCCTCGTTATTTTCTGATTTAGCTTGTGCGCCTTCTTCAGTGATGGCTATATTAGCCATTGTTCATTGTGGGCATGTGTTTGATAGGTGGCCTGACTGTCCACACCTGAAACAATGATCGGGCCTAGGTCGACCGTAGGGATTTGAGATTTGCTCGGGCTCAGCACAATTGCTGATTGTTTGTGGTCTCGTAGGGTCACTTCTCGATGCACTGGTCGCGACCACAGTGGGCTGAGGACAATCTTCAATGGGTTCTTTTCCCTTAGACAGATGAATCCTGAGCGGGGCCTGTTACAGAGTAAGATTGTGTAGGGGCCCTTGTAAGTTGTGTCTCTGCCCTAGAGGCCAATTGAACGGCCTCATCCAAGGTCCAGATCGTAACCATCTGAACTCAATCCTGAATCGTGAGACGCAATCCGTTGATGAACTGCGCTACTTGCTGTAATTCAGATTCTAACAAGTTATTTCGTGTTCCCAAATGTTGGAACTCTCCCAGATATTCAGCTATGGACCAATTCCCTTGCCGACAGTTTTGGTATTGCTGGAATAGAACCTGCTTGTAGTCATTAGGGAGGAAGCGGGGGTCCATAGAAGACGCTTCATCGAGGCCATGATCGGACGGGCGTCTTGTTCTGTTGAAAATTGGTCATCTGAAGTTGTTCCCATCATGCCGACGCATCGAATTTCAAGTTATAGGCAACCGACTTCACTTGCTTTTCTTCTAGCACATCCATGTATTCAAAATACCTCTCTACCTCGGCTAACCAATCGAGGAACTCATCAATGCATAATAGGCCATTAAAACTAGAAGGTTCGAACTTACCTTGATGTTTCTTTCAGCACGATCTGCACGTTCATCCCCATAAACAAGACGTTGGACCATGATGCTGCCGACTTCCTTGTCGCTGGAGCTCGAACCATCTGGAGTAGCCCTACGATTTGCTGCCAGGAGTGCCCTACGAACAACCAGATTGTTCTGTACAACAACTACATGAGGCTGAACTTCAAATGGGGCTCGGGGTGGAGTAAGTGCATTCGCAATCCGGTTGAGGGTGGCCTGCAGCCCTTGCATAGCCATCTGACTCTCCTAATGGAGAGCTTCCATCATTTCTGCAAGATAGTTAATCCCATGATTAACGTTTGCGGGGATTTTGTGATTACCATCGCTATAAGTCATCTGCCCGATGTTGTTCCTCGCTCTGATACCAACTTGGCGTAGTGTAGACCGGGTGAGATTGATCACCGTCTCTCTCACAAGATACTTACTCTGAATCCACAGAGCTACTGGGACTCCTCAACCAGTCTTCCTCGAATGCACGAGGGGATATCTCGAATCCACGAGACCAATCTTTGAATCCACGAAGAAATAAAGACTAAAAGTCTGAAATTTTCATTAATAAAAGAAGAGATGTTTAACAAATGAGTTTAAGCCTCCTTAATAGAGGAAAAAAGAAAACCTAAAACCCTATAAACGTTATTAAAAGAGTTCTAAACGAATTAGGAAAGAATCATGAAAAATCGGAAAGAAAATCAGAAAATCCGCGCAAACTTGCGCATCTGTCCACGCATGGTCGGGCACTCGATGAAGGGTGGTTGGGCGCCCGACACCCCCCTAAAATAATCCAATGAGCAAACTGAAATTTCATTTGAATTTCAGGCGCTCGATGAAGGATGGTGGGGTGACCGATGATGGTTAGGCGATCAATGATGAGTTGGTCGGGCGTTCGAAATTACCCTGACTGTTTATGGAGTTCGTTGGACCATTTTGGTCGATGGTCAGACGACCTATGATGGACGGTCAGGCGCCCAATGGTGCCGAGTTTGCTGAATTTTTGCCTTGAACTTTGCTGTTTCTTTTGGCTCCTTTTTCGTCCACAATCGGGGGGCTTCCTTGCTACATCAGCCCCTCTATGGATGGTCCCAGATTACAAGATGCCAACGACCAGTCTTGGGACTTTTTGCAGCTGAACATGGGCTCTTGTTCAATTTCTCTTCTTTATCGTCTATCTATATGCCACAAATTAAAAGATTAAGGTTTTGCCATCAAGGAGATTTGGGGGCATAATCCATCCAAGGTGAGAGACAACAAGCCAATGGTTTGAGTAGTGAACCATGGCCACACTTGTTCAGAATTGAAAATGCATCCCGTGCAAAGATAGGAGTCACATTTCATATAATTCCGAAATCTCGAAAGACTTGTAATTCTTTCTTCTTCTTTTTTTCTATAATTATAATAATTTCACGTAGATGGAAGACAAAGGTTTCATGGATTTTCTGAAAATATCAACAACCAAAATAGGAATCTCGGAGAGTGCTTGTTATTATCAACATCCAGGCCCGATCCGTACACCGAAAACTAAACACCAACCCAAACATGCCTTCTGTAGAATTTCATTAACGGGTCGTTTGGATGCTAGTAAATCATTTACTAGTAAATGACTTATGTGCGAGTAAATGATTTACTACCTTCTATTTGGATTAAGTTGTAAATGATTTACTAGTAAATCATTTACAATGTTTGGATAGCCTATAAATGGGTTATATCCTGTCATTGTATATTCACACCTGAAAATCAATTTAGCAAATAACATTCAAATTACATGTTGGAATTTCCTTTCAAGTGGATCATTGGGTCAAGCCCATGCCACTAAAGCTTGGAGTTAATCCTAAAAAAAAACCGAGTATGTGAGCCATACAAGTGGGCCCACGAATTCAAATGCTACTGTCAAAGGCCAAATAACTCAATATAACCACTGAAACACTCAAATAGATCCGTTGGATGGAAGATCACTAGAGGGAGGCAGGGAGGGAGCGAGATTGCAGAGAGGGAGAGGGAGAGGGAGAGGGAGCCGTTGGATGTGATTTCACAGCAGGTGCGAATCTGCTTTTATAGCAGAAATTTGAAAATAGATCCGTTGCCATCTATCCCATTTACTAGTAAATGAAATCTCACCTTTTTGCTAGTAAATGGGAGAGGGGATTTGCTAGTAAATGATTTACTAGCAAATGGGAGAATCCAAACACAAAAAATGCCCATTTACTAGTAAATGATTTACAGCCTATCCAAACGACCCCAAAAACATTGAACCCACAACATCTCTGTATCATAAAATCTCATATTTCAGTAACCAATCATAAAATCCTAAATTGCTTTAGTAAAATCACAAAAATCTCAAAGCGGGGTTCTTGAATTTCGATCATTGGCATCCAAATTCAATCCAAACATCAAGAAAACAAAAAATCACAGCAATCTAAACATGGGTTTATCAATTCCATCAAGGTATCATCTCCAAATCTGCAAAAAACACAAATGGGGTTCTTCTCTCCTTGAAAGAGAGGGAGAAAATCCAAACCTTCAGAGATTTTGGTGGGTAATAGATTCCGGCGTGAATGACTTCGCTGTTTCGAGAACTGGTTCCGGTCCCGAAAGTAGAAGCGGATTCGATGACCAGAACTTCTCTGCCCGCCAATACCAGAGCTCTTGCGATTGCGATCCCGACTATTCCAGCTCCGATCACAACGCAATCCGCTGCTTCTTTTGGGATTTTCTCGAATTGGGTGCTGAGATTTTTCGATTGTAGAAATCTTGGGATGATTTGGATTGGGTTTTTGAAGGTTTTGAATGCAGATTTCAGCATCCTATTGGATTGGAAAGCTTAATTGGAGAACTGAGATTTCTGAGAGGTTTTGAGACCGTTGGCGGAGCTTGGGGATTGTGTTTTGAGAACTGAGAAGAGGCTTGCTAATTCCATACATGCCAGTGGAACTCGCACGTGGGGCATCCGGTGGACCCCACAGGGACGCGGATTGGCTAGTTACCCCTACACCACCCAGCTAGCTAGTGGAAATGTTCTGCGGGCCCCATCATGTTGTATGTGTTTTATCCACGCCATCCATCCGTTTTGCCAGCTCATTTAAGGGTATGAGCCGAAAGATGAGGTAGATCCAAAGGTCGAGTGGACCACACCACAGGAAAAAATGTGGATTGATCATTTACCGTTGAAAACTTCTTAGGGGAGTTTTGGATAAGCTGATATTTGTGTTTTACCTTCATCCAGGGTTATTTGACTTTATGTACAGGTTAGATGGCAAATAAACATTGCGGTGGGCCGGCCCCCCTATGTGGTTTTATCTCCACGTCCCAAAAAGAATTTTGGTTGATGAAGGATCATTTGTCTTTGTTTCTTTACGAACCTTGACAGGTTCAATGTAGGCTTTTTCCTTTTCAGCATATAGTTTTCATGTCTCCAGTAAATGATATCAAGACATGAGGGTACTAAAGAATGGTTTTTGCCGCAGTGTATTTTGCATTCACTGTACAGTGAACTTATTAGCCATTATTGATTGTTTCAGCTGTCCCATCATCTTATGGTCTTGCTTGCATCTTGTCCACCTTATGGGATCATGATTGGATGCCTGATTGAAGCTGTACAAATAGGGCACTGCTTCAATGGATCCTCGGATCCACCAACAGTGGGGCCCACCTTGATGTATGTGCCTTACATCCATGCCTTCCATCCATTTTAACAGCTCATGTTAGGTCACTATCAAAAAATGAAGTAGATTCAAATCATAGGTGGACCACACCACAAGAAACAATAGTTATTGAAGTGCCACCAACGACAGTTGAAGTGCCGCTCCCATATGTATTAGGCTCAGACCAGCCAACTATTTCACCTCTAAACGATATAGTTGCATTAGGACATCCAAAATCCTATAACTTCCCATTAAATACCTTTGTACCACCCCTTCCAATCAATGTGAGAATGCAATGTGGCACCTCTTCTCCTCTCCGATCACAAGCTTCCACATCACCATTTACCCCCCAAAGTCCCAACAATTGCTAAAATGCCATCCCCCCAATCCCCCCCCCCCCCCCCCCCCCCCCCCCCCCCCATTTCAACACACACCAAGAGCTCATCCTTCTCTTAAGAGAGAGAGAGAGATCTTGAGCTTGCAATCCCTCATCCCTTCTGACCCCCTTTCCAACTTCCTCCAACCCTTTCATAGCCTCTTAGCCTTCTAGAGCTGTCCCTTTGATCCTAGACCCACCAAGGCTACAAGTTTCAAACCGTAGTGCGCGCACTACATCCTAGCCACTTCAACTTACAAGCCAAGGATTAAGCCACCATCATTTGCATTAATAGTTCATTAATCACATCATTGCATCCCTTATCAACCCCCTGCTCCTCTAGTCTCCCATTGAGCGTATGCTCTGTGACTTGCCAGAATTCTAGATCTCATCACATCAAAAACCCAAGTTTGCCTAGTCCTATTTCTAGTATTTTTGGCATCTTAGTAAAGAATCATCAAATCCCCTAAAACTAGCTAACCACACGGAGTAGAGACCGTATGTCCATGGGGGTAAAGAGGGTGCCTAACACCTTCCCTCTTTGTAACTAAGGTCCCTTACTCGGAATTTTAGGTCGTAGGTTAGGAGTCATTTCTAAGTAAGAGAGTCTGCAGATTCTTTAGCTTTCATAAATTCCGCAAGGTCTAGCCAACTGTAGGATTTTGAGCTAACTGGCTAATGACGACTCCAAGTTAATCATATCATCTATATAAGTCAAGCCCACATGCATAAAAGAAGACAAAAATGCATGAGCACTATTTCCAACGTTCACAACCTCGGCAATGGACTAAAGTGGAAGCATCATCAATACATCTTGAATGGAGGGTTGCAACCTACTAATGTTGCATGCAACCAGTTGGTCATTTTTCCTAAAAAGATCATTTCAAGCAATCATTTAGTTGAATTCCTCCATGTACTCTTTTACCGCTTCTTCATTTCGACAAAGTGAATGCAGATGTCGGTACATAGTTTGCATGTAATTGAATGGTATAATGTTTCACCATGTTCTTGTCTCCTTGTCCTAGGAGGTGATTTTAGAGTTACCTCGATGTCTAGGTGTAACTTTTAGTTGCTCGTACCATATAGAAGCTCAAACTTTTTTTTTTTAATTTGATCGCCACTAATTTGACCATCTTGTCATTGGGCACATCCTTGCAATTGAGAGACACTCAACAATATTCATCTAGTCATTGAATTCCTTAGCCTTTTCGGCCTCCCTAGAACTAAGGCATCTCGACCTTTATATTAAAGTTGGCTCATCCATTTGAGAACAAGTACATTAATTGGTCATCCCATCCAAGCATCTCCTATGACAGGGCATGGTTATGGAGGGATTGATGTTATCCTCTTGATCATAGAAATTGCGTAGCAGCGCATGCCTTGGTTGTGTCCTGATTGATTCACCCTCAAACCTTAATTTGCTTGGCCTAATCATGCAAAGAGGCCTCAAACCATGACAAACGATGGTTTAATGCCTCAATTTGTTGTTTGAAGGGTTTAGTTTTCTTGTTCCATGCAATGATTTTTGTATCGTTATCATGTAATGTATCGCACCCTTGAGATACAAATACATATCAGTTCTCACACGAGATATATTGGTTGTATCGGGCAACTTATCGTTGTTATTGGGAAATATGGGGAAACATTGGGAAATTGGTCAAATGTTTCAATGGAACTTCGGGGATTGTTAAAAAAGACACCAATCCACATGTAGAAATAAAAAATCACAAAAACTATAAGGTCTTAATCTATGTGGTGTTTGACTAAACTAATGCACCTTCATTCAAAGTCAATTCATAAAATTAATAAGGGGCCATTTGGATGGGAATAAATGGAGGTAAATGGAGGGAATTGGAAGTTAATAGAGGTAAATGGTATTTGAGGTATGTTTGGATGGAAGTAAATGCATGGAAATGAAATGAAATGGGAGTTAATGAGCATGTAAATGAAATCCTCTGTACGAGAGAGGATTCGGAAGTAAATGAGGTGAAATGCCTTTTTGGGCTTCCTTGGAGAGTCGCATGAGTAAACAAAGGTAGAACCGTACATGAGCCGATCCAGGCCGAACTTTGCCCTAGCTCAACTCGGCTCATTTAGCCAAGGGGCCTGGCTTGAGTTTGGCTTCAAGCCAACCTGGTCAGCTCAGCTTGGTTTTGTAATCGAATCGAGTCGAACTCGAGCTAGGTTCAAGGTCAGCCAGTCGGGTGTAGGTAGAGAGTGGAAAATGAGATTCAAAGAATGGGAGAGGAGAAGAGGAATTGAGGAGGACACTCAGTCGAGTGTGTAGGGTAAATGGGAGGGAGAGGAGGAGAAGAGGAATTGAGGAGGACACTCAGTCGAGTGTGTAGGGTAAATGGGAGGGAGAGGAGGAGAGGAGGGTGCTCGCCACTTAGTCGGGACTCAAGTAGGGTTGCAAACTTAGAAGTTTGCAACACTTAGTATGTTTTTTTTTTTTTTTTTTATACTACATTCATACTCGGCTGAGAACTAGGCCGAATCAGGCTGAACCAAGCCAAGGTTCAAGCTGAACCAAGCCAGGCTAGCATATAGCTTAGGCTTGACCCGATTTTGAAATGAGCTAGGATTTCTGGCTCGGCCCAACCCGAACAGGTTGTTCGAGCTGAACCAAGCCGAGCTAAATCGGGCCGAACTAAGCGAGCTAACTGAGCTGGCTTGGTTGTGTTCAACTCTAAACAAAGGTGGCACTAGGCATATGTCTCCCATACACATGGCATGCTAATTGTACTCTGAAACCATTTAATTACCAGCTACATCACTAAAATCACACCACTAGAATGATCCAAATCGTCTCAAGGTTGGCTATCTAAATGGACGGTTAAAAAGCATTGGCTAGGTGCTTGTTTGTTATCCTTACATTTGTAGCCCACCCGAGGCTCAATATTTTCTCATTTTTTGGCTCAAGTATATATTTTAATGGGCTTATTACAATCATTCTATTAAATATCACATATGTACACTAATTTGAGATATTAAAGCTGATTTAGAATATCACATGTGCTCCTGTGAATATATTGAAAATTTTCAATGCATTCCAATTCATCTCATTTACTCTCAGCCAAACGGAATATTTGGATTTCAAATGCATTTCATTTACTCCCATCCAAACACAACTAAGTAAGCCATTTATTCTCAATTCATTTACCACCAATTCCATTTCCCATTTACCTCTATTTACAAGCTGCCAAAACAAGCCCTATGTGTAAAGTGTCTGTTGGGGGGGGGGGGGGGGGGGGGGGGGGCGGAGGATCTTGACCACCTACTGGTGCAGGGTGAACTGGCGAGGGTTGTCTGGACATACTTCAGCTCCGTGTTTAGTTGTGTCGTGATCGAGGGGCAGACAGCCACATGCAAGGCGACTCATTGGTGGAGAGAAGCCTCCTCGGTGGATTGTCTGTCGGCGCTTAGAGGTATTGCTCCCAGCCTCATCTTTTGGGAAATTTGGCTGGAAAGAAACACAAGGAAGTTTGAGGGTTAGTTCGGGTGTCCGGCGTCAGTAATCTGAAAGGTCCAGTGGTGGATGAGAATTTTGAGCCCAAGTCTTCCTCTGGCTAAGGAGGGAGGCCTGATATCCCACCTTGCGTTGAAAATGCTTGGCATTGATTCGTGCTCGCCTAAGAAGAAGGGGGTCCAGTTATTGAAATGGGTTAGGCCCCCTCAAGGTTGGGTGAAGATAAATGTTGACGGGTCCGCAAGGGGAAATCCAGGCCCATCTGGAGGGGGCGGGGTCTGCGGGAATGCGGACGAGGGTTTCATGTTTTCTTTTTTCTAGCGGGTACGAACTGAGATCCAATGTGCACACGAAGGTGAAAGCATTGGTGGAGGGCCTCTCGCTTTGTATTTCTGGGGGTTTCTCCAACATTGTTCTGGAAAGTGACTCAATGACTGTTATCTCTGCCTTAGCGAGGGAGAGGGAATCAAGCTGGGCGTTCTAGTATTGGAGAGTCCAGGTAACTGCTCTTTTGGACCGAGTGGAAGCCAAGATTCAGTTTGTGCCGTGAGTGGCTAATGGGGTTGTTGACAGATTGGCGCGTCTTGGAAGCGAAGCGAATCTCAAAGGAGAAGGGTGTTCCAAGCTGAAGCAGAGTTGTATGCTGAGATTCACGAGTGCCTCTTCCTGGACAAATTTGGTATGGGAAGTCTTTTCGAAAAGTGATGGGGTGTGTTAGGCAACTAGGAGGGTGAGTGGCCCACTGCGGATTTTTGTGTCTTGGGCCGTCCGAATGTATTTAATTTGAGCTGAGTTTAATGGATTAGGTGGTGCACTCCCACCTTTCTCTATATGTAAAGTGCCATGTATGAAAATACAAGTATTACATCAAAAAAAAAAAAAAAAAAGAAGAAGAAGAAGAATTAGAAAACTAGAAATATACTCGTGGATTTTGAAAGAAATTTTTTTTTTTTTACTTTTTAACATTTTTTAATTATTTTAATTAAAAAACTATTATTATTATTATTATTTTTTTTGTAAAAAAATCCCCAAATTGCCAAGAATGTGTAGATCAGGTTACATAAATGTTTAATTTCATATTTGAATATTAAGTTTGCAACCGATTTGGGAGAAATTGTGGAAAATTCAATTTCCCTCGAATTTTCCCAAATCTTGAAATTGAAGATCCAAATCCATAAAAAAAAATTCCATGCAAAACATGAAGAATCATTGATTTCTTACCATTTGAAATTATTCATCATATAAAAAAAACAAAGAAAAAATTAAAAATCAAACTAAAAAAAACGCACTGTTTAGAATCCGGCCCTAAGAATTTCAGAGAAATTTTGAAGATCTTCTTCCAACAAACTAGAGTGGACTGGTCGAAATCACCTTACAATGCACTAGGAAGAAGGTTTTTTTTTTTTTTGGTGAAAAAATTGATTTTTATGAATTTTTGAGGATTTTCTAAACAAAATAGCACTGGTTTCCTTTTATCCATTTCGATATCGCACTCAGTATCAATATATCGCTTGATGCATAAAGAATTTATAAAGGGAGTGTAGATATATCGCCCACGATATATCGTGATATTGTGCAATATATTGCACGATTGACGATGCCATAAAAAATGAATATTAAAGCTGGGTTTCGCATCACCTAGCTGGTATAACGGATGTATCATTGGATATATTGGTGATATCGCAAGATACTGAAAACATTTGGTTCCATGCACCAATTGGTGGTTCGACGGGCAGAACGCCCTCGGCGCCTCATCCATGGCCTGAAACATGTGCGGCCATGTATGGACTGGTTAGTTGCCTGGAGGAGCTGTGCCTAACTACCATTGGCTGGCTGATCTGAGGTAGGCCAATCATTTCATAAGAAATCTATATGGTTTCTTAGATTTCTTGAACTTGGGGGGGGGGGGGGGGGGGGGGGGTGGATCGCTGAAGATGTTTAGGGATACGGGCAGTGTGGAATGCTATGCATGGGATAGACCTTTTGTCACAAGGGGTTTGGGCAGCAATTGGGTGGCTGGGTATTTTGTTGATCAAGGGTTAGCAACTAGGAGGGTTTGTAGGCTAACAAGCTGAACAGTTATAAACTTGAGACGAATTTAGGAAGAAGCAGGTTGGGTCTAGACTTTGAGGTGGTTGCGAGTTGGACGGTATGCAAAAGGCGAAGATGTCTGGTAGGGACCATGATGTCGTCTATAGACGGCTGAGTAAGAGGGGCAGGAAAGTACCATTCTGGTACTACCTGATGCAATCTGTTTGCAATGTGACAATGCATATGAGCTGCAGTGAAGATGATGAAAAAGCACTGAAATAATTTGGGATAATTAGCTCACATGGTCTTGTGAGCAGCTCAGCAACTGCAAGCTTCTCAGTGAGAGAATCTCCGTTTTCCTTCAGCACTAGTACAAAATGGAGAAGATATGGTTGCAAAAAAGAAAAGAAATCAAATATTCAATTGATGATTCAAACTCCAGACCTCTACATACTTGTAGGTTTGTTTGTGTGTGTGTGTGTGAGAGAGAGAGAGAGAGAGAGAGAGAGAGAGACCTGTTTACATGTTGCACTCATGTCTTCACGTGTTGGGTTTGTGAGAGATCTACAAATTTAGGACATCCAACTAAGAGACCTGTTGAGCTAGGGACGGTAGAGATGGGGCTACTGTTGAGGCCAACAAAAGGCCTGGTCCAATTTGGGGATCATGTCCCAAATTGACCTGATTCCATGTTCCAGTGAGTAGTATTCACATGTTCTAATGTAGTGAGGCCCACGATCCCCTCATCCATGTCAACCACATTTTCCTGCACCCATCTTGTCAGCGTTTTGGGTGCATGATTGGGTGCACGATTTAAGCTGTCCAAATATGCCAATATAATGGCATCCCCACCAGTTACTATTATTATTTATTTATTTTTGTAACAACAAGCATTTCTAATCAGCTGTGGGGTCATCTATTGCAGTAGCATGAAGCATAGTTCTTTTATTCAAACATCTGTGTGCTCATTATTTTGCAGTCCCATGTGGCATTTTATATTTCATGCAGCTCTATTACTCTCAGCTCACATGCCATATTTATTGAATTGTTTCTCATGCTGGGCCTAGGAGTCTTGTCCAGCAGACTAGGCCCCACCTATTGACACACTTAATTTCTTCTTCGCCATTGGGCATCCATCAGGGTGCATCTACTCTGTTATAACTGAAACCTGTTAAGACTTCTTGTGGGAGTAGCATCTTGAATCCTAGTCTCCTTGCATGTGAAATCCAGACCTTTCATCAAGTGCACCTCACTGTGTGCTGTGGTCCATAACCCAGTCTGGTTCGCAGGTGGACCATACATGGGCTTCAAATCTGGATTGCCAGTTGACTCGTTTTCCATTCTTACCATACACACATGGCTCATTTGATGACAGAACCAACCTGATTTTCTAGCTGCAGCACATACACGGTGGCGGCCACTTGGTAAATTGGATCTTGCAAGCATGTAGGGAGGGTAGAAATCAGAATCCTACTCACACATTTCTTATGTAATTGGTGTGTTCTTGCACATGTTTATTTTTAAATTTCAATTCATACATTGTGAATGGATTTATGACATAACGGTGATGATTTTGTTCTTCCTTTGTGAAAGTATCTGATATTTCTTGCAAGCAAATATGTAAATGGGAGGGCCAAAGATGTGACTACAAAAAAAAATCAGAACCTTTTATGTTTTTTAACTCCGAAGAAATCAGGACCTTTTATTTTTTTTACTGAACCTTGTAGACTAGTTTTGGTAGGTATTGGTGTCTGAAGGAGGCATGTGTCAAAGCCATAGGGGCTGGTCTTGGATATGGGTTGGACAGATTGGAGTTCCATCACATCAACTGGACTGACATATCTATCCATGTCGATGGGGAGGAATCAAGAGCTTGGAGATTTTGGCTTTTTGATCTGGGCAAATAGCATTGGGTCAGTCCTCCATCTTGTACTTATTCTCCTTCCTTTATTTTTCCATTCTTATCTTGTAGAAGGGGACTGCTAATTCCCGGAACTTTTGAGCATCCCGACACGGTACACATGCGCAGGATCAGAGACATTGATAAAAAAATAAAAAAATAAAAAAATTACCACATTACATGTATCCTATTCCAGAAATCAGGCTGGCCCACTTACGAAGTAAGCAACACATGCCTTTTGAATGTAAATCATTGGCTATCATATATCTTACTACCTATTCAATTGTACGTGTGGCCCACCTGATAAAAGGATTGGCAGATTTTTTGGCTCAGGAAATTAAACCATGGAGCCACTCTACAGACATCGCTTACAAAGGTCAGAGTTTTGAATATCGGTATTGTATCCAATACGATCATATCATATTTATATTGGCCTGATACCATATGTGATAAGGGGCCAAATCAGCCGAAAGAAAAAATCGGCAAATACGGGTTGAGACGTTCATAAAGGCACAAGTTTGGACGTTTTATTTTTATTTTTAGTTATTTTGCCTATTCTTTTCCATTTCATTATTGTGGGGCCCACCTGTACGGAGTGTTGGGCTAAAACTGAAATGTCACTGTTTAAGGCTGGGCAATGGATAATATCTCTTGGTGCATCTAGTTCCTCCCTTTGCTTTGCTTTCTGTCATACACAGAATCTTGGGCAACCTAAAGCGATAGGAATATGATGCTTCATCCAGAGGAAAGACATTTATTCCTTAAACCAAACGATGGTAACATTTGAGCTTCCTTTTGGTGGCGGATTCGTGGAGTGGACCAACACTCTCATATCTCCACTATCAAAGATCATAACAATCCAATGAAAATGGATAACCAACAGTCCACATTCACTAGGAATATGATGCTTCATCCAGAGGAAAGACATTTATTCCTTGGACCAAACGATGGTAACATTTGAGCTTCCTTTTGGTGGTGGCATCGTGGAGTGGACCACGCTCTCATATCTTCCCTATCACAGATCATAACAATCTAATGGAAATGGACAACCAACAGTCCACATTTACTGGGTAGAAAGAATAATCATATGATGGGGGAATTTCAGTGCATCTCCCATCTAGATGGGCCCCACAAGAATGTGTCTAATATGTACAACTTTTTGGGGCGAAAAAAGCTTGATCAAGGGTTGTGTTTTTTCATGCTAATCCAAAACACCTGGAGTTATCCTCTTACTTTTGTTATCGATTTGGTCTTGTTACAGTGAATAAACTCCTAATGTAGTTTCACATTACAGGCATCTGTTGCAACAGGTCTTCCAAATAGAGCCTTTGAGAGTTACAGGAGAAGGCTCGAACGGGTTGAAGAATATTATTCGAGTCTCAAACTTCCAGATTCAGGTTTTGTCTTGCTTATTGTGGATCAGCTAATTTCAATGACTAGCAGGGAGAATAATGGTTCGTTTAAAGTTGAGAGAGAGCAAGATCTAACTACAGCTTAGAAGGTTGTTCTTGTAACCTCTCTACAGGGTCTTGCAAAAAATTAGTTGGATCTTGTTAGCAGTATATTCGAAGAAGATAAGATGCAATTTGATGTATATTGGTGAAAATATTCCTGTGAGGAGGCATTTCTTTCTTTGGATACAAATTGAAAGGGTACAAACGAGGATGCCCATGGCCCATGCCATAAACTGGGCCTTTTTGAGCTACTTTATAGAAAGGGAACAAATGGAATATGGGCCAGAGACGTGTTTTCCACGTATGTGTATTATCCACACCATCCCTTTCCAAATCATTTTAGGGCATGAGCCCAAAAAATGAGGAGATCCAAAGCTCAAGAACAGGAAAGAGTGGGGATTGATTGGAAACATCTTGGGGCCCACAAGTTTTGGATCAAACCGATATTTGTGTTTTCCCTTCATCCAGGTCTAGGTGACCATATGAACATGATAGCAAATGAATATCATGGTGAGCCCTGGGAATGTTTCAACATTCTCCCCACTGTATCCAAGTCTACTTGAGCTCTGGATCTGCCTCATTTTAGGGATTTTTGGGCTCATGCCCTAAAATGATCTGGCAAAAGCCTGGATAAAACGCAATTTGTTGGATCATGCATTGGCTGCTGATGGACAGATGGGATCTTGCTCAGTTGACATGATTGATGATGCAACTTTGCTCATAGAAAACCTTTGAACCGTAAAGCATCATTCCAGTGAAGGTGTGGATGCTCCAAACCCATCATATTGAACTGAAGAATGAGTAATTATTACTTTTTAAAATTGGATGGCTACGACTGTAAACCAATGTACTTTTTTTTTTGGGTTAGTACACACCCATTGTCACCCACCCCCTCTGTTAGTCACACCGCAGTGTTAGCCACCCCCAATTGGAAATCGATGCCAAGACCTCATTGTTGAAACAAAGTTAATTATCTTCACCCAGTCTATCACTTAAGCTATGGATGGGGTGAAGACCAATGTACTTGAGGCCTAGAATAGGCAGCTGTTTGGATGGGAGTAACTGGAGGTAAATGGGTGGAATTGGGAGTAAATGGATGTAAATGGGATATGGGGTGTGCTTGG
This sequence comes from Liriodendron chinense, assembly GCA_003013855.2. Classification (NCBI taxonomy): domain Eukaryota; kingdom Viridiplantae; phylum Streptophyta; class Magnoliopsida; order Magnoliales; family Magnoliaceae; genus Liriodendron; species Liriodendron chinense. The sequence continues at coordinate 494,842 of ML058571.1, forward strand.
ATGAAATAAATGCATGTAAATGAAATGAATGTAAATTGAAACCTCTCTACTGGGGTGAAATGCCTTTTTGAGCTTCTTTGGAGACTGCATGTATAAACAAAGGTGTTGCTATGCACTTGTCTGTCTTACACGTGTTGTTTCCAAACATCGGCTACATCACTAAATTCACACCAAAAGATTGATCCAAACCATTCAAAGGATGGCCATCTAAATGGATGATTAAAAAATAGTGACGAGTTGCTTGTTTGTGATCCTTACGTTCGTGGCCAACCCAAGACTCAAAATTTCCTCATTGTTTGCTAAAGCATATATTTCAATGGACTTATTACAATCATTCTATTAAATATTGCATATGTACATTGAGTTGGGATATTAAAGCTGATTTGGGATATCGCATGTCCTTGTAAATATATTGAAAATTTCAAATGCACTCCAATCCTCCCATTTACTTCCATCCAAACAAAATATTTTGATTTTACATACATTTCATTTACTCCCATCAAAACACCACGGTGTAAAGCCATTTACTCCCAACTCATTTACCTCAAAATCCATTTTCCATTTACTTCTATTTTCAAGACATTGTGTTAAACAGCTTGCAATGCAAGCCATTGAAATACACTCCTCTTGATCCTCTGCACAGGAAGTGGGGAGCGTATTGCGTGTGGCTCTCTATGTCCAAGGCCATGGAGTGTGGGGTCCACGGAAATGCCGGAGACAAATCCACTCCCTCCATCTATTTTGAAAGATCACAATAGGACAGGATTCTAAAAATCAGGCAGATCCAAAACTCATGTGGGCCACACCACTCTAAACAGTGGGGATGGACCGCTTGGTGGTGACAGAAGTTTTGTATAAGGATGATATTTCTTCCTACACTTTATCTGAGCGGTAATAATTCTATAAACGGTTTGGATGTCACATAAACATGATGGTCAACTCTAAGAAGGTTTCAACCATGGATGTTGTTGTTCCCATTGCTTTGTTGGTGTGGCCCACCTGAGTTTTGGATCTACCTGTTTTTTAGAATTTTGTCCTATTATAGTCTTGCAAAACAAAAGGAGGGCGGCATCTCTATAGAGCTCACTAGGCCCCAACACAAATATACCTCTGTGCCTGAGCAATCCACTCCCAAGAAGTGGTCGTCCTTGACGATCTCATGGATGCAAGTGTATCTTAATTCCTACTCATCTTCAAATCCCCATTTCCTTCAAATCCAATTTTTACTATTGTTCATCTATCTAGATGTGTGGCCACATGTGTTTTGGTCAAACGTGTGTGTGATTAGATTTAGTGTCGGGTATGTGTAGACACCCCACCTTCGGCTACACTGTTGGTAGAGATAGCTGGTTGAACGGAGGACCATACCCCCAAATCCCAAGTCCAAACTCAGCCAAACTCACCCTTGTAAGCCCCATTCCATAGCCCAGTTCAAGCCTGAACCCAGTCAACCCAGTCCTAAAAACCACCCTGAAAAACCCCCCATAAAAAAGGCCAGTCAAAAAATCCCAAAAAAAAAGTCAAACTCACTGGGTCAACTCGCTGAGTTAACCCGCTGAGTCAACCCGTCGAGTCAACCCGTCGAGTCAAAACACCGAGTCAACCCGTCGAGTCAACCCGTCGAGTCAAACCACCGAGTCGACCCGCTGAGTCAACTCACTGAGTCGACCAGCGAGTCCAACAGCAGCCCCGAGGGAACGGCCGTACTCGCTGGAAACCGAGGAGCGGCCGTACGGGCGGCCCATGGCAGGCCGCCCGGACAAAATTACGCAATCTGCCATTGTCCGCTACTATAAATACCCCCCTCCCCTTCTCATTTCAACAGACCACTCAGCCAGAGAGAGCCCGACCGTCTGAGTCACCCTTTTCCACCCTTAGCCCATCTTTCCACCAAGGAGAGCCCGAGTGAGGAGAGTCTAGCCCTGGTCCAGCCCAGCCTGACCACTGGTCCAAGCCTCCCAAGCCATCCAAGTCCTGATCCAGCCACTCGAAGCCAACCCTTGCGACACCTCCGTCCACCCAGCTACTCATTTTCCAGCATCATCTCATTTGCATCTAGCATAAGTGCAACATTTACTTTCCTTCCAACCCCCCTGCTTCACTACAAGCACCTTGATTACTCAAACACACATGCATATGTCTTTATATTAAGCACCTGTCAGTTCGAGCGTATGCTCTGGGCTTGCCCGTTGTTGGAACCTGCCCATCAGAAACTCTTACTGTTCAGACCTGCATTCACGCTTCACCATAAAACACCTTGATTACTCAAGCACACATGCATATGTCTTTATATTAAGCACCTGTCAGTTCGAGCGTATGCTCTGGGCTTGCCCGTTGTTGGAACCTGCCCATCAGAAACTCTTACTGTTCAGACCCGCATTCATGCATCATGTCATTCATGAGAATATACGAGGATTAAATTAGACTTTCAAGTATTCGATCGATTCTGTGAAGTAGAGACCGTACTTCGGTACGGGCAGTGTGTGGGGTGCTTAACCTCTTCCCACCCTGTAACCGTGATCCCTTACCTTGAATCTCTGACCGCAGATTAACAGGAGTCATTTTAGAGGAAGGAATCTTCGGATTCCCTTCTCTAACGTTTCTACGGGGTCTAGCCGACTGTAGATTCGAAGTAACTGGCTAGTGGCGACTCTGGTCTTATATAAATTCACTTAAACACATCCAGCTTAAACGCGACAACCAAACGAAGCCCTCGAGAACGAGGCAAGCCAGTGGCACAAGCGGCGATTTCGCACTCACGCACCTCTTCTCCTTCTTCTTCCGAAAGGGGAAGGGAGAACGACGTCGTATGGGAGCGCGGAGAAATCGGCGAGGGTCCACAGAATGGCGACTCCGCTGGGGATAAGCTAGTTCCACTAGTCGTGATCCGACTTAAAAAACAGAATCCTTCCTGTACTTGAAAGTCACTAATCCTCATATAATCTCATCTGCATAGCATTCTACCCAAACCCAAACTCAAAAAAAAAAAAAAAAAATAGAAAATCCCAAAACAAAAAAATAGAAAATCCCAAAACCCAAAAAGAGTATAGTCCTCACCATTGCGCCTCCTCGGGCTCAACGTACGCGGAGACAACTTCCCTTCCGCAGCATAATCCGCACTCGGGCTCAGCAAGCCATGTCCGACCACGAAGAAGAAACTCATCACTTCCCTGCTCTCGAAATGACCGAAGCGCAACCTCCAGCGCAACAGCCCGTTGACAATACGCCAATCATACAAGAATTGGCACAAGGAATGAGAGCAATGCAAGAAATGCTCTTGCAATTCATGCAAGCACAAACCACCGCAGCAGCCAACAATCAGGTTGGCCCAGTTCAGCAGGCTCAGCAGCCATGCCGGGTCCTCCCGGCCTCCAGTTCAAATCAAGCACAACCATCGGAGTCTGCCCAAGACTACCGACAGCAGCCATCTCAGCCCTTCGCTGTGGGGCATCCTTCTCAATATCTTCCTGCGACGACAAGGCCATCTCAGAGCACCTCCGTTGCAGGAACATCCAGTCAGCTTCCAGTCAATCTTGCAAACAACAATCTCAGTAGATCTCAGCACATCCCCGCCGATGGGATTTCAATTCAATTTCCAGCAACAGGGACAGCACTGGCGAATGCCCACAATGGGGGTCAGTGTCAAGCCCACATCAATCAGCGGACAGTGGCGAATACCCAACAAGGGGGTCACTTCCCAGCATCTCAGCCTCCTGCAAACAGGAGCACTTTTCAATTCCAGCACATCCCTGCCGATGGGATTCCAGTTAATTTTCAGCAATCTTCAATTCAGCAAAATCCAGTTAATTTCCAGCAATCTTCAATTCAGCAAAATCCAGTTAATTTCCAGCAAGTTCCAGTTCAACCTTCAGTACAGTCTCCAGTTCAGTTACCATCAGTTCAAGCTCAAGTTCATCAGAATCCAGTTCAATCATCAAACCAATTTCAGCAACCCGCGGTTGCTTTTCAGCAAGCCCATAGGGTCGAAGACATCGACCACTATGCCGAAGAAGAACGTGCCTTATTCCAGGAGGCACCAGTCGCTCGAACAGATCACTCAGGACTGGACGAGTTGCGGGAGCAGTTCCAGATCTTGCAAAATCAGCTTCAGCGACAGCAAGGAATCGACTTACCTTCGACCAAGTTCAGAGACTTGTGTCCTTTCCCAGATGCTCAGGTACCTCAAAACTTTGAGGTTCCAAAGTTCAAAAGATACGACGGCAGCGGTTGTCCCACAGCACATCTCAAGGCCTTCTGTGGAGAGCTGAGTGCAATCTCAGGAAACGAAGGGGCCCTCATTCGATTGTTCCAAAAATCTCTGAAGGGCGATGCCCTAGATTGGTACACTTCATTGGACTGCCACCGCATCAGAACATGGGAACAGCTCTCCCAGGCTTTCGTCGACAGATTCGCATATAATCTCAACATGGCACCCAGAAGAGCCGACCTCGCAGCACTCAGGCAAAGGAGTGATGAAACACTATCAGCTTATGTGGGACGTTGGCGAGCTATGGCAGCCAGAATGCGGACACCCATCGACGATGAAGAACAAATCTCCATGATTGTTCATTCAACATACCCAGGCATATCTGGGTATCTCATCTCGCATCCATATGCGAATTTCTCACAATTGATCCGTGCTGGAGAGCAAGTTGAAGCAGGAATCCGGGCCGGGACGATCTCCCCATGGCCTCATCAAGCCACTCCAGTCAAGAGGAACAGAGTGGAAGGAAGACCTATCGGGCACGGGAATGGAAACCGCAATGGTTCTCCTCCCCGCCCAACAGAGGTAAACAACATCAACACCGCTGCTCAAGGAAATCAACGTGCTCCCCCACAAGGACGTCAACAGTATCAGCAGAATCAAGTTCAGCATCAGCCTCAGCGATATCAGCCACAACCGAATCCTCAGCCACAGCCACCTCGACAACAGCAGCAGTTCAGGGGAAATGGCCAATACTCATACCAGAACAGGCAGAATTACAGGGAGTTCAGGAAGTTCACTCCACTCAGTCAACCACTTAGTCAAATCATGACTACGCTGGTACAAAAGCAGTTACTCACTCTGATGACACCTAGGCCTCCGCCTCATCCTCTGCCTCCAAATTACCGAGAAAATGAGTACTGTGCCTACCATCAAGGACGTGGCCACGCCACTGACCGATGCTATACTTTGAAGAATGCCATACAGGATCTGATCGACGACCGAAAGATCGTCATCTCGGTCCCTGGAACTTCTCCAGCAGCTTCCACCAACATCCTTCAGAATCCTCTGCCTCAGCATCCAACGGACCCCAGTTCGTCTCGTGGCCCTGCCGTCAATAGTATAGAAGAAGGGGACCATATCGATCGCTTCTTCTCCCCTATTCAGTCCATTCATACCTACACCTATGAGCCAACAAATCCTCCTCCAGTCTTGCAAGGGGCAAGTCCCTTTCTTCCTTCAATCTCCGAGCCAGTAGTGCTTGAAGGAGCACCTCCATACGATATACCAGTTGATCAAGGGGCACCTTACAACCATTCAAGCTGGGAACCAGTCGTCCTGGAAGGAGCACAATCATACATTGAGCCCACATACGAACCTGTCATCTTGCAAGGGGCAACTCCAGAACAATCCAATCCGCAATGGAAGGATTACACTCATCAGCAGCAAGAGCCCGTTGTCTTGGAAGGATCTCTTCCAGTCAAGCCTGTCATATTGCAAGGGGCAAGTCCCGGAGGCATATCAATCACACTACGGCAGCTCGGAAGAACAGAGAAACCTCCTGCCATATCAAGAGGACCAGTATTCATTCCATGGGAGCCTCCTGCCCCAGGAACAGTCAAGCCAGGACCACGACCCTATGTGGTCTATGAAGACAAGCCTCGATACTACCCCTTCAGCACAGACAACAATGTAGTTCTCAAGGCAAAAGCTCTATACGAGGAAGATCTGGTACCCACACCAGCACCATTGCAAGAACCAGTGGTCCTAGAAGGCAAAAGGGAGGAAAACTACAAAGAGGTTCCATGGCACTATCCAGAATGTGCGGAAGTGGGAAACATGAATCCCAACGGGCGTTGCATCCGAAGAGATAATCAAAACAGAGGAGATCCCAAAGGCGTCCTCTCAGGCCTCGGCAGCAAAAATGAAGCCGCATACGATGTGGCAACTCAGCTCAAGTCAATCCCTGCACAAATCTCAGTATGGGAGCTACTCTGCACATCTCGCATACACCGAGAAATGTTTGCCAAGACCTTGAATGATGCTCATGTCTCCTCCGATACGGCACCAGAAATGATTGCATTGATGATTGGACAGCTACTGGCTCCGCGCGCCATCACCTTCACGGATAATGAGTTGCCACCAGAAGGGCGCGATCATGGGCGATCCCTCAACATAGCCTTACGATACAAAGACCTCTGTGTTCCGCTGGTCCTTATCGATAATGGCTCAAGCTTAAATGTCTGCCCACTCAAGACCGCGGAACACCTGGGAATCAGTCCTTCTTCATTCCGACCCAGCACCATATGCGTCAGAGCATTTGACAACACCCGCCGATCAGTGGAAGGGGAGGTCGACATAGAGGTACAGATAGGTCCAGAAGTTTCTACCATCACATTCCAAATCCTGGATATATCAGCCTCCTTCAACATGCTGCTCGGACGACCGTGGCTGCACAAGGTTGGAGCTTTGCCATCAACCCTGCATCAACGAGTGAAGTATATCTGTGGAAATCAAGTGATCTCTATCCATGCAGAGAAGGAGCTCATCATTCCTTCCAATGCTACTGCCACTGAACCAGACATCCCGGTCATCGATATCCAGCACTCTGAAGAAGACATCCCGTTTCACAGTTTCGAATTCGAGACTGTGAACTCTATCGCTAATCCAGAACCGATAAGGGTGGACCGTGTCTTTTCACCGGCAGAGCGTCTGAGCCTCAAATACCGAATGAAGAATCACTTCAAGTCCAGAAAGGTATCGCTAGTATATAACCAACGCAAGTGGGGACTCGGATACAGGGCAACCTTCATGGACAAGAGAAGGAAGAAATTTCGGTGCTCACCCATCCAATTCGTCAAGCCAGGAGAACCTTGCAAAGATCCAGGAGGAAATCAACCGACTGCACTACACAAAGGCCTCCCGATGAGCCTAGTTTGGGCTACGTGGCCCCCCATTCGATGGGATCAGATTCTCGAATCCTCTAAGCCTCCAGAAGAAGGAGGAAATGATGAAGACGAAGAAGGAAGACAAATACAGCAGCTTCAGGACCAGGTTACTCTGACACCTGCTCCCAACCAGGGGCACAACTTGCCCACTTCTCTCAACCAGGGGCACAACTTGCCCACTTCAATCAGCCAGGGGCACAACCTGCCCACTTCAATCAGCCAGGGGCACAACCTGCCCACTTCAATCAGCCAGGGGCACAACTTGCCCACTTCTCTCAACCAGGGGCACAACCTGCCCACTTCAATCAGCCAGGGGCACAACCTGCCCACTTCAATCAGCCAGGGGCACAACCTGCCCACTTCAATCAGCAAGGGGCACGACTCGCCCATCTCATCACCAATTAGCAAGGGGCACGACTTGCCCAAGTCAACATCATCAATCATCAACCAGGGGCAGAAGCAGCCCATCCATTGGACCAAGAAAGGGAAGTGGCCAGCCCTAGATTGGTCTGATGTCCAGGTTCCAAACTTGTGTCTAGCTGTGGAACCAGACGAACTGCAATGCGAGGTAAGTGATCCGGGAGGGACTGAGTACGACTCAGATCTCGAACCCGACCAGCAAGAAGTCATGGTCATTGGGCCAGACCATGATTCTTCACCCAAATCATCAACCCCCACCTCTTCAGGGGAGGAAGTGTGGGGTCCTGAATGGTCATCTGTTCCCCTAACTTTTGAATCAGCCAAAGAGCCATCTGAGGGCTCTGGCTTCCAAAAAAAAAAACGCCTGTTTAGGCAGCGACCGGAACTTTGGAACAAGTTGGGATCAATCATGGTCTGCAATGCCCGCTTGTTCAAAGTCCCGCGAATTCTGAAAAGCCAAAAAAATCAAAAACTTTCAAAAACCAAAAACATCTAGCATCCCAATTTCAGAAAAATCTCAAAAATCAAAAAATATTTCTTTTCCTGCATTCAATAGTGTGCCAAGTTCGTCTAAAGAGTCGCATGAGTTTGAAGTCGAATCATATGATTTCGACATCGAATTAGACTTTGAGCTCATGGGTCTGGACGAAGCTCGGGACGAGGAAGATGATGATCCAGCTCCCGAACTAGAGGATCTCCTCAAAAAGTTCGAATCTAAAGCCAATGTTGTAGCCGATGATTTCGAGATAGTAAACTTGGGGACGTCTGAGATCCCTAGGGAAGTACGCATTGGAAAATCGTTGCCACCTGAGATGAAACAGAAAATGATAGAGTTCCTAGCTCCAAGATTGTCCAACTTCGCGTTCTCATATGAAGACATGCCGGGGCTCGATGAAGAGCTCGTTGTACACCATCTGCCAACCAAGGCAGATATGAAGCCCGTGAAGCAAAAACTTCGAAGAATGAAGCCAGAATGGGCTCTGAAAGTCCGAGATGAAGTCATCAAGCAGTACAACGCGGGATTCTTGGTAGTCTCCAACTACCCTGAATGGCTCGCCAACATCGTGCCAGTACCAAAGAAGGACGGCAAGGTTCGAATGTGCATCGACTTCCGAGATCTCAACAAAGCCAGTCCTAAAGATAACTTCCCTTTGCCACATATCGACACTCTGGTCGACAACACTGCTGGATACAAGATCTTCTCATTCATGGACGGGTTCTCAGGTTACAATCAGATTAAGATGGCCGTCGAAGATCGTGAGAAGACATCGTTCATCACTCCCTGGGGAACCTTCTGTTACAGGGTAATGCCGTTCGGTCTGAAGAACGCAGGAGCAACATATCAGCGAGCAATGACAGCATTATTCCACGACATGATGAACAAAGAGCTTGAAGTATATGTGGACGACATGATCGTCAAATCTCGCACAATTGAAGGACACTTTGAAGATCTGAAGAAGTTATTCAACAGATTAGAAAAGTACAAGCTCCGTCTCAACCCTCAGAAATGTGTCTTCGGTGCAATGGGAGGTAAGCTCCTCGGCTTTATGGTGAGCGAGGATGGCATCAGGGTCGACGAGACCAAAACCAGAGCAATCATCGAGATGCCCCCTCCTAGAACAGAGAAAGAAATTCGTGGCTTCCTCGGCAGAATTCAATACATCAGTCGCTTCATCGCACAGCTCACACCCATCTGTGAGCCCATATTCAAGCTCCTTCGGAAGAACGTCCCAAAAGAATGGAATGACGATTGCCAAGTCGCCTTCAACCGCATCAAGAAATATCTCATGAATCCTCCAGTCCTAGTGCCTCCCACTCCTGGACGACCACTATTGTTATACATCTCGGTAGCAGCAGAAGCCATTGGCTGTGTCCTCGGCCAACACGACGAAACCGGGAAGAAAGAACAAGCAATATACTATTTGAGTCGAAAGTTCACCGACTACGAGACCAGGTATTCCCCGATCGAGAAGACTTGCCTCGCCCTAGTCTGGGCAACTCAGCGACTCCGTCAATACATGATTGCATTCCCGATTCTCCTTCTCGCTCACATGGATCCGCTCAAGTACCTATTCGAGAAACCGGCACTCACTGGAAGGATAGCTAAATGGCAGCTACTCTTGTCTGAGTTCGACATCACCTATGTCACTCAAAAGGCAATCAAGGGACAGGCCCTCGCCGATCATCTTGCGGCTCACTCTCTCCTGGACTATCAGCCGCTCAAGACATTCTTCCCTGATGAAGATCTCTTGCTCATTGAAGAGGAAGAAAAGAAGAAAAAAGATGAATGGACGTTATTCTTCGACGGCGCAGCAAATTCTAAAGGGAGTGGTATTGGAGCAATCCTCTACTCTCCAGATGATGTCCCTATTCCTATCTCGAGGCGCATCGCATTCGAGTGCACCAACAACATGGCAGAGTACGAAGCATGCATCGCTGGCTTAAGGGAAGCCATAATCTTGGGCGTTAAGAAGCTACGAGTATTTGGAGACTCACAGCTTATCATCAATCAGACCAATGGCGAATGGAAGACCAAAGACGAGAAGTTGATACCATATCATGTGTATCTTGACAATCTGATCGAAGAATTCAAGGAAATCACCTTCTCATACATGCCCAGAGCCAAGAACCAGTTTGCAGATGCTCTGGCCACGCTCGCATCAATGCTCGAGATCCCAAAAGGAGCTTCAGAATGGGAGCTCACAGTCGAAATTCAAGAAGAACCTGCTTTTTGCCTGCAAATAGAAGAAGCCGAAGCTGTCCCTGACAAACCCTGGTATGCCGACATCAAGCAATATCTCGAAACCCAGGAGTATCCAGAATCAGCAACAGCAACAGATCGCCAAACCATCCAACGTTTGGCCGGCCAGTTCACCATCAGTGGCGAAGTTCTCTACAAGCGGTCCTATAATCACATCCTCCTCCGATGCGTCGATGAAACAGAAGCTGCAAAGATCATGAAAGAAATACACGAAGGAATCTGTGGCCCGCACATGAATGGGCACATGATGGCAAAGAAGATTCTACGACTCGGCTACTACTGGCTCACCATGGAGACAGACTGTTGCAAGCACGTCAGAAAATGCTTCAAGTGTCAGGAGCATGCGAATCAAATCCATGCCCCATCATCAGAGTTATACAATCTGACCACCCCCTGGCCCTTCTCCATGTGGGGGCTCGACATCATCGGCAAGATCAGTCCCAAAGCATCAAATGGTCACGAGTACATACTTGTGGCAGTCGACTACTTCACCAAGTGGGTAGAGGCAGCCTCCTACACCACAATTGCAGCATCTCAAGTGATCAAATTCATGAAGAACAACATCATATGCCGGTATGGAATCCCTAATGCTATCATCACAGATAATGGAACCCCGTTTGTCAACAAGAAGATGGATGACTTCCTCAGCAAGTTCAAGATCCAACGTCATCGATCAAGCCCCTACCGTCCTCAGATGAATGGTGGGGTAGAAGCCGCAAACAAAACAATCGTCAGGATACTCGAGAAGATGGTCGTGACATATCGAGATTGGTCAGATATGCTCCCATATGCACTTTGGGCCTATCGAACGTCTGTACGGTCTGCTACGGGCGTTACTCCTTTCGAGCTTACCTATGGAATGGAAGCAGTTCTACCAGTCGAAGTAGAAATACCATCACTACGGGTGCTATTAGAAAGCAGAATTGAAGAAGGAGAATGGCAACGGGCCAGATTCGATCAGTTGCAGCTAGCAGATGAAAAACGCATGCGTGCACTAAGTCATTCACAGTGCTATCAGAAAAGGATCGCTCGGGCTTACAACAAGAGAGTCCGAAAAAGGAGCTTCAAGGTAGGCGACATGGTCATGAAGAAGATTCTACCGTCGCACCTTCCGGATCCCAGAGGAAAGTTCAAACCCTCGTGGGACGGACCACTGATCATCAGAGAAGTACTTCCTGGAGGCGCCCTCAGACTCACCAGCATGAGAGGGGTAGATCTTCCTGAGCCAACCAACGCCGACAACGTGAAGATCTTTCACGGGTAAGTCATTCTGACCTTATCAAGAGTTACTTTAATAGAGCTGAAGTCAAGAGGTCGAAGCTAAGACCTCTGAGAAATCATTCCCGTCCACCAACAAGTGTTTCAAATAAGGGGACTCCAAAAGAGAAAAATACAAAAAAAAGAGGGGGGGATTCAAAAAGGGAAAAAAAAAAAAAAGAGAAAGAGAAAAAGAATACAAAAGAAAAAAAAAAAGAAGAAAAGAGAAAGAAAAAGGGAAGCCAAAGCAAAGCACCCAAGAAAAAATCAACCCAAGAAGAAACACAGTCATCCATCCATCCATCTCAGAGGGGTCTTTAGCAAAGACCGACAGCTCCATTATCGTAACTCAGGATAAGGGCTGAAGGACTGCCATCGGCCGGCAACGACGGATCCCCGACCTCTAGCCGCCGCAGTTATCCAGAGATCCAGAAAAGAAAAAGAAAAAAAAAGAAGAAAAAAGAAAATGTGTGCCTAAACAAAGAGGGCGGAGTGAAAATCCGAAAGGGCGCTCCGAGTAAAAACAGTGGGCATACAGCGGACTTGGTGAAAACCTGAAAGGGCGCCAAGGGTAAAAACAGCACAGCTGCCAAGGGGCAGGCAAGACCAAATACCCGGGACGTGGTGAAAACCTGAAAGGGCGCCACGGGCAAAAATGACGGGAAAAGCCGGCTGTGGTGAAAACTCGAAAGAGCACTACAGGCAAAAATGGCTCAAAATGAAAAAAAAAAAAAAAAGAAAAAAAAAAGAGAAAAGAAAAAATAAAAGTGCAGGTACCAAGAAAGCAGACGGTCCAGATCAGTTCAAGCAGTTACAGTTCAAGAACAAGAAGAAGCGCAGTCAGGAGCGAAGAACTCTACAGACTCTGACAATCTCAGGAAACGAGAGTTCCCGTTGCCTACATCTCTAGGGAACCAAAGGATCAAGCAAGTCAAATCTCGAGATATCGGTCAAATCATTGACCGAGCCCCAGTTCTGATTCCTATATCCCGACACAAAATCCAGACACACTCACAAGACAACTCATGGCACAGTAGATTTTCAAACAGTTTTTTTCTCTTTTCAATTAAATGCATTATATTTCTCTTACACATATCATCTTTTTCAAAAATACTCTCTTACACATATCATCTTTTTCAAAAATACAAAAAAATGCATCATCATCAATCCTATATGCAAAAATCAGTGTGCAGGTGGCCAACACAATCAATCTCTACCCTCCTCCTCGGCCACATCAGGTGAGACCTCTGACTCATAAAAAGATAGTCTCGCCCTCAACCTGCTCACCTCCATACGCAGGTAATGCGCCTCATCGCGCTCAAGGGTACGGATCGCTGTCTCCTCATCAGACAATCTCTGATCGGCAGCCAATCTCCTCGACATCATCTCGCAATGATACCGAAGTGCAGAGATCTCAGACAGCAGATGGCCATGAGTGGCCAAAAGGAAGCCAGGATCGACAAAAGGGCGCTCCTCAAAGGGTTCATATGAACCAGATGAAGAGCCAGCATCTCCAAGAATATCCTGCTCATCCTCATCAGCAGTCTGGTGCCAACAAGGGATACGTCGATACAAAGACTGCTCAGCAACCCAGTACTGATATGGGGCGGTCGCCATCGGAAAAGTCCGCAGCTCAAATCCCAATAAATCAGCTGTCAAATAACTCGCCCAAGAACAATCAATCCGGGTCCTGAAGTCAGAAGATCTAGAGGGGAGTACTCGACGCCCGATACCCGTGAAAGCAAAATGAGGAACATCCTGCTCATACCCAAACTGCCGCAGAAACCGGACGGGATGGTAAGAAAAGTAGGATCGAAAGCCTACCAACATCAGAGGATGGCGGTGTGCATCGCAAAGCACTGGAGGAAGTGAAAGCCAAGATGACTCCCAACGAACGTTCCAGTCACGAAGTTCAGCGAACATCCTGCGATACAAAGGCTCGCTCATCCTGGCTGTATGAGGAAGGAACTCCATGATATAACGCATGATGTCAGAGCCCGGGATGCCAGGAAGAGGTACAGAAACAGTCAGAGAAAGACGCTCCCATAGCCAGACCTGATCACAGAAAACGAAAGAAGTTCAGCTAGAGCAAAATAATTCCTAGCAAAGCAAGAAGAAAAAAGGTGTAGAAAAGATACCTGAAGGAAAGCACAACAGCCGCGAAGGACACGAGTGCGGCCTAGGGCACAGTCGGTCAGCCCATCAAATAGCTCGGCCAAGATGAGAGAAATGATCCCCTGCCGACGGACAGCTCGGCTCATCACCTCAAAAAGCAAAGGAGTCTGGGACCTTCGCCATCCCGAGAACAGCACTTCAGCAATCAAGCAAAACATCAGTGCGTTCCGAGCAAAGGTAGAACCAGCCGTACTCTGAGGACCCGAAAAAAGATCATACAGCAAGTCCAAAGAGAACACAACAGCATCCTGGCCACCGGCTGCAGGCCGAACAAGATAGGGAATCCCGAACCAGTTCTGCGGTGTAGCAGTCTTCGGCGATGTCTTCGGTGAGAAGTACTGAGTATAATCCAAGGGTAAGCCTGTCAAGCGTGCAAGCTCCTCCAAAGAAGGCCCCATCTCCATATCATTGAACGCAAACAAGTTCAACGAAGGGACCCAGTCAATCAAGGCAGCTCCAAGCATCCTCCAGTCAATGTCAACTCTAGCCATATGAATCAGACTGCCAAAGCCATAAGACTCCAAGTCTCGAATCTCATAAGCTGACAAGCTATCAAGCCAAGCCAGCAGTCGTGGCGAGCAAGAAGAACGAGGAAGCAGCTGACAAGTCCTCACCGGTATCCCCTCCAGCACAAAAGGCCCAGAAATCGAGGACAACTCATCGAAGATCGGAAGGTCAACAGGCGAAGGAGAAGGAAAAGCTGGAACCTCCGCAGACTCGACAGCCCCTGACCTGTCCCCAGTAACGGCTATGTCTGATATAGTCGCATCGCTGTCTGAAACTGTCACAACCTCAGCCGCATGAGAAGACTCGCCCACCTCATGAATAGAGTGCACAAAAGACCGACGACCAAGGGAAGGACAATGCTCCCCATCAAAAGGAATATCAGTGAAGATCACACCGCACATCGTGACACCCTGGCTAATCTGACCGTCAAAGAATGCATCTGAACCATCCAAAAGGGTCCCGGTTACCCCGATCGAAGAATCAACTGCCAGATCCGGACCTGCGGCCCTCTCCAGTAGGAGATCATGAACCCAATCATCATCCTGACCGATCAAAGGGATCATCGAGGCATCCACACCGTCCATCATCAGGGGGACATCATCAATGATCACATCAAGACCACCCAAGCAAGTATACCGCACATCTCGGCCCTCATCCAGAGCATCCAAACCGTCAAAGGTACCATCTGAGCCATCCATACCATCCAGACATGAGATCAGCCCATCTATGTCCCTCATAGTCCCATCATCACCGTCCATCACATCATCCATGGGACCCACACTCAAGGGATGCATAGCCTCACCTATGTCCCATCCCATCATCTCATCCATACCATCCATTCCTCCCATAATGAGGGGCCCATTCAAATCTGAAAATCCAGCCATCCCACCATTAATGGAGCTATTCAAAGCTCCACCAACTCCATTCCCTAACCCCTCATCAATGCTTCCATTCAATACACCATCTCCACCATCCATTAAAGAAATCCCTCCATCATTAAAACCTTCAATACTCTCTGAAGTGTGGGATCCACCATGAACAGCTCCCACAGCCCATAAATCCCCACCATCCATTGCCCAAGAAAGAACAAACCAAGATGAAGACAAGATGATGAGGAAAGAAGAGACAAAAAGAATATTCATGGCTGCAATCGAACTCGGACGTGCACGGAATGAGGGGACAAAGACAGTGGACAGTGAAGAATGTCCGAACCAGGGCCAGCCCAGGCCGCTCAAGAGGCGAGCCTTGGGCGGCCTGCCCTGGGCCGCCCGTACGGACACAGATTCCCTCTCTCCGCGGGATTGGCTCCAGGGTTCTTGGTAGGTGAGTCTGACAGTCCACGTCAGCAGATGGCCCTCCGTAGGCCGCCCAAGGCTCCGGTCCACTCCAAATTTCAACTGAAGATGATCAAGATCACACAAAAGGTGCCCCACTGGTCCAATCACGAAGCAATGTGGCCAGAATATGGCGGATCAAGCCAAAGAGAAGGAAAGGTGATCAAGTGGGGGCCACAAGCAATCCAAGCCATTCAAAGACTAGATCATCACGATCTAAACCATTGAAGAACCTACATGAGCCGTCAAACAACAAGATCAAAGGTTTGATCGTCACAAGAAGGGCCAGAATCCAAGATCTAATCATCAAGTGGGCCCACAAAGCCAAATCAAGCGATCAGAGACGTTCAAGCCATCATCCACACCATGAGAAGCATTCCTAGCCTCACAAATCATCAAAGGAGATGCCCCAAAGTAAAACCAAGGTTTCAAATGGGCCCACAGGGCCGAATCTATCAATCTAAACCATTCAAGGGCTAGATCATCAGGATCCAAACCATTGGAAAGCTTACACAAGTCATGGAGCAGCAAGATCAAAGGTTCGATCATCAAAAGAAGGGCCAAAATCCAAGATCTAAACATCAAGTGGGCCCACAAGGCCTAATCAAGCAATCGGAACCGTTCAAGTCATTGTCCATGCAGTTGAGAAATCACAAATCATGAAGGAATGAGTCAAGAATCAAAGCATCCAGACATCACCAAGGAATTCGGGAGAAATTAAAGCCTGTATATTCATCCAAAAGAGCTTGATACAAAAAGGGACAAAAACAAAAGTACAAGGCCATATAAAGCCGAGCCAGCTACAAGTCACCAACATAATCATCATCGCCCCTCCTCGCGTCCCGCTCCCGACGATAAAGATCCATCAAAGGAGCAGTCACTGAACCTCCAGCATACCTACGACGGCCACCTGGAACGTAAAGCGAAGGAAGCAAAGGCCCCTGGCCAAATAGCAGATACCACTCGTCATAATCACGATCCGGGATCGTGAAACGGAAGCCAGGCTGGCCCACCAGAGCCTCAACTCTCTCATCAGCTGGCATCCGAGCAGCTGGAGGAGGTGCAGAACAGGGGACCCGAGCTACCCCAGTGACTTGCCGAAGCAATCTCTCTCCCAAGTACCATTGGAAGGACTCAGCGTCAGAAAGCATAATACGGAGACATGAAGCATCATATGCCTCCACGCGCTGGGGTGTGTAGTAGAGAGGGAAACTAGCGTACGGCATCCGGGCAAACTGCAGCAGAAGAGGTTACCACGATCAGTTACAAGTACAGTACAAGGACAAAGACAAGCAAGATACTTACGTCCTCAACGGTCAGCCTGTCTATATCAGCACGCCAATTGTCCCCGGGAACTCGGGAGTTCCGCTGACGATTCTGCTGATGCCAATACATGTGGCGATACTGAGCGGGTTCAATGTCATCTCGCATCCTCGGCGCAAGATGCGGAAAATGGTCATAAAAGCAGGTCTGGATGAAAGTACATTTAATGATCAGAGAGAGAAAGGAGGCAAACGGCTCCAAAGAGGATGAAAGAAGAGGTACCTCAACGACAGGCCAGAAGCCTGTGAAGGACCGGCTATGCCGACAGGTCTTGTCCAGACCTTGAAAGAGACGGGTCAGGATGGCCCCATTCCAATTATAGGGGTGATGAAGATCCTCGACTAAACGAAGAAATTTAGGATCAACTCTCTCATTCGCATGGCAAAAAAGAAAGGATCCAAAAGCATAAGTAATCATGGCCCGCGTCTTGTGGAGGGCCTCTCGCTCGGTGGTAGGGACGACGGAAGCGAAATTGTTGTAAAACCATCGCATCTTCACTTGATGGCCTTGGAATTCACCCTCAGGAGGGACGTCACCGACAAGCCGCAGCCAATCAGTGGAAGAGAGGGGAGCTAAAGAGCTAACTTGAGGGACAATTGCCCCATGAAACGGGAAACCTATCTGCATGTAAATGTCCAAAGGGGTTATCCCCCATTCTCCACAAGGGAGTTGAAAGGTGTGGGTCTCATCCCGCCACCTCTCACAAAGGGCCGCAAGCATCATACGGTTGGCGTCGTTATTATGGAAGCGTAGGGTGAGGAGGCCAGCAAAAGGAGTACCATCTAGTACTCGCTCAAGCAAGGGCTGTGGCTCTTTCATCCAATTGTCCCAGCGATCCCTGGTACCTCGACCCTTGATAGCAGGAAGAGGTTGATGCTCCATAGCTAGGGAACACATGTGGTCCCCTCGGCGGACAATGAAAGCAGGATCATCCTCGTCAACCACTTGGTGGCCCCTAGTACCATCCGCCATGGAATCCTACAAGCTTGGCAAGGTAAGTCCCTATCCTCTACCCATTAAAATCCAAATTCTCATCCAAGAAACCCATGGGATTGGACTCACATTCAAATGCAAAATCTAAAGTCCAACTCCATGTGTCACTTAGGATATGTGTTGGACCCATTGGAAAAAGTAAGGCCTGCCTTAAAGAAGGTGGCATGGCATGCCTCAGGTAAGAAAAGTCCATCATCCAAGGACACATTTTGGACAACAAATGCACTCAAGTGCCATGAAATCAACTAAGGATGAGAGTCCTACTGCACATGAGAAGTTCCTCTTCAAAGTCCACATGTGACCAAGGATTGACTCACTTTTATGCCAAGGTCATGATTCTCACTTAGGATGTCCCCATCTTTTCACACATATGCATGGACAAGTGGGGAATAGAAAGGAAACGGGTCTCCAAGAGCAACCCAAATACCTCATCTCAATGGGTTGAAGAGAGCACATAGCCCACTTTGGAGAACATGAGGACCCATTCATGGGTTAACCACGGGCAACCTTATGTGCCTCATCTCGATGAAAGTTTTGACCATGAGAATACAACAAGGAGGTCTACCCACAAACATATGAATCAAAGAAGCTAAGGGTAGAAAGTTGATGCACATAGCCCACATGAAGAATCAAGGTTGAAAATGCCCATGAAAAGGCAAGTTTGGGCAACTTATGTGCACCAACTTTTTCACCAAAAGGGAGACCATTTGAGCACAAAAGAGCATGGCTTGATGAGTCACCCAACCATCATGAAAATGGATAAGAATGGTACACATAGCCCACTTGAATATCAAAATCCAAAATGTCCCAAAGCATGGGGACAAAAATGGGTAACTTATGAGTACCATTCTTTCTCACAAATGGAAGAAGAAATCACTCATATTTGAATGATGATGGATGATCCACCAAGCCCCCATAGAAAAGTTCAAGGAGCTATGGTTGTATGGATAGCTCACTTGAGAATCATCCATTTGAGGTTGATAACATCTAAGGGAAACTCTTGAGAACCACAATCCTACCACAAGGAAAACCATTTGAACCTAGTGAGATTGTGGGAACAACTCACTCATGGGACTTGTAGATGGTCAAGTAGCTCAAGTCCTCCATCCATCAAAGAAAAAGCATGAAATTAAAAAAATCCACATGGACAAAGTGTAGTGGGGCACACATGGTCCAAAGAAATGCCCAAGTGTCAACGAAGGCCCAAAAGCCCATCCACATGAAAAACTTCAAGGAGCCCACTATACTTTGTACAAGGAGGTACATCATATGGAAGAGTTGGGCCACTTGTCCATAAAGGCCCAACTAAGAAAACTAGCCCACTTGAGATCCAAAATGAAAAATGGGCTAGCCACCTTGATCCATACACATGTAAAGAAAGATGGGGTCACCCAAAATGAGCCCCCATGAGCCCAAAACCTGAGATGGGCCCTACCATGCCCATGGGCCCAAACCTTGAAAAAGATGGAAAAGAAAGAAAGCTCCAAAGGAAAAATGACAAAGGCAAGAAAGCATGAGGGAGCCCAAAATGAAGCATTGGGCCCATCAAATACACCAAGGGCCATGACTTCACTTTGAGCCCATTTGATACACGTGAAAAGAGGCCCAACTCCCATGAAAAAGATAGAGTATTTTGCCATGCACACTTGATGACATGGCAAAATTACTCTTTAGATGCACATGGAGGGAGTGTGAAAAAGGAAAAAATGATGAAGTGAAGAGCTTGCAATGTCCTTCTCCATGCACCACCTTTGAAAGACTTGATATCTAAGAAAAGATCAAGAATGCTTGGGCCCACCTTCACACCCCTTTGAATAGCTACATGAAAAAGAAAAAGGATCATGATAAAAGACAATGAAGATGGAAAAGGACAAGAAAGAGAAAGGGAGTGGTCCATACCTTTACCACTCACCAAAGAAGGACCACCTTGCTGTCCCAAGATTTCTCTAAGGCCCACCACTTGAAAAGAGCAAAGGACCACCAAAGAAGAGAGAGGAAACTTGAAGAAAGAAAGAGTATGAGAGAGAGAAGAGAGAGATTGCACGTTTGAGGGGGGGAGGGTGCCCCATGTTATATAGAAAAGGGGAGGACACCCTTTTACCCAGCCCCCTGAAGAGACCAGGAGGCACAGACCGGTCGGGCGGCCCATGGGAGGCCGTCCTAGCCTCCACCTACTTGAAACGACCTCCCTCTCCCTCTCCTTGGGAAGAACTCCTCCTTGGGAAGGGTGGTTGCAAGTGAATCTTGTACCTTCATGTAAGAATGAAGTGATGGAAGAGAATGGTGATAAAAAAGAGAAAATCTCACCAAAATCTCATCTCATGAGAAATGGGTGAGAAATTGGGTGGATGATGTGGAAAAGTTCCATGGAATTTCCAAGAAAAAGAAAGAAGAATTTGACTTGGTCAAACAATGATCTCAACCATCCAAAGGCATGACCAGATGATCCAAACCATTCCAAGAAGAATCCCAAGAATCTCCGCCCTTGATTACTGTTCACTTGTACAGTTTATGGTCCGAAGACCTTAAACTACGTCGGGATCAAGATCCCGAGGGATTGTCAATAAAACCGGCATCAGTCTTCTTCAAGATCTGGTGGCTCCGGACATTTTCAGAAAACCAAAAAAATATATACATCACTTGTACAGTTTGTGGTCCGAAGACCTTAAACTACGTCGGGATCAAGATCCCGAGGGATTGTCAATAAAACCGGCATCAGTCTTCTTCAAGATCTGGTGGCTCTGGACATTTTCAGAAAACCAAAAAAATATATACATCACTTGTACAGTTTATGGTCCGAAGACCTTAAACTACGTCGGGATCAAGATCCCGAGGGATTTTTAATAAAAATGGGTATCGATCTCGACCATCAAAATCAGAATCGATGACCCAGAATTAAAAAAAAAAAAAAAAAAAAAAAGAAAAAAAAAAGAAAACAAAAAATGTGTTTGCCCCCCCCCCCCCCCTTTTTACTAAGTCTGGGTCCGAAGACCTTAAACTACGTCGGGATCAATATCCCGAGAGATTTTCAATAAAAGCCGGCGTCGGTCTTGTTTGCTCAAGATCAATGACTCCGGACATTTTCAAAAATCATAAAAATATATTACCAGCCCCGCTTTTAAAGTTTTGGTCCGAAGACCTTAAACTACGTCGGGATCGACATCCCGAGAGATTTTCAATAAAAACCGGCATCAGTCTGGATTGTACATCCGCTGACACCGGACATTTTTTAAAAAACAAAAAAATGTTTGCCCCTCTTTGTACAGTTTCATGGTCCGAAGACCTTAAACTACACTGGGATTAATTTCTCGGGGGACCTTTCTCGCTTTCAACTAAAAACCGGCATCGGCCTCGACCGTTGGGATCATGGTTCGATAACCCGGATCATCTCAAAAATACCAAAAATATTTTAAAGCTTTCCATAAAAACCAGTGTCAATCTCGATTACTCGAGTTGAAGTCTGGAACTTTTTCAAAACAAAAAAAAAATATATATACAATATAAAACAAAAAAGTTCTCATCACCAGTTTTGATCCACCAATTTATCCCCAGTGGTCCGAAGACCTAAAACTACACTGGGATTAACTTCTCGGGGGCTTTCTTTCCTAACCTGTTCCAGACATGGCTGACACTTGATCGTACGGGTGTCTGGAATCTTTTAAACAGGTAAAGGCTGAGGTGGGCAGAACTGCGCAATCCTGTTCGTGTTGAACGCACCGTGATAGACAACCTTGAGTTGGAAGTCGCTGTTGAAGCTGACGGATGTTCCCTGTTCCTAGAACTCATGAAGGGGATTAAGGCTGTTGGGAGGTGAATCTCACCCTCACGGAATTGTGAGCAACGTAAGACCCCAAACTGGATTGACTAAGGGAAATGTGAGGATGTGGCTCATTTTGTGGCCGAAGGAGTCCGTCGGACGATACGTGGTCTATGTGCATTGCACATGAGGAACAGGCAACTTTGTGGGTGTGTTGACTGAAAACCCTCAAAATCCCCTCATCCGAAGATGTAAAACTACGGCACTTAACTGTGTGAGACTCGTCTTGCTCGCTGACGTAAAATGGATCGGGTGCCTTACCAGCAGTAGAAGCTGGAAGTGGATGAAAATTCCACACTTTTCCCTGCATTTCAGAAAAATCACAAAATACAAAAAAAATTGCAAAATCACCTCTTCAAAAATCACAAAAATATTTTCCTTGCTTTCAATCAAAATATTGTCAAAAATCACAAAAATATTTTCCTTGCTTTCAATCAAAATATTGTCAAAAATCACAAAAATATTTCCCTTGCTTTCAATCAAAATATTGTCAAAAAATCACAAAAAATATTTCCCTTGCTTTCAAATCAAATATTTTCGAAAATCACAAAAAATATTTCCTGTGTTTTCAATAAACTGATCTCTACTCTGACCGCTCAGGTAAAGATTCGGATCCAAATATCTGCAAAAATCACAAAAATTAGCATCCCCAGCACTACAATTCAGGAGTCTTGAACTCCGCTCACTTCACAGTATGGGATGACGGATCCAATCGCCCGCAAATTGGAATCTTGACCAAAACGGGCAACCAAACAGCATCTCAATCACATGTATGCCCAGAAGAACATCTTGAAGTCGAATGATATCCTCGTACATTCTCATTAGCAAAGAAACAACATCTTGGGACGATGGACCTGATCGACCACGGGTCGGGATCTTGACCAATCCGCTGTCCAAATCTCCGTATCAAAAAGAAAAATCCCCAAAGGAAGCACAACCCTGCAAGCAATAAGCTCAAAATTCTCTGCATCTCCAGCAAAAGCAAAATCATCAAACGAAAAGAGAATGAGCCAAGCCATGCATTCATCATGCATCTCCATGCATCAGCATCCATTGCATCAATCATCATGTTTACCTGCTTTCAAAATAAAAGTCGGTTAGCTAAAGACCCCACCAGCATCCCTAGTGGAGGCACATGCAAACCAGATTCCCATTTCAAAAAGATAAAAAAATATTTCTATTTGCAAATAAAAACCCCACGGAGTATCACTCCCCAGAGTGGGTGCCTTTTCAAAAATCCAAAAATGTTTTCCAGTAGAGCGTTCTGCCTCCAACACACCAGGAGATCTTCCATATCTCTGGGTAGAAGCCAACGCAAAAATCAAATAAGATCCGATGTCTCGCGGTTTCCCCGGAGACCATCGGATCCAATGCACTCAAAGTATGATCGAACTGAACTCCAGTGTCAGTGCGGTCGTGCCACATGCCAAGATACAAAAAGATGAAAGCCAAAAGGCTCGGTCAAAGAAACCATTTGAACAGGTGGAAACGATGAATTGTAACCCAAGTATCCAAATCAGCAGATTGGGTGGAAGGAGTTCACCCGCACATACCTAGGCGTGGATGCCTGAAGTACCTTGACTGAGTCCAAGTCGGCGTAGTAGAATCCCGTAAGACTATCGGACGCAGGGCGTCTAACCACTTTGACAGTCAAGCGAAACAAGTACTCCTGGAGTGATCTGGGAAAACATCAAACATCACACAATCAGTCTCAGGGTCAGCAACCTCGTAAGACTACGGACGCAGAGGCTCTGCTGTACCTTTCCGATGTTAGTACCGATCAGGAATGGAAGGGTTGCGATTGGGTACCCAGGTTGCAGCAAACTGCAGGGACAATCGCAACGTTTTCTCCAAACTCTCGCGGTATGTGCGAGTTATCAATTTCCAGACAATCAACTGACTCAGATACAAAGGACAACAAAGATTCCAGACCACAATCAAGGAAAGAATGAATTGCAAACTAAGCATCGAAACCAGCAGATCGGGTGGAAAAGCCCACCCGCACATACCTAGGCGTGGATGCCTGAAGTACCTTGACTGAGTCCAAGTCGGCGTAGTAGAATCCCGTAAGACTATCGGACGCAGGGCGTCTAACCACTTTGACAGTCAAGCGAAACAAGTACTCCTGGAGTGATCTGGGAAAACATCAAACATACAATCAATCACAGGGTCAGTAACCTCGTAAGACTGTCGACGCAGAGGCTCTGCTGTACCTTTCCGATGTTAGTACCGATCGGGAATGGAAGGGTTGCGATTGGGTACCCAGGTTGCAGCAAACTGCAGGGACAATCGCAACGTTTTCTCCAAACTCTCGCGGTATGTGCAAGTGAGCGATCTCCAAACGATCAACTGGCACAGATGCAAAAGCAAGCAAAGATTTCAGAACATGATCTATAAATGACCGGGTCAGAAGTGGGGTGTCCACTCGCTTTGGCATTCGGTTGCACGCAACCTCTGCCAAAGAGGGGCATCTGTAGACACCCCACCTTTGGCTACACTGTTGGTAGAGATAGCTGGTTGAACGGAGGACCATACCCCCAAATCCCAAGTCCAAACTCAGCCAAACTCACCCTTGTAAGCCCCATTCCATAGCCCAGTTCAAGCCTGAACCCAGTCAACCCAATCCTAAAAACCACCCTGAAAAACCCCCCATAAAAAAGGCCAGTAAAAAAATCCCAAAAAAAAGTCAAACTCACTGGGTCAACTCGCTGAGTTAACCCGCTGAGTCAACCCGTCGAGTCAAAACACCGAGTCAACCCGTCGAGTCAACCCGTCGAGTCAAACCACCGAGTCGACCCGCTGAGTCAACTCACTGAGTCGACCAGCGAGTCCAACAGCAGCCCCGAGGGAACGGCCGTACTCGCTGGAAACCGAGGAGCGGCCGTACGGGCGGCCCATGGCAGGCCGCCCGGACAAAATTACGCAATCTGCCATTGTCCGCTGCTATAAATACCCCCCTCCCCTTCTCATTTCAACAGACCACTCAGCCAGAGAGAGCCCGACCGTCTGAGTCACCCTTTTCCACCCTTAGCCCATCTTTCCACCAAGGAGAGCCCGAGTGAGGAGAGTCTAGCCCTGGTCCAGCCCAGCCTGACCACTGGTCCAAGCCTCCTAAGCCATCCAAGTCCTGATCCAGCCACTCGAAGCCAACCCTTGCGACACCTCCGTCCACCCAGCTACTCATTTTCCAGCATCATCTCATTTGCATCTAGCATAAGTGCAACATTTACTTTCCTTCCAACCCCCCTGCTTCACTACAAGCACCTTGATTACTCAAACACACATGCATATGTCTTTATATTAAGCACCTGTCAGTTCGAGCGTATGCTCTGGGCTTGCCCGTTGTTGGAACCTGCCCATCAGAAACTCTTACTGTTCAGACCTGCATTCACGCTTCACCATAAAACACCTTGATTACTCAAGCACACATGCATATGTCTTTATATTAAGCACCTGTCAGTTCGAGCGTATGCTCTGGGCTTGCCCGTTGTTGGAACCTGCCCATCAGAAACTCTTACTGTTCAGACCCGCATTCATGCATCATGTCATTCATGAGAATATACGAGGATTAAATTAGACTTTCAAGTATTCGATCGATTCTGTGAAGTAGAGACCGTACTTCGGTACGGGCAGTGTGTGGGGTGCTTAACCTCTTCCCACCCTGTAACCGTGATCCCTTACCTTGAATCTCTGACCGCAGATTAACAGGAGTCATTTTAGAGGAAGGAATCTTCGGATTCCCTTCTCTAACGTTTCTACGGGGTCTAGCCGACTGTAGATTCGAAGTAACTGGCTAGTGGCGACTCTGGTCTTATATAAATTCACTTAAACACATCCAGCTTAAACGCGACAACCAAACAAAGCCCTCGAGAACGAGGCAAGCCAGTGGCACAAGCGGCGATTTCGCACTCACGCACCTCTTCTCCTTCTTCTTCCGAAAGGGGAAGGGAGAACGACGTCGTATGGGAGCGCGGAGAAATCGGCGAGGGTCCACAGTATGCTAGAGTGTAACCCTAGGTGTCCAACTAGTCAAATTAAGACTAGATCTATGAAGATTAGCTTAACTATTCAGTCACCAATTATTACAATGATTAGACAATTTTAAAAGAGGAGGGTTAGTATTTCTAAATAGAATCTTTGTTACCTTGTAACGGAGGACTTTTTTTTCAATGGTGATGGTATATCAGGTTTCTCAATAAAGCAATAAGGATTAAACACAATTAAAAATAAAGACTTCATCGTCGATTTTATTGATTTGAATATTAAAGCAGTGCAATTAGTGAATGAAAAATAAACTAACCCTCCCCCTTTAAATCGTTGAAAAATATGAAATACCCACTTTTGTTGCCAATTCAATCAAACTAGGTTGTGTGAATAAGGGCCTATATTCAGTTTTCGTGCATGGGTAAAATGCGTAGGTGTACCAGAGTCTACTCAACTCAAAGTTTGACTGAACCGCTGGTGTTCCCCCACGTTGAGACGAGCAGATTGGAGACTAGATACGGGATCCAGTTATCCTCTCAACCACCAATTTATGCTCAACGGTTAGGTGATTTGTAAAAGGTTAGGAGTTAGCCCTTCTGAATGGATTCTTTTTGCCTTGTGACAATAGATGTGAGTTTACGGACTTAAGGACTTGTACTTTCACCAGTACTTTAGTTTAATATTTCTCAAAGGAATAAGAATGTACAAATAAATTAAAAAGGGCTGAACGTTGCCAAGAAACAACCAAATAAATAAACATGAACAAAGAGATAAATACCTGATGTGTTTATATTGAGGTAGGTGGTCAACAGGATGTGACTAAATGGGTGTGATCAGCTAAATCATGAAAACTTAGTTGATCACAATCCTACAACTTAAGGTTGTAGCTATTTAATTATACTCCTAAGGTTCTGTAGTGGGAGCTGCTAGGTAGTAGCAATGTAAACTAGAAGTGGGCTAAGCTATGCTAAGAAAGATAAATTGGAAAGGTAATTTGAAAAATAGATTGATGTGTTTGGCATAGGGCCATGAGCCCTCCTTCGAATGCTCCTTTTATAACTTGTTGAAGTAGTAAAACCCTCACTACGTGTCCTTGCTGATCATTTTGGATACCCGCGTATGCTACTTTCCTTAGAAATGAAGGACTCCAGTTAGATCTTAAACTACTAGCTTCTCACATATTCTTCTTGTAGTTGATCCCACTATGAAGATCTTCGTGGCCCACTTTAGGGGGTGTTTGGCACATGGTATTAGAAGGGATGGAATGGTATTAGCCTATTAGGTGGGATTAACATCATTTATTGCACAATGATTACATGTCCAATAATACCATGGTACTTTCACCATCCAACCCCATGTTTGGGATCAAATTCTTGCAATGGGAAAAACACTGAAATCCCGTTTGGTGGACCATAGAATTTTATTCAACTAACTAAATTCACAACGGATGTTGGTCACTTATACATGTATATAACCATATTGTCATGTGTAGAGGGCGTATATGGATGGGTAGCATGGATAAAACACATGCATCAATGTGGGGCCCACATGTGTAGTGGATTTCAAAATCCACAAAAATCCCGTATGGGACCAAATGCAATTTCATCCCACCTAATCCCAACCCTCCCATGATCTTCCCCAAACGCAGGATGGAATTTACATGGAACTAAATGCAATTCCATCCCACCTAATACTATATAATACCATGCGTCAAACGCCCCCTAAATGGATTCGAGATTGACCTTGGAACATCAAGATTCTTCTGTTGGACCCAACCCTCCCATCTTCCCCAAACACAGGATGGAATTTGCATGGAACTAAACGCAATTCCATCCCACCTAATACTATCTAATACCATGCGCCAAACGCCCCCTAAATGGATTCGAGATTGAGCCTTGGAACATCAAGATTCTTCTGCTAAAGGCAACCAGGTCACAATTTAAGGATCTTAAGGGTTGATCCAGATGTCAAGTTGATCATGGCCACTCACCTAGTGGCCTAGTTCCTTCACTTTGAGGTGTTGCATACCCGATTGTTTGGAGTTTTAAAGGGATTTGAGACCTGATACGGATATATTATTGGAGATGGGTCAGATCTGTCACATTAAGATCTTCATTCTCTTCCAACCTCCGTGGTGGGTGGCCCGATCTAGCTGATATTGATATGCTATCAGACAGATCATATCCTTCTTCGAGCCTCATTCTCATTCTCTTTATTTACATTGATGCATGGTTTCAAACCCAATCGAGTTGATGTCTGTTTCTTCTTATTTGGGTCCGAACCATGGTTGGGTTCATTTGTGTATCGATTCGATTTTCAAATATTTAAAATTTTCTCAAATGCTACAACCTCTTTGAATGTTTCTAGGAAGATCTCTCATTTTGGAAGGAGTGAGAGATGGTTTTGCCGAGTATATCATTTCTAAATATGTGATTAGATACACCGACAGATACCTTATCCACCAATGCATTGCCAGTATAGGTTATAGTGATGGATATGAATGCTTTAGCGGCGGCGGAGCCTACTGTTGTAGTGTCTTCAAAGAGGCATGTCAAGCACGTGACTTAGAGATAAAAGCTTGAAACCATTAATTAGGGCTATGTCAACATTAAATAACGTATGGAAGACTATCTAAAGGATAAGAACGCATTCAACAAAAGGCCAAGCCTGATAAAAAAAAAAAAGGTAATCATATTACTTTATAGTTGACAATATGAGAGATTGTCACATATGCGATGGCTATTCTCATGACTACATCATGAACTTTATAAATAGCAGAAGAAAGCATAAAGAGAAGGATCCAAACTCAACTAATCACACAATCAATTAAAGTGCAACACTGTTTATCCAATCTTTCATGACCCTTATCCTAATTAGCTTCTAGGAATAGTTCAGTCCGTCTCAGTGATCATGCTTCACCAACTTAGCAGTAGATGTAATTTCCTTCTTTCTACACCTGCATGTCCAACATGAAGAAAATCTTAGCTCTAGGAATCGCCCACTTATACTCATACATTGGGTTGACAATAGTATATAATCTCGACATTACTCGATCTTCAATCATCAGCGCACTACTCGACGAAGTACCCCGTTGTTGTTAGCCAGGCTGGTGATCCTGCCCTAGTGGTAATTAATTTCACCTTTCTACATCAATTTATGACTTATTTCCACTCAACCACCTAATTGTTGCACCTTTGAAAATCCTTTGGATTGTCAAGGCAAAAAAGAACTCATTGGAGGAATATCCTCAATCCCCGCAAATCATTTGATATCTCACTTAACAGTTGGCTGGGTAGATAGCCAGTTAAATTCCCAACCAAGCACCGCTCAATCTTGACGCCAACTGACAGTGGTTTCAGTTTGAATCGGATCCAATTGGTTCTGGCACGCTCGTAATATTTGTGAACGTGGAAGGAATACAATGTATAGTGTTTGTATCTCACCCCATAAAACTCAGGACCATGCTCATCGTACTCAGTGTTAGAATTTGGAGTGCTATAGAAGATGAGGAAAAATCCCATCGTCTCCACCTGACAATGTTGTAACCCCTCAGAGAATAATACATCTTCATGGCTGCCGTGGAGAATATATTATACGGGAAGCAGTAACAATGAGGTAGGTCCGTAGCACATGTATGAGCCACCGGACTTCTTCTTCTTCTTTTTTTTTTTTTTCCAAAGAAAGGTGGAAAACTTCCACCTCAAACTTCATTCAATGAAAGAGGCTTTACAAACCGTTCAAGGGAGCCCGACCAAAAAGACATTGAGACTCCACCTATCGTATCTTCCTAGCCAATAAAGGAAAACGGGCCACCGGACATCTTCTTCAACACCCACAACCACAAATGCCCGACGGTTGGAGACCTGCTAACGGTCCATGGTTGAGGTCCCAATGGTGGTTGGACGCTCTCATGGCGTTTCGTATCCAAACGCTGTATATAAGTTGCGCTCTATATTCCACGTTGGTTCATGTCGTCACCAAACGTTTCCTCCATGCAAACATATTAAAACTATATATATATATATATATATATATATATATATATATATATATATATATATATATATATATATATATATATATATCCGAAGCCGAGTGCGTACTGAGTAAACTCTGTGGGGCCCACTGTGATTTATATATTTTATCTACTCCGTCCATCTATTTTATCAGATAATTTTGGGGCTTCATGATGAAGAAAAGAAAATTCCTGAATGGACCATACCACACGAAACAGTGTGAGTTGAAGGTCTAGTACTATTGAAAATTTCTTGAGGGCCACAGAAGTTTTGGATCAAGCTAATATTTGTATTGTCCCTTCATCCATGTCTGTATGATCTTATGAACAGATTGGATGACAAATAAACATCACTGTGGGCCCTAGGAAGGTTTCAACAGTGGAAATCATTATTCCCACTGTTTCCTGTGGAATGGTCCACTTGAGCTTTTGATATGCTTGAATTTTGGGTTTGAGCCCTAAAATGAACTGGAAAAATGGATGGACGGTGTGGATAAACTACATACATTCATGGTGGGCCCAACAAAATTTACTCAGTATGATAAAAGCCTACTGAGTTAATCAGTGCGCATTCCAATTTCGTATATGTCGGCCGTGCGGTGGAAGATTGCCTTGTAACTCAGTTACTGAGTAAACTCTGTGGGCCCCACTGTAATTTACCTATTTTATCCACTTTGTCAGTCCATTTAAGAAGATAATTTTAGGCCTGGAGCCCAAAAATAATCATATCAAAAGCTCGTGGACCACACTACAGAAAAAGTGTGAACTGAAGTTTTGGATCAAGCTGATGTTTGTTTTTCCCTTAATCATGTCTGTGTGATCTTATGAATAGGTTGGATGACAAATAAATATCACTGTGGGCCCAGGAAGGTTTCAATGGTGGAAATAATTATTCCCACTTTTCCCTGTGTCATGGTCCACTTGAGCTTTGGACATGCTTCAATTTTAGGCTCAACCCCTAAAATGAGCTGGAAAAACAGATGGATGGTGTGGAAAAACCACATATATTCACAGTGGGCTTAACAGAGTTTACTTGGTACGATGAGAGCTTACTGACTAACTCAGTACGCAATCCGATTTCCAATACGGTCGCCAAGGGAAATCCAAACACGTCCCAAGTGTCTATATCAAAGTGTCTATATCAGTAGAGTAGATTTGTAGCGAAGGGCATTTAAGTGATTTACCGAATGAAAATGGTCTATATAAGCTGCCAATGTTAGAGATATACACCCAGAGAAGGTGTGTATGAGATTTTAGATCTGTGTGAAAGGAAGTGAGAAAAACGAAGGCGATGGTGAAGAGATCGGCCATCTTGGTGGGGTGCAACTACCCAAACAGCCCATACCAGCTGTATGGGTGCATAAACGACGTGAAAGCCATGCAGGTCGAGCTCAAGCAGCGCTTTGGCTTCATGGACATTAAGATCATGACCGACGACAAATGTGAGTTGTTGGAGAAGACAGATGAATCCTGAGCAGGGCCTGCTACAGAGTAAGATTGTGTAGGGGCCCTTGTAAGTTGTGTCTCTGGCCTAGAGGTCAATTGGACGGCCTCATCCAAGGTCCAGACCGTAACCATTTGAACCCGATCCTGAATCGTGAGATGCAATCCTTTGATGAACTGCGCTACTTGCTATGATTCAGATTCTAACAAGTTATTTCACATTCCCAAATGTTAGAACTCTCCCAGATATTCAGCTACGGACCAATTCCCTTGCCGACAGTTCTGGTATTACTGGAATAGAACTTGCTTGTAGTCATTAGGGAGGAGGTGGGTCCATAGAAGACGCTTCATCCGAGGCCATGATCAGACGAGCGTCTTGTTCTGTCGAATATAGGTCATCTGAAGTTGTTTCCACCATGCCAACGCACCGAATTTCAAGTTATAGGCAACCGACTTCACTTGCTTTTCTTCTAGCACATCCATGTATTCAAAATACCTTTCTATCCTGGTTAACCAATCGAGGAACTCATCAATATGCATAATAGGCCATTAAAACTAGAATGTTCGAACTTACCTCCATGTTTCTTTTAGCACGATCTGCACATTCGTCCCCATAAACAGGACGTCGGATCATGATGCCGCCGACTTCCTTGTCGTTGCTGCTCGAACCATCTGGAGTAGCCCTACGATTTGTCGCCGGGAGTGCCCTACGAACAACCAGATTGTTCTGTGCAGCAACTACATGAGGCTGAACTTCAAATGGGGCTCGGGGTGGAGTAAGCGCATCCGCAATCTGGTCGAGGGTGGCCTGTAGCCCTTGCACAGCCATCTGACTCTCCTGATGGAGAGCTTTCATCATTTCTGCAAGATAGTTAATTCCATGATCAACGTTTGCGGGGATTTTGTCGTTACCATCGCTAGAAGTCATCTGCACGATGTTGTTCCTCGCTCTGATACCAACTTGGCGTAGTGTGGACGGGGTGAGATTGATCACCGTCTCTCTCACAAGATGCCTACTCCGAATCCACGGATCTACTGGGATTCCTCAACTAGTCTTCCTCGAATGCACGAGGGGATATCTCGAATCCACGAGACCAATCTTCGAATCCACGAAGAAATAAAGACTAAAAGTCTGAAATTTTCATTAATAAAAGAAGAGATGCTTAACAAGTGAGTTTAAGCCTCCTTAATAGAAAAAAAAAAAAAGAAAACCTAAAACCCTATAAACGTTATTAAAAGAGTTCTAAACAAATTAGGAAAGAATCATGAAAAATCGGAAAGAAAATAAAAAAATCCGGGCAAGCTTGCGCATCTATCCATGCATGGTCGGGCACCCGATGAAGGGTGGTCGGGCGCCCGACACCCTCCTAAAACAGTCTAATGAGCAAACTAGAAATTCATTTGAATTTCGAGCGCCCGATGAAGGATGGTGGGGCGACCGATGATCGTTAGGCGATCAATGATGAGTTGGTTGGGCGTCCGAAATTATCCTGCCTGTTTATGGAGTTCGCTGGACCATTTTGGTCAATGGTCAGACGACCTACGATGGACGGTCAGGTGCCCGATGGTGCCGAGTTTGCTGAATTTTGCCTTGAACGTTGCTGTTTCTTTTGGCTTCTTTTTCATCCACGATCGGGGGGCTTCCTTGCTACATCAGCCCCTCTATGGATGGTCCCAGATTACAAGATGCCAACGACCAGTCTTGGGACTTTTTGCAACTGAACATGGGCTCTTGTTCAATTTCTCTTCTTTACCGTCTATCTATATGCCACAAATTAAAAGATTAAGGTTTTGCCATCAAGGAGATTTGGGGGCATAATCCATCCAAGGTGAGAGACAACAAGCCAATGGTTTGAGTAGTGAACCATGGCCACACTTGTTCAGAATTGAAAATGCATCCCGTGCAAAGATAGGAGTCACATTTCATATAATTCCGAAATCTCGAAAGACTTGTAATTCATTCTTCTTCTTTTTTCCTTTTTTTTTTTCTATAATTATAATAATTTCATGTAGATGGAAGAGAAAGGTTTCATGGATTTTCTGAAAATATCAACAACCAAAATAGGAATCTCAAAGAGTGCTTGTTATTATCAACATCCAGGCCTGATCCGTACACTGAAAACTAAACACCAACCCAAACATGCCTTCTGTAGAATTTCATTAAGGGGTCGTTTGGATGCTAGTAAATCATTTACTAGTAAATGACTTATGTGCTAGTAAATGATTTACTACCTTCTATTTGGATGTAAGTTGCAGTGTTTGGATAGCCTATAAATGGGTTATATCCTGTAATTGTATATTCACACCTAAAAATCAATTTAGCAAATAACATTCAAATTACATGTTGGAATTTCCTTTCAAGTGGATCATTGGGTCAAGCTCATGCCACTAAAGCTTAGAGTTAATCTTAAAAAAAAAACGAGTAGTATGTGAGCCATACAAGTGGGCCCAAGAATTCAAATACTATTGTCAAAGGCCAAATAACTCGATATAACCACTAAAACACTAAAAAATACTCAAATAGATCCGTTGGATGGAAGATCACCAGAGGGAGGCAGGGAGGGAGGGAGATTGCAGAGAGGGAGAGGGAGAGAGGGCCGTTGGATGTGATTTCACAGCAAGTGCGAATCTGCTTTTATAGCAGAAATTTGAAAATAGATCCGTTGCCATCTATCCCATTTACTAGTAAATGAAATCTCACCTTTTTGCTAGTAAATGGGAGAGGGGATTTGCTAGTAAATGATTTACTAGCAAATGGGAGCATCCAAACACAAAAAAGTCCATTTCTGTAGTAAATGATTTACAACCTATCCAAACGACCCCTAAAACATCGAACCCACAACATCTCTGTATCATAAAATCTCATATTTCAGTAACCAATCATAAAATCCTAAATTGCTTTACTAAATCACAAAAATCTCAAAGCGGGGTTTTTGAATTTCGATCATTGGCATCCAAATTCAATCCCAACATCAAGAAAACAAAAAATCACAGCAATCTAAACATGGGTTTTATCAATTCCATCAAG
The DNA here is from genome assembly GCA_003013855.2 of Liriodendron chinense. NCBI lineage: Eukaryota > Viridiplantae > Streptophyta > Magnoliopsida > Magnoliales > Magnoliaceae > Liriodendron > Liriodendron chinense. The sequence goes on from ML058571.1 coordinate 529,051, forward strand.
GTATCATCTCCAAATCTGCAAAAACACAAATGGGGTTCTTCTCTCTTTGAAAGAGAGAGGGAGAAAATCCAAACCTTCAGAGATTTTGGTGGGTAATAGATTCCGGCGTGAATGACTTCGCTGTTTGGAGAACTGGTTCCGGTCCCGAAAGTAGAAGCGGATTCGATGACCAGAACGTCTCTGCCCGCCAATGCCAGAGCTCTTGCGATTGCGATCCCGACTATTCCAGCTCCGATCACAACGCAATCCGCTGCTTCTTTTGGGATTTTCTCGAATTGGGTGCTGAGATTTTTCGATTGTAGGAATCTTGGGATGATTTGGATTGGGTTTTTGAAGGTTTTGAATGCAGATTTCTGCATCCTATTGGATTGGAAAGCTTAGTTGGAGAAGTGAGATTTCTGAGGGGTTTTGAGACCGTTGGCGGAGCTTGGGGATTGTGTTTTGAGAACTGAGAAGAGGCTTGCTAATTCCATACGTGCCACTGGAACTCGCTCGTGGGGCATCCGGGGGACCCCACAGGGACGCGGATTGGCTAGTGACCCCTACACCACCCAGCTAGCTAGTGGAAATGTTCTGTGGGCCCCACCATGATGTATGTGTTTTATCCATGCCATCCATCCGTTTTTCCAGCTCATTTAACGGTATGAGCCGAAAGATGAGGTAGATCCAAAGGTCGAGTGGACCACACCGCAGGAAAAAAAGGGATTGATCATTTACCGTTGAAAAACTTCTTAGGGGCCAAGGGAGTTTTGGATCAAGCTGATATTTGTGTTTTACCTTCATCCAGGGTTATTTGACTTTATGGACAGGTTGGATGGCAAATAAACATTGCAGTGGGCCCTAAAGAAGCTTTCAACGGTAAGATTTCAATCTACACTATTTCCTGTTGTGTGGTCCACTTGAGCTTTGGATCCGCCTAAAGTTTGAGATCATGGCCTAAAATGAGCTGGCAAAGTGGATGGACGGCGTGGATAAAACACATACATCATGGTAAGGCCCACAGACCTTTTCCACCACCCACTTGGAAGTGGAGGGGTCCGCCACGTGTGTGTGTGCCTGGATGCCGGCTGATGAATGATCGGTCCTCGAGCCCGGGCTTTGAATAATATACTCGGGTTTTTTTATTCTGAGTCTTCTAACAAGTGGGGACCATTTTTCAGTGATCCAGACCTTTGATACGATTGGTCTCGCTTTGGATGGACCATTTTCAATCTCTCTCACGGATATGACAATTTCTGATTTGTACCATCTCCGTTCAATTTAAAAAAGACCCAATATCAGCGGACAAGATTTCCCAGTTTGGGATTGCTTTTTCCATCGTCCATCTACAGCGACATTTAGCGGCGCAATGGTGTGGATTAGAGATATATGGCCCCACTTGTCAGAAATCAAAGCCCGAGTATATGTTCAATACCTCCTGTCGGGTCGAGGTTGAAAAGTCTCTGTTTGAGGATCTTCAACGTAAACGTGTGACTCGATCGATCTGACACCGTTCGCGGAGGGAAATGGAAAAGGGCGTCCGAAGATGGATGGTGGATATTTCTCTGTGGGACCCAGGTCCTGATGAATTCTCATCCGTCCTCTCTCTCCTCTCTCTCCACGAACATTCCAGCATCACCAGGTCTCTCTCTCTCTCCCTCAGCTTGCGGGACTATCTGAAATTGTAGTCTACAGGGTCCTTTATTGCTCTTGGGCCCTTCTATCCATGATCAGAACAGTTCATCCAGTGCGTCGCTCCATGGATGGCGCGTGGTGCGAAATGACCCATAGATTGGATGTCCAGGATCGTCCAATCGCTGTAAATTTCCTATGCGTGCCATCCACGGTGAATCCTACCAGTTGAGTGGTTCTGATTACCAAGGTGGATTCCACCATGGTGTGAAGAACCCACTGATCGGACGATCTGGTGGGCTCCCCATGGCCGGCGAAACCGGCGGCTAATGCTGAGCAGAAATCCAGTAATCAGTGGTTTCAGGATTGTTTGATTGGTTGATTCTTTGCGCAGTGGGCCATCAATGGTGGAGCCCCACCAGATGAACGGCTCTAATCACCGACCATGGGCTCCAAATGGTTAAAAGATTCAGTTACTTGGATTGACTCGTTCGGCCCTGAGTCGAATCCCAACTCGCCAAGTCGGGTTTGACTTGGGAGAGCTGCTGGTGGTCTCAAAGTGGACCGGCATTGTCGAATCCGAGTACACTTGGACGAGTCAAATGACTCTTTCGAACCATAATACCTGGCTGGAGCTCCACATACTACTAAGCGGGTCCTCTTCCTTAGGCTGCATAATTCGCAACTTTTTTAGGTTTCTACTCTTGGTAGGGTTTCCAAAGATCACAGGGTCTAGTAACTTTTATTTGATGTGCATTGTCAATTATCATGAAATCCATGTGAATTAGAATTACTAGTTGTGTTCGACAATTTATAATCAGAATCCAATAGGATTTAGCAATCAGATAATTGGAAACACTTAATTGTGTTTGTAAGGGAGAAAAAGATTGAGAGAGATGACAGTGACTTGCGAATAAGTGGTAATTGAAATTCATGTGAAACAAAATCACATGGTTTTGATGTGATTTAAAAAAAAAGTGACTTTTGATGTATTTGATGTGAATTGGAATGAATGCAGGTAGTGTGGAATGCTATGCACCCTCCCTCAAATAGGCAATTAATGATTCAAACTCCAGACCTCTACATAGTCATAGGTATGTGTGTGTGTGAGAGAGAGAGAGAGAGAGTTGATGATTCAAACTCCGGAACTCTACGTACTCGTAGGTTTGTGTGTGTGTGTGTGTGAGAGAGAGAGAGAGAGAGAGAGAGAGAGAGAGAGTCCATATAGAAATAAAACTAATAAATTACAAACCAGATGAAGTAGGGAGACCTGTTTACATGGTGTGCTCCTCATGTCTTCACGTGTTGGGTTTGTGAGATACCTACAAATTTGGAACATCCAACTAAGAGACTCGATCAGCTAGGGACGGTAGAGATGGGGCTACTGTGGAGACCAATGAAAGGCCTGGTCCAATTTGGTGGCCATGTCCCAGATTGACCAGATACCATGTTCCAATGAGTAATATTCACACGTTCTAATGTTGTGAGGCCCACGATCCCCTCATCCACGTCGGCCACTTTTTCCTGCACCCATCTAGTCCGCCTTATGGGATCACGATAGGGTGCATGATTGGGTTCACGATTTAAGATGTCCAAATATGACAATGTAATGGCATCCCAACTAATTAAAGTTTTTGTAACAACAAGCATTTCTAATTAGTTGTGGGGCCCTCTATTGCAATAGCATGAAGCCTAGATCTTTTATTCAAACATGCATGCGCTCGTTATTTTGCAGTCTTATGTGGCATTTAATATTTCATGCAGCTCTATAACTCTCAGCTCATATACCATATTATTTGAATTGTAACTTGTGTTGGGCCTAGGAACCTTGGCCAGCAGACCACTGACATAGTTTCTTTCGGTGTTTAAATTATCTCTGATGTTATTGAAATATTCCCGATATTATCTCTATCTCTAGCTCAATCATACCGATAACACTAGTAGTATAAAAAATTCTAGGTATTGGCAATAATGTATCACTAAATATCGCCAATGTGTCAATATTGTCAATATTTTCAATTGTATAAATTTCAGGCGTCGTTTGTATTGCCAATGCATTGATATAGCTTGTATTGCCAATGCATTGATATAGCTAGTCTATCGCCAATATTTTTTACTGTGTAAATTCTAGGTGTTGCTTGTATCGTCAATGTATTTGCAATATTTCAATAATATCGCCCTTGTATCGATATTGCAAAAAAATCTGAATATTAAAAAATTCTCATTTCATATTTTTTTATGGGCGCATGGTTGTATGCAGTGTTCAATTTGTTAACAATAATATTGATAATATCACGATATTATCATTATCGCAAAATGGCAATAACGAGACCACAATCTTTAGTTTCTTTTTTTAGTTGTTAATAATTTGTTGAGAAATATCATGTGTTGCCAATATTCTGAAATATCAATGGATGTTTAGATGAAAGGTCAGATATTAGATGGATAGATGGGATGGATGAGATGGTTGAACTGATTTCTTATAGCAGCACATGCTTTTAGGCCCCCATTAAATAGAAACCTATTATGCATGCAATTTTTGTACTCCCAAATATGCAAATATGTGTATTTTATCATCTCCCGAGGTTTCATTGAAAAATTCCACCATTTTCCCTGCATTTCTGGTTATTAGCGATATTAACGGCGATATCAATATTGTTTCCGTATCCTTGGCTAGCGAAACTTGTAGCGATATCGAAACTTTGAACACTGGTTTCTTCCTCATTATCGAGCATCCGTCAGTGTGCATCTACTCAAATTATAACTGAAACCTGTTAAGACTTTTTGCGGTAGTAGCATTTTGAATCCTACTCTCCTTACGTGTGAAATCCAGACCTTTCATTAGGTGCACCTCACTGTGTGCTATGGTCTATAACCCAGTTCGGTTTTCAGGTGGGCCCTATGTGGGCATCAAATTTAGATTACCAGTTGACTCATTTTCCATTCTTACCATACATACATGGCTCATTTGATGACAGAACCAACTTGATTTTCTAGTTGTAGCACATACACAGCGGTAGCCACTTGGTAAATTGGATCTTGCATACATGTAGGGAGGGTAGTAATTAGAATCCTACCCCCACATTTCTTAGGGTGTGTTTGGATTCACAGAATCAATCGTAATATGGTGTGGTCCACCATAAATAAGTAATGATTATGACTACCACAGTAGTTCAAAGTAAAGCTAGAAGTGATACCAATAACACTCTAAGGCTTTACTTTTTTTTTATATGCTTGTAATGTACTCCTGTGAGTAGACACGTGTCGATATAACTTGCCTAATATATGTTATATCTACACTGTCTATCCATTTTGCAATATCATTTTAGGGCATGACCCTAAATATCAGCTTCATCCAACACTTCTGTGGGCTGTAGGAGATTTTTAATGGCAGACGTTCAATCCCAATTGCTTCTGTGGTGTGGTCAATTTTCATTTTGGATGTGGCTCATTTTTTTTTTCAATTTTTATAAAATGCTCTCGGAAAATGAATGGACAGTGTGGATATAACACACTCATCATGGTGGGTCCCACGAAAGTATGGCACGTCAAGGAATCTCCGCCCACTACATTCGATGGATTCTGATGGAGCTCCGTGTATCCAAATAGTGACATGGAGTAATAATGATTTTTTTACAAGGCATTACGGTGGAAGTCAACTATCCAAACACCCCCTTCTTGTAATTGGTGTGTTCTTGCACATGTTTATTTTTAAATTTCATTGCATACATTGTGAAAGGATTTATGACTTAATGGTGATGATTTTGTTCTTTCTTTGTGAAAGTATCTGATATTTCTTGCAAGCAAATATGTAAATGGGAGGGCCAAAGATGTGACTATGACAAAATCAGAACCTTTTATGTTTTTTTACTATGAAGAAATCAGGACCTTTTATTTTTTACTGAACCTTGTAGACTAGTTTTGGTAGGTAGTGGTGTCTGAAGGAGGCATATGTCAAAGCCATAGGGGCTGGTCTTGGATATGGGTTGGACAGATTGGAGTTCCATCACAACAACTGGACTGACATATCTATCCATATCGATGGGGAGGAATCAAGAGCTTGGAGATTTTAACTTTTGATCTGGGCAAATGTCATTGGGTCAGTGCTCCATCTTGAACTTATTCTCCTTCCTTTATTTTTCCATTCTTATCTTGTAGAAGGGGACTGCTAATTCCCGGTGCCCAACTTTTGAGCATCCCGGCACGGTACACATGCGTGGGATATGAGATATCGAAAAAAAAGAAAAAAAAAAAGAAAAAACCACATTACATGTATCCTATTCTAGAAATCAGGCCGGCCCAATTACGAAGTGAGCAACACATGCCTTTTAAATGTAAATTGTTGGCTATCCTATATCTTACTGCCTATTTCATTGTACGTGTGGCCCACCTGATAAAAGGATTGGCAGATTTTTTGGCTTAAGAAATTTAACCATTGAGCCTCTCTACAGACATCACCTACACTGGTCATAGTTTTGAATATCAGTATTGTATCGGCCAATACGATCATATCATATTTATATTGGCCTGATACCATATGTGATACAGGGCCCAATCGGTCCAGCCGAAAGAAAACACCAGCAGATACGGGCCGACACTCCCATGTAGGCCCAAGTTTGGACATTTTATTTTTAGTTATTTTTCCTCTTCTTTTTCCATTTCATTATTGTGGGGCCCACCTGTACGGAGTGCTGGGCTAAAACTGAAATGTCACTGTTTAAGGCTGGGCAATGGATAATATCTCTTGGTGCATCTAGTTCCTCCCTTTGCTTTGCTTTCTGTCATACGCCGAATCTTGGGCAACCTAAAGCAATAGTAATATGATGCTTCATCCAAAGGAAAGGCATTTATTCCTTAAACCAAACGATGGTAACATTTGAGCTTCCTTTTGGTGGCGGCATCGTGGAGTGGACCAACACTCTCATATCTCCGCTATCAAAGATCATAACAATCCAATGAAAATGGACAACCAGCAGTCCACATTCACTAGGAATATGATGCTTCATCCAGAGGAAAGACATTTATTCGTTAGACCAACCGATGGTAACATTGAAACTTCCTTTTGGTGGCAGCATCGTGGAGTGGACCCGCTCTCATATCTCCCCTATCAAAGATCTTAAGCATCCAATGGAAATGGACAATCAACAGTCCACATTTACCGGGTAGAAAGAAATATCATATGATGAGAGAATTTGACGCAGGGAGGACGTTGTAGGTCAATCACCGTCTCCCTAACCGGCTGTTTCTCCACGAGAAGAAATAAAAGATAAAAGAGGAAATTAATTCCAAATAATTGATTTATTGATAATTGAATGAATAATAAACGGAATTACAATGCATATAAATAGGAAACTAAACCCTAGGTAAAGTATCAGACTCCAACTCCAACTTAAACTCCTAGAAAACACAACTTACTATTTATAGAAGTTGTTCAATCCTACTAGAACTCTTGGTTTTTGGCCAAAAATAAAAAGTTATGAAACGGCCTCAACCATGTTGTTCTACTAAATATTCTAAGCCCTTTCATGTTGGGCACTAACTCTAAAGCCCTACAGATCCAAAGTTATGATCTAATTAAAACTTACTATAAATAGCAAAATTGAAAATAAACTAGCCTAATGACCGTCGATACGGTTGAATCTCGTGATTTCGGCATGGGCAACCTGGCGTAGCGGGGTTGGTTGGCCAAAGTAGCTTGAGGTACCCCAAATTAATATATAATATGTCTCGAAACTCATTCCGGATTGCGAGATACGACCGATTTATGGTCCTGACGGTCCGGATCACTTTCGACTCCGACCGGTCTTCTCTTGATCCATCTGGGCCATGAAATAATCAGCGACCCGTTTTACATCAGAATTTCGGTGCATCTCCCATCTAGATGGCCCTCACAAGAATGTGTCTAATATGTACAACTTTTTGGGGCGAACAAAAGCTTGATCAAGGGTTGTGTTTTCTCGTGCTAATCCAAAACAGCTGGAGTTATTCTCTTACTTATGTTATCGATCTGGTCTTGTTACAGCGAACAAACTCCTAATGTAGTTTCACATTACAGGCATCTGTTGCAAGAGGTAATCCAAATAGAGCTGTTGAGAGTTACAGGAGAAGGCTAGAAAGAGTCGAATTCAGGGAAGAAGAATATTATTTGAGTCTCAAACTTCCGGTTTTGTCTTGCTTAATGTGGATCAGCTAATTTCAATGACAAGCAGGGAGAATAATGGTTGGTTTAAGGTTGAGAGAGAGCAAGATGTAACTACAGCTTAAAAGGTTGTTCCTATAACCTCTCTACAGGGTCATGCAAAAAATTAGTTGGATCTTATCAGCAATATATTTGAAGTGATGCAATTTGATGTATATCAGTGAAAATATTCATGTGATGAGGCATTTCTTTCTTTGGATACAAATAGCAAGGTTACAGCGCATGGCCCACGCCATAAAGTGGGCATTTTTTAGCTGAATCCGAATCCTCTATTGGCAACCGAGCATGCAGACCTATGTGATGATGTGGACCAATGAAAATGCTCCAAGCAGGGTTTTCCAGCTCAGAGCTAACAGAGGATCTGACTCTTTTTGAGCCACTTTATAGAAAGGAAACAAATGGAATATGCGCCACAGACGTGTTTTATCCATGTATGTGTATTATCCACACCATCCATCTTTCCAAATCGTTTGTGGGCATGAGCCCAAAAAATGAGGTAGATCCAAAGCTTAAGTAGATCATACCACAGGAAAGAGTGGGGATTGATTGGAAACTTCTTGAGCCCCACAAGTTTTGGATCAAACTGATATTTGTGTTTTCCCTTCATCGAGGTCTAGGTGACCATATGAACATGATAGAAAATGAATATCATGGTTAGCCCTAGGAATGTGAAGTAGGAAGGGCGTGATTAGGCTGAGCACTGTCTGCCTAATCGGATAAATATCTTGAATCTACAAGGCCTTCGGAAATCCTCTACCGAACTTCCTCGAATCCACAAGGGAGAAAGAAGAAACAGAAAATAAATCCAAATAAATTCGTGATAATTAATTGAATAAGAATAAACATACTTACAATGTTTTAAATAAGAAACTAAACCCTAGGTAGAAGTTTCAAACTCTAACTCTAACTAAAAGACCCTAAGAACCGCAACTTACTATAAATAGTAAACTTACTATTTATAGAAGTCTCTTGATCCTACTAGAACTCATGGTTTTTGGCAAAAAATAGAAAGTTTTCAAATGGGCCCAACCAAGTTGTCTTACTAATTATTATAAGCCTTATTCATGTTGGACACAAACTCTAAAGCCTTACAGATCAAAAGTTATGATCAAAATAAAACTTACTATAAATAGTAAAATTAAAATTAAACTAGCCTAATGACCGTCGATCTGGTCGAATCTTGTGATTCCGACATGGGCAACCCGGCATAGCGGGGTTGTTTGGCTTCAGTAGCTCAAGCTACCCCAAAATCATATATTATATGTCCAGAAACTCATTTCGGATCACGAGATATGACCGTTTCACGGTCCTAATGGTCCGAATCACTTCCGACCCGACCGGTCTTCTTTTGGTCCATTTGGGCCATGCAATAGTCGACAGCCCACTCTACATCAGAATGTTTCAACATTCTCCCCACTGTTTCCTGAGTGTGGTCTACTTGAGCTTTGGATTGTTGAGCCATGAATATTACATGTTCTAACCCCTTTTCATCACCATATTATACATGTTTTTATGATAAAAGACCTATCTAATGTATGTTTTTGTGGTTGTAGGTACAAGAGAGAGATTTTATTGTTATGATGCTTAAAGACCTCCCTAAAACACCATTGAAGACCAAGGAAGAAGTAGAGGGAAGATGTAAGAAGAGAAGAGAAGGAAAGAAAGAAGAAAAACAACCCAAGAGGTCTGACTGGTCATGATCGGTCGGCCAAACAGGCCCCGACCGGTCAAGACCAGTCGGCCACCAAGGTTGGCTGCCACAAAGCTTGCTGGACCATGCACTGACCAGTCAAGACCAATCGTGTGACAGGTCGCTACAGTGCCCCGATTGGTCAAGACCAGTCGCCCATGCACAAACAGCAAGTGTAGTTTTTTGCACGCGAAATCAGATTTCCTAGTGCGCAAATGACACGTGGTTTCGCGTTTTTCTCACACGATGACGCCTCCAAGCTATAAAAGGATACCTACACCTTCTTCCTAAGACATCTAGCAACGTGGGGGAGCAAAGGAATCAAGTTCTAGGAGGCTTCCTAGAATGTGTTCTTCTTCTTTTAGTTTCTAGTTTTATTTATGTTTTCTTTTAGCTAACCTCTTAGCTAGAGCTGAAGGGGGAATCTTCTAGTTTTTAATGATGCTTTGATACATTGATTTCGAATTATGGTTTAATGTTTGAATGATTTATTATAATTTGAATAAAGTTGATAGTTTTAGAGAATTCAGAGAGTTTGTGTGCCAAGTACATGAGTTCTTCTTGGATTTCTGAGATTAATCAAAATAGTTTATGAGTTGTTGATTGATGGAAGCTTTTGATTCAAGTTCTCCATGATTCAAACAGTGGAATCTCTATTAGAACTATGATGAAAAGTTTATGTATCCTTTGTGGAATTTGAGATAGTTGGTGTTGCTTATTGAAGTTGGTTTAATTAGAGTTCTAATAATTGGTCGTAGTCGAATCTAGTGATAGGATTTGATGAAAGCTATGGTTGTGAATCTCAACTAGATTGGAAAGAGGCTTAGCCTATATAATTGAGTGCCCACGGCCTGAGCTTGATTGAGGGAATTAAATCAATAAACACCCATCTATTTCAGATTATTTATGTGCTTAGATTGTTATATCTCCCTATTGGATAGAGATAGAACTTCAATTTCAGTTGTGATAGAATCAAATCAATGGATTGAACATGATTAAGACTAGAAGTGGATCCTTGATGCTCTAGTTTCTCAGTTATCAGATTTTTTCATTTCATGTTTTTACATTAATTCTTAAAAACCATTTTCCTAAGCTTAGAGAATTAGCCACAAAAAATACATTATATCTATGCTTGGCCACATAAAAATCCTTAAATGGGTAACTAATTGCCTAATTCACAAAAATAAACCACATTAGGCTAACTGTCTAATGCACAATAATAAGTTAAGCAATAAGCAATGTAATCCATAATTCACAAAAATAAACCACTAATTATCTAATGCACAATAAGCTAAGTAATGTAAACCATATTAATAGGCTAACTGTCTAAGATAATAAATGTAATCCATAATAGGCTAATTGTCTAAGTAATGTAATCCATAATAAGGTTTAAGGTTGTAATACTTTAAGGTTTAGGTTTAAGTTTAGGGTTAGGGTTTAGGGATTAGGTTTTAGGGCTTAGGTTTAGGTCTAGGGTTTAAGGCTTAGGTTTTAGGGTTTAGGTTTAAGTTGAGGGTTTAGGGTTTAGATTTGGGTTTAGAGTTTAGGTTTAGGGTTTAGGGTATAAGGTTTAGGTTTATGTTTAGCCATTTAGGATTTAGGGATTAGGTTTAGGGTTTATGTTTAGGGTTCAGGTTTAGGTTTAGCGTTAAGGTTTAGGGTTTAGGTTTAGGTTTAGGTTTGGGTTTAGGGATTAGGTTTAGAGTTTAGGGTTTGGATTTAGCATTTAGGGTTTAGAAATGGCTTAGCCCAAGCCAGGTTGGCCGCGCCCGAGTTAGCCCGGACACACCATAGCTAGTCTAGCCCTGACAGATCAAATACAACTTATATAAGCATCCAACTCATTCCAATTTGTCCATTCAACCCTACCTGACCTAAGTTCATAAAAACCCCAAATTAGAATACCCTAGCATGATGTATTTCACAAAAATAGATGAAAATCATAAAATAAAGTTCTTGGAGGCCACAAAATTACCTTGATTAGTTGATTTGGAGAGTTGGGTGGCTGTCAAGAGTTGGCAACAAGTGGGTGGCTGTCCTCTCGAACGGGGTTGCTCAGTCGAGACGAGCGGGCAAGCTAGTGGTGGTGGATGTTAGGTCAGGTGCGGCTGTGCGGGAGATGAGGGAGGGAGTGGAGGAGAGAGAGAGGAGGAGGGTGGCCTGATAGACTAGTGGTGGGTGGCTGTCAAGCTCAAGACAGGAGGAGGGAGGGACAGACCGAGAGAGGGGTCGGGTTGGATGCTATAGTGGGTAGGTTAGATTAGATTTAACTTCTTTTTTATATAGTGCCCATACCTGAGTCGAGTCAGGTTTTGAATTGAGTCGAGTCAGCACCAAGTCAGATTTTAGGTCAAGTCGAGTCAAATTACTAAGTGACCTGGACTCGACTCGGTTTGAGTTCAGATTGGGTGAAGTGTACTCGGTTCGAATCAACTCACCCATCTGGTTCGGGTCGAGTCGGGTTTGAATGAGCCAGGCAAGTCGAGTCTGTAGAGTCGACTCGTCATATGCCCAGCTCTAGATGTATGTACGACTTTGAGCATGGTTCCTTTTAGCAGGCTACATGTCGCTGAGAGATAAGTGCGAGTAGTATTACTTAGCACGAGTACGCTTCACTCCTGTCATTCATACAAGTGTGTCAACATGTGGCGGCTTCTCATTTGTCAATGTGGATTGCGCCATGCCAAGTGTAAACAAAGCCCCCCATGTCTCTTTACATCCAGAGAATGTGAAGAGATGTTACATCCTCTCGTCTTCTGGTTGGACTTGACAAGTGACACATGGTGGCATGGGGTTAGCGCTTAGTCGTCGTGCTCAACTTTTGGCTTCAAAATTCACCCATCATGATTAAAAACTTAATTGTGAGTGCAAAAAATGATGATCGTCTTGCTAAAAATGGTCCTAGAGACATTTTGTCTTTCATTTCACCTTGATCTTCTTCTTCTTCTATCTTTCAAACTTTTTAAGCTCTCATGTTATTGCTCGTCCGTGCTTTTCTTCTCCTTCTGCCTCCATTGTCTCTTCTTCTTCCAACACTTTTGAAGCGAAATCTACTCCAATGAAGGTACCCACTCCTTTCATGGTTTCTCCTATCATCGAACGCTTTGAAGATTCCATTCTCCTTGACGTACTCTTTACTCATGTGTCTTCTTCTTCGTCTAATTCTTTCGACCAAGGATATGTCCTTGGTCCTAAGTTCAGTCTGTCATTCTCTAATGACCTTTCCTCCCCTTCTCCATACTTTCCATCTTATTTGGAAAAGAAACTTCTTCTTAAGGCCAATTCACTCAATTGATCTCTATGGAAGCCTACAACCCTAAAATATAAACTCTGGCTGCATCCACATACCGAATGGATTATTTGGCTGAATCGAGTGGAGGCCACCTTCTGGGTTCTTTCGAGGGCCATCAAAATCTACGACTGTATCCAATTCACATGCGTCGACTTTTTTTTATAAACCCTACCCTTCTGACTTTGACTGTGCGTTTCTGAAGCTGTTCCTCCAATATTTTTCATTTTTGCTTTGGACCCATAAGTCCCATAGTTTTATATGTTTGTACCATTACTGTCCTTCCGACTGTTGGTGAAATTATTCATGCTAGCCTTCAATGATGTCATGCCCCGAAATTCAGCACCTGAGTACGAGGACTCCATTCTCGAGTTCCCAGGTGAGAGCTTATTAAAAGTGCTCACCTAGGAGTGCCACACGTGGGGAATTAACCCACGTGTGTCCTCAATCAGATTCGCATTCATTCCATACACAATTAAATCAGAGTAATGCATTTCAACTTAGCGGATCTAAAGTAAATCAGAGATAACTAAACCCAGAAATATAGGGTTAACACCCAAAAGGTACAACTCCGAAAGTAGTGTCCACCCATATGAGAATTATACAAATGATAATAAATTTAATATGTACGAAATATACAACTACCAAAAGGGATGAAGCTATAAGTCTACTAGGGTGCCCCAAGTGCACCACCATCTGGTCCTATTCTTGAGCCATCTGCATATGTCAAACGAGGGCATTAAACACTATCATAGTGAAGAAATATCCCTAAGATTATACTCGATCAGGACATTTTAGTTATAAGTAGGTTCACAAAAAATATATTTTCTACATATACTACTCTTAATTAAGCATGCTATCTTTATCGCACAGATACTAAGCAAGTTACACATGCTATCAACATAACCAAGCATAAGTAATGATAGCATACAAAATAACAAATCTTCTAAACTAGTTTATTAGATGCATGTATGTGATGGCAGGTAATGCATTTCTTGGGAAAAATATTAAATGAAGTCATATGGTGCGCTGATCTTTAACAATCAACCAGGCACCTACTACTACTTATGCAGAAATGAGGGTTGTTCAACAATATTCTGGCCTTTAACAGTCAGCCAGTTACCCGATAACGCCTTAGAGTCGAAAGCCCTCGACTCAGATGTGGCCCTAGCTTTGAAAATTTAGGAAAAAACTCAAATCCTTGTGATTAAACACAAATCTAGTGTTAGTGTTGGGTCCCAAAATATACGTGCATGCAGACTTAATTTACATGATGGGCTGGCGCACCCATTTAATTAGTGGCCCTTTGAAGTACATTGCAAGATGGCTTAGTGCATCCAATAAATGAGTGTGCCGATCTCGCCTTGGATCACAAATTAGAGTGTGCGTGGACCTTTCCTATTTGACTACTTGGGCCAGCACACAGAGGATGCACTGACACATGAAAAAGTCACTACAAAAAATTCCATTTTTACCGACGAATGATTTCATCGGTAATCAGTAAAATTTCGTCGGGAAATGTTTTTCCCGACGAAATTTTTCGCGGCTAACATCGTCGCAGAAAGGCCGTCGGTAAAGGTTTTTACCGACGAAATAATTTTTTCGTAGGTAATAATTGAACCATTACCGACGAAATTATTCGTCGGCCAAACATATGAATTTTGTCGGGATTGAAAATGATACGTCGGTGAAAAAACTTTTACCGACGAAATAATGCGTAGGTAAAAACACATTAAAACTTTTACCGACGAAATATTTCGTCGGTAAAAGAAAGGAAAAACTTTTTACCGACGAAATAATGCGTAGGTAAAAACATGATAAAACTTTTACCGACGGAATAATTCGTCGGTAAAAGCATCTCAGAGCTTTTTACAGACGAAATATTCCGTCGGTAAAAGTTTTTGCTTTCTTTTACCGACGAAATATTTCGTCGGTAAAAGTTTTTCCTTTCTCGGTTCCATTTGTTTTCAAAAATTCAGGAAAATTCCTGATATACACCTGTAAAAAAACCTATACATTTTGAATCCTACTCACATGCACAAACATACAAACAAACAAAAAGTACATCATCCATACACAAATAATCCATTCCACATCCACAAACAAACAATATTCATCCACACACAAATATATACAAGTTAAAAGTTGTATATTAAAAAAAAATAATCAGGAAGATGAAGGCAGAGGTGGGGGAGGTGGCGGGGCATCGGCGCCCAGGCGTGCAGCGAGAGCCTGAAACATCTCCTGCATCCGTCGCTCATGCTCCTGCCGCAACTCCTCGATCCTCCTCTCCTGCTCCTCCCGTCGCCTCTCCTCCTTCTCCCTCTGCCTCTCTAGCTGCTCCCGAATCCCATCGACGACGACCCGTAGCTGCTGAACCTCTCTCTCTGCGATGTCAGCTCGGCGTTGAGCGCTCTCACCAGCTACGGATCGGCTGGAGCCAGCTCTAGTTTGTGCCATGAGCTTAGCACCATGGCCAAGCCCACGCACATATCCAGAACGGGTGCTAAGCACCTCGCTCAGGATTTCTGGCTCACTCCGCTGACTACCATCGGGAGTGGGCTGACTGCGTATGGTGTCCATCGCCGCCTGTAATGAAAAGATATGAAATTTCATAAAAAATGACATGAATGACATTATTATCAATCAATGCGCAATTAAATTTAACAAAGTAAAGATTTTTACCCAATGCTCACTGGCTCTAGGATGAACCCAAGATCTCGTCGCCTGCCGACAGTGAGTCCCTCTGTAGAGGTCTACTGGTCCAGGCTCCTGGCCGGTGACGGAATCCCGCTGCGCAATCGAAAGGAAAAAAGACTTATAATAAATGCCAATCAAAATAATATATTAACTTAATAATCATCAATAATTTCTTACCATGTCGTAACGATGTCGTACAAATGACTTTGAACCAGCTACGTGGTTCACTTGTAACTTTTCCCTGTTCGCAGAATTTATTCTGCTCCTCTTCTGAACACATTATACAAAATACATTTCTATTAATTGCGAAATTAATTGCGAATTTAATTGTTACCGTAAGATATCGTACATGTAAATATTACCTGAAAAGCCTCCGACGAAAATCTCTCGCAGAGTATCCGCCAGTCGTCTGTACTAACGTGTGGCGGTGCGGACTGTACGGCCTCATCGTGTGTCCTGCACCGCTTGTACCGCTGGTGCAACTCTCCGCGGTACTCCTTGAACCGCTCCCTAATCATGTCGTCGACGGCATGAGAAATGTAGGGAACATTCAAATCGAATTCAAATTTATCCTGCAGTTTCGTAAATAATAAATTAAGGGAATAAACTTATTAACAATAGGACTTAACCGTAAATGAACTTTCACAAAAGAAAATTTCAATTTACTAAACTTTACCTGAAGGCGCTGACAGATGAGCTGTCGCACATCATCTGTCACGTCAGTCCAACGGGGGGTGGTGGCGGGGATCAGAGATCGGCATAGGACACTGACCTCAGACGTAAACAATCTGGCACTGTCCCCAACAGGTCTAAGGCAGTCCTGTGGGAACTCTACTGCCACCCTACCCTCACGCGTAAGTCGCTCTAAAACTAACCCTCGCGTGGGTCCACGTCCTCGTCGGCTGGTAGAAGATGCTGCTGCGAAAAGATATATGTAAGTAACAATATAAACAGAAATCACTAAATAATGTCTAGACTTACATGCAGTGCCCGGTGTATGCTGAACTGAAGGATCAGATGACTGTGATGCACCATGCGACGTCGATGCTGTCTGCGTCGCATCACGGGTGAAAGGGGTAGATCCAGTGCGCGAACGACCTGATCTCACACCTGGTGCCATGACTGAATATATCTGAAATACAAACTTATAAATTTAAACAATGTCAATGCAAGTTTATGAACATCATTGCAGAGTGAATTTGTGCTTATGCTTAGAGAAATGATAAAAATATAATTAGACCATTACACTATAATGCAAGCAGGATATAATAAAACCGTAAACAGAATATAATAAAACCGTAAACAGAATATAAAAGTTGAAAAATCCATTACACATTGTCATTCTATATTAAATACATATATCTCATTGTAATACAAATCAACTTCGGATCAACTATCCGAAATACTCCCTGCGTAAGTTATCGTACGCTGCAGATGTATATTCGATGCTGTATGAAGCACTTGACATTGTTACAGCCAACATGCCAGTCACAATAGGAGAAATCTGATCTCTCGGGACTCCATTCAGATGTGCAAGTGATAATGTCGCATCTTCCATACGAAGTTTTCCGCGATTATATTCCTCAATCAGGTCCGGAATTTCTTTGAGATTGTATAATCTTTCATCTGAGTCATCGTCTTCCTTCCTACATATCTCGACCAGACCGGGTATCTCTCTGGCCATACCAGAAGAATATAGGGCCGGAAAGTCCATCCGCAACAGCTGATGAAGTATGCTGCATGCTTCCGCTACGCTCCAATTTGTGGAGGACATGATCAGAAAGTGACTTAACTGTAAATGTAGATTATCAACAAGTCAATTCAGGAAAAAAATCATGACTTGTAAAACATATATACATGTAATAATCAAATTAATCGAATTAAAAAATTACATGTAAATCTTGTATACATTTAATAATCATCGTCTGAATCATTATCGCTTAGGACTCTTTCTTCTTCACCATCACTATCGCTGATCAGAATTTCCTCTTCATCGTCTACAACATTGTCATCGATGAAAGCGCTATCATCTCTAACAATGTCATTTATGATTGAGGCATCAACATGATCAGGTGGCACATCATCTCTATTCAATTGCACCACATCAATATCAACATTTGGATCATTCCCTCTATCCCAAGATGGCATGTCTTCTTGGTATGCTTGTTCAACTGACGACGTTCTATTACTCCCTTCATCGTTATCTTCAACGTCTACTTCGGGAACGTCAAATATGTTCCTGGGCTTTATTTTCTGCACCACGTGCCAAGAGCCGCCTAACTTGGTGTCAGCGAGGTAGAATACTTGTTCGGCTTGGCCGGCTATGATAAATGGGTTATCTTTAAACCACTTCCGAGATAAATTTACGCTCGTGAAGTAATTATCAGTCTGTATTCCCAACTTTTTATTTCCAATGTCCCACCAATCGCATTTAAATAAGTACACCCGCTTTCTCATACAATAACTCAGCTCAATAATATCCGTCAAAACGCCATAAAAATCAATTTCGACCTCCTCATGTGTTCCCTTCACAACCACACCACTATTTTGTGTGGTCCTATATTTCTCACGCTCCTCAGTGTGGAACCGAATCCCGTTTACAATACAACCTGTATATCTAGATACACGTCTATCAGGGCCACACGCCAGTAAGTAGAGCGCATCAGATGCATCCGCAGAGTTGCTAGCGCGCAACATCTTCATCTATCATCACGTACAGAATATAAATGTACGTTTAGGCATTTAAAATTACGTGTAAATATTGTGCAATACAACAATATTGTAAGTGTGGTGAGATAGAAGGTAAATTAAGCTTACACGTTTTGCAAACCATTCTGGAAACAAATCCTGATGCATTCGATCATAATTTGTAGGGTATTGGGACTTCATCTCCTCGATGTGTTCGCTATACACAATTGGTACGTTGTAAGCAAGAAATTTTGAGATTAAAACTATCTGTAGATATACAATAATTATGTGCGAAGACTTACTCCAAGTACGACTCTATTTCTTCACAGTTATGCAACACATACCACCGCGCCTTCGCAAGATCCCGAGGGTCCATATCCTGAAACGTCGGCGATCCTAAAGGACGGACGTTATGTGCGAATACAGATATGAGTCCTTGTTCATGCTCCTGCCCTGCATCGGCATTACGATCTTCTCGGTTGAATCTAGTCTCTATGCCACGAAGATACATGGAGCAAAATGTCAGGCACTCATTATCAATATACGCCTCAGCAATAGATCCCTCTGGACGTGCCTTATTCCTCACATATTGTTTTAATGTGTGAAGGTATCTGTACACAAAATCAATATGTTTAAGACATGAAAACATGGATATACGTAGTTTATGGAATGAAAAAAAATTTATGATCATTGTTCTATCACCTTTCGATCGGATATATCCAACGATATTGTACTGGGCCTGCAAGCTTCGCTTCGTGCGGTAAGTGAATTGCTAGGTGTACCATGACATCGAAAAACGCAGGTGGAAAAATTCTTTCAAGTTTGCAAAGGATTACGACAATATCCTTCTCCAGTCGTTTAATAACCTCTACATTTAAAGATTTCGAACACAAATCCTTAAAGAATATCCCCAACTCAATCAGCGTAGCACTGACATCCTTGTTGAGGAATCCACGAATCGCAACCGGTAGTAGGCGTTGAAGAAGGACGTGACAGTCATGACTTTTCATTCCTGTTACCTTACAGTCCGTAATGTTGACGCGCCGAGAGATATTCGATGCATACCCGTCTGGAAATTTCACCTTGTTCAACCATTCACATACACGTTTTTTCTCTAGTTTTGTCAATGTGTAGCATGCTGCTGGTATAGTATATGAATTTCCATGTGGTTGCAAGTGCAACTCTTTTCTTAAACCCATTGCTTGTAGATCCAATCGAGCCTTAAAACTGTCTTTTGTTTTCTTCTCTATGTTCATCAATGTTCCAAAGACATTGTCACATATATTCTTCTCAATATGCATGACATCCAAGTTGTGTCGTAATTTCAGATGACTCCAATAAGGCAACTAAAAAAAATGCTCTTCTTCCTCCAGTTGTACTCCAATACTGTACGTTTTCTCTTCTTCAAGTGCGGTGCCTTACCAAATCTAACTTCTTCAATGTTACTCAGCTGTTGTAACACATCTTCTGCAGATAGTTCTTTCGGTGGTGGCCTATGATCTTGTTTGCCATCAAAGATTACCGTCTTCCTGCGCCAATTATGATCCCTCGGAAGGAAGCGATGATGGCCCATATAACACGTTTTCTTACCATGCTTCAATGACAATGAACAAGTCTCAGTACTACATGTAGGACAAGCCAACTTTCCCTTCGTGCTCCACCCAGACAAATTTCCATATGCAGGGAAGTCATTTATTGTCCACAAAACCGCTGCGTGCAATCGAAACGTCTGTTCTGCAAAAGTGTCATACGTCTGGACACCTTGACTCCACAACTCGTTTAACTCATCTACTAACGGTCGGAGATACACATCAATGTCATTCCCCGGTGACTTGGGTCCAGGAATAAGCAACGACATCATAAAAAATGATTCCTTCATACACAACCAAGGAGGTAAATTGTAGGGCATAAGTATCACTGGCCACATACTGTACGAGCTACTCATATTACCAAATGGATTAAAACCATCACTTGCAAGACCTAGCCGAACATTGCGAGAATCCTCTGCAAACCAGTCATATTGCTTATCAAAATGTTGCCAGGCTTCAGAGTCAGCGGGATGCCTCAATGTATTATCATCATGAAGGCGTTTCTCCTTATGCCACCTCATATCTTCAGCCGTCTTGCTTGACGTAAACAATCTTTGTAATCTGGGTTTCAATGGAAAGTACCTTAACACCTTTTGTGGAATTTTCTTACGCTTAGCTTCGTCATATTTCCACCTAGACTCTCCACATTGTGGACACTCCTCAACATTTTCATGTTCTTTCCAATACAATACACAATCATTTATACATGCATGTATGAGGATGTAACCAAGGCCCAAGTCTCGCATTAACGATTTTGCCTCGTAATGAGACTTAGGCAATGTCTCACCTTCAGGTAATACTTCTTTCAACAAGCCAAGTAACATGTCGAACGATTTGTTACTCCAACGATTTATTGTCTTTAAATGAAGTAACCTTGTAAGGAAATTCAACTTGGAGAAGTTCCGACACCCCGGATAGAGTGGACGTTGCGCATCCCTCAACAACCTACTAAACTTTTCTGATTCGGCATCACCCATAGGAGGAATATCCTGGCTAGTACTTGTCGCTGCAAAATCAGTATCCGCAATTGTTCCCTTTAACACATCCCCAATGATATCTTGCATATCGTCAATATCTTCATCCTCGTCATTACGCACAATTGGGTCAGCAAGGACTTCAGTGGCCTCAACTCTTTGGTGGAAGTCTTCACCATGATGAATCCACCAAGTGTAACCCTGGTCAATCCCAACTATGAACAAATCATCTTCCACTTTGTCCAATGTCTTGTGAATCATGTTCTTGCATTTTCGGCATGGACACCTAATTCTATTACCTGAATCTGCCCGATCTCTCGCAAATTCCATGAACTCCTTAACACCTTCTTTATACTCTGGGCCAAACCGATTCTTAGCTTGCATCCAACTCTTATCCATATCTACAATGCAAAGATTAGAGTCAGGTTTAGTTTAAGTGACATGAGTTTAGGATTAGGTTTAGTCATAGGTTGAGATTTTCGGGTTCGGGATTGGATTTCGGGTTAGGTTTTCATATTTGGGTCTAGGTTTATGTTAGGTGAATGGATTCAGGAATAGGTGTAGGTTTAGTTTAAGTGATTTGAATATAGGATTAGGCTTAGGTATAGGTTGAGATTTTCGGGTTCGGGATCGGGTTTCGGGTTAGGTTTTCGTGTTTGGGTTAAAGTTTAGGTTAGGCGAATGGATTTAGGAATAGGTGTAGGTTTAGTTTAAGTGATTTGAATATAGGATTAGGCTTAGGTATAGGTTGAGATTTTCGGGTTCGGGATCGGGTTTCGGGTTAGGTTTTCGTGTTTGGGTTAAAGTTTAGGTTAGGCGAATGGATTTAGGAATAGGTGTAGGTTTAGTTTAGGTAATTTGAGTTTAGGATTAGGTTTAGGCATAGGTTGAGATTTTTGGGTACGGGATCGGGTTTAGGGTCGCATTTTCGTGTTTGGGTCTAAGTTTAGGTTAGGTGAATGGATTTAGGAATAGGTGTAGGTTTAGTTTAGGAGATTTGAGTTTAGGATTAGGTTTAGGCATAGGTTGAGATTTTTGGGTACGGGATCGGGTTTAGGGTCGCATTTTCGTGTTTGGGTCTAAGTTTAGGTTAGGTGAATGGATTTAGGAATAGGTGTAGGTTTAGTTTAGGAGATTTGAGTTTAGGATTAGGTTTAGGCATAGGTTGAGATTTTTGGGTACGGGATCGGGTTTAGGGTCGCATTTTCGTGTTTGGGTCTAAGTTTAGGTTAGGCGAATGGATTTAGGAATAGGTGTAGGTTTAGTTTAGGAGATTTGAGTTTAGGATTAGGTTTAGGCATAGGTTGAGATTTTTGGGTACGGGATCGGGTTTAGGGTCGCATTTTCGTGTTTGGGTCTAAGTTTAGGTTAGGCGAATGGATTTAGGAATAGGTGTAGGTTTAGTTTAGGAGATTTGAGTTTAGGATTAGGTTTAGGCATAGGTTGAGATTTTTGGGTACGGGATCGGGTTTAGGGTCGCATTTTCGTGTTTGGGTCTAAGTTTAGGTTAGGTGAATGGATTTAGGAATAGGTGTAGGTTTAGTTTAGGAGATTTGAGTTTAGGATTAGGTTTAGGCATAGGTTGAGATTTTTGGGTACGGGATCGGGTTTAGGGTCGCATTTTCGTGTTTGGGTCTAAGTTTAGGTTAGGTGAATGGATTTAGGAATAGGTGTAGGTTTAGTTTAGGAGATTTGAGTTTAGGATTAGGTTTAGGCATAGGTTGAGATTTTTGGGTACGGGATCGGGTTTAGGGTCGCATTTTCGTGTTTGGGTCTAAGTTTAGGTTAGGCGAATGGATTTAGGAATAGGTGTAGGTTTAGTTTAGGAGATTTGAGTTTAGGATTAGGTTTAGGCATAGGTTGAGATTTTTGGGTACGGGATCGGGTTTAGGGTCGCATTTTCGTGTTTGGGTCTAAGTTTAGGTTAGGCGAATGGATTTAGGAATAGGTGTAGGTTTAGTTTAGGAGATTTGAGTTTAGGATTAGGTTTAGGCATAGGTTGAGATTTTTGGGTACGGGATCGGGTTTAGGGTCGCATTTTCGTGTTTGGGTCTAAGTTTAGGTTAGGTGAATGGATTTAGGAATAGGTGTAGGTTTAGTTTAGGAGATTTGAGTTTAGGATTAGGTTTAGGCATAGGTTGAGATTTTTGGGTACGGGATCGGGTTTAGGGTCGCATTTTCGTGTTTGGGTCTAAGTTTAGGTTAGGCGAATGGATTTAGGAATAGGTGTAGGTTTAGTTTAGGAGATTTGAGTTTAGGATTAGGTTTAGGCATAGGTTGAGATTTTTGGGTACGGGATCGGGTTTAGGGTCGCATTTTCGTGTTTGGGTCTAAGTTTAGGTTAGGCGAATGGATTTAGGAATAGGTGTAGGTTTAGTTTAGGAGATTTGAGTTTAGGATTAGGTTTAGGCATAGGTTGAGATTTTTGGGTACGGGATCGGGTTTAGGGTCGCATTTTCGTGTTTGGGTCTAAGTTTAGGTTAGGCGAATGGATTTAGGAATAGGTGTAGGTTTAGTTTAGGAGATTTGAGTTTAGGATTAGGTTTAGGCATAGGTTGAGATTTTTGGGTACGGGATCGGGTTTAGGGTCGCATTTTCGTGTTTGGGTCTAAGTTTAGGTTAGGCGAATGGATTTAGGAATAGGTGTAGGTTTAGTTTAGGAGATTTGAGTTTAGGATTAGGTTTAGGCATAGGTTGAGATTTTTGGGTACGGGATCGGGTTTAGGGTCGCATTTTCGTGTTTGGGTCTAAGTTTAGGTTAGGTGAATGGATTTAGGAATAGGTGTAGGTTTAGTTTAGGAGATTTGAGTTTAGGATTAGGTTTAGGCATAGGTTGAGATTTTTGGGTACGGGATCGGGTTTAGGGTCGCATTTTCGTGTTTGGGTCTAAGTTTAGGTTAGGCGAATGGATTTAGGAATAGGTGTAGGTTTAGTTTAGGAGATTTGAGTTTAGGATTAGGTTTAGGCATAGGTTGAGATTTTTGGGTACGGGATCGGGTTTAGGGTCGCATTTTCGTGTTTGGGTCTAAGTTTAGGTTAGGCGAATGGATTTAGGAATAGGTGTAGGTTTAGTTTAGGAGATTTGAGTTTAGGATTAGGTTTAGGCATAGGTTGAGATTTTTGGGTACGGGATCGGGTTTAGGGTCGCATTTTCGTGTTTGGGTCTAAGTTTAGGTTAGGCGAATGGATTTAGGAATAGGTGTAGGTTTAGTTTAGGAGATTTGAGTTTAGGATTAGGTTTAGGCATAGGTTGAGATTTTTGGGTACGGGATCGGGTTTAGGGTCGCATTTTCGTGTTTGGGTCTAAGTTTAGGTTAGGTGAATGGATTTAGGAATAGGTGTAGGTTTAGTTTAGGAGATTTGAGTTTAGGATTAGGTTTAGGCATAGGTTGAGATTTTTGGGTACGGGATCGGGTTTAGGGTCGCATTTTCGTGTTTGGGTCTAAGTTTAGGTTAGGTGAATGGATTTAGGAATAGGTGTAGGTTTAGTTTAGGAGATTTGAGTTTAGGATTAGGTTTAGGCATAGGTTGAGATTTTTGGGTACGGGATCGGGTTTAGGGTCGCATTTTCGTGTTTGGGTCTAAGTTTAGGTTAGGCGAATGGATTTAGGAATAGGTGTAGGTTTAGTTTAGGAGATTTGAGTTTAGGATTAGGTTTAGGCATAGGTTGAGATTTTGGGTACGGGATCGGGTTTAGGGTCGCATTTTCGTGTTTGGGTCTAAGTTTAGGTTAGGCGAATGGATTTAGGAATAGGTGTAGGTTTAGTTTAGGAGATTTGAGTTTAGGATTAGGTTTAGGCATAGGTTGAGATTTTTGGGTACGGGATCGGGTTTAGGGTCGCATTTTCGTGTTTGGGTCTAAGTTTAGGTTAGGCGAATGGATTTAGGAATAGGTGTAGGTTTAGTTTAGGAGATTTGAGTTTAGGATTAGGTTTAGGCATAGGTTGAGATTTTTGGGTACGGGATCGGGTTTAGGGTCGCATTTTCGTGTTTGGGTCTAAGTTTAGGTTAGGTGAATGGATTTAGGAATAGGTGTAGGTTTAGTTTAGGAGATTTGAGTTTAGGATTAGGTTTAGGCATAGGTTGAGATTTTTGGGTACGGGATCGGGTTTAGGGTCGCATTTTCGTGTTTGGGTCTAAGTTTAGGTTAGGTGAATGGATTTAGGAATAGGTGTAGGTTTAGTTTAGGAGATTTGAGTTTAGGATTAGGTTTAGGGCATAGGTTTGGATTTGCTGGTTTGGGATCGGGTTTAGGGTCGCATTTTCGTGTTTGGGTCAAGGTTCAGGTTAGGTGAATGGATTTAGGAATAGGTGTAGGTTTAGGTTAGATGACATGAGTTTAGGATTAGGTTTAGGGCATAGGTTTGGATTTGCGGGTTCGGGATCGGGTTTCGGGTTTGTTTCTCGTGTTTGGGTCTAGGTTTAGGTTAGGTGAATGGATTTAGGAATAGGTGTAGGTTTAGGTTAGGTGACATGAGATTAGGTTTAGGGCATAGGTTTGGATTTGCGGGTTCGGGATCGGGTTTAGGGACGCATTTTCGTAGCTTATAGGGCCCCGGTTTAGAGTTAGATGAATTGAGTTTAGGTTTCGGTTTAGGTATAGCTTATAGGTTTTAGTTTTAGGTTTATGGTTTCAGGTTTTAGTTATAGGAAATGGACAGCTTCATCATCATGGTCATAACAGCGGTTCCCACCTTCCAGGGACCCCCGCTCAACACCCGGATAGCTCCGACGCACATCCGGGTCTGCTCCATTAATTTCGAGCTAATACATAAACACGGGCCTGTCCAAATGGCCAGGCCACCCATATTGCTGTCCATAGGAAATGGACAGCTTCATCATCATGGTCATAACAGCGGTTCCCACCTTCCAGGGACCCCCGCTCAACACCCGGATAGCTCCGACGCACATCCGGGTCTGCTCCATTAATTTCGAGCTAATACATAAACACGGGCCTGTCCAAATGGCCAGGCCACCCATATTGCTGTCCATAGGAAATGGACAGCTTCATCATCATGGTCATAACAGCGGTTCCCACCTTCCAGGGACCCCCGCTCAACACCCGGATAGCTCCGACGCACATCCGGGTCTGCTCCATTAATTTCGAGCTAATACATAAACACGGGCCTGTCCAAATGGCCAGGCCACCCATATTGCTGTCCATAGGAAATGGACAGCTTCATCATCATGGTCATAACAGCGGTTCCCACCTTCCAGGGACCCCCGCTCAACACCCGAATAGCTCCGACGCACATCCGGGTCTGCTCCATTAATTTCGAGCTAATACATAAACACGGGCCTGTCCAAATGGCCAGGCCACCCATATTGCTGTCCATAGGAAATGGACAGCTTCATCATCATGGTCATAACAGTGGTTCCCACCTTCTAGGGACCCCCGCTCAACACCTGGACAGCTCCGACGCACATCCGGGTCTGCTCCATTAATTTCGAGCTAATACATAAACACGGGCCTGTCCAAATGGCCAGGCCACCCATATTGCTGTCCATAGGAAATCGACAGCTTCATCATCATGGTCTAAACCGCGGTTCCCACCTTCCAGGGACCCCCGCTCAACATCAACATCAATCAACTACTCTTAATCACAAGTATCATGTTCGTCATCTAATTTGCCACTAAATGATAATATAATAAAATCAGTCGCCCATCCAAGGATGGATAGATTGAAATGCTATCATTATTTCCATTTAAATGCCCAAGCCTAAATTTCGACAGCATCTCCCCCTATCTCTCCCGATATATTTGTCTTACATTTAATTTCCACGTCAACTATCCACACATTGTGTGGATTAAATTGACAATGGAATTAACATAAGAAACATATCCAGAGAGAATAGGAGAGTTACCGCACGAAACTAATGACAGAGCATGTAAATGACAAACAACGATAACATTCCAATCTATCCAACCTTGGACTGTCCAACAGGACAATTTGGCAGATTTCTATACCTCCAAAACACACTTTATCTATGCTCGGCAATATAGAAATCTCCAAATGGGCTAACTGATTCTATTATACTACCATTTGTGGACAAAAAATAACTATTAATAATAAGCCAAATACATCCACAACATACATCCACAACATACATCCACATAAATCAACCACGGGTAGCTCCAACGCACATCCCGGGTTTGCTCCATCAATTCCAGATACACAAGCACATAAAATGACAGAATCATCAACACCATGAATCAAGTCTAATCAAATATATACCTAATGACTGCTACTTTCTCAACAAATAAGTATGTATGGGGCCCACCATGGGAATCGGATTGCGTGTAGAGTAACTCTGCACGCTCTTATCATGTAGAGTAAATTCAGTTGGGCCCACCTAGAATGTATGTGATTTATCTATTCCGTCCTTATGTTTTTTCAGCTCATTTTAGTGGTTGAGCCCAAAATTTAAGCATATCCAAATCTCAAGTGGACCATGCCATGGGAAATCGTGGGAATAATGATTTCCACCATTCCCAGGACCTACAGTGATCATTATTTGTCATCCAACCTGTTCATAAGATCACATGGATATGGATGAAGGGAAAACACAAATATCAGCTTGATCCAAAACTTCTGTGTCCTCTAAGAATTTTTCAATGATAGACATTCAGTTCACACTTGTGCTGTGGTCCACTTTAGATTTTGATATGCTTCATTTTTTGGCACCAACGGTTCCCATCTTCGGGGGCCCCACAGCCAGTGGACAGCGACGGTGGGCCCCACAGGCACTGGACAGCGACCGTGGGCCCCACAGCCAGTGGACAGCGACATGGGCCCCACAGCCAGTGGACAGCAACGGTGGGCCCCACAATTACGTATTTCATTTTTTTTTAATTTGTAAAACAAAATTTTGGATTTTAAATTTTTAAATCCCTAATTAGGGATTTTAATTTTGAAATCCCTAATTAGGGAATTTTAATTTTGAAATCCCTAATTAGGGATTTAATAAATCAGTGGGCCCCACCAAATTGTAGACAGCTAAGGTGGACCCCACATGCAATGCACTATGGAAAGCGACGGTGGGACCCACATGCAAATAGAAAGCGACGGTGGGACCCACCAACATGCATTGGACGGACAGCGATGGTGGGACCCACATGCATTGGATTTTGGGAGTGGGCCCCACAATCAACAACGAGGAGAGAGGGAGCGAGGGGAAATGGAGCAAGAAGAAAGGGGGAGAGGCTTACCGGAGGAGGCGGCGGCGCACGGAGGTCGGTGGAGGTGAGGGGCGACCGGCGACACTGGTCGGCTGGGGGGGGGGTGGTCGGCTGAGGCGGTGGGCCGCCGGTGATGTCGACGGCCGGCGGTCGGAGATGAGGGAGAGCCGAGATGGGTGGGCCGGCCGGAAGCGCGCGCGAGAGAGAGAGAGGAGAGAGAACAGAGCGAGAGTGAGAGAGACGAGAGAAATGAGGGAGGCCGATCGGGTAAGTGAAATAAAAGACTTTTACCGACGAAAATTTTCG
Organism: Liriodendron chinense; assembly: GCA_003013855.2. Classification (NCBI taxonomy): domain Eukaryota; kingdom Viridiplantae; phylum Streptophyta; class Magnoliopsida; order Magnoliales; family Magnoliaceae; genus Liriodendron; species Liriodendron chinense. The sequence continues at coordinate 557,277 of ML058571.1, forward strand.
TCGGTATAAGTATAGTTTTCGTCGGTAAAAGTCCTCTTTTTCACTTGGGCGGGAAACATCAATATTATTACCGACGAACATTTTCGTCGGTAAAAATGACTTTTACCGACGAAAATTTCGTCGGCAAAAGTCATCTTCCTTGCCTTACGCAGATACCACACATTATTACCGACAGGCAATAATCGTCGCCAAAAAAAGACTTATACCGACGAAAATGTTCGTCGGTAAAAGCTAAATTTCTTACTTTTTTCTTTAGCGACGGGTAATTTCGTCGGTAATAAACTTTTTACCGACGAAATCATGATTTCGTCGGTAAAAGGGTGTGCTGGTATGTATTTTACCGACGAATACCTCATTTCGTTGGGGAAATGGCTTTTTACCGACGAAAACAATTTCGTCGGTAATACTTTCGTCGGTAAAACACCGTTTTCTTGTAGTGAGTCCTTGAGTGGGGCCCACTGTACACTTGATTAAATGACCACCTAATAAGGTCGTGGGCATGCGCCTAGGCCATTAGGGCCAGCACACAAACCCACTTCACCATGTGGGCCCCACAAATCAGAGATCTTAAGAAGATGTCCAAAGGTGGAAGATGCCCTCGCCAATGCATCCGATAAATGGGGACAGTGTATCCACTAACTAGTGGGTGCATTGACAGTTCTAGAAAGACAAGAAAGAGGGCGCGCCAACCCCAAATATGCAAATTTAACACAAGTACAAACAAGACTTTAATGGGTGTGCTAACCTATTAAATGGACACGCCGACCCCATTCGCAAAGACTAATAAAAGAATAATATTTGGATGCGTTTAACCCATTTTATAGTAATTAAAAGACATGCTCCACGTGGCATCCACTCATTGGATCTCCACCTGAGATTTACGGGTATAAATACCCATTTTACTAATTCATATGGACAGACTTAGAGAGAGAGAGAGAGAGCCTAGTTATTGTCCGTTGGGTATTTGAAAACCTCGCCGGAATCCTTACTGGAATCCCGTAAAGAAAATTACAACCAGAATCCCTTGCCGGAATCCCCTACTAGAAATCGCCACTGGAATCCCTCACTGGAACCCTTTTTCGATCGCCGCAGGTCCGGCATGAAATCCAGAATTCCTGGATACTTAAACAAATTGCCTAAGTATCTTGGCGCATCCAAAAACAGGACTCGCGCAGCAGCCCAGGTCCGATGTAAGGAAGATATCTCCGATATCCACCAAAATGGATCCGCGCATCAGTAAAAGCAAGTTGTGAGACTAAGTCCCTTTCATAGGACCAAGTGCCTCCATGCATTCGATAAATAGGATCTGCGCATCCGATAAATAGCACAGTTTACCCAAAGATTTACAAATCAAAACAAACTACCCAAATGCCTCCTCGCGTCCGATAAATGGGCTCTGCGACTCCAATACATGCTGCACTGTACAACATCAAAATACAACATCAATAGTATCAGCGCAGCCATAAATAATATCAAAATATAACATCAATAGTGCCAGCGCATCCATTAATTAGTGGATGCGTCAGGCACATTTTATTTTCTTGATGTGCCGACCCCTTTATGATAATTCTTTTCACATTTTTTACAATCCAATAACATCTCAAATAAGCACTCAAAACATTGCAATCCAGCTTACAACCACCAATATTATAAACCCTCGTGCAATAGTACTTCCGCGAAGGGCAATCGATTGTAAGAAGAAGGCTTTCTGAGGCCAATTATGAGCAGCAGAACAAAGCACATAATAGCCCTGAAGATGAGTCACCAGACTTCAGAATACGCAAGAAACAGTCAGAATTGTTATGTATTGATTTATTTATTGAATAATAACTCGGATTAAGGCTCTAACTAACCAAAAGGGACTATGGTCAATACTAGCAACAAGATCAAAGAGTTCTCAAACTATCTCAAATACTTGTTATTGGTTGTTGTTAGGGTCCCAAAATGTCAGGGCCCTCAAAACAAACATCTACATGCTACAAGACCAACATACCACAAGAAACTAGGGTTACAACAGCCATAGATCCAATGAAGATCTCCGAATACCCCAATTTTACTTAACTGTTTTCCAAACAGAGACCCTGGGTGGGCCCCACGAATTACGGTGGCCAAAATTCCTGAAATTGTGATATAACTTTCAGAATGAACTTACATAAGCAGTGCATCAATATCCCTTACCAAGTGGGCCCCATAAATCAATCATTTTGCAAAACCCAATTCAGACCAGGCGAATAAGTCTGTCAGCGCGCCCTTCAAATCAGGGTAGCGCACCCCAAAAATAAGCATTCTGCCAAAGTGAATTTTTGGGTGCTCTACCTCGAGTGCATCCGAAAAATCAGGGTAGCGCACCCAAAAAATCAACTTTCTGCTGAAGTGAATTTTTGGGTGCTCTACCTCTAGCACACCCGAAAAATCAGCTTTTTGCCAAAGTGAATTTTTGGGCACGCTGGACCCATTTTCACCTATTAAAAGGGCGCGCTAGACCTATTTTTCACTAATTTTAGGGTGTTCTATACGTGGCATCCTCCCATTGGTTAGCCTCCGGTATTTTCGGGTATAAATACCCCGGCCAACTGTTCATTTGTACGCAGAACAACAAAGAGAGAGCTATTACCCTCTGGGCATTTCGATTACCCGTCAGAAACATTGCCGGAATCCCTTTTCCGACAACCGGAGATCATTTGCGATCACCAAAGGTCCGGCCCTGAAAATAACAGTATTTTTCTAAGTATGGGAGCGCACCAATTAATTCAGCCCTCCAGAACCAAGTAACTTTTTGGATGCACTAGACCTAGCGCACCCATTAATTCAGCCCTCCGAAATGAAGTGAATTTCAGGATGCACTGGACCTAGCTCACCCATTAATTCAGCCCTCCGGAATGAAGTGAATTTCAGGATGCAATAGACCCAGCGCACTCATAAAATTAGGCTAGCGCACCCGAAAATTCAGTTATTTTCAGACTTAGTTTCTGGACGCGCTGGACTCCATTTTTAAGCATTTTAGGTAACGTTTGTACCTATTTTGGGTATTTCGAGCTTTCCGAACGCAACGAGATGGTTAAATCATCCGTCTGGAATACCCAATGAGCAAAACAACGACTTTCGAAATCTGATCCGACCTAACACAATGAATGTAATGAATTCCCGAAGAAAGGCCGCCAGCATCCAGCGCTATGCAAATGAATGTACTCTCATTATATGTATTATCAAAATATGGCCCAGATTAAGGTTCGGATTAAGCAAAAGGGGCTATGGTCATCACAATAAATCATACCAAAGAGTTTTAATTCTTTATAAAGCAATTGTTATGAACTGCCACGACATAATAGTCGATGCCCTGCCCATTCAAACGGTATACGTCGGTTGAGCTACTCAGGTACACACAACTGCAAATCAGACTTTCCGAGGTCACCTGTCCAAACATGACAGGCGTGGGCCCAGAGTTGTCCCTCTCAGTTATAAACTCTAATAGTCTTAGCCCGGATCTCCGGTCAAAATATGAGACATAGACATCTGACTAACACAATGATGGCCCAGTCCATAACAAAACATACATGTCTCTACGACCACAAACTCTAAGACCATAGTCCCTGCTGACTAGTTTTATGCCTTTTAATCAAAGGTCATCGATCATTCGACGTAATTAAGGGTTCGTGCCAAACCACAGCCTGTAATGTACAAGATCTCAGAATCTCTGAAATAAAATTCGCCTTGCGATATCTCTTCTTGTGTATACTTTTCTGAATGCTTGTGATTATCAATGAATGTTTCCATTACTCAGAATTCCCCAGAGCAATAATACACAAGAAAACTGCATTTGAGAATTTTCTAGTTCTAACAGTTGTTATCCCAAAACTAGTTGATATACTACCCATCTAAAACGGTACCTGCTGGTTGAGCTAATTAGGTACACAGTTGTAGTACATGTTTTCCTGCGGTCACTCGTCCACAGAGACGATCATTAACACTATGTTGCACGACTCGATAAAAAAAATCCTGACTGTTTCTCAACTCGGACCACCATATGGGACATAGGCATCTGACCTGTCTAAATGATGGCTCAATTCATAACAAAATTACATTGGTCTCTACGACCACGAACTCAAAAAATATAGTTCCCGATTGCTTATTCTTTTGCTCCCTTTAACTGGGTTTTTCTAAATACTTCATCTCTTGTACAATTGTTATTCATAGTGGAGCATTGTCGCTTTGTGTTGTGATTTTCTCCCGCAAGGGTTTCTACGTTAAATTTTCGTATTCTTTGTAGTGCTTTATTTATATTTATGCTCATTTACTTGCTTTTCTTAATTTATCTTTGATAATGCATACATACATTTACTTTTGACTTTTAATCAAGGGTTATCAGTTATTTGATGTAATTAAGAGCTCCTGCTAAATCACAACCTGGAATGTATAAGATCTCAAAATCTCTAGAATAAAATTCGCCTTACGATATATACTCTTACGTGTACGTTTGTGATTGCATGTGATTGTCTATGAATGCTCCATTACTCAAAATTCCTAGAGCAACAATACATAGAAAATATCCATCGGCATTTTCAGTTCTAACAAACTGGCGCCTTTGCTGGGGATTGAACATTACCAGAATCTCTGGTTATATCTGAGTAAAGGAACATTTTAAGATAAATCCCTTGCAAGCACGAACATATACATAAGAGTTATCACAAAGAGAAATGATCAGCGCCTTCTGACGCCAAACTGACGACTCTCAACAAGAACATTCTTCCCTTTGTCTTTAAGGCAAAATCATCTAAAACTAAATCTTCGAAACCACAAATAATTTTTGAAATATGAATCTTTGTTTCATCCGTTTTTCCAGCTAATTTTAGTGGTTGAGACCAAAATTGAAGCATTTCCAAATCTCAAGTGTGCCCCACCACAGAACAATCAGAATAATGATCTCCACCGTTGAAACCTTCCTACGGCCCACAATGATATTTATTTATAATCCAACCTTTTCATAAGATCACACTGACATGGACGAAGGGAAAACGGAAAACGAAAATATCAGCTTGACCCAAAACTTCAGTGGCCCCAAAGAAATTTTCAACGGTAAATGTTAAATTCACAGTGTTTAATTTTCAACGGTAAATGTTAAATTCACAGTGTTTCCCGTGGTGTGGTCCACTTGAGCTTTGGATATGCTTCGTTTTTCCCCTCAAGCCTTAAAATTATCTGATAAAATGGATGGACAGAGTAGATAAAATACATAAATCACAGTAGGCCCCACAGAGTTTACTCAGTACGCTACATTGTCACTGTACACAGAGTATGTCGGCTGTATACAGTAAGGAACCCATATACAATACAATAAGGTCGTCAAGGGAATCCAAACATGCCTGTCTATATCAGTGGAGTAGATAATGGGAGAGGGCATTTAAGTAAATTTACCGAATGAAAATGGTCTATATAAGGTGCCAATATTAGAGAGAAGGGTGTGTGCGAGATTTTAGAACAGCGCATTTTATAAAAAAGAAGTGAGAAAAAATCATGGTGAAGGGGACGAAAAGGGCTCTCTTGGTGGGGTGCCACTACTACAATACCTACTACGAGAAGGAACAGGGGTGCGGAAAGGACGTGCAAATGATTCAAGATCTTCTCACGAAGAGTCTTTGCTTCGAGGAGGAAAACATTAAGATCTTGATGGAGACCAAGTCACATGACTTGACAAACCAGCCGACGAAGAAGAACATCGAGAAGGAGCTTAAAAATATGATGGAAATGGCTGAGGAAGGGGACGTCTTGTTCTTCTACTTCAGCGGGTGGGGGAAGCGGGATGAAGGCAGCAACAGTCCAGCCATCATGTCTTGCAAGCTGGAAAGCTTTACGGGTAGGATGAATGAGAGTTGAGAAATGTTCCGAGACTTGGTGTGTAGTCGATCGGCCTTTCAACGTCCATTCCCAGAGGACTCAAGAAGGTGTTATATTGTCTATGAGAGGCAGTTCACTTCCTTGATATCCATTCGGGAATATACGGTTGGCAATCGAGAATACATACATAGAATGATGGTGTATAAATTATATCTCTGTCTCTCTCTCTCTCTCTCTTTGTTAGTCATATAAGACACCCACCATGTTAGCTGCACAACGCACCCACACGGTCAGTCACAGGGTGGACCCACCCACTGGTGGGGCTAGTGTGTCTCCTTGTCATTTCGAACCTGGGACCTGCTGTTGAAACGCCTAAGCGTCTTCCAGCTGGGCTAGCAGGCGAGACACTCTCTCTCTCTCTTTCTCTCTGGTTTCATGTTTCAGAGTTGTAGATCATTGAGCCAATGGGACCACCGTCGATGTGGTTGCCCCATTGAATGTGGACGGTTGCTAAATTTCTGCTCTTTGGTCACTTGTCAACGGTCAGGACCTTCATATAACTAATCTTCCTAATAAACAGTCCGGACGAAACACCTACGGCCGACATCTATGGAATCCTACACAAGCCGAATCCCCCAGCAACACCTGTTGTACGCACACACAAGCTCTGTGATTCCCACCATGTTATGTGTGTGGCCCACCTCAGTTGTGGATTGGGCTGATTTTTGGCCCTACCGTCTTACTTGAGGATCTCACCTGATGGACGGATTATGCCACACGCAGAACATGTACAGTGCCCCCTGGAGTCCGTACAACAGGTGTTGCAGAAGAATCGGTCTGTGCATGCGTTAACACGACGTTACGCGTGTTAGGAATACTGCAACTAACATGAACGGAATGCCCTTTCAGCTGTCGAATTCCGCACTCTAGTGGACAATCAGAAGTTGCCGGAAGATGCAAGCTTCACCTTCGTCTGCGAAGCGTCCAACAGCGGTGACTTCCTCCTCAAGCCGGTGCAACCCAACGACAACAGGATCGTGCTCAGCGCCTGCCGGACTAACGAGAAAAGGAGCCGCCGAGGTGAGAATTCAAGTACTAATTACGGCCTGTTCACCAAAGCGATCGAGGAGGCGTTTGACAACCTCCCAGCCCCTGTCACCAATATAAAGTTGTTAAACCATGTGACTAAACGCGTGGAAAGGTTTGGGCAACACCCGTGCCTCGTTTGCAATAAGAATAATGAGGAGCAGCCTTTCTCGGGCTATCTGATCAACAACAGCAACTAGCGGGGTGATCTGCACCTGCGTAGCTGTTGTATGGAATAAAGAGAAATGCTGTTTGAAAGTTTACATATTAGTCGTCTGTCTAAATTTCTCCAACTGCATCTGTAGCGGATAGTCCGCACAATGTCTAGCTATTTGTATGAAATAAGGAGAATGGTGTTTGAAGGTTTGCATATTAGTCGTCTACTACTAAGTTTCTCTGACCGTGCAGCAGCTAGCTCTACACGTTGTCTAGCTATTAATATATGGAATAAAGAAAATGGTGTTTGAAGGTTTGCATGTTGTCGTCTGTTTGGATTTCTGTATATGACCATATATTATTGAATTGTGTACCGTTTTCCGTACAGTATACCTCCAACATTCTTTGAATACAGATCACCACCGTTGAGGATGAGGATTGCAAGATGTGGGGGGCACACCACCCACCTCGGTGCTATGTTGAGGTCACTAAGATCTGTGTGCTCCACCCTGATGTATGTGTTATGTCCACACCATTGATACATTTTCTGATTTCGATTTATGTCATGGGCCTAAAAAAGAACCAGAGTCAAAGCTCATTTGGAGCACACCATATGATCTTTGTGGGGATTTAACGCCTGCCATTGAAAACTTCCTGGGGCCACAAAAGGTTTGGGATCAAGCAGATTTTTTTTGTTTTAGTTTTCCCCTCATCCAAGGTTTTGTGATCTAATCAACAGTTTGGATGTAAAACAAACACTATAGTCGACCCTAGGAAGTTTTTAACGGTGGGAGTTCAATAACCATTGGTGTGGTCCACCTGTTATTTAGATATGCCTCAATTTTCAGCTCATGCCCTAAAATGAGCTCCAAAAATACATGGATGGTCCGGATAAAACACATAGATTATGGTTTGTGTAAACTGAGTGTTGGCACCAACTAGCAGCCTAATGTTAGGGTCACCAGCCAAACAGCTTCCATCCACCGAAGGCGCCACATAGGGCTCTCAATGGAGCGGGTCAGATCAGAGATCCAATTCGCTCCAAATCCATATAATGCGTATTTGGATCTTAAAATAGGTCCGATTATTTAAATGGATCGGATTTGGATCTTAAAATAGGTCTGATTATTTAAATGGATCGGATTTGGATTCACATAAACATATCCGAGTTCGATCCAAATCCGATCCGGATCTGACTCATTGTTACCTCACTGTATATGTTATATTCATGCTGGCCATCTGTTTTCCATATTATTTTAGGCCATGTCTCAAAATTGAGACATGCCACTCTCAGGTGGACCAGATCACAGTAAATAGTGGGATTTACATCAGTTTGCTATTAAATTAAATATATTATATTATATATCTTTTTAGATTTGTAATTGGGTGGATTGGGACCTAGATCCGACCTAAATCCGGTGGTTATATGGATTTTGGATCGGAAATGGATGTAACTATTTATAAATGCATCGGATATGGATATCACATTTTGGATCCAAGTTGGATTCGAATCCGTCGACAGATATTCGAATGATTCGAATCCAGTTGGATCCGATCTAGATCCAACCCATTGAGAGCCCTAGCGCCACATGACCCAATTTTTACATATGCCCAAAGCTGATTGTTACTCACCATAGAAAAAAATAAAAAATAAAAATAAATAAATAAATAAAATTGCCGTCATCTTCCAAGAACAGGATTTTTCTCCCATGGAATACATCCAACTAAAAAAAATGGAAGGATAACATGAGAAACGATAATAGCGACATGGATGAAGGGAAAACACACATATCGGCTCAATCCAAAACTTCTGTGACCCCCAGGAAGTTTTCAACCGCGCGTAAGAGTTTAATCCCCATTGTGTGGTCCACCTGTGTCTTGGATCTGCCTCAGTTTTGGGTTTTTATCCTGAAATGATAATTAAAAATGGATGAACGGTAAGAGTTTAATCCCCATTGTGTGGTCCACCTGTGTCTTGGATCTGCCTCAGTTTTGGCCTTTTATCCTGAAATGATAATTAAAAATGGATGAACGGTAAGAGTTTAATCCCCATTTAACTCCTGCCCATTCCCAGCTGGAGACGGCGGGGGTAGAACGCAATCCGCATTCCTTTGTTGAATCCACGACAAAGCTGGATGAATAACCGTGAACTTCAATCGCAACTGAGACAGCTATGGTTCGACTGTGCAGCGAGGTTGATCCCAACGCTAGTGACTGCTTTTCAATGAACTGTTCACTTCCTAGAATTTGTTCCCCTCTCTCCATGCATGCATGCATGCATCTTAGTATTGTTTTGAACCATCTATGCTACATCCGTTGCATCTTAATGAGAACCAGTTAGAAGTGGGCAACGATCCAATCTAAGTTGAACATGGACCAGATCGGATCATTCGGCTGCTTGATTGAGTGTGTTCAAACAATGTTCAAACAAACATTCGAACATGGTGGCTCTATTCAAACTCGGTTTGGTATGACCCAGCCATGTTCGAACATGTTTGAATGTTTGGATTTCGGACAATTTTTATGAGTTCGAATAAGTTCGAACAATTTTGCTTTTTTTCCCTTGAAAATATTTTTTCTACTATTGAATATTGAATACCAATTTGTTTACAAATTACATATCACAAATGACAAATCACAAGGTTTAAAGTTTTTAACTAACTAAATAAAAAAAACTAGAATATAGATAGTAACATCCCCACTGTTTCCTATGGTGTGGTCCACTCGAGCCTTCGATCCATTTTTTTTTTTTTTTTGATAATGCCATAAATGATCTTTAAAAAAATGGATAGATGGCTTGGATAAGAAAATATATCTCTGTGGGCCCCACAAAGCATTGATAGGACCATCCGTCTCTAGATAGGTCCTGGTGGGGGTAGACTGGTCGTACCCAATCTGTGGACGTGAGTTGGCTGGTGACGCGAACACGAGCTAGCAAGCTGGTGTCAAAGCTCTGTGGATCCCACCATGATGTATTTGTTTTATTCACTCTGTCCATCCATTTGTACAACTCATTTTGAGGCATTAAACAAAAAATGAGGCAGATACAAAGCTCAAGTGGACCGCACCACAAGAAATAGTAAGGAGAATGATGTCCACCATTGAAACCTTCCTAGGGCCCACAGTCATGTTTATTTTTTATCCAATTTGCGCTCTCTCTCTCTCTCTCTCTCTCTCTCTCTCTCTCTCTCTCTCTCTCTCTCTCTCTCTCTATATATATATATATATATATATATATATATATATAGAGAGAGAGAGAGAGAGAGAGAGAGAGAGAGAGAGAGTCGAGTCGAGTCGGTCAATATTCGAGTCGATTTTGAGTTTGAGTCGAGTCGAACAGGTGATGTTTATTTTACTTTACTTGTCCTCCATCAACATAAGGGTCCAATGTATTGTAGAAATAGGAGTCCAAAGTCGTACCTCAGGGACAGAAACTTAAGAAAGTTAGGGCAAATTCAATCTAGGTAAAAGAAAGTAAATTCTAAAAGAAATTGTTTCTAAAAAGATAATCACTTAGATAATAAAGCAAACCAAGGCATAAGGATCCACATATAGAATCATACATAAACCTGAGATGTAAACATTCCACCAATATTCATGAATCATGAACCATCTACCCATAAAATAAGAGATCTTTATATGAGAATGAAGCATTAGCACACATGAACCATAGAATGGGTCTTAAGCATTCAAAATCAATGAGAGAATGGATCAAAGGCCTATCTACATGTTATGTTTCCAAAAAAAAAAAAAAACTGATATGGATTTATGATCATATTCATAGGTATGATTTGATCTACAACATTGAATAAGTATCAACAAACTTCAAAGTTGTGATACACACCTAAAATAGAAAAATAAACACAACAATATTCATCCATTCATCATGTAAAAATAAAAATCCCACAACATCTTAAGTATATATAAATCCTACATGCTTCCCCCTCTAACCTTCGCTGGGGGAATTAGAAAGACATTTTAATTAAATAAATAAAACATATAGTTTAATATTACCAATAAAATAAAATAAAAAGAAAAAGAAGACAGAGACGAGAGAGAGAGAGAGAAAAAGAGAATAAGAAAGATGAGAGAGAGAGAGAGAGAGAGAGAGAAAGCCTCAGAGAGAATAAGAGAATGAATATGAGAGAGGTAGCCGTGACTCTTTTTATAACCTTGTATGCATGCCCAACACACCGTGCAGTCCACGTAAGTGTAGATTTTCCTTTTCTTTTTCTTTTTCTTTACTTTCTCATTCTTCAAATGAAATTCGAGCCGTCCATATTGTTCCTCTCATCGAACAGATCAAAACTGACCGCTGGCTTGTCAAACGGACGATCATAGCTCCCTGTGTAGGCCCAAAATGATCGTGCACCTTTACCTTCTTTCTGGCCCACCTGAAATTCATTTTTTAGAGAAAATTCACCCCCTAGCTTAAAATTTCGCTCTTGACAGTATAGAAGTCTCATATCTTCCAGGTCAGATATCAAAAATTATATATAAAATATGAAATCAAAATAGTAAATCAAGTAAGTATGAGATTTCTAACTTTAACTTTTAATAAAATGACAATGGTGTCCTTTGAGTTTTTCTTAAATAGTATCTTCCACAGATTTCAGAATCTGACGAAATTTGACGTGTAGGCGTTATTTAATGTACTCTACCTCCTGTACGAAAATCGTCCCAAACTGACACTCTGGTAAAAAGTCAGTTTTTCTAAGTAACCATTTGTCCCACGTTACTACTCAAACTGCACCATGGTCCATATATACTTTTCTAACTCAATCTAAATCGTCCATGTCGCTTGGCACAATAAATAAGTCATACAAAATACTCCTTGACCCTTGGTCGTAACTGTTGAAGCATGCATCTTCTTGTATTTCCAAATTTGGCACTTTACCACTCGGCGCGTTTTTTCTCTATTTCTTTCGCTTCTTCTCTTAACTCCTGGATTCTGGTGACCCCTCTACACATTTTAAAATGTCCTTGACAATTTGATTGTGTCCTTGCTCTATCCATGCTTCCTGAAAATCCATAATATAATTACTTTTAGTAGGAAAAACACGTACGTGGCCAAATTGCAATGCGTATGCAAACTCGACTCGATTTAAACCATTGATTTTGACTATGAAAACTAACTAAAACCTTACTGATTAAGGGTATATATATGCAATATATGAGCTACAACAATAAGGTTGTGATTGAAACTGACTCGAATTTTTTTTCGAGCAGACCCTGTTTTGTTCGAACACGAAGGCTTTTTGTTCGAATAGAGTTTTATCGAGTCGATCCGAGTCAATCTGAACGATCAAACTCAGTTCGTGTCCAGCTCTAGAACCAGTTGAAGTCCAGTATTTATAAGAATTTGTTGTTGGAGTGTTAAGTCCCTTGATATACATTAATTAATACGCCATCCTCTAACGGCTCAAGCTTTTAGGTGAACTGATGGTTTGACATGGTATCGAGTGGATGGTCAAGTGTGTTGGGTTTGTCCCACATCGGCTAGGTTGGACGATGAAATGAGCTTCATATATCCTGGGGTCACTCCACCTGTAGGGTTAAACTTTTGGGCGTGACACAAAATGGTATCAAAGCTGAGTTATCCGTTCAAGGCCCATTGCGAGGGGGGAAGCCAAGATCAAGTTCTAAGAGCCCCATATCTGCCATGCCCAGGCCAAGGTCTCACAAGCGAGAGGGGGTATGCCGAGATCAAGTTCCGAGAACCCCAGGGCTCTAATCCGCTATGGGAGGGGGGGTTGTTGGGTTTGTCCCACATCAGCTAGGTTGGACAATAAAAGGAGTTTCATATATCCTGGGGTCACTCCACCTGTAGGGTTAACCTTTTGGGTGTGACACAACAAAGTGTTCGAATGTGGATGGCTCGTCACGAGGTAACCTGGGCCTCTCGGGAGGTGGAGGGGCTGTTAGAGATGTGACTGGTTCTCTCATCCTGGCATTCTCGTCTGGGTATGGCTTAGGTTCTAATACCCGGGCTGAAGCCCATGCTTTGGCTGAGGGTCTGGATCTCTGTGTGGCTCATGGTTTTGTTAGAATTGTTGTGGAATGCGATTCTATATAAGGTGGTGGTATAGATATGGTGAGCAAGAAGCTAGGCGCCCCTAGAACCTCCTGGGGCGAGCAGAAGTTAGAGTTATCCATATTTCGAGGGAGGCGAACAGAGTGGCGGATGCCTTGGCTAAGCTTGAGAGTGGGTTGTCAGAGTTAATGGATGCTGAAGATGTGTCGATCCTTCCCTAAATTATTCGAGGGGCTTTGTTCCTCAATAAAGTGGGTTTAGGGAGTGTATGTAAGGAGTGAGGGTGCTTCCTGGGTTCTTTTGTGGCTTTGGGGTTTGTGTTAGGCGGTTCTGGCTTCTCTTTTTTGAGGTCGAAGGCAGCCTGTCTGTTGGTGGGGATGTATTTCAGTTGAGTTTTCTTTTGGTTAATAAAATTTTTTTTAGCCAAAAAAAAAAAAGTGTTCGAATCCTACAGGTTAAGCCTGACATGTTTATGGTGTAAGTGTCCCTCTACCTTTGCCTAGTATGTTGACGTGCAAGAAGTGTTGGAGTGTTAAGTCCTTTGATATACATTGATATGCCATCCTTTAAAGGCTGGAGCTTTTAGAGCAATTGGTGATTTCACATTTGTAACTAGTTTTGACATGTCACCTGCACACTCCAATAAGGTTTTTTTTATTTATTATTTACTTTTTTTTTTTTTTAACACTACCTCACACACACACACACACACCCCACACCCACCCACGCACACACACCCAATAAGGTTTAGAAGCTAAACAAATTATCATTTACTTCAGTGATTTTGACATGTAAATGATAAGGGGATGCACCGCTGATCAGCACATATAAATATACATTACAAAATAAGGTATGCGGGTGATCCAGATTCACCGATACACAGGCGGATTTCCTGGTGATAATTAGACGCCTGCACAAAAATATATAGTACTACAGCTACAATCATGCATGGCTAATCAATCCATAGATGCGGTCAAGAGAGCAAACTGAGACTCCATACAATGAGGTCACCGGAACATGCCTCTGTCAAATCACAACCATACGAGCATGAAAATCCAGATGGTACCGAGAAAATATACATGTACTACAAATCTGTGGGAGCGGATTAGGTGAGACCCCGGATCCACCGAGGTGGGTGGGACCCCTGACTGAGGGGCACACTGTTATGTATGTGTCTTAATCCACACCGTCCAACCATTTTGAAGGCTCATTTTCGGGTATGATCCCAAAAATGAAGCTGACTCAAATCTTAAGTGGACCACACCACATAAACAATCGTGATTGAATCTCTACCATTCAAAACTTCATGGATCCACCGGAATGTTTATTTGCCATCCAACTTGTTGATGAGGTCGCAAAAAATATGACTCTTACCAAGGAAATTTTTATTAGGTAAATGTCATAATTTCTTGGGTAAAAGCTATTACTGACGTAAATGTTCATCGCGGTTTTCATCAAATATAACCCTCAGGAGACAATTACTGATGAAATTTAATTTTTTGTCGGTAAATAGTTGACCCTTTCCAACAAAGATTTTCGTTGGTAAAAGTCAATAGTTTTATGCTTATTATTTAATTTGTTGGTAATTATGTGACTATTAGCGAGGAAAACTTTCCTTGAAAGAAAAAAACTATTATCGAGTAAAGGTTTCCTTGGAAAAGGTAGAAGAATTACTGATGAACTTCCTTTCAAAAGGTAATACGTATTGCCATGGAAAAGGTAGTGGCATTGCCAACAAAATATTTCTTTGGAACATTCAAATCAAAATGATCATTCAACCGTAATAATGTTTTGAATAAAATCGAAATGTCAATCCCACCCGTACATACAACCAATATATAAATAAATAAAAATCCATCAGCATGAACATCCCCGTTGTCACCAACAAACAGTCTGCAAAATAAATCAAAATACAATATTAGTAATTAAGCAAGCCTCAACCAATGCATGAAGAGAACCTGTTACAATTTTCAAACCGGAGGATGGCTCCACTCACCTGCAGCATCAGCTGCGTGTTCTGGAGGTATGGAGCACTCAACGCCTGATACAATGAAAAGAATACAATGAATCAAGTAATGGATTTTGCTAGCCTTCACCGGCAGATTTTTTTTTCCTCTCCTAAAGAAGCGTTTTGTAGCTGCTTTGGAACTAGAAATGGCACTTACTTTCAACCTCACAATGGAGATTCTGCCCATTCAGTAATCTAAGCTGTCAGTTCAGAGGACATGTCATGGAATAGGAGTATCTTGCCAACTAATAATCCTAGCCATATTTTTCGCACATGCAGGTGGACAATTGCAAGTAATGGTTCAAAGCTGAGCCTGAATTTGGATGGTTAGGATCATCTGATAGGTGGGATTTTGATGTATCTCCATCTAAGATTTCACTACATGAATAGTTTGGATCACCAAAAGGCAATCACCAGTGCAGTTTGCGCTGTGCAAATTGCCCGACCGAACATTCTGTACTAATAGTATTTGAGTTTTTATGACTTGTAATCAATGCTTTGCATGGTTTTGCAATTAGAAGAGCCTTACTCGAACATGATCTTGAAGAAATTTGATATATCCATTACCTCCAAAAGAACTGAAGCTGTATCTGTATGCAATCAACCAATTGTAGAGAGAAGAAATTAAAATTAAAAAAAAAAAAAAAAAAAAAAGAAGGAAAAGAAAAGAGGCTTGCTCAATGTCAAATGCACCAGCGGCACGTAGATGCATCCACATGTGCCAAGTGTCACGTGATATGTTGTCCATCCAGGTGGGACCCAACATGTAGATGCCCAAAGGTTGGATCTCAGACACGTGCTACATTGACATGTGTGCTTGCATGTGTATGAATATCCACACAACCAGATTTTAATGGGTCCAGGTCTAGTTACCGTTTTAAAATCAGGACACACTCGTAAATATATCACGTGTGTGAGATCCGAGCTTTCCATGATGTTGGAAATAAATAATGCTTGTTTGTTTTTCTGTAACTATCAATAATTATAAGTAAATAAGAGGTGTAATTTCAACTCAACTACCTCCATGACACGTGACAACTACACACATTTGGAAGCCTCTGGCATTGGCATTGGCATTACAATCAAGGAAAGGAAAATCAATTCCTATAAAATCAATAAGGCCCACCATTATGCATACGTCTAATCTATGCTGTCCATTCATTTTACTTGTTCATTTTAGGCCATGAGCTAATAGGAAAGTCAATTCCTATAAAATCAAGTTCATAAACTACACAGCAAACTGGCCTGTTTGGCGCCTTTGGACAGTTTACCAACGAAAAATCCAGATGAGTTCTAATAGATGAAAATTGACCACATGATCTGCTGATTCTAACTAAACCAGGTCGCTCCAATCTTGCTTCTAAAATGTTGATCACAGTTCAATAATGGGCTCTCAACAATGGTCTCATACAGGACATAGGCAAAACCCAAAAATAAATATGAAAGAAACTAGGATAAGAATCATTTCAAAACATACAAATATTATGGATGGAATACTATGAATCAGAAAATGAAAACCTAAATGACATTTTTAAGTCGAGAATGACTCTGGGAAGTTGGGAAGAAATGTCACACCTCTTTCTCAATTGGTTGTATCTCTACACTGTAATTGTGGCTAGCTGCAAGTATATTGTCCCGGTTATGATTTTGTACGACAATGATAGGTATAAGCAACCGTGTTGTCAAGTCAACAATTTTAAACCTGAATCCAAACAAAAGAACACAAAATCATGCAGGTTAATACATGACAAAGCATAATCAGTTTTGAAGATTACCCATGTTTTAATTCAGCAAAACAACCATAAATAATTTCCAACATCCCGCATTCGATGTCCATTTGGCCCGCCTAATGAGTGGACCAGTCTTATTTTTCAGCTAGGTCATCGATACAGCAAGGCCCAACTGATGAACAGGTTGGATGTCCCTCACATGTGCATATTCAAAAGTGTGGCCACGTCCACAGGTGCATGGGGGGTTCAATAAGACTCCCAATTTTTTTATTCTTCTTCAAATTTTAATGTTAATTAGCAAATTTGCAAAAAAACAGCGTTGCCGCAAAATGAAGTTTTCATAAACCTGTCCACTAAACAGGGCCTTATCTATCCCTTTATAGTTACCACACTGAAAATTGAATTTAATTACTCAGGAAGTCAAAAGAGCAATGCATACAACAACAGATTTCACAAGCCAACAATCAAAAGCAGTGCCAAGATAACAACTTAATAGGTGGTGTACTCCCACCTTTCTATTAAAAAAATGCTTAATGTGCCAAACAAAATTAGAGTGAGAATTTTGAAATTGAAAGCTCAAGTAAGAGAAAATTGGAAGCAAACCTCATGTCATCCACTTGAACTTCCGACTTTCACAAATAGACGAGAAGCCAAACTAGAAGTGTTTGAAGCATTAGCGATCTGCGGGCACAAGATAGCAAAAGCCAAAGACAGTGATGTGCTATTTTCTTCATCAGGTGTTAAATAATGGGGCTGCCCTTCAAAAGGTGCTTAGTGTCAATGATATCAAGGAAAACTTTTGTGAATGGATGAAACAAATTCTTTTACCGATGAAGGAAGATGGCCAAAACGCTTACTGTATATATGTGCAAGATCTGTATCATGGAAAATAAATAAGATACCTTATGATGATAGAGAAGTGATAATTTTACCCATGCGAATAAGGAAGGCCAAATTGCCTTTGATTAGTTCACAAGGGCAGTGGGAACAATACTCCTAAGTAGGCAAGCTTTCCTAGTACTTGTAACAAACCCAAAATCCCTAACACACACACACACACACACACACACACACACACACACACACACAAAAAAAAAAGAGGCAAAAGACTGCACCATTAAGTCAATGGAATCCAAATATCAATTCAAATTCACACAGACTAGCAAAAGCAATTACCATAATAAATCAAAACTACCTAAACCCTTAAAAATCATGAATACTTTGCTAATTGAGAGGCCCAAAGCCTCAACAGGTCAATGGAAATCCAACTATCAATTCAAATTCACACAAAATTGCATCAATAATAGTGGAAACAAATCAAAATTAACAAATCGCAAAACCCAAACAAAAAGTCAAGAATTCTTAGATCAAAATCATCGAATTGAGAAGCAAACAACCTCACCTACCAGTCAGTGGAAATCCAATTATCAATTTAAAATCAACAAGATTCCATCAATACCAATCATGACAAATCAAAACTACCCAAATTGCAAAATCCATAGAAATTCAAGACATCTTTAATAAAATCATCAAATTGTGGCAAAAAAAAAAAAAAAAAAAAAACAGACCCAACTTGAAAAAGATAAAATAGAAGAGGATTTGACATCCAAAAACAGAGAGTTTGGAGTGTTTCCTCGAGAGCACGTTATTGTAATCTCCTTCTCCTCCTGCTTTTGCTCTCTAGCTGTTTGATGAAATGGCATAACGAAACAACTCGCTTGGGTCGGGAGTCACGCCATCGATCTGACCCAAAACCTCTTCACTCTTGACAGCTTCTTCTTTGATCTCATAAAGACCTGAATCCACCAAGAACTTCATTACAACAAAATCACAAAAATTAGAGAAAAAAATAATAATACAAGGCAAACCGAAAATCTAACAAACATTAAAAAAATCCAGATAACAAGTCTTCTCTAACTCCAAGCTCCTTTGAAGATCTGCTTCCAACGGTCCTGCAACAATGGTCGGCTTTGTCACGCCGTACTACTTCACAGCAGGCACCGACGAACTACCCGAATCATCAAAACTCGCCCCTCGCCTAAAAGAACCATAAAAGCCATAAAGAAAATCAAAGAGATTTTATCTGCTTTCCGGCCCTATGGTCAGATTGAATCAAAAGCATAGAGCAATTTCAGATAAAAGATCCCTAAAGAGTCAGAGCAGTTCCAATATGAAATCAGACAACTTTGATGCCGTTCGGCCAAAAATCAGACAGAATATCCCATCGAGGAGACGAGATGTGGAAATCTATGAGTTCAATTTGAGGGAAATGGAGCCGGTGTGAAGCTAGGGCTTCTATGGAGGACTTTCTACAGATCTAGGGCTTGGGATGAAGGACATGAGTAGAGAAAGGAAGGGAGGAGGGGATTAGCCAGAACTTTACGAGAGCCAGAGAGAGAGAGAGCTTACCGGCAGATGAGAAAGGGTTGGGCTGGACTCTTTTTTCAGTGTGGGCTCGTTTTTTAGCGCTGATTGGGTACCCCATCAGGAAGAGCTAGGGACGAACGGTCCTGTCAAGTGCTCTATGGGGTCCACCGTGATATATGTGGTTTATCTAGACCGTCCATTTATTTTGACAGATAATTTTAGGGCATGATCATAAAAAAGGAGGTAGATCGAAGGCCTAATTAGACCACACCACAGATCAACAATAGGCACTTAATCTCCAATGTTTCTTATGATGTGGTCCACTTGATCCTTCGAATTGCCTCCTTTTTTGGGCTCATACCCCAAATGAGCGGTCAAAATGGATGGAAGGCATAGATAAAACACACATTACGGTGGGCCTCATAGAGCCCCTTAAATACCATTAGCCTCTAGCTTCTAGATGGTTTATTGTGCTCTATGGGCCCCACTATGATGTATGTGTTTCATCCACGCCGTCCATTAATTTTTAAATATTATTTTAGGACTTCGGCAAAAAAAGAGGTAGATCTAAATATTAGGTGGACCACAACAGCAAAACAGTAGTTATTGAATGTCCACCATTAAAAACCTCAATTGGTCCACGGCCCCTTTTATCGAGGAAATTACCAACGAAATACATGTTTCCTGGGTAATTGTAGGCTTTTATTGAGAAAGTTTCCTCAGTAAAAGTTTGTTTTTAGCCACCAACTAACCCCATTTTTATCTATGAAATTTGAATTTTGTAAGCATTTGTCACTTTTAGCAAGGAAAATTTTCCTTGGTAACAGTGAAGTAGTATTTACCCAGACAATTTGAATTTCGTCGGGAAAAGTGTGCTATTCCCCAGGAAATTCGTTTCCTCGGTAAAAATTTCCTTGCTGAAGGTCATTTTTCTTGTAGTGTATGGCTCATCAAGGATTTGGAAATGCTTCATTTTCTAGATCATGTCCTAAAATGAACTTTCAATACAGATGGACGGTGTAGATGCAATCACATACATCAGAGTAGCCCCACAGTCAGGGGTCCCACCCACCTCGATGGATCCGAGGTCTCACCTAATCCGCCCCCAAATCTGTATATTCTGGGTCCAAAAAATCAGGAAGTCTAATCTTAGCTTCACGAGATCTTTGATTTAACTAAATATAACAAGCTTAACAATCCAAATATCCAAAATATGAGTTAGAAAGTTATCATGCTCTAACTGTGATCTATAAGTCAGTGCATGAATATGTGTAACAATGAAGACATTTGCACACTCACGCGTTCCAAAAAAAAAAAAAAAATTCCTCCCTCCCATTAAAGCTAATGACCCCACATGACACCAACCATAACCTTAATCAAATCCAAGAACCCAAGTTTGTAAAACCTATAGATAGTACTTTGTCATGTTATAAAATGAGGTGGCAAAATAGATGGATGGTGTGGATATAAAACACACACACATCATGGTGGGCCTGACAACACATGCATACACGGGTGGAGTTGGATATCACCACCCAATCCGCTTCCTATCTCCATCATATGCATCCATTCTTACCAACTATAATTAAAATTGGCTTACAATATGCCTGTTTAAGTTTCACACCAGCCACTTAGGGAAGTGGATCTAGTGGTGATCCCAACACCATCCAGCTAGGTGGTATTAGGTGATGTGGGGCCAAGCATTATGTGCGTGTATTTTCCACGTTGTCCATCCATTTTGTTAGCTCATTTTAGGGCTTAAGCCCAAAAATAGTAAGATTGTTCCAGACAGCCTCACCGTGTATGTCCAAATGAGTAGGAATGGTACGTAGTATCATATATATTAAATATAAATTGAGGCAACAGGATTGTGCGAGGCGGGCTCGCCGAGCATGTGTGTGTCTGTGTGTGTGTCTGTGTGTGTTCTTGGGGTTAGTGAATTCCAGTTTGCCATATCGTTGGTCATTTTGGCTATTTCAACCTTAGGGTTTGATCTGGTTGACCCTTGTAGGGGGTTCAATCGGCCATTTTGCCTCATGTTCCATAGGGAAAATGGCGGCAAGTTGAAAATTTATAGATGTTGAAAGTCTTTCGAATCAAGTTTCAAGTGCTCTGGTGAACGACTCTACTTGGTCCCCTATTGCCCTCTACAATTTGTGAAGATCTCCCTATAAGCCGAGGACGTGATTCGCGGCTGGTCATTGTGAGGAGGATCATGCACCCACATTAATGACTTCTAACCATTATTCTTGTGCTTCTCCTACAACTTCAAGGAAAGAACTAGCCTTTCTTGTTGTACCTACTATCTTACTTTATTAAGAAACACTAAGGATGGCACTCCATGCCCTACTAGGCATGCCAAAAAATATTTTTGCCATTCAATCAAACACGAGGCCACACATGTTAACGAACGGCTCGTATTCGGTCAAACATGTGCGATTAAGATAGTGTAGGCGTGCGAAAGTCATACTCAACTCGAGTTCCATTGAACACTTGCGACCCCAGGCACCAAATCAGTCGTAGGATCAAACTTGTGAAGGTTAACCTAACTGTCCAGCCACCAATGTTGTGGTGATCAAGCAATTTAGAAGGGGAGGGTTAATCCTTTTAAATGGATCTTTTTTGTCGTAACTAAGAACTTTTCTTTCAACAATGATTGTAGACCTTAGGTTTCTTAATAATGCAATAATAGATGGAATTAAAGAATTAAAAACTAAAGGCTGAGATGCTGCTTTTATTGATTTGTAATGGAATTTAGTACAATCGGCGAGAAAAATAAAATAAGCATATAAATAAATAAAAGATAAATACTTGCAATCTCCTATATGGACAAACAATTGAGCCAGATTGTCAGCAGGATGTGATCAAGGTATGAACTTCCAAGTAAGGACTCAATTGATCGGGAATCTTACGATAGTAGATCATAGATATTTACATTACTCTTAGGCGTACTTCAGCGATGTCGCTAGACAGCAACGATCTAATTAGCTAACATAAAGTCCAGACATTCTGCAACGGGGCTGGATCGAATTTAAGGAATTAAAATTAAGATAGAACAGCGTTGCGCTGTATTGAGAGATTATGTGTTTTGGAGAGGGCCTTGAGCTCTTCAATGCATGCTCCTTATATAGTTCGGGAGGTGGCAACCCTTATTGGGTTTCCTTGCTGATCCAGAATCCTCAAAGGTTACAAGACCAAACAATTTTCAAATCTCCTTGTCGATTTGGCTACAGAGATCTTTGAATGTTACAAGATTAGCCAATATTTGAACCAGACTCGGATTCTCATTGCGTTCCTTGATTTCCTTTCATTTTGGAGAAATCGGCTTCTTGAACCTTCTTAGTCGCCACAAAAGCACCGATCATTTTAGGGAAATCTTCCCATTTTGGCAGGATTGTGCGAGACGGCATCGCCGAGCATATCCATATTACAATATTCTTCTTATGTCGATGGGTCTTTTATAGAGTTGTCAAGCACACTTCTTCAACTACACATGTCACTCGTGTGAGGGTCATATGTCCTTCATCACACTATCTCATCTGTGAGTTTGTGATTCTAAGTCATGCTACTTTTGGTAGTTGACGTGTTTCATCTGTGAGCATGCATATAGCTCTAAGTCATGCTGCTTTTGGCAGGTGACATATCATCGAAGGATAAGGGGCAAAAGAGCATAAATAGGATTTTGTCCATCATTTGTGGAAAGTGCCAACACGTGGCTACATTTCATTAATCCTCATGGATGTGGCAAGATAGGTGTAAGCATAGTGTAAGGGCTCTCTTACATGAGTGTGGCTTAGAAATCCTCTCTTTTTTTTGTCGGAATTATCAATTTATATTTAATATGCATGTATAATACTATTATCCGAACTCATCATATCCAACTCGAATCTGCATTGACCCAACCTAATCCAATTTTAATTGGGTCCATGTTGAGGACGCGACCCACCTTCTTACCGAGTCCAATAGATGGGACGTTATTTGTTATCTATTGACAGCCTAGTGAGAGAAAACAAGCAATATACATCGTGTGCGGCGACTACGAAGGTTACAAGATTAGCCTTGTCGATTTGGCTACAGAGATCTTTGAATGTTATAAGATTAGCCAATATTTTAACTAAACTCGGATTCCTCGTTGCATCCCTTGATTTCCTTTCGTTTTGGGGAAATTGGCTTCTTGAACATTCGTAGTCGCCGTAAAAGCACCGATCATCTTAGAGAAAACAAGCAATATACATCATGTGTTAGTGTATAATGTGTTCTGAACCGTTGATCTAGTGGACCCTAAATTTGATGTTATTAGGCAAAGCATCGTGCTTTTTTGTGGAGTGCTTATCTATGGGGTGGCCCTGTGAATGAACGGTCCTAATCACCATACAAAGTCACCATTGCCATGATGGAGATGGTTTGGAGCATTCTTGGAATTCCATTAGCTGCACAGATCAAGACCTCTCAATCCAATCATACCAACCATCATTCAAAAATGGCTTAAAAACCTATCTCAAGTTTGGAGCCCACGTAGGCGGGTGGTGCCACCGGACGTGGATTAGCTACTAACTTTTTTTTTTCAAACACAAATTCATTTATAGGAGAAATAGCTTAACCTACACCACAACTTTCGGGCAGGCCCGTGAACAAAAAGGAACAGGCCCGCCTATCATATACCATTAAATACAATCGCCTACCCTTCTCAAAGGTTACCCAAGCCTACCTTATCAAAGAGAAGCTGACCCCTAGCGATGAGAGGTAACTCCCTTGCCAAGCAAAAAACCCGATGCGATTGAGACACACTCGCCCGACAAGCTAGGCTATCTACCACCGAATTGGCTTCTCTAGGCGTATGCATAAGTTTTACACTTAATCCACGCCTGAAAGAAACAATTTTCTCGTGCCAGTACCACATGGACCAAGGGATGTGGGAGTTTGAAGAGAGAAGCTCCACCACAATCTTCTAGTCACTCTTCACCTCAACATGGAGAAGCCACGTTCAGCACAAAGCGATATCCCCTTTACAACCGCTCTCACCTCTGCCCTGGTGTTCGACCCAATGCCATACCCCATAGAGAACGCAAATAAGAAAGCACCCTTGTTGTCTCTACAAATCCCTCTGCCACTGGCAGCCCCAGGTTGCCTTTGGCCAACCCATCGACGTTGATCTTAACCTAACTCTGTTGGGGTCTAATCCATTTCTCCACTGAAAGCCGCTTGACATTGGATTGAGAAGGTAAAACATCCAAATTTGAAAGAGTGGCGTACTTGGAAGAATTCAGCTCTCGGCTAGAAGGAAGGCCTTGGCCAATCATCCGAATCTAGCAGAAGACTTGAGTTATAATTTTCTCGGAACACATCGGTTTATCATTGAAGAGAGCCTCATTTCTGGCGGTCCAAAGCTCTCAAAGAATGATGTTGGGCACGATTCTTCTGAGCAAACAGAACCTATCCATAGAAGCCGCAGCTCTCCACCAACTGTTGACTTTAGCCACAATTAAACTGGAAAAGGTGGCAAGGATCTCGAACAGCTTCTCAAAATGGATTAGCTACTAACTTCGTCAGTAGAGAAATTAGTTGTTGAAGTCACATCAGAAAGTTCTATGGGCCCCACCATGACGTATGTCTTATATCCACATCGTCCATCCAATTGGAGAGATCATTTTAGGGCATGATCCAAAGAATGAGGCAGATCCAAAGCTCATGTAGACCCCACCATGGAAAAAAGTGGGGATTGAACGCCTATCATTAAATACTTCTTGGGACCACAGAAGTTTTCGATCAAGCTGATATTTGTGTTTTCCCGTCGTCCATGTATGTATTAACTTATGAACGGGTTGGATCTCAAATAAACATCACAGTTGGCCGGATCTCAAATAAACATCACAATTGGCCCTAGGAAAGTTTCAATAGTGGATGTCACTGTCCCCACTGTTTTCTGTGGTGAGGTCCACTTGAACTTTGGATCTGTCTCATTCTTTGGCTCACATGCTAAAATGATCTCTCCAAATGGATGGATGGATGGATGGTGTGGATACAACAAATACATCATTGTGGGGCCCAAAGAACTTGGTGATGTCAATTCAGTAGTGAATTCGCTATTGACGCGGTCAGTAGCTATTCCGCATATGGTTCCACCAGCACATGACCATCGTCTGATCGTGACCATCATCTCATCACGCATATACTTTAGGTGGGTACCCAGCACCCGACCTGACCCGATTTTTAAATGGGTTTAGTGTACCCGGACCCAAAAACCAGGCTGCCCAAATTGCAGGTAGGCCACGCTGTTGGGAACAATTGGGACCAGGACGCCCAACATTAGTTGTGTTGGTCCCACCAAAGCGTTTTATACTCCTTACTATCCATTCATATGATGAGCTTCACTGTGATCTAGAAAAAACTTTTTCTACAAACATTTATAAAGGATTGGGCCTCATAGTCCAAGGTGATTATGGAATAAAAGATAATTTAGCTGTTTTGTCTTTGTGTTTGATGTTTTTTGTACCATTTTACCTATTCAGGGATGGATGCATGGAAGAGGAAGCAAATCCATAGTCATGTTGTTGTTGAGCTCCTAATTTATACATAATCTAACCCATTATATTACATTGTATGCTTGAATTGCATGTTGAAAGATTAATCTAATACATGTTTTGTGGTTGTAGGAATGAGAGAAGGACTTCACCTAATTGACGCTTAAAAGAACGTATTTAGAAGCTCTTTGATGATGACCTAAGGTGGGCCAAAGAAAGAGAGAAGAGAGAGAAAGAAAGGAAAGATAGAGGGTCTGACCGGTCAAGACCGGTCGGCCACCTTGCTGCCCCCTTTATGTAGCCCGCTGGAACCAGGACCAGATTGGTCCGACCGGTCAAGACCGGTCGGCCATGAGCCTCCCCCCTCTTTTGCACTCTCTGAACCAAATCTAGACAGGTTCGACCAGTCAAGACCAGTTGGCCAAGTGCGATTCAGAGATTTTTTAGGAGCTTGTTCCACAAGTTCCAGATTTTCATGCGCAGCGTTAGTAGTTTCGCGATTTTGGAAGTTTCTGAGTCAATGGAGCCTCTCCATTATAAAAGGACACCTAGGGATCGTAGCTAAGGCATCATAGAAGGCTTGGAACTTTGTGGGAGGTGAAGAACATCATCATAGAGCGTCTACAACTCTCCCGAATCCGGTTTTTCATATTTTTCATTAGCTTTTGATTGTTTTTAGTTGTAGCATGATGATGCTCGGCTAGAACCTCTTAGCTAAGGCTAAGAGGTGAAGCTTGTAGTTAGTTATCATGTAGAATTCATTTGATTCAAGTACTTTACTTAAAGTTCGGATTTTTAAGTTCTAGTTTGAATAAAGTTGGTATTTTTTTTATATTTTATGAGAGTTCATGTCGGACATAGGTTCCTTGCAATTCTCTGAGATTATCATGTTTGGATTAATTAGATTCGAATTGTAATAACCCTAAAGCATACCATAGTCTCTTAGCATGGTTGTTACTTCGAATGCTTCATATTTGAATTCTATGTGCTTCATTAGAACTAGAATCATATTTTCAGATTTAAGTGAAGATTGTTTGTGTTTGAATGCTATATCTTCCAACTAGAAGAGAGATAGAACTTTGAATCTAGTTGTATTATGCTTGGATGAAGGAATTCACATGGGACTACTACAAGTGGATCCTTGAGGCCTTAGTTCCGTTAATTATTATAATTTTCCTTAAGTTATTGTTTTTACATAGTTTATGAATTTGAAATCACAAATCGCTGAGATTGGAGTTGCTAGAATAGTTTGAATTGGTTTACTCTAATTCCCTGTGGATCGGCCTCGGTCTTACCGAGATTATTACTACATCACAGCCGTGCACTTGAGGCGAGCGAACAAGTTTTTGGCGCCGTTGCCGGGGATCGAACTAGGGCCACTCGCGTGACAAGCTGGAATACCTACCACTATACTACAATAACAAACGCAAATCAAGAGGGAGTAGCCCATATCTACACTTAAAAGAATTCGATGAAGTTGTTGCTACCTTGCAATGGAACAATATGTCAGAGGATGTCATCAAACTTAGATTGTTTCCATTCTCATTTAAAGAAAGAGCCAAAGGTTAGCTCCACTCTCTTAGACCATATTCGATAGGGACATGGACTGAGATGACCCGGGAATTCTTGAAAAAGTTCTTTCCGGCCTATAAAACCAATACCCTTCGAAGATCTATGATGAACTTTATGGGAAAAGAGGGAGAGTCGTTCTTTCAAAGTGTGCGTTCATGTCTGATCGAGTCATATTCTTAGGGTTCATAGTGTCATCAACAGGAATGCGTGCAGACCCGAAAAAAGTCAAGGCCATAGTTGATTGGCCTGAACCGAAAAACATCGACGAAGTGCAAAGCTTTCATGCTTAGTGACTTTCTATC
The DNA here is from genome assembly GCA_003013855.2 of Liriodendron chinense. Taxonomy (NCBI): domain Eukaryota; kingdom Viridiplantae; phylum Streptophyta; class Magnoliopsida; order Magnoliales; family Magnoliaceae; genus Liriodendron; species Liriodendron chinense. The sequence goes on from ML058571.1 coordinate 584,885, forward strand.
GTCGGTTCATCAGAGGGTTTAGCATGATTACGGCTCCCATCATCAATTACATTAAAAAGAGAGAGTTCATGTGGTCCAAAGCCGCAGGCAAGGCTTTAAAGAGATAAATGGCAAGATGATAAAGGCTCCCGTCATACGTCTTCCTGACTTTTCAAAAGTCTTTGAAGTAGCGTGTGATGCGTCAGGCGTAGGTGGAAGAGTACTAAGTCAAGAAGGTCATCCAGTAACTTACTTCAGCGAGAAACTGAATGATGTTAAACAAAGATACTCCACCTATGACAAAGAATTCTATGTGGTTGTGCAGTCATTGAGACATTGGCGTCATTATCTTTTACCACAAGAATTTATCTTGTTTTCTCATCATGAAGCCTTAAGATATCTCAATTCTCAGAAGAAGCTCAACCCAAGGCATGCTAAGTGGGTAGCGTTTCTTTAAGAATACTTGTTTGTCATGAAACATAAAACCGGAATCGAGAACAACTAGCTGATGCCGTTAGTCGGAGAGTGGCTTTGCTCAATTCCTTGAGTGTAGATGTCGTCGGTTTTGAGCAATTGAGGGATAAGTATCCCATGTGTCCAGATTTTGGGGATACATGTACGTCTCTCTAGTGACCAGCGTAGTACGGGTGACTTTGTCCTTAAAGACGGTTTTCTTTTTAAAAGATATCAGATCGACTTTGTACTCCCCACACTTTCCTCCGGGATTTCCTCGTTTGGGAGCTTCATTCGGGAGGTATAGTTAGCCATTTTGGTCAGGATAAGACCATTGCCCTCGTAGAGGACCGTTTTTATTGGCCAAGTCCCAAGCGATACGTCGCCAACATCTTAGGGCAGTGTCGTACATGTCAATTGGCAAAACAGAAAAAGCAGAACACTGGCTTGTACACACCATTGCCAGTGCCACACAAATCGTGGCAAGACATCAACATGGATTTCGTGCTCGGACTTCCTAAGACAATAAAAAAGCACGACTCCATTTTTGTAGTTGTTGACCGCTTCTCCAAGATGGCGCACTTTCTCCCTTGTTCGAAAACGTCAGATGCGTCTAATATCACTCGTATTTTCTTTAATGGTGTGGTTCACTTACATGGGTTGCCTAAGACCATAGTGTCTGATCGATATGTGAGATTTACCAGTTACTTTTGAAAGACACTGTGGCACATAATAGGCACTAGGTTGCAGTTTTCCACTGCATACTAGCATCAAACGGATGGCTAGACTGAGGTGGTTAATCGAAGTCTTGGAAACTTATTACGATGCCTTGTGGGTGAACATGTTAAGACTTGGGACTTGGTTTTGCCTATAGCTGAATTTGCATATAACAGTTCCGTCAACAGGTCTACGGGTATGAGTCCTTTTGAAATAGTGAGTGGTTACAAGCCTAAAATGCCCATAGATTTATTACCAACGTCAATTACCCAGAGGTCTTCAGAGTCAACCGATGCATTTTCTCATCATATACATGATTTGCATTCAGACATTAGGAGGCGGATAAATGTAAGCAGTGAACATTACAAACATTCAGCTAACTTGCATCATAAAGTTCAAGAATTTCATGAGGGAGACTGTAATAGTTCGGATGAGGCCAGAACGGTTTCCCCAGGGTGCCGTAAGAAAATTTCAAGCACGCAGTGCTGGACCATTCAAAGTCTTGCAAAAAAATGGGTCCAATGGGTACATGATAGAACTTCCACCTTGCATGGGAATTAATCCAACATTCAACGTGGAAGATCTAGTCCCTTGTCCAAACCCTCGCATAGACCCTGCACCCCATACTTGGCCATATTCAGAATTTTCTTCCCAGCCTATTCCATGTATCCCAACTTTACCTGAGAAAAGAGAAGAGGTTGAGGGGATTGTGGATGAGGAGATTGTATCCACAAGAGATGGAGGTTTCCAAAGGTACTTGGTTAAATGAAAAAAACAGACCACCATCCGACTGTATGTGGCTCACGGAAGCGGAATTACAGTGACTTCATCCAGACTTGTTAGAGAGGCACAAAAGCTTTATCTAGCCGGAGTCAAGCTCTTCTCAGTCGAGGGGAGTTGATGCGAACATCACGCTTTTCAAAGTCTATCAACGTCGGAGGCGAGCATTGCCCATCTCACTGTGGTTCGACGACGTTTGAGGAGCATATGGCGAACACGTGATAGCAGTACAACAGCAGGAGGAGTAGAGGGGAGCAGACAGAGACGTCTTCGGTCGACCGAAGGAAGGGCTGGGTCGACCGAAGAACCCCTTTCCAGAAAATCCACAGCAGTCTGTAATCTTGACCGAACAAGACCTCGATCACTTCTGTCGACCGACGACCCAACGCAGATTTTTGCAGAAAGACGCGATTTTCCAATTTCTTTAGGGTTTTAAGGATATTTTAGTCATTTTTTTAATTTTGGTATTATTAATAGGGTGAAGCCCTTACTCTTTCATTATGCTTTGATTATTGAAATTAAGAAAACCCTACGTGGTACTTTCGTAGAGAAAATCTACAAGCTTCTTCTTCTCCTTCTTCTCTTCAAGGTTCATCTTTTCTTCCTCATCTCTTCTTCTCTCTACTTCTCTTCTTCAAGGTAATCTCTAACCTTTCTTCGAACCTTATTCTATCATCAAAACATCTTTGTTTTAATTTCAACATCCTAGATCTATCACCTCTAATCAAGCCATTTCAGATTTCCTGAGTTTCACATTCCCTTAATCCAGAAAATCTCAATTTTCCTGGATTAGAAAATCTATGTGATTGATTGGACGAACCCGTGCAAGATCGAGAGTTCTATCTCTCTCCGGATCCAATCCACGCCAGGATTTGAAACCATTACTATTTATTTATGATGAATGGCCCTAATCATTACATGTTTCTCTTATTTGATTCTTAATTTATGATGTGAGTGGTGAATGGTTTGTTTAATTGTTTACAAAATTCCACCCTTTTGTAGTTTCCGCATGCATATAGGGTTAGATTAGGCCGTCCTGCATCAAAAGGCAAACTATCATCATAAATAGCATGAAGGCAAACATCAAATTGTTCCACAAAGCAAACCCAATGACTTCTTATCAACTGATTGCAAGAACCAACCTCCTGTCTTGTATTTGGGCCAAAAAAATTTGATCCGTATCTACGAGTTTCTGTTTCTATTCTCTAATGGCATTACCCACCAAGATCATGTTGAAGTTGCACAACTCGCTAATTCCAAATAATCACTCTGCTCTAGTAGGCTGAAGCTAACTAAAGCAGAAACCTCTTTTCCGTACAGCTCAATTGAACCTGCTTCTCCACAACTATTCTTAGTTGACAATGGAAAACACGGAAATTCTAACTGCTTGGCAAAACTCTCCAAATTAAACATTTTTGTAACCAGTTGATAGTTTCCACGTAACCTCCTCAAGAACTCAAACAAGGCTAACTGTCTACCAGCCAACTCTCTCCCTGTCAGATGGTAGAAACTAGCAACTGACCAAGGCAAATTCAAAATATGCAATCAGCCTCAAGAATGAGCATTCTCACAAATAACTCAAAAAATGACTACCTTTGCCATAAGAGAAGTAAATTATCAATGACAAGTAAAGAGACAAGGGAGGTAACAAATAACTGAGCAAGCAAATATGCATTCAGCAACTTACATAACATTATAGGGATTTCTAACAACAAGGATGCATCTAGAAACAATTGAAAATTAGAAGGTGTAGTTCTTGAAAAGCTGACCAAAAATTAGAGAAAAAACAAAAATTTGGTGCTAAAAGAAAAATGTACATGGAGCCATGAAGCATTTCGCAAGTTTACTACACAGGTGCAAAAAATCAATAAGGTCAAGTTTATAACTATCTCAGAACTCATAATACACAATGAAATAACTCTATTCGCCAAGATAAAAGAAACATCCTTTGAGAGAAATAGAATTGCTTATAAAGATATTACTATTATAGATGCTATAATGCTGGAGCATGCAAACAGAATTAGACCCCTTTGATGCAAGAAATGGTAATCTATGAATAGATACAAAGAAGCATGGTATGTGGTAACCTGAATTCACATCAAGCTATATATATGTTTTAGAAGAAAATTTTCATGAAGAAAAACCCGCTAGGTCAAGGCAAATGGTGAAAACAACCCTAACATTCAAATTGAACTGACTAAATTATAGAACTTGCTGTTGCAAACTCATGGTGCCAAAAGCAGATCAGTTGAGCAATCCTAAACTAAGATCGGTGGACGCTTGGTTGTTGAAAACTGTTGGATATTTTTCATTTTTAACTACCGAACACAAGTCTATCAATCCAATAATCAAATAATAAAAAAAGTGCAATTTTTATTTAAAATGCATCTAAACTGCTAAGATGGAACTAACAAGTTTCCTCACCAAAAATCCAGAAGCCCAACCAATTAATGCTAAGATGGAACTAACAACAATGCAGAGAACTTGGAACCTGAAATTCGAAACCATCTACCTGATACAGGTAAAAGGAATGCAATCAATGTGAAATTTCATTTCTAACGTACAAGGAGGATGTCCACTACTCTGCAAGAATGTAAAGCAGGCAGGCACACACGCACGCACGCACACACACACACAGAATGGCTTTTCTTCATGTTAGAGAAGTGTACAGGGCAGAGTTTTGAATGTTTAATCAATTATGCGATTTTCCTTTTTTTTTCAAAAATAGGGAGTTCTGCTAACATAAATCTAAATACATGATAAATTGTGTTTCACGTTTCCAATAGAAAATGGTTTGTGTAAAAAATAAAAATAAAAAATAAAAAAGGCACAAGTATTTATATAAACAGTGTATACTAGTCAATGCTCAAAATGTTCTTTTCGTTTTTTTGTTTTTTTCTTTTTTCTGAAAGACTTTCCTCAACTGATTAGATTCTTGATAGCCACAAATCAAAGAGATCTGACAACCATGCAGACAATAGAAAGGTATGACCAATTCTTGAATAATCAAGAGACATGTACTATTCGCATGCAGCTACTACTAGCCCACAAAGAAGCCCCTGAATCTTAATAATATGAACTTCAGAAAAACAAATATCTACCTAAATCTGGACAACTTGTAATATCTAGATTTTTCATCGAATATACAATGAACAGTTGCAAGAAGCATGATGAAGATGTTTCTCCTACAGACTGAGCAGCAAGCACACCAACAGCTTCTCCTGGCTGTGCAAGACTAGAGAGGTACTTGAGCTTCACCAAATTCGTAAGTTCTTTTGCTTCCTCGAATGAAAAGAATCTCACTTCTTCTTTGAGAGGGTACCAATGAAATCCTTTGCTTTCTGTCTGGGTGCATCAGGCAACTCGTTAATGTAACTATTGGATGCATCCTTATGTTGACCACTGTGCTTTTCTAGAATGATTCTCTCATTCTGAGATTCGAAGCATACTATTAATGAAATGTAATTTCTACTAGGAAAGAAACACAACAAGAAAGGATTAATGTTACCGGTCTTACTTGAGCAAGCAATTTAAATTCTATATTGCAGCTTGTTTTGCGGAATCCAAACACACTAGTCAAGCACTATTCCATCAAACAGTTTTAACCACCAAAACCTTCCTTGTTGAGCAATTTCATCAAACAGTTAGCATGCATGAAATCTGAAAGAGCAACAGAGAGAGATAGAGAGAGGAAGAGATCGAACCTGCGGAGAGGAGCCTCAGATTCCTTCGATTTTAAGAGACGCCACAAAAATCTGCAAAGGGGCTTTCAAATGGTGCACGTTTCCTGCAATGGAGCTTCACGGCTGCTGCAATGGAGGTCCGAGCAAAAAGATGACGTGCGGGAGATAAAAGAGATGGTGGAAATGCGCTGGAGAGAGAGGGAGGCGAATGAGAGAGATGGAGCAGGTGAGAGAGAGAGAGAGAGAGAGAGAGAGAGAGAGGAGAATCGGGCGCAGGGATCGGGAGAGAGAGAGAGAGAGAGAGAGAGAGAGAGAGAGAGATTATCTCTGGTGAAAGGATTTTTAGATTTGAGGTACCGTGCCTCCATGTGTAAATTCGTCACCTCCACGGGGGGAGCAACCATGCCTTAGCCATGGCTGACAACGGCTAACCTATCTCTGCCCAACCTCTTCCTCTTCCAGCGCCCGCACCGGCAGGCACTAATGGTGACAGCCACTTCCCTTAACCTCGTCTTTCCTCCTCTGCTTTCTTCCTTGCTAAAGGGGATGACGGAGAAAGGGTGTGGTCAGCGGTTGTCGTGTAGTGATTTTTTGCAACGGCAAGGTCGGCCATGGTGTCAGCGCCAAGGAAGAGAGGGTTAGGGAGGGGGAGGGGGAGGGGGAGGGAGATCGAGAGAGGGGAGGGTTCGAGAGAGAGAGGGAGACGAAAAGGGTGATTGGGCGCGGGGCTTTACCCCCAGACGGAGCTAGAGACGGACGGACCAGCCAGGGGCTCTGTGGGGCCTACCTTGATGTATGTGGTTTATCCACTCCATCTATTCATTTTGAAAGACAACTTTAAGGCTTAAACCCAAAAAAAAGGCAGATCAAAGGCCCGAGTGGACCACACGACAGCTCAATGGCCTCCTTTTTTGGGCTCATGCCCTAAAATGAGCTGTCAAAATGGATGGACAGCTTAGATAAAACACACATTGCGGTGGGCCTCACACTCGGATGGGCCCCACAATAAGGGTTTAATAATCCCTTGCCTTCGCAGAATGGCGTATGGGTTCCCTGACGGCTTTCAGCCATCGACGTCAACCGCTGGGGAAACCACCATACCACCGTCGGCTTTGGTCATTTTTTTTTTTTTTTTTTTTTTTTTTTTTTTTTTTTTTTTTTTTTTTTTTTTTTTGTTGTAGTAGCCGTGGGGTTTGTTTGGCACCATGAAAACGATGGTAAATGGTGGTAATTGATAATAAAGGCATAAAGTAAGTGTGTTTAGGGAGTAATACAATAGTATTAGATGGCTTCACCCATTTTAAATTCCTTAGCTAGAGGTGTGTTTTCAAGCCCCAGTACCACTTTTTACCATGGATGATATAAGCACCAAAATGAATTTTGTGCTTGCATCAAGAATTGGTTTGCTTCGCTATGATGTTTACGTGAAATCCCCCTCAATTATTAAGTGTCCCCTTAATTTAACCATAGAGCCAAAAAACAGCTCGATGTATGATTCAGGTGGACTATACCAAGGGAAAAGCTAAAAGAGGGACACACATCCTTAATTTTTTCAATGCCCATCGCGATGTTTATATGAATTCCACTCTAACTGTTAGATACGAAGCTAAAATGTAGGAAATAGTTTGGTGGGTGAGAGTTATTGTTTCCCTTCATATGGCGCACTTGAATTACAGAGCAATTTAATATTTGAGACATATGGTTAAAATTAAGGGCCCATTTGGATTGTAAGTTACTTAAGATAAGCTACTTATTAAATAAGCTACTTATCTTGGTTTCTACTTATTAATCAGATAAATATGCTTATGCTTGATAAACAACATAAGTATCGGCCAAAAAGTAGAAAGGCATCTTTGGTTTCTAACAACACAAATATTTATCCCCCAAGTATGCTTGGTCCCCCTTACATCCATTGTCCATCATGTTGGGCCAACCTTTGATGTAGATCGTTCATTGTGTGGGTCCACCTACGATTGGAGTCCTTACAATTTTGGGTCTACCATAAAGTGAGCTAGAAAGAAAACAAAAGGAAAGAAAAAGGGATGGCCAACATGGTCACACAACACATACAACAACATGGACCCAGTGGGGTTTCGATGGTGTGGATTTAAAATAAATCCCCACTATTTTTTCGTTGTGGGGTCCACTCACTAGACCTCAGGAATGTTTCAACTGTAGAGATTCTATCCTCATTGTTTTCTGCTAGTGGGACCCACTTAATTAGCTCGGATGGCAAACACATTACAATGGGTCCCAACTATGGGCACCATTTCAATGGACCCTAAGGAGGCTACAATGGTGGGCATCACATAAATACGAAAACAGATGCATGGCACGGTTATACAACGCATACAAAGAATTGGGCCATCGGGGCATGTGCAACAGTGGGTGCCATTGCTTCATGCTGCTAGTGGTAATTTAATGGACAGCGTGGATTCCTCAAAATTATGGTGGGTTCGACTGTTCCATGTGGTGGGGCCCACACTCAAAAGAATTGACGAAAGGGATGGACAGTGATGATCTAACACATATAGCAGGGTGGTACTCAAAGAGAGATTTCAGCAGTACATGAGTGCTTGGTCACCACCATCTGCAGATGTGGAACCCACATCTAAGATTTAAATTTGCCAAAGTTTGGGCCTAAAAATGGATGGATGATGTGCGCATCACATGCGTCGGTGGGGTCCACAAACTAGTTGCCCACTAGTGATACATTAAGCTGGTGTTAGTGTTCATGTCAATTGGGTTTTATACCCATCAATAGGTTGGGTTGCAATCAACCTGCTGTGTCACCAAAAAAATGAAGGAAATAAATTGCTTTGAGAAGTTTAAAAGTGAAAAATTTTGCTAAAATACTTATGTAATTTTCAGCAAATAAGTAACTGATATTAATTTTTTACCAAACTTATTCTAGATAAGTAACTTAACTCCTGCCATCAGCAGGAAAAATTACTTATCTGATTGCATCCAAAGGGGCCCTAAGCGACACACCTGGTGATCGTGCAAGATTTTACATAAACATCATGGTAATCATGTCCCCACAATATTTATAAGGCATGGATGGATTTACATCACATTGTCTATGCATGAAAATGACCTTAGTTAATTTCAAGAATTAGTGTACCCCACCTTATTGTTTACTTGAAATCCAACTTAATCATTGGGTGTGCCACCCCATTTTAATCGTAGGGCCCAAAATCAACTCGGTTTGTGATTTAGATGAGCCATACGAAGGGAAACAATTGAGAGGAGGATGTCATATATATTGTTTCCAATCATACAGTCCACCTAAATCATGAAATGAGCTTGCTTTTAGGCCTTATAGCTAAAACGAAGTGACACACCTCATGATCAAGGTGGATTTCACACAAACCTTACGGTGGGCCACTATTTAGAATTAGTAAAATGCATATCATGCATGGAGAAAGGTGCAAAACACAAATCTTGACTACGCATGCAATTTATATGCATATTGCTAAACATGACTGAGAATTCCAATTCACATGGATTCCATGATAATTATGATTTGGATTCCATTTCAAACGACCCCTTAAACTTCATGGGATCCAGTTGGTGTTTGTATTTTCCCCTCATCCAAGTTTATTGTCTTTACAGACAGGTTGGATGGCAAATAAACTTTGCGGTGGGCCCCCAAAAAGGTTTCAACTATTTCCCTTTGTGTGATCCACTTGAGCTTAGGATCTACCTCATTTTTTAGCTCATTTTCTAAAATGAGTTGGCCAAATGGATGGACAGCGTGGATAAAACACAGACATCATGGTGGGGCTCACAGAGCTTTTCTACCACCGACTTGGTACTAAAGGGTCACTATCCAATCCAAGTCCATCACGTATGTGCCTGATGCCTGTTGGGATGCGGACTAGGTACTACCCCTGCCAATCCCAACTAGGCATAGGCATCTCTTGAGGGGTTCACTATGTTGTATGGGTTTAATCCACACAATTCATCCATTTTTCACTATCATTTTGGGTTAACTCTTAAAGGAAGCATATCCAAGGCTTAAGTGGACCCCGTCATAAGAAGCAGAGATGGTAATGATGTCCACCACTGTTGAAACCTTTCTGAGCTCCATGTTTGTGTTGTATTCAATATATGATCAGGGGACTTCGATGGACCGACAGGGTTGGCCGGTGGCCCAAAAATACCCTGGATGAGGGGGTTGGCCTCTGGACAATGCTAGAGGACTTCAGACGACCGACGGACCTGGCTTGGCCGCCCGAAACTCCATCAAATTGGTCAGTGAGCTCTCTGGATAGATTAGGCCATGTTCGGTTGCCCGAAGGTTCGGGTCGGTCTACCAATGGCTGGTGCGCTTTTTAGCACAGTTTTGTGCGATTTGTTTTTAATTTTGGTTTATTACTATATAAAAGGGTGTAATGCGGGATTAAGATAATTGCCAAAGGGTTAGAAAACCTATACATGCTTAAGGGTTGAGAGAGTTCTAGAGAGAGAAAAAGTTAGGTTGGTTTTTCTCTTGGTGCTGTGATCCGAGTTTGGTTGTTCTTCATCTCTTGTAACTTCGATTTCATAGTGATTTACTTTTTGTGTCGGGGTTTTTTTCAACAATGGTTTTTTCACGTAAAATTCAAATTATCGCTTGTGTGTTAATTTGCTTGTTGTCATTGTGATTACTTTGTTTGATTTCACTCTGAGTTCTCACTTCCGCAGGTTCCTAATAAGTGGTATCAGAGTGTACATTGGGAAGCAGATCGAATATGAGACTATGTATCAATGATGTACGGCATGTGATTTAACATAGAAAAATATTCCGAGAAAAATAACTTTGAACGATGGAAAGTTCTTAGAACTGAAAATGCATAAATGACATTTTCTGTGTATTGTTGCTCTAGGGTTCTGAGTAATGGAAACAATCATAGACAATCACATGCAATCACAAAAGATACACAAGAAGAGATATCGCAAAGCGAATTTTATTACAAAGATTATGAGATCTTGTACATTCCAGGCTATGATCTGGCACAAGCCCTTAATTACATCGAATGATCAATGAGCCTTGATTAAAAGGTAGAAGACTAGTCAGCAGGGACTGTGGTCTTAGAGTTCGTGGTCGTAGAGACCTGTGTTTGTTTTATTATGGACTGGGCCATCTTTGTATTAGTCAGATGTTTGTGTCCTATGTTTTGATCGGAGATTCGGGCTAGATCAGAGCTTTTAACTGAGAGGGTGCAACTCTGGGCCCACGCCTGTCGTGTCTGGACAGGTGACCTCGGAAAGATCGATCTGCAGTTATATGAACTTGAGTAACCCAACCGACAGATGTCGTTTGAACGGGTAGGGCATTGACTATTGTAATGTGGCAGTTCATAGCAATTGCTTTGTAAAGAATTTGAACTCTTTAATATGGTTTATTGTGGTAAACATAAACCCGTTTTGTTTAGTTTTCGACCTTAATCAGGTCATATCTTACAGTACATATAAATAATGATACGTTCATACAGTTCTAGGCGCTGGCGGTTTCTTTCCGAGAAGTTATTTCACTCATCGTGTTGAATCAGGTCAAACTTCGAAGACATGCAATTCTGTTCATTTAAAGATCCAGGAATGACCATTTAACCATTCCATTGTGTCCAGAACGCTCAAAATACCCAAAATAGGTTCAAACAGGACTTGAAAATACTTAAGATTAAGTCTGGCGCACCCGTAAACATTTTATGAAATTGGCTGAATTTATGGGTGCGTGGGACTCCAACGCATCCTGAAAATATTTGTCCGTGTTTGTTGAATTTTCGAGTGCGTGGGACATTTTTCGGGTGCATGGGAGTCCAATGCACCCAAAAAATACTTGTCTGAATTATGTCGAATTTATAAACGTGTGGGCCATTTTTTGGGTGCGTAGGAATCCAATGCACCCTAAAAATACTTGTCTAAATTATGTCGAATTTATGGACGCGTGGGTCATTTTTAGGGTGCGTGAGAGTTTAATGCACCTTAAAAATACTTGTTTGAATTATGTCGAATTTATGGATGCGTGGGCCATTTTTCGGGTGCGTGGGAGTCCAATGCGCCCTAAAAATACTTGTCTAAATTATGTCGAATTTATGGATGTGTGGGTCATTTTTCGGGTGCGTGGGACTGAATTTATGGATGCGTGCCCACACTTGTGATTTTTAGAATCAGACCTGCGGTGGTCTTGGTCGAAGTAATCTTCCGGTGGAAGACGTCAGCGATCGGAAAGGAATTTCGGTGACTAGGAAGGTTTTCTTATGGTTGGAAAAGGATTTCGGTGAAGGTTTTCTGGCGAGAATCCTGAATACCTATAGAATAATAGCTCTCTCTCTCTCTCTCTCTCTCTCTCTCTCTCTCTCTCTCTCTCTCTCTCTCTTAGAAAACGTACAAATGAACAGTTGGATGGGATATTTATACTTGAAAATACCAGAAGCTGACCAATGAGGGGTTGCCACGTGCCACGCACCCCAAAAATACCTCCAATGCACCTTAAAATCGATGTGTGGAGCTCTTACGCATCCAAAAATGATTCCTGAAATTGGCTGAATTTTTGGGTGCGTGGGACTATTTTTCGGGTGCGTGGGACATCAATGCACCCTTAATGATTTTCTGAAATGTGCTGAATTTATGAGTGCATGGACCCTATTTTATGGGTGCGTGGGATCCTAATGCACCATTAAATTAACTTCTGATTTATGATGAGTTTTCGGGTGCGTGGGACCTGAATTTATGGATGTGTGGGACTCCAATACATTCATAAATCACATTCTGAATAATGTTCATTTTTCGGGTGCATGGGACTCCAATGCATCCATAAATCACTTTCTGAATAATGCTAATTTTTTGAGTGCGTGGGATCCGAATTTATAGGTGCGTTGACGGACTTTTAAATGCTCCAATTGGGTTTTGGAAAATGATGGGTTTGTGGGGCCCGTTTGATGATGAAAGCACATGCATTGTTTATGATAATTCATAATAATGATATTGACTCGATCTTGGACAGTTCTGATCACGATGATCGGCGGGGTCCGTTGGAGATTTTAGCAAAAAATGGCTAAATAAGAAGACTTTTGTAAATCTCCACTTTGCGTGTGTTTAAAGGGTATTTTGTGGATTATCTTTGAAGGTACGTGGCCATTCTGTTTGTTTTGAGGACCCCAACATTTTGGGACCCCAACAAAGGTAAAGATGAAGGGCCTCCTAGTTCAGCAAAGATTGGAAGATGCACTCATTGGGGAGTGACCAGAATCTATGAAAGAAGAAGAGTGGAAGAAGATGGATCAAAATGCCAATATCTCAATCCAGTTGTGCCTAATGGATGAGGTCCTCTACAACGTCATGAGGAAGAAGACTACTGCTGATACGTGGGTGAAGTTGGAAAACATCTACGAGAAGAAATCTTTGAAAAACCGGCTGTATCTGAAACTTCAGTTGTTCAACCTGGAGATGGCAGAGGGGGCCAATGTTGAGAATCACATCAACAACTCCAATAAACTTATTTGCAAACTGTTGGATGTGGATAAGACAATGAGGGACAAAGATCAGGCGTGTATCCTGTTGAATTCTCTTCCGAAACCGTATGAGTTGTTTGAGGACTCTTTGTGCTGTGGTAGGACGACCATTAGTGTTGAGACCGTCATCTCAACCCTCTAGTCGAAGGCGATGAGAAAGAAGAGCGGTGACGTGGGTACATCTTCAAATGCACTAGTTATAAGGGGAATGAATTCTAAACGAGATGGGGGATCTTCTCGATCAAGATCCAAATCTAAGGGTAATGAAAAGGGTAAGGTGAAGTGCTGGAATTATGGACAAAAAGGGCACATGAAGATGGATTGTGAGAATCCTAAGTTGAAGAAAGATAAGTCTGAAGATTCTTTTAGGGAGAGGCTGATACTGTGGAATTCACAAAGGACACAAGTGATGATTGCAATGTATTGACTGTATCCAGATTCGGGTATCTCAGCAATGAGTGGCTCTTGGATTCAGGTACATCGTAATGCATGTGTCCTGACCGGAGTTCATTAACCTCATACAAGGAGTATGATGGTGGTTCAGTGTTCTTGGACGATGACTACTCCTGCAAGGTGGTGGGTATGGGTTCAGTGTGCATTAGGATGTTTGATGGAATCAAGTGTATCCTGATAGATGTGAGGCATGTCCCTAGGTTGAAGAAGAATTTGATCTCTCTTGGTGCACTTGAGGCAATGGGGTGTAAGTTCACCAGCTTCGATCGGTTTTGTAAAGTGTCAAAGGGGGCACTTGTAGTAATGAAAGTACGGAGGTGCGATCATCTTTACAAGTTTATCGGAAGTACTTCATCAAATGGAGCTGCAGCGTCTATAGCGGATTCTACGTTTGTACATATGTGGCACATGCGCGTAGGCTACATGCGCGTGCGTGATGGAATGAAGACGGTGTGTTCACTAGAAGCAGTGGAGCTATGATGAAGACGAAGTAGAGATGTAGAATGGAGCTTTGGAGCAGTGGAGCTTGAGGATTGAAGCCACAGTGGAGATTATTGGTGTTGTCTTTAATCTGTAATTAGGGGGACTTCAGTCGACCGACGGGGTTGGCTCAGTTGCCTGAAAACAACCTGGATGAGGTGGTTGGCCTCTTGACACTGTTGGAGGACTTTGATCGACCTCCGAGCCTGGCGTAGTCACCCGAAACTCTCTCGGATTGGTCAGTGAACTCTTTGGACAAATTAAGCCATGTTCAGTAGCCTGAAGGTTCGGGTCGGTTGACCAATGGCTAGTGCGATGTTTAGCACGGTTTTGCGCGATTTGTTTTAAATTTCGATTTATTACTATATAAAGGAGTGTAATACAGGATTAGGGTAATTGCCAAAGGGGCCGGGAAACCTAGATGTGCTTAAGAGTTGAGAGAGTTTTTAAGGAGAGAGAAAAAGCTAGGTTAGTTTTTCTCTTTGGAGCTGTGATTCAGGTTTGGTTGTTCTCCATCTCTTGTAACTTCGATTCATAGTGATTCGCCGTGGTTTTTTCCGTAAGGGTAAGGGTTTTTACACGTAAAATCCAGATTCTCTCTTATGCGTTGATTTGCTTGTTACTATTATGATTGCTTCGTTTGATTCCACTTTAAGTTCTTGCTTCGTCAGGTCCCCGAGAGTCCAATGTGAACCAGTGATGTTTATTTGCCATCCAACCTGTACATATCGTCACATAGACCTAGATGAAGGGAAAAAAAATACAAGCTCGACTTCAACAGTAAAAATTTAATCCCTTTTGTGTTGTCCACTTGAGCCTAGCCTTTAATCTCCCACAATTTTTAGCTTAGACCCTAAGGGTCCGTTTGGATGCTACCCTTAAGAAGTTAAGTTACTTTTGGCACTTAAGTTCGTTTGGTAAGTATAATTGAAAAGTAACTTATCTTAAAAGTTACTTGTCATAATAAGTTTTTTTTTTTTTCTTTTAGCTTTTTGACGTTTGAGTTTCCTACGTATCTCTCTCATGTCACACTCTCGCTTTTGCTTCTTTTTTTTTTTTTTTGTTGGGCTGAGTACACACCCACACTGTTAGTCAGCCTCCAATGTTAATTAACCACTCTCCAATTTGGCTTTTCTACTTATCTCTCTTAGGTCACACGTACATATAAAAGTTCTCTCTCATGGTTCACTCAATTACTGCTCTCTCATACCATCAATATCAAAGGAGGCCCCACATGATGGACTGTCCCATCAAAGGTGGGGCTCACACAGTGGATGGCCCACATCAAAGATGGGCCCTACATTAATTGGTGCAAGATCCACCAATCAGGTTGATCTGATCTTCTACATCTTTCCCAAAAATGGTTATAGTCCACTCACCATGTGGACCGACTATTGGAAACAAGTGAATGGGTTAGAAAACTTCAGCCAAGTCTTTCAGAGCAGTACATTTGTTTTGCAGACTGTGGCCCCACCTGACCAGTGGATCAACCTGATTCTTGTGCCAGGGCATCCATATAGTGGTCATGTTCTGATGGATGGAATGTATGTCGGACCAATTGTGCCATGCTAGCACATGCATGGCATGTACATGAGCTTTATTGCACGCACCTGGGATTAGAAAAGCTCATTCTATTAGGAAAACTACCTCAACGCTTAGCTTTTTCTTTTTCATGTCAATACGTTGCTTATTATATGTAGATTTGAAATTTTCATTTGAAAGGTTACTTATCAATGTGTCATTACCAAACATACTTATTTACTTATTGGCTTATTAGTATGTTGTTTACCAAACATACTTATCAGCTTAACAAGTAAAAACCAAGATAAGTAACTTATCTGATAAGTAGCTTAAGTAACTTACAATCCAAACGGCCCCTAAACGATATGGAAAAATGGATGGACGGTGTGGATAAAACCCGTACATCACGGTGGCCCGTAAGTGCCCCAGGCTGTGCCGAGCTGGGGACAGGCGTAGGTAGTACCCAATCCACGTCCTGCCGGCTGAGGAATGATGGGATCCTCGAGCCCGGGCTTTGAACGATATACTTGGGTTTTCAGATTTGAGTGTTCTGACAAGTGGGGACCATGTTTCAGTGATCCAGACCTTGAGTACGATGGGCCTCGCTTTGGATGGACCATTTTCAATCTCTCTCTTGGATATGACAATTTTACATTTTTTATTTGTAGCCTACATATAAACGGTCGAAAAGAGAAACAGCTGTGCACGCCGTTAAATTAAAAGGAGGCCCAAGATTGGCGGACAGGATTTTTCTCTGTTTGGTAATGTTTTGGGTATCGGTGCAATGGTCTGGATTGTAGATATGTGGGCCCACTTATCAGAAATCAAAACCCGAGTATACTGTTCAATACCTCCAGTCGGGTCGAGATGAAAAGCCTCTGGCGGAGGACCCTACAACGGATCTTCAGCGAAAGCGTGCGACACCCGACACCGTTCGCTTAGGGAAATGGAGAAGGGCGTCAGGAGATGCATGGTGGATCTCTATCTGTGGGACCCGGGCCGTGATGAATTCTCATCCGTCCTCTCTCTCCTCCCTCTCCACAAATACTCCAGCATCACCAACTCTCTCTATCTCAAAGCCCGAGTATACTGTTCAATACCTCCAGTCTACGGGTCCCTATATTGCTCTTGGGTAGAGGTGGGCAACGATCCGGGCTGAGCCGAGTTAGCTCTAGTTTGGCCTGGCTTGTTTTTGTGCCACCTCAGTTTGTGCATCGACTTAGTTTGGGTTTCTGGCCTACTTATGCGGCCCAAGTTTAGTTTGCTCCAGAAGAATCTGGTTCGAGCCGGGAGCAGTTTGGTTGAAAATTTCGAAACCGACGGGGCAGAGTTCAAACAGGTAGCAGCTCTTTTTTGGCTTGTTTATTTAAATAGAAAAGAAATTAAAAAGTTAGAAAAAAATCCAAACATATCTTACTCTATGATGTTTAACATCCTCCAAAGGTGTGCAGCTTCAAAATAGACATGTAAGAGCATTTTCCAAACAAATGTACATGAGCATAATTTTACAAGTGCATGGAAACAATGTGCATTCATGTATATGTATTATGTATCATCCATGTCATCATGTATATGTATCATCCACGCTGTCCATCTATTTTACATGTCATTTTAGGACATGATCCCAAAATGGAATCATATCCAAAGCTCAAGTGGATCACACCACAGGAAATAGTGTGCTTATAATCTACGGGTCGAATCAAGCCAAATCAAACTGAGCTGAATCGAGCTGAGCTGAGCCGATGCTGCCTTAGTTTGAGCTTGGTTTGTTTTTTCAAACGAGTTTGACTCCAAGGCTTGGTTTGGTTTGAGCTTCCATTCGAACCAATCCAAGCCGAGCTTTTTCAAACCAATTCAAGCCGAGCTTTCGAGCTGGCTTGGTTTGTGCCCAGCTCTACTCTTGGGTCCTTCTATCCATGATCAAAACATTTCATCCAGTGCGTCGCACCATGGATAGTGGGTGGTGCAAAAGGACCAACAGATTGGATGTCCGGGATCATCCAATCGATCTCAAATTTTCTATGCATGCCATCCACTGTGTATCCTACCAGTTGAGTGGTTCTGATCACCAAGGTGGATTCCACCATGGTGTGAAGAACCCACTGATTGGCCGATCTAGTGAGCTCACCATGGCTGGCGAAATGGACGGAAGTCCGTTATGTTGAAATCGGACGCCTCCTCAAATCTATGCAACAATAGGGGCTGTCGGCCGACCAACTGGTCAGGGTCGGCCAGCCGAATTAATGGATCTGTGGACAGCAACTCTTTGGACAGTTTTGGGTGTTGTCGGCCAACCGATGATGATGATCTGCTGGTCGATGGCTGTTGCTCGGCCGACTGACAGGTTCCAGGATTCTGCACGGATTTATGCGGTTTCGCATAAATTTGTTTCTAATTTTTATTCTATTGCTATTTAAGCAGGGTGTAAGCGAGATTATAGTATTCTAGATCGCAAGAGGGATTGAGAAAGTTCTAAGGTGAGAGAAAAAAGCTTGATATTGCTTGGGATTTCTCTTGGGGGCTGAGATCCGGGTTTTAGGTTTCCATCTCTTGTAACTTCTGATATCATAGTGGATCACTTTGTGCCGTGGTTTTTTTACCCATGAGGGGTTTTTCCACGTTAAAATTGGATTGCCTTCTTCTGATTGTTGATTGTGTGGGTGTGATTGTCATTGGTGTTTGATCTCGTTTGATTTTATATTCTGTGTTTCACTTTCGTGGGCCAATTCTTTCCCAACAAGTGGTATTAAAGCAATCGTTGGGAGGCAGACTTGAATATGAGACGAGGCTTCAATGGCGTCAAGCATGAGATTCAATATAGAGAAGTATTCTGTGAAAGAAAAACTATGATAAAACAAGAGTTGAAGAAGATGGATCAGTACACCAATATCTCAATCTGGATCATCGGCTGCAATTGGGTTTGTAAAGTAACAAAAGGGGCACTCGTGATAATGAAGGCATGGAGGTGTGACAATCTTTACAAGTTGATCGAGAGCACTTCTCACGATGGAGCTACGACGGCTATAGCGAAATTCATGGTTGCTCGTATTTGACAAGTGCACAAGGGCCACATGAGAAGAATGGGGGGCATGAAGGTGCGAAAGTAAAGTTGGTGGAGGCACGAGAAGTGGTGAAGCTATGATGGAGATGAAGTAAAGATGAAGGATGGGTGATCGAGTGTGGCAAGATGCAACATGTAGATTATTGTCACGGTGGAGATTGTTGGAATTGGGTGACTCAAATTTATGCTGGACAGGGTGTTCAGGCGATTAAGCAGGGTGGTCGGGCAACCGACCACCATGGATTTGGCACTGATAACTCTCTGGACATTTTTGCGTGGTTTTGGTCGATCGAAGGGGGTTTCGGGCGCCGACTAGGCGACCGACCGTATGTCGGTTGTGCGCTAGGTTTGTGCGGTTTGCATAAGTAGTTTCTAATTCCGGTTGTTTCCTATTTAAATGGGCGTAATGCGAGATTGGGGTAACACAATAAGTCCTAGACGTGTTCAAGGGGTTGAGAGAATTCTAGGGTGAGAGAATAAGCTTGCGATAGCTTTTGTTTCTCTTGAGGGGCTTAATCCGAGTGAGTTTTCTTCGTTCTCTTATAACTTTTGATTCATAGTGATCGCTTTGTGTCGTGAATTTTACCCATGAGGGGTTTTTCCACGTTAAATTTGGATTGCTTTCTTATGCGTATTGATTTGCTTGTTACATTGTAATTACTTCGTGTGATTCACTTATGCAGATTTCTAACATGTTAGTCAATTGTTTCAGGATTGTATGATTGGTCAATTCTCTGCGCAGTAAGCCATCCATGGTGGAGCCCACCAGATGAACGGTTCTCATCACCAACCATGGGTTCCAAATGGTTAAAAGATTCAGTGACTCGGATCGACTAATTGGGCCCTAAGTCAAGTCTTAGCTCACCCAAGTCAGGTTTGACTCGGGGGAGTGGTTCTTTATATCAAACTGGACCATGCATTATGGACTCTGAGTGGACCTGAGGAATCCGAGTGGACTTAAGTCCAAGTCATATTAAACTCGTCCAAGCCTTAAAACCATGGCTGGAGTCCCACATGCTACTAAACCGTTCCTTTTTTTTTGTAGGCTGCGTAATTCGCGGTTTTTGGGGTTTCTACTTTTAGTAGAATTTTCAAAGATCAGGGGGGTCGTTTGGTAACTTGTATTTGATATGCATTGGCAATTACCATGGAATCTATTGGAATTGGAATCACAAATTATGTTTGGCAGCCTATAATTAGAATCTAATGGAATCTAGCAATCTGGTAATCGGAATCACCAAATTGTGTTTGGCAGCCTGTTTTTGGAAGAGACCGAGCGAGAGAGATGTTTGTGACTTGCAAATTGGCGGGTAACAAGAATCTATGTGAAATGGAATCACATGATTTTATAGTGATTTCAAAAAAGTGCCTTATGGTGTATTTGATGTGAATCAGTTTCCAATTCACATCCCAAATGCACCAATTACCACCGATTCACGCTTCCAAATGATCCCAACAATACCCTTGTTGATCAATAGAAAAGAATTGTTTCTTTTCAAGAGAACTAAACAAAGCCCCATTTTGTGATTTTTACTGAGATCAGAAATTTCAAAAATCATAAATTATTTTTCTCTGCTGCCGAAATTATCTGAGCCAAATGCAGCTCTGTAGTTCATTTTCCCCGCTCCACTGGATTGGATGTTGAAGAATCTCTCGCTAGTCTTGCAAAGATTGATTAAAAAATTCAAGCTTGTGATTCATTTTCCCCGCTCCACCCGGTTATTGATCTGAACATGGACTTTTGAGAAGAGAATATACCAATAGGTCCACGTGCGATGGGGCAAAAGTCCACCTACCAGATGGATAGGATTGTCCAATAAGGGAATCTTTTGCAGCATTGACCGTCCATGTTCTTCCCACTAGATAAATGGTATGAAAATTGTTACATGGGCCCAAGCAGTTAGGAATAATGGCCCAAGTGAAAGGGCCGGTAGTTCAAGCCAAGCATCTTACAATACATCCTTAATTCCTTATATAAGTAAGAAAAACAATCTAGTGGGCTCAGTGTATGGAAATCTTCCAATGCAACTAGTTGCAATTGGACTTACTGGAATCCACATCACCAATCAGAACCATCCGTTAGGTTCAGTCCACACTTTTTCCACTACTGTAAAAAAAAAATCACATCAATCTGACAGTCCTAAACATCCTTGACCGGATCTACCCTATGCAAACTTTACCTGTCCATCCATTTTTGCATGCCACTGACTTTACCGTTTGGATATTTTTTTCAGGGAAGCCTGTGAAAAGTGGAATGGATTTAATGGATGGTCCTGGTAGGTAATTGTTGGGAATACGGACACCGATAGCGGAAGCGGAAGCCGAACAACATCATAACAGAATATGCGATCAAACGAGAAATACAATGTAATCAAAACCACACAAGCATTCAACCACAAGAGACAATCCGATTTTACGTGGAAAAACCCCTCAATGGGTAAAAAACCATGGCACAAAGTGATCCACTATGATTAACAGAAGTTTACAGAGAATGAAGAAACAAAACGCCCACAAAAGAAATCTCCGAGCTACCCAAAACTTATTCTCACATGAAACGAATAAGCACAGTCCTTTTCTTCATCCCAGAGAATCCCAAGCTTTCCCCAAGCTCTTTCTCTTACCTTAGAACCCTTTCAATTCATCTAAGAAATATGGCACCAATGGCAAAACTTCTAATTCCGCTTTACACCCCTTAAATAGGCATAAAACCGAAATTAGAAACCTCTTGCGCAAAACCATGCAAGAGACCGACTTGCAATAGGAAACTTTTAAATTTGTTGCGTCCAGCCAAACCATCGACCGGTCGGAGCCCCCTACAGACTGGTTGCCCGACTAGTCTATGGCACATGGAATCTGTCCAGCAGCCTATGTATCTGGGCCAAATCGTCAGACCGGTTGCCCGACCGGTCTGAGCACCCAAACCGTGCACAGTTTGAAGTCTACTCCAACAATCTCCACCGATGCTTTAAATGTCGAATCAAACCATCCTCACTTTGTCATCTCATCTTCATAGCTCCAGCGCTTCTTGTGCCTCATCGACTTCATCTTTGCACCTTCACGTACCTTTATCGCTCTTCTCATGTGGCCCTTGGGAACTTGCCACATACGAGCAAATGTGGATCTCGCTGCCGATCCCACAGCTCCCTCGTAAAACGTGCTCCTCATCAAACTCGATCACAGTCGATGAACCTGATTGAGATATTGACATACCGATCCACCTTCTTCCACTCTACTTCTTTCATATATGTTAATCGATTTCCATGTTTTTCTTTCACAGAATCCTTCTCCATGTCGAACCTTGTGCTTGATCCCATCTTCTCGTCTCAGATCCGAATTCTAATCCACCCCAACTTTAGCTCTGACACCACTTGTTAGGATTAGGGGAGCCGACAGCGGAAGTGGATGCCGAACAACACCACAGCAGAATATACGATCAAACGAGAAACACAATGTAATCAAAACCGCACAAGCATTCAACCACAAGAGACAATCCGATTTTAGATGGAAAAACCCCTCAACGGGTAAAAAACCATGGCACAAAAGCGATCCACTATGATTAACAGAAGTTTACAGAGAATGAAGAAACAAAACCCCTACAAGAGAAATCCTCAAGCTACCTAAAACTTATTCTCACATAAAACGAACAAGCACAGTCCTTTTCTTTATCCCAGATAATCCCAAGCTTTCCCCAAGCTCTTTCTCTTACCCTAGAACCCTCTCAATCCATCTAGGAAACATGGCCCTAATGGTAAAATTCGTAATCCTACTTTTACACCCCTTAAATAGGCATAAAACCGGAATTAGAAACCTTTTGTGCAAAACCGCGCAAGAGACCTACTTGTAATAGGAAACTTCCAAATTCGTCGCGTCCAGCCACACCATCAACCAGTTGAGCCCCTTACAGACCGGTCGTGTCTAGGGCACATGGAATCTGTCCAGCGGCATAGCTGTGCATTTGGGCCAAACCGTAAGACCGGTCGCTCGACTGATCTGAGCATCCAAACCGTGCACAGTTTGAAGGCTACTCCAATAGTAATGTGGATGCCAACACGTCTAAATGTAAAAAGGAGCATGGAAAGGTTGATGCAGGGGTATCTTGGTGTGACTCTAAGGATGCACCATATCTCCACACCGGAGGTGGGGTGGCCCATGAGATGGGGCCTGTGAGATGCAAGATGGCCACGAGGTGGGGACCCATTGTGGGACTATGTGAGTCGGAGACCTGTGCGACACAGGGTTGCCCATGGGAAGGACTCGCCTATGTTTACCTAAGAGAGCCTATATATAGGGATAAATCGGTGCCTCCCCATCACCTCTGGAACTTTTAATGGACTGTCCGCTATCAAAGGTTTCGAAGTTTCGACGCACTTAGTGCAGTAGATCATTTCTCTTTGATAAGCTCCACTTATAGGTCCACACACCATGAATTGCCAGTATGCATCTTTGCTGCATGAAAGTTCCATGTAGTTCTTACTTGAGGTGTGTAAGGCAAACATATGGTGCTTGGGACTGTTGCCAGGTGGGCCACCATGTGGATGGGTGACAGACCAAAAATTGCAGTGATTGGACAACTCTCGCACTGCAGTTTCTGTGAGTTTCAATGGTTCAACGTGGAGTGCTGCTTTAACCGTTCCTTGTGCAGGTTGCTTATTGGATGGTTACGATGGTTCATGGCCCACCCACATGATGGCCCACCATAACAACAATTATGGGCACCACACGTTAGATGCACCCTGAAAAGTACCGAGGTAGAAGTTTTTTGGTTTTTTGGAAATGGCCTATCCACATGATGGCCCACCATAAGAACAGTTCTGGTCGCCACATGTTAGATGCACCTTGAAAAGTACTGAGGTAGAAGTTTTATGCAGTGAACAGCCAATGCAGAAAAAATAAAGAAATAAAATCTGAAAATCAAACTTTCACATTTAAAATCGAGAGGTGCCTTAAATCATTGAAAGAACAACTACGAAAACCAAAAACAGACATCGATTTCAAGCACTGGCCATGGTTTAAAATATCATCCAATACTGAGTCAACTCAGTAGCAACCCTAAACCAGACAGTTCAGGGCCCCGATACTCGAAAGATACAGGGACTGGGTCTAAGTCAGACAAGTCCCTCGAGATACATTCCAACTTAGCCAAGTCACACTGTGGGGCCGTCTCTATCAGTGTACGCACATCACATGCAGTGGGCCTCGTCCATATCAACCAAGTCACAGAGGAACAAGGATCCTGTACATTAAAGTTTCTGACCAACTCAGCGTGGCCCATCCATGTTGTATTGTCATTGGTGGATATGAAACGAACAGCACCGAAACCAAGTCGGGCCCTGCGATCTTCTTCCGAGAACTAAGGAGTTTTGAAAGAATCACAAAATTCAAATTAATGTAGAGGTGGTTAATTTGTAGACAGGATGGAATGACATACAATCAAAGAGAGCATGAGGGAGTGACTATCGACTATCCCAGAGCAAGGAGGCAACAGAGCTATAACGCATTGTAGTTCTGGTTCCATTTGCATTGCATCAAAACCGTCCATCATCCTCATCAGACCCTGGACACCATTTTCAGTCCCACGCTCCAGAAGATTCCTCAATTTAGGAATCTCCATGGATCTTGTAGCAACTATGAGCTTGCCAATCTGTTCATGTGGGACCCCACAATTTGAAAAATACTCGTAAAGTAGTTCCCTTCCCCGGACACAGAGCACTGCCTGATAAGCACATCTCAGGTTGGCTTAAGAGTAGCAAAGAAAAGGTAACAAACTAAAATAAGATAAAATATTCTTACCATTGTCATATATCATTGTATGGAGGAATTGTATGATCCTAGAGCCTAGGATATCCACAGTATTCTTGGCCCTCAAATTTGTACAAGTGGGGCCCACTGTCAGGAGGCAAGAAACATTGATCTGATGGCCCCCAATATGGATAGACCATGCCTCAGGTGTCTCCCTGATTGGACAGTTATAGCTATACAATCTTTGGTCCTTTTTTCATTCACTGAATATGGACCTTTGCTGTATTTTCTTCTTGACCGTCTATCCACAGGGAACTGGTTGAAGGGTTAGGATTGTTCCATCAAGAGGGTTTTGAGGTATTCTCTAATCCACAGTGGAGCCCATCAGACAATAGTACGTGTTACCAAAACATCAGCTCCACGCACGCATGAGGATAATGTGCATATCCTAGACTCCAAGGATTATATAATTCCCTCTAATGTATGATATGGGTAGGACATCCCAAATGAATTTTAACGGTAGCATGGGTCAAAACATAGTAAAAGAAAAATGAACATCAAGTGGAGATGTCGGTTCTTCAAATGGCAACTCAAATTGACTGTAGAATTCAGTTGTGAATGGGGCCTTTCATTTAGGGCCCATTTGGATATCACCAAATAAGTTGCTTTTCTACTCACAGCAGTAGATAATTAACTTATTTGAGATAAGTTTGGTTTAAGATCAATTATAAGTAACTTTTTTACTTGAAGTTGATCACTTCAGCTTGGTGAGTAGAAACCAAGATAATTACTTAAGGCATAGGTAGCTTAAGTAACTTACGATCCAAACGCCCCCTTAGAGATTTTAATCCAGTTAGCGCATGAAGAACACAGTTTCCTAATCAAATCAATGCATCAAAAAGCAAAATTCAAAGGAAGCTGCACGTGGGCTTTATCAATTTCACGAAAATATCCACTCCAAATGCCAAAATCCCAATATGGGTTTCTTCTTCCTATTAAAAAAAAAACTTTCAGATTAAAAATCAGAAAAATCCTACATTGTGGAATAAAATGAACAGAAAGATCTTAAAAGGAAATTTTTGGTGATCAGTATCCCAACCTAATCCATACATAACAAAAATAGAAATGGCAACAATCTAAACATGGTGCCATCAGTTCCACTAAAAAATCAATCCCTAAATCCAAAAATCCCAGACTTCAGTAATCCTGACCATTGGTTTGTTGTGTCCCTCTATGGATGATCCCAGATTACAAGATGCCAACGACCAGTCTTGGGACCTTTTGCAATTGAACATGGGCACTTGTTCAATTTCTCTTCTTTACTGTCTATTTGTAGGCCACAAATTAAAAGATTAAGGTTGTGCCATGAAGGAGATTTGGGGGCCTAATCCATCCATGGTGAGACACAACAAGCCAACGGTTTGATTACTGAACCATGGCCACAGTTGTTCAGAATTGAAAATGTATACCGTGCAAAGACAGGAGTCACATTTCATATAATTCCGAAATCTCAAAAGACTTGTAATCCTTTTTTTTTTTTTCCTTTCCTTTTTTCTATGATTATAATAATTTCATGTAGATGGAAGAGAAAGGTTTCACGGATTTTCTGAAAATATCAACAACCAAAACAGGAATCTCAGAGAGTGCTTGTTATTATCAACATCCAGGCCCGATCTGTACACCGAAAACTGAACACCAACCCAAACATGCCTTCTGTAGAATTTCATTAAAACATCGACCCCACAACATCTCTGTATCATAAAATCTCATATTTCTGTAACCAATCATAAAATCCTAAATTGCGTTACTAAATTAAAAAAAAAAAAAAAAAAATTCTCAAAGTGGAGTTTTTGAATTTCGATCATTGGCATCCAAATTCAATCCAAACATCAAAAAACCAAAAAATCACAGCAATCTAAACATGGGTTTTATCAATTCCATCAAGTTATCATCTCCAAACTGAAAAACACAAATGGGGTTCTTCTCTCTTTGAGGGGGGGGGGGGGGGGGAGAGAAAATTCAAACCTTCAGAGACTTTGGCGGGTAATAGATTCCCGCGTGAATGACTTCGCTGTTTCGAGAGCTGGTTCCGGTGCCGATGGTAGAAGCGGATTCGATGACCAGAACGTCTCTGCCCTCCAATGCTAGAGCTCTTGCGATTGCGATCCCGACTATTCCAGCTCCGATCACAACGCAATCCGCTGCTTCTTTTGGGATTTTCTCGAATTGGGTGCTGAGATTTTTCGATTGTAGGAATCTTGGAATGATTTGGATTGGGTTTCTGAAGGTTTTGAATGCAGATTTCACCATCTTTTGGATTGGAGAGCTCGGTTGGGGAAGTGAGATTTCTGAGAGGTTTTGAGACCGTTGGCGGAGCTTGGGGATTGTGTTTCGAGAACTGAGAAGAGGCTTGTTAATTCCACACGTGCCACTGGAACTGGCACGTGTGGCATCAGGTGGACCCCACAGGGATGATTCGACGGGAAGCGGATTGCGTACTGAGTAACTCAGTAACTGTGGGGTCCACCGTGATTTATTTATTTTATCTACTCCGTCCATCCATTTGACCAGTTAATTGTATGTCTTGAGCAAAAAAAAATGAAGCATATTCAAAGCTCAAGTGGACCATGCCACAGCAACAGTGTGAATTGAACGTTTACCGTTGAAAATTATTAGGGCCACAAAAGCTTATGATCAAGATGATATTTGTGTTTTCCCTTCATCCATGTGTTTTCCTTTCATCCATGTTTGTGTGATCTTATTAACAGGTTAAATGACAAATAAACATTACTGTAGATCCTAGCTAGGTTTCCAGTACTCGATAAATCATTATGGACTACGTGGATAAATCACACACATTCATGGTGGGCCCAACAGAGTTTACTCGATACACAGTTGGATTTTGATTCCGCAGTAGGGATGAGGAACTTTAATTGTAAGGCTGTAAATGAGTCAGTGGACCCAATGGGGTACCCAAACCGATCCATTTACACCCGAACCCAACCCGTTTGTTAAATTTTGGGTGTGGGTTCAGGAACGGACTCAGTTGCTAAATAGGTCTGGATCTGATTTCCTTTATATCAGGCCTGACCCGACCCAACCCGACTCAACCCAACCGAACCCATTTAGTACATGGGCAGGTTTGATCTATGCTAAAGAGACCCATCTAGGTCCAGACTTTGTACAAACCCAATTTTAAACCTAGAGAAAATGCTTGCATACCAAATCTAGACCCAACCCATTAGATATGGGTCTGGGTGGATCTCCCTCTATTAGACTCAGACCCATTTATAAATGGATCTAACCGGGTTGACTCAAGCCCGACCTAGACCGGCCACTTTAGTAAATAGGCCTGGGTTTAAAATTTAGACCGAGACCCATTTAGTAAATGGGGAGGTTTGATTTTGGCTAAACCCACCCTTAAACCCGACCATTTACAGCCTTAGGAACTTGGGATGTGGATTGGCTGGTGACCCCTCCACCTCGTACATCTATTCTTTTCAGCTCATTCAAGGACATGAGCAAAAAAATAAGGTAAATCCAAAGCTCAGGTGAATCACACCACTGGAAAGAGTGGTGATTCGACGATTACCATTGAAAACTTCTTAGGCCCACACAAGTTTTGGATTAAGTTGATATTTGTGTTTTCCCTTCGGCCAAATCTATGTGACCATGTGGATAGGTTAGATGGTAAATAAACATTGCCGTGTGCCCTTAAAGCTTTCAATGAGCACTTTTTCTTGCTGTGGGGTCTACTTGAGCTTTGGATCCACTCACTTTTGGAATCATGCCCTAGAATGAGCTGGGAAAGCGGATGGACGGCGCCCACAGCAAGCGGATTGCCTGCGAAAGCCTTTTTGCATGCATCTCCTATGCTTGGAATCTAGGTGGGGTCCACCGTGATGTTTGTAAGAAATGTAAGCCATCCAACCATTTTGTGAGATCATCGTAGGCGTTGCGACCAAAAAATGAACGAGATCCAATACTCAATTGGGCCCCACCTAGATTGAACTTTCACAATTGAAATATTTGTGAGGCCACTGAAGTTTCGAATCAGGATAATATTTATGTTTTCAGCTCATCTCGGGGCCCACCTAGATTGAACTTTTACAATTGAAATATTTGTGGGGCCACTAAAGTTTCGAATCAGGATAATATTTATGTTTTCAGCTCATCTCAGTGGGAATGGCATTATGAACGTTATGGATGGCATATAAACATCTTTGTGGACCCCATGGAGGAGTTTCCCTACCCACCTTTTGCTTTATTGCGGCCCACTTGAATCTTGGATCCTGTTCAATTTTTGTCGCAATGCCTAAAATAATCTCAAAAAATGGTTGGAAGGCATAGATTTATCACAAACACCACTATGGGCCCCACCTAAATTCCAAGCAAAGGAGATGCCTGTGAAAGGCGCCCCACCTAAATTTCAAGCGCAGGAGATGCCTGCGGAATGCTTCTGCATGAGGTGGATTACCTGCCTAAGCTTTTGCCGGCATCTCCTACATTTAGAATCTAAGTGGAGCCCATCAAGATGTTTGTAAGAAATCTATGCCATCCAACTATTTTGTGAGATCATTTTAGGCACTGCGATTAAAAATCAATGGGATCCAAGATTTAAGTGGGCCGAAAATGTGATCGATTGAATTTCCACCTAGATTCCAAGCGCAGGTGCCTGCTAAAGGCTTTGGTAGGGAATCCGCGTCCTTCCAACGCCGGCTTGGCGTCGATGGGTCTGCCACGTGTATGCCTGGGTGCGTAAGTGGATTGACTGGTGCACCCTATACCAGCGATGTTGATGAGGTGGGTATGCAGGATGCTGAGCAAGTGTGCAGTCCTCGAGCAGTGTAATTGTTCGAACAGTTCAAAGAAGATAAGGTTATACGGACCGCACAATGATGTGTTTAATATATTCATACTATTAATTTATTTGGAGAGATCATTTCATGGCATGATGCTTAAAATGAGTCATATCCAAAACTCAAATGTACCACACCGAAAAAGGAAGTGGAGACAATGATTCCGACGGCTAAAACTTACTAAGGGTCCACCATGATGTTTATTTTACATCCCAATTGTTCATAAGGTATGTTTATTTTACATCAAAACTGTTCATAAGGTCATACGGACCTGGATGAAGGGTAAAACTGAATATCAGACTGATCCAAAACTTCTAGGACCCCAGAAGGTTTCAATGGTATACTTTCAATCTCCCACTTCTTTCTGCAGTGTGATCCACTGGATCTTTGGATCTGTCTTAGTTTTTTGCTCAGGCCTTACAAGGATCTCAAAAAACGGACGGACGGTTTGGATATAACATTGTATCTCATGGTGGGACTCACAGAACTTGATGACGTCACTACACCATCAACGTCGCTGGTGTAGGTGCACCAGCCAATCCGCTTCCCCTGGATGCCGGCTGATGAATGATGGGTCCTCAAGCCCGGGCTTTGAACAATATACTCGGGTTTTTGTTTCTGAGTCCCTGACAAGTGGGCACCATGTTTCTGTGATCCAGACCTTTGATATGATGGGCCTCGCTTTGGATGGACCATTTTCGATCTCTCTCGGACATGACAATTTCTGATTTGTACCATACATATGAACGGTTGAAAAGAGAGCTGTTCTCTCCGTTCAATTTAAAAGAGACCCAATATCGGCGGACAAGATTTCCCAGTTTGGGATTGTTTTGTCCATCGTCCATCTACAGCGACATTTAGCGGGACAATGATCTGGATTACAGATCTATGGCCCCACTTGTCAGAAATCAAAGCCCGAGTATAGTGGTCAATACCTCCTGTCGGGTCGAGGTTGAAAAGTCTCTGTTTGAGGATCTTCAACGTAAACGTGCGACTCGATCGATCCGACACCGTTCGCGGAGGGAAATGGAAAAGGGCGTCCGAAGATGGATGGTGGATATTTCTCTGTGGGAACCAGGTCCTGATGAATTATCATCCGTCCTCTCTCTCCTCCCTCTCCACGAACATTCCAGCATCACAGGTCTCTCTGTCTCTCATCTTGCCAAATTATCTGAAATTGTAGTCCATGTTGGAAATTCGGTCAGCGGAAGTACCGAAGAAGATCAAACAATTACTATAAAGCCACACAAGCAATCAACGTAAAAGCAAACGAATTTTACGTGGAAAACCCTTGTCAGAAAAAACCACGGCACAAAGCGACACCTTCCACTATGAGTTCAGATGATTACAGAGCTAGAACTACCCGAGTAGATGCCAAAGATGAACAAGGCATACAAACTCTCAATTCTTCTCCCAATAACCCTAATCCCATTTAGAACAGCTAGGTATTGCTTAGCATGAGGTCTAGCACGATTCGGAAACACATATATAAGAGGAAACCCGAAATTAGAAACAAGCAGCGCGAAAACCGCGCAACATTACAAGTTCCGCAAACCGCAGACTGGTCGCACGACCGGTCGTGATCAGTCCAGAGAGATTTCGCCAACTGCTACCTCAACTCAGACCTGTCCCCAGATCGGTCTGAGCACCCTGCGACCGGTCGGGCGACCGGTCTGAGCTGCCAACGACTGGTCTGGCGACCGGTCTCAAAAGCTCAAAAAACGTCCAGAGAGTTTGGACTAAAAAACTATGCAATCTGTCCATTGGCCGACCGGTCACCCGACCGGTCGTGGAACTCTGTTAATGCACAGTAATGAGGCCTTCACAACAAACTCCACCAAGGCATCATTACATTTCGATTCATCTCTTCTACTCTTCAAAGAACAACTCATCATCAATCATAGTCGCCGCTTCTCATGCATCACTGCGTCTTCGTCAAGCCTTCGCCAATCCCAAAGAAGTTACGCAGAACTTGAACTTCTCTGTAGGGACCACCTTGGTCAGCATATCCGCCGGATTCACGCTAGTGTGAATCTTGTCCAAAGTCACATCTCCTTCCTCAAGCACCTATCAAATAAAATGGTGACGCACATCAATGTGTTTAGTACGAGAGTGATAAATACAATTTTTAGCTAAATTTATAGCACCAGAGTTGTCACAATTAACTGGTACGGCTTTCTGCTGAAGCCCCAACTGATTTATCATTCCTTTCAACCAAACAACTTCCTTGAAAGCTTCTGTCACCGCCACGTACTCAGCTTCAGTAGTGGAAAGAGTCACCACAGACTGAAGCTTAGACATCCAACTAATCGCTCCACCCGCTAATACAAATGAGTACCCTGAAGTCAACCTCCTACTGTCCACATTACCTGCGTAGTCAGAATCGATGTAACCAACCAACTTGTCCTTAGACTTTTCAAACGTCAAGACGTAGTCCTGCGTACCCCAAATGTATTGAAGTAGCCATTTCACAGCTTCCCAATGTTGTTTGCCCGGGTTAGACATGAATCGACTTACAACACCCATAGCCTGTGAAATATCTGGTCTTGTATAGACCATGGCATACATTAAACTGTCCATAACACTTAAATAGGTCGTATGAGACATAACACGCTTTTCTTCATATGTCTTGGGACACTGTTAAGAAGAAAGCTTGAAGTGAGCCATGTGGGGAACGCTGACTGGTTTGGACTTTTCCATCTCGTACTTTTTCAATACCTTCTCAAGGTATTCTTCCTGAGATAACCACAACCTGCTCCTCTTCCTGTCTCTGTGAATATCTATGCCAAGAACCCTCTTTGCAGCCCCCAGATCCTTCATCTCGAATGTCCTTGAAAGCTGAGACTTCAACACATCGATGTCAGATATGCTGTGACTGACAATAAGCATGTCATCAACGTACAACACCAGTATGAGAAACTTCTCATCATTAAGTGTCTTGAAATAGATACAATGATCGTACTCGCTCTTGGCAAAGTCCTGATTCATCATGAATGAATCAAATTTCTTGTACCACTGCCTAGGCGACTATTTGAGACCGTACAACGATTTCCTCAACTTGCAAATCTTATTCTCGGCCCCTTGCACTGTATAACCTTCTGGTTGCACCATGTATATCTGCTCTTCCAATTCCCTATGCAGGAAAGTAGTCTTCACATCCATCTGTTCCAGCTCGAGGTTGTATTGGGCAACCAGCGCCAACACGAACTTGATAGATACTTGCTTTACAACCGGTGCAAAAATCTCACTGAAGTCTATGCCTTCACGCTGAGCATAACCTTTAGCTATTAACCTTGCCTTGTATCTATCCTGTTTCTTCCGAAAAATTCACTTACACCCAATCGCTTTTCAGCCCACTGGAAGCTTCACTAGCTCCCAAGTCTCATTCTTGTACAAGGAGTCCATCTCGTCTTGCATTGCCGTCTTCCACTTCTCAGCATCTATATCCTATAGTGCTTCCTCAAAGTTAGACGGATCCCCCTCATCTGTAATGAGAGCGAATGCAACATTCGAGTCATCCCTGTACCTTGCCGGTAACCTGCGATCCTTGGGTGGATTTTTTTGCACAGGTGGTTACTCCACCTGATCTTGTACCTCTGTTTGTGCCTCCGTATTGGCCCGTGTCTTATCTCTGTCCTCATGAGTATCAACCTGTTCTGATGTTTCTGGTTCCTTTGTAGCAACCTTAAGGAACAAAGACCCCTCATCAAACTTGACATCATGGCTCAGGGTGATCTTCCGTGTGATAGGGTTATATATTCGATATCCCTTCATACCATCACCATAGCTAACAAAGATCCCTTTTCTGGTCCATATAGTCTAGCTTATCTCTCTCAACTGACGGTACATGAAAGTAAGCCTCATAACCAAAGACTCGCAGACTTGAGTAGTCTAGCGTACGACCACTCCACACTTTCTCAGGGATTTTACATTCAATTGCCATAGAGGGTGACCAATTTATCAAGTAACAAGTCGTGTTAACGGCCTCAGTCCATAGCTCTTTGCCCAACCCAGCATTACTAATCATGGATCGAGCTCTCTCCAAGAGAGTCCGATTCATTAGCTCTGCCACACCATTCTGCTCTGGCGCGTGGCGCACTATGTTGTGCCTCACGATTCCCTCCTCTTTACAATACGTGTTAAATTCCTTGGAAGTAAACTAACCTCCATTATCGGTTCTTAAAACTTTTAATTTCTGCCCTGACTGATTCTCCACCATCGCCTTCCAATACTTGAAGGTCATGAAGACATCAGATTTATTTTTCAGAAAATAAACCCAAACCTTTCTGCTATAGTCATCGATAAACGACACGAACCACGATGACCCACCAACAGAAATAACGGGCGACGACCCCCATACATCAGAATGGATATAATCAAGCACCCTTTTACATACATGTTTTCCCCCTTTAAAAGACAATCTAGACTGTTTCCCATACATGCAATGTTCACATAGTCTACAGATTTAAATGAAGGAATCAAAGATCGTTCAGAGAGTACCTTCATGCCCCGCTCTCTCATGTGGCTTAAGCCTGCATGCCACATACGTGCAGACGTGGAATCCGCTACAGTTGCCGCAGCTCCACCTATTGAAGTGCTCCCAATCATCCTATAAATGTTTCCATGCCTCTGTCCCTTCATAATTACAAGGGCCCCCTTTGAAACTTTGCAGAACCGGTCAAAACTGGTGAACTTGGACCCCAATGCTACGAGTGCACCAAGGGTGATCAGATTCTTCCTCAACCTAGGAACGTGCCTCACTTCCTTCAAGGTCCGTTCGATCTCATCGAACATCTTGATGCATATTGTACCAATCCTCACAACCTTGCAGGCGTAGTCATCGCCTAGAAATACCGAGCCTCTCTCATACTCCCTGTAGGAAGTAAAGACGCTCCTATCTGGGCACATGTGATATGAGGCCCCGGAGTCCATGATCCACTCATCACAGAGAGGTCCAGTCTTTGACACCGTCAAGACCTCACACACATCACTACCACCTTCCTCGGCTTCAGCGGTATTGGCTTCCCTAGAAGAATCACCTGACTTCTCCTTCTTATATTTAGGACTCTTGCAGTCCTTCTTCATGTGCCCAACTTGGCCACATCCCCAGTACTTCAACTTGCCTTTGCCCTTGCTCTTCGATTTGGATCGAGAACGCGACGATCCTTCACTTCGCTCAAAATTCGTTCCTCTCATAAACAGTGCTTCGGAGGAGGAATTAGTGTCACCGCTTTTTTGTCTCATGGCCTTCTATTGAAGGGCTGAGACAACGGTCTCGACACTAATAGTGTCCCTACCCACGCACAACGAGTCCCTGAGTGACTCATATGAATTAGGAAGTGAGTTCAACAAGATCAATGCTTGATACTCGTCCTTCATCTGCTCACCAAAATCAAGCAACTTGTAAATCAGTTTATTGAACGTGCTAATGTGGTCCTCCACATCTGTCCCCTCCGTCATCTTCAAAGTGAAGAGTTGCATCATTAGATACATGCGATTTTCTAGAGACTTCTTCGCATAGATGTTCTCTAGCTTAGTCCATGTTTCTACAGCGGTCTTCTCCTTCATGACGTTATAGAGGACGTCATCAACAAGGCACAATTGGATTGATGCCATTGCCTTTTCATCCATCTTCGTCCACTCATCATCTTTCATCTCGGCAGGACGCTTTCCAAGGGCGTTCACGACCCCTTGCTGAGTTAGGACGGCACACATCTTCACTTTCTATAACTCGAAGTTGTTTTTGCCCGAGAACTTCTCAACGTCGAACTTTGTACTTGAAGCCATGAGATCGTTTCAGAAAACTTCTTCTTCAACCCTCCAACGATTGCTCTGATACCACTTGTTGGAAATCCAGTCAGTGGAAGCACCGAAGAAGATTAAACAATCATGACAAAGACACACAAGTAATCAATGTAAAAGCAAACAAATTTTACGTGGAAAACCCTTGCGCGAAAAAACCACGGCACAAAGCGATACCTTCCACTATGAATTTAGATGATTACAGAGCTGGAACTACCTGAGTAGATCCCAAAGATGAACAAAGCACATAAACTCTTAATTCTTCTCTCCCAATAACCCTAATCTCGTTTAGAACAGCTAGGTATTGCTTAGCATGAGGTCTAGCACGATTAGGAAACACATATATAAGAGGAAACCCGAAATTAGAAACAAGTGGCGCGAAAACCGCGCAACACTACTAGTTCTGCAGACCGCAGACCGGTTGCACGACCGGTCATGATCAGTTTAGAGAGATTTCGCCAACTGCTGCCTCAACTCAAACCTGTCCCCAGACCAGTCTGAGCACCCTGCGACTGATCGGGTGACTGGTCTGAGCTGCCAGCGATTGGTCTGGCGACCGGTCTAAAAAGCTCAAAAAACGTCCAGAGAGTTTGGACTAAAAAAACTGTGCAATCTGTCCATTGGCCGACCGGTCGCCCGACGGTCGTGGGACTCTGTTAAGGCATAGTAATGAGGCCTTCACAACAGTCCACAGGGTCCTTTATTGCTCTTGGGCCCTTCTATACGAACGCGGATTAGCTACTTACAGGTTGTGTAGCTATCTCGCTACTGAAGTGACGTCACCAACTTCTATGGGCCCTACCGTGATGTGTGTTGTATCACACCCCCATCCATTTGGAGAGATCATTTTATGACATTATGCAAAGAATGAGGCAAATCCCAAGCTCAAGTAGACCTCACCAAAGAAAACAGTGGGTATTGATCTCCTACCATTAAAAACTTCTTAGGGCCACGGAAGCTTTCGATCAAGCGGATATTTATGTTTTCCCTTCTTCCATGTCTATGTGAACATGAAAAGGTTGGATCTTAAATAAACATTATGGTGGGCCCTAGGAAGGTTTCAAAGTCGCATCACTATCCCCACTATTTTCTTTGGTGGGGTCCACTTGAGCTTTGGATCTGTCTCATTCTTTAGATCACACACATCAAGGTGGGCCCCATAAAAGTTGGTGACATCACTTCAGTAACGAGATAGCTACTCAACCTGTCAGTAGCTAATCCGCGTCCCTTCTATATGGGGTCGTTTGGATAATGGTAAATGGTTTGCTAGCAAATCACTTAAATGCTAGTAAATGATTTACAACTGTCTGTTTGGTTTTGAGTTGTAAACGATTTACTAGTAAATCATTTACCGTGTTTGGATAGCCTGTAAATGGTTACTAGTAAATCATTTATAGTGTAAAATTAAAAAAAAGAGCTGTTGGCATTTACTAGCTAATAAATCATTTACTAGTAAATGAAATCTCATATTTTTTATAGGAAATGAGAATGGGCATTTGCTAGTAAATCATTTACTACTAGCAAATGAGGGCATCCAAACACAAATAGTGATGATTTACTAGCAAACCATTTATAGGCTATCCAAACGACCCTGTGATCAGAACAGTTCATCCGGTGCGCCGCTCCATGGATGGCACGTGATGCGAAAGGACCCATAGATTGGATGTCTAGGATCGTCCAATCGCTGTAAAATTTCCCATGCGTGCCATCCATGGTGAA
The DNA here is from genome assembly GCA_003013855.2 of Liriodendron chinense. Lineage (NCBI taxonomy): Eukaryota > Viridiplantae > Streptophyta > Magnoliopsida > Magnoliales > Magnoliaceae > Liriodendron > Liriodendron chinense. The sequence goes on from ML058571.1 coordinate 621,630, forward strand.
TCCTACCAGCTGAGTCAACAGCATAATACCATGGTTGGAGCTCCACATACTGCTAAGCCGATCCTCTTCTTTAGGCTGCATCATTCGCAATTTTTTGGGGTTTCTACTCTTAGTAAGATTTCCAAATATCATAGGGGTGGTTAATTTGGTAACTAGTATTTGATGTGCATTGGCAATTACATAGAATCCATGTGAATTGGAATCACCAGTTGTGTTTAACAACCTATAATCAGAATCCAATGGGATCTAGCAATCTGGTAATTAGGATCACTAAAATGTGCATTGGCAATTACAGATCTATGGCCCCACTTATCAGAAATCAAAGCCCGAGTATAGTGTTCAATACCTCTTGTTGGGTCGAGGTTGAAAAATCTCTGTTTGAGGATCTCCAATGTAAACGTGCGACTCGATTGATCCGACACCGTTTGAGAAGGGAAATGGAAAAGGGCGTCTGAAGATGGATGGTGGATATTTCTCTATGGTAACCAGGTCCTGATGAATTCTCATCTGTCCTCTCTCTCCTCCCTCACCACGAAGATTCCAGCATCACCAGGTCTCTCTGTCTCTCAGCTTGCTGGACTATCTGAAATTGTAGTCCACAGGGTCCTTTATTGCTCTTGGGCCACTACAAGAAAACGGATTTTTATCAACGAAATATTTTTCGTTGGGAAAAACCATTTTTACCGACGAAATAGAGAAATCATCAGTAAAAATCGTTCTAGCTTCCCGCCACCGCCAGATTTCCTTCCCGCCATACACTTTTATCGACGAAATTTTGATTTCGTCGATAAAAAGTTTATTGCCGACGAAGTTACCCGTCGCTAAAAAATTAAAACAGAAAATTTGACTTTTACCGACGAAAATTTTCGTCGGTAAAAGTCATTATTGCCGACGTTTGTTGCCCATCGGTAATAATGTGTGAAGTTCCCGCCAAGTGTAGAAAACACTTTTACCGACGAAAATTTTCGTCTGTAAAAGTATTTAAATTGACTTTTACCGATGAAAAATTTCGTCTGTAAAAGTCTTTTATTTTTTTTATAACCCGATCGGCCCTCATTTCAGTCTCTCTCTCTCTCTCTCTCTCTCTCTCTCTCTCTCTCTCTCTCCCGATCGGCCCTCGTGCGTCCCACCCTCCTCACCGTCCGTCTCTCCCTCAGCGCCGACCACCGTCACCGTCACCGGCGGCCCACCCGCCTCAGCCGACCACCGTCACCGGCGCTAGCCACGCGCCTCCACCGGCCTCCATACGCCGCCGCCACCTCCGGTAACTCTCTCTCCCTTCCTTCTTCCTCCATTTCCTCTCTCTCTCTCTCTCTCTCTCTCTCTCTCCTCGTTGTTGATTGTGGGGCCCACTCTCAAAATTCAATGCATGTGGGTCCCACCATCGCTGTCCAATGCATGTGGGTCCCATCGTTGCTGTCCATTGCATGTGGGTCCCACCGTCGCTGTCCATTGTCCATTGCATGTGGGGTCTGCCTTAGCTGTCTACTATTTGGTGGGGCCCACTGATTTAGTAAATCCCTAATTAGGAATTTCGAAATTAAAATCCCTAATTCCTTCCTTAATTCGGGATTTTAAATTTTAAATTCCAAATTTGTGATTTACAAATTAAATCGAAATTGAAATACCTAATTGTGGGGCCCACCGTCGCTGTCCACTGCCTGTGGGGCCCACCGTCGCTGTCCATTGTTTTGGATCAAGCATATATCTGTGCGGAGTAAACTCTGTGGGGCCCACAGTGATTTACGTATTTTATCCATTCCGTCCATCCATCTTAACAGGAAATTTTAGGTATGGTGCCAAAAAATGAAACATATCAAAATCTAAAGTGGACCACACCACAAGTGTGAACTGAATGTCTATCATTGAAAAATTCTCAGAGGACACAGAAGTTTTGGATCAAGCTGATATTTGTGTTTTCCCTTCATTCATATCCATGTGATCTTATGAACAGGTTGGATGACAAATAAAGATTACTGTAGGGCCTGGGAATGGTGGAAATCATTATTCCCACTGTTTCCCATGGCATGGTCCACTTGAGATTTGGATATGCTTAAATTTTGGGCTCAACCACTAAAATGAGGTGGAAAAACATAAGGACGGAATAGATAAATCACATACATTCTAGGTGGGCCCAACTGAGTTTTCTCTACACGATAAGAGTGTGCGGAGTTACCAATTCCCATGGTGGGCCCCATACTTATTTGTTCACATGCCGTCGTTAGGTATTTGATTAAACTTGATTCATGGTGTTGATGATTCTGCCATTTTCATGTGCTTGTGTATTTGGAATTGATGGAGCAAACCCGAATGTGTGTCGGAGCTACCCGTGGTTTATTTATGTGGATGTATGTTGTGGATGTATTTGGCTTATTATTAATAGTTATTTTTTGCTGACAAATGGTAGTATAATAGAATCAATTAGCCCATTTGGAGATTTCTATATTGCCGAGCATAGATAAAGTGTGTTTTGGAGGTATAGAAATCTGCCAAATTGTCCTGTTGGACAGTCCAAGGTTGGATAGATTGGAATGTTCTCGTTGTTTGTCATTTACATGCTCTGTCATTAGTTTCGTGCGGTAACTCTCCTATTCTCTCTGGATATGTTTCTTATGTTTATTTCCATTGTCAATTTAATCCACACAATGTGTGGATACTTGATGTGGAAATGAAATGTAAGATAAATATATCTGGAGAGATAGGGGGAGATGCTGTCGAAATTTAGGCTTGGGCATTTAAATGAAAATAATGATAGCATTTCAATCTATCCATCCTTGGATGGGTGATTGTATTATATTATCATTTAGTGGCAAATTAGATGACGAACATGATACATGTGATCGATTAAGAGTAGTTGATTAATATTGATGTTGAGCGGGGGTCCCTGGAAGGTAGGAACTGCTGTTGTGACCATGCTGAAGCTGTCCTGTTCCTATGGACAACAATATGGGTGGCCTGGCCATTTGGACAGGCCCGTGTTTATGTATTAGCTCGAAATTGATGGAGCAGATACGGATGTGTGTCGGAGCTATCCGGATATTGAGCGGGGGTCCTTGGAAGGTGGGAACCGCTGTTATGACCATAATGAAGCTGTCCATTTCCTATGGACAGCAATATGGGTGGCCTGGCCATTTGGACAGGCTCACTTTGTGTGGAGCAGACCCAGATGTGCGTCGGAGCTATCCGTGAGTTGGTTGAGTCTCCAAGACTTACACCCTAGACCTTAAACCCTAAACCATAAACCTAAAACTAAAACCTATAAGCTACGCCTAAACCTAATCCTAAACTCAAATCACCTAACCTAAACCTGCACCTATTCCTAAATCCACAACTCTAACCTAAACCTAGACCCAAACTCGAAAACCTAACCTTAAACCCGATCCCAAACCCAAAATACTAAACCTACGCCTAAACCTAATCCTAAACTCATGTCACCTAACCTAAACCTACACCTATTCCTAAATCCACAACTCTCACCTAAACCTAGACCCAAACTCGAAAACCTAACCTTAAACCTGATCCCGAACCCAAAATCCTAAACCTAATCTTAAACTCAAATCACCTAACCTAAACCTACACCTATTCCTAAATCCACAACTTTAACGTAAACCTAGACCCAAACTCGAAAACCTAACCTTAAACCCGAACCCGAAATGCTAAACCTACGCCTAAACCTAATCCTAAACTCAAACAACTCTAACCTAAACCTACATTTATTCTTAAATCCACAACTCTAACCTAAACCTAGACCCAAACTCGAAAACTTAACCTTAAACCTGATCCCGAACCCGAAATCCTAAACCTACGCTTAAACCTAATCCTAAACTCATGTCACCTAACCTAAACCTACACCTATTCTTAAATCCACAACTCTAACCTAAACCTACACCTATTCCTAAATCCACAACTCTAACCTAAACCGAGACCCAAACTCGAATACCTAACCTTAAACCCGATCCCGAACCCAAAATCCTAAACTCATGTCACCTAACCTAAACCTACACCTAATCCTAAATCCACAACTCTAACTTACACCTAGAACCAAACTCGAAAACCTAACCTTAAACCCGATCCCGAACCCGAAATCCTAAACCTAGGCCTAAACCTAATCCTAAACTCAAATAACCTAACCTAAACCCACACCTATTCCTAAATCCACAACTCTAACTAAACCTAGACTCAAACTTGAAAACCTATCCTTAAACCTGATCCCGAACCTGAAATGCTAAACCTACGCCTAAACCTAATCCTAAACTCAAACAACTCTAACCTAAACCTACACCTATTCTTAAATCCACAACTCTAACCTAAACCTAGACCCAAACTCGAAAACTTAACCTTAAACCTGATCCCGAACTCGAAATCCTAAACCTACGCCTAAACCTAATCCTAAACTCATGTCACCTAACCTAAACCTACACCTATTCTTAAATCCACAACTCTAACCTAAACCCACACCTATTCGTAAATCCACAACTCTAACCTAAACCTAGACACAAACTTGAATACCTAACCTTAAACCCGATCCCGAACCCAAAATTCTAAACTCAAATCACCTAACCTAAACCTACACCTATTCCTAAATCCACAACTCTAACCTAAACCTAGACCCAAAATCGAAAACCTAACCTTAAACCCAATCCCGAACTCGGAATGCTAAACTTACGCCTAAACCTAATCCTAAACTCATGTCACCTAACCTAAACCTAAACCTATTCCTAAATCCAGAACTCTAACCTAAACCTAGACCCAAACTCGAATACCTACCTTAAACCCGATCCCGAACCCAAAATCCTAAACTCAAATCACCTAACCTAAACCTACACCTATTCCTAAATCCACAACTCTAACCTAAACCTAGACCCAAACTCGAAAACTTAACCTTCCCAATCCCCAACCCGAAATGATAAACCTACGCCTAAACCTAATCCTAAACTCATGTCACCTAACCTAAACTTACACCTATTCCTAAATCCACAACTCTAACCTAAACCTAGACCCAAACTCGAAAACCAAACCTTAAACCTGATCCCGAACCCGAAATCCTAAACCTAATCTTAAACTCAAACAACTCTAACCTAAACCAACACCTAATCCTAAATCCACAACTCTAACTTAAACCTATACCCAAACTCGAAAACCTAACCTTAAACCTGATCCCGAACCCAAAATCCTAAACTTAGTCCTAAACTCAAATCACCTAACCTAAACCTACACCTATTCCTAAATCCACAACTCTAACCTAAACCTAAACCCAAACTCTAAAACCTAACATTAAACCCGATTCCGAACCCGAAATCCTAAACCTAAGCCTAAGCCTAATCCTAAACTCAAACAAATCTAACCTAAACCTACACCTAGTTGGCGCAGGAAGACGATGATCTTTGATGGCAAACAAGATCATAGGCCACCACCGAAAGAACTATGCGAAGAAGATGTGTTACAACAACTGAGTACACTGAAGAAGTTAGATTTGGTAAGGCACCGCACTTAAAGAAGAGAAAACGTCCAGTATTGGAGTATAACTGGAGAAAGAAAAACATTTTTTTTAGTTGCCCTATTGGAGTCATCTGAAATTGCGACACAACTTGGATGTCATGCATATTGAGAAGAATATATGTGACAATATCTTTGAACAATTGATGAACATAGAGAAGAAAACAAAAGACAGTTTTAAGGCTCGATTGGATCTACAAGCAATGGGTTTAAGGAAAGAGTTACACTTGCAACCACATGGAAATTCATATACTATACCAGCAGCCTACTACACATTGACAAAACTAGAGAAAAAACGTTTATATGAATGGTTGAGATCGGTGAAATTTCTCGATGGGTATGCATCGAATATCTCTCGGCGCGTAAACATTACGGACTGTAAGGTAACAGGAATGAAAAGTCATGATTGTCACGTCCTTCTGTAACGTCTACTACCGGTTGCGATTCATGAATTCCTTAGTAAAGATGTCAGTGCTGCATTGATTGAGTTGGGGATATTTTTTAAGGATTTGTGTTCGAAATCTTTGAATGTAGAGGTTATTAAACGACTGGAGAAGGATATTGTCATAATCCTTTACAAACTTGAAAGAATATTTCCACCTGCATTTTTCGATGTCATGGTACACCTAGCGATTCACTTACTGCGTGAAGCGAAGTTTGCAGGCCCAGTACAATATCGTTGGATGTATCCGATTGAAAGGTGATAGAACAATGATCCTAAATTTTTATTCATTCCATAAACTAAATATATCCATGTTTGCATGTGTATAACATAGTGATTTTGTGTACAACTACCTTCACACATTAAAACGATATGTGAGGAATAAGGCACGTCCAGAGGGATCCATTGCTCAGGCGTACATTGATAATGAGTGCCTGACATTTTGCTCAATGTATCTTCGTGGTATAGAGACTAGATTCAACCGAGAAGATCAGAATACCGATGAAGGGCAAGAGCAGGAACAATGACTCATATTTGTATTCGCACATAACATCCGTCCTTTAGGATCGCCAACGTTTCAGGATATGGACCTTCGGGATCAAGCAAAGGCGCGGTGGTACGTGTTGCATAATTGTGAAGAAATAAAGTCGTACTTAGAGTAAGTCTTCAATTGATAATTGTATATCTACATACAATGATCTTAAAATTTCTTGCTGACAAAGTACCAATTATTTATAGCTAACACATCGAGGAGATGAAGTCCCAATACCCTACATATTATGATCGAATGCATCAGGATCAGTTTCCAGAATGGTTCGCAAAATGTGTAAGATTAATTCACCTTCTATCTCACCACACTTACAATATTGTTGTATTGCCCAATATTTACACGTAATCTCAAATCCATAAACATTTATATTCTGTACATGATGATAGATGAAGACATTGCGCGCTAGCAACTCTGCGGATGCGTCTGATGCACTCTACTCACTGGCGTGTGGCCCTGATAGATGTGTATCTAGATATAAAGGTTGTATTGTAAACGAGATTTGGTTCCACACTGAAGAGCGTGAGAAGTATAGGACCACACAAAATAGTGGGGTGGTTGTGAAGGGAACGCATGAGGAGGTAGAAATTGATTTTTATGGCGTTTTGACGGATATTATTGAGCTAAGTTATTGTATGAGAAAGCGGGTGTACTTATTTAAATGCGATTGGTGGGACATTAGAAATAAGAAGTTGGGAATACAGACTGATGACTACTTCACGAGCGCAAATTTATCTCGGAAGTGATTTAAAGATGACCCATTTATTATAGTCGGCCAAGCCGAACAAGTATTCTACCTCGCTAACACCAAGTTAGGCGGCTCTTGGCACGTGGTGCAGAAAATAAAGCCCAGGAACATATTTGACGTTCCCGAACTAGACGTTGAAGATAGCGATGAAGGGAGAAATGGAACGTCGTCACGTGAACAAGAATATCAAGAAGACATGCCATCTTGGGTTTGAGGGAATGATCCAAATGTTGTTATTGATGTGGTGCAATTAAATAAAGATGATGTGCCACCTGATCATGTTGATGCCTCAATTATAAATGACATTGTTAGAGATGATAGCGCTTTCATTGATGACGACGTTGCAGACGATGGAGAGAAAATACTGATTAACGATAGTGATGGTGAAGAAGAAAGAGTCCTAAGTGATAATGATTCAGACGACGATTATTAAATGTATACAAGATTTACATGTCATTTTTCAATTCGATTAATTTGATTATTACATGTATATATGTTTTACAAGTGATGATTTATTCCTTGAATTGACTTGTTTATAATACACATTTACAGTTAAGTCACTTTCTGATCATGTCCTCCACAAACTGGAGTGTAGCGGAAGCACGCAACATACTTCATCAGCTGTTGTGGATAGATTTTCCGGCCCTATATTCTTCTGGTAGGGCCAAAGAGATACCCGGTCTGGTCGATAAATGTAGGGAGGAAGACGATGACTCAGATGAAATATTATATAATCTCAAAGAAATTTTGGACCTGATGGAGGAATATAACCGCGAAAAACTTTGTGTGGAAGATGCGACATTGTCCCTTGCACATATGAACGAAGTCCCGAGAGATCAAATTTCTCCTATTGTGACTGCCATGTTGGCTGTAACAATGTCGAGTGCTTCATACAGCTTGACATATATATCTGCAGCGTACGATAACTTACGCAGGGAGTATTTCGGATAGTTGATCCGAAGTTGATTCGTATTACAATGACATATATGTATTTAATATAGAATGACAATGTGTAATAGATTTTTCAACTTTTATAGTATGTGTACGGTTTTATTATATTCTGCTTGCATTATAGTATAATGGTCTAATCATATTTTTATCATCTCTCTAAGCATAAGCACAAATTCATTCTACCATGAACAGTATTTGGACTGTAAAGTTTAATGTGTTTATTATATTGATGTTCATAAACTTGCATTGACATATTTTAAATTTATAAGTTTGTATTTCAGATATATTCAGTCATGGCACTAGGTGGTTTGCGCACTGGATCTATCCCTTCTACCCGTGATGCGACGCAGACAGCATCGACGTCGCATAGTGTATCACAGGCGTCTGATCCTTTGGTTTAGCATACACCAGGCACTGCATGTAAGTCTAGACATTTATTTAGTGATTTCTGTTTATGTTGTTACTTACATATTTCTTTTCGCGACAGCATCTTCTACCAGCCGACGAGGACGTGGACCCACGCGTGGGTTAGTTTTAGAGTGACTTACGCGTGAGGGTAAGGTGGCGGTAGAGTTCCCACAGGACTACCTTAGACCTATTGGGGATAGTGCCAGACTGTTTACATCTGAGGTCGGTGTCCTAGGCCGATCTCTGATCCCCGCCACCATCCCCCGTTAGACTGACGTGACAGATGATGTGCGACAGCTCATCCGTTAGCGCCTTCAGGTAAATTTTAGTAAATTTAAAATTTCTTTTGTGAAAGTTCAATTACGGTTAAGTGATTTCTTAATAAGTTTATTGCTTTAATCTATTATTTACGAAACTGCAGGATAAATTTGTCTTTGATTTGAATGTTCCTTACATTTCTCATGTCGTCGACGACATGATTAGAGAGCGGTTCAAGGAGTACCGCAGAGAGTTACACCAGCGGTACAAGCAGTGCAGGATGCACGATGAGGCCATACTGTCCGCACCGCTGCACGTGACTATAGACGACTGGGGGATACTCTGCGAGAGATTTTCGTTGGAGGCTTTTCAGGTAATATTTACAAATTTACGATATCTTAAGGTAACAATTAAATTCGCAATTAATAGCAATGTATTTTGTATAATGTGTTCAGAAGAGGAGTAGAATAAATTCTGCGAAGAGGGAAAAGTTACAAGTGAACCACGTAGCTGGTTCAAAGTCATTTGTACGACATCGTTACGACATGGTAAGAAATTATTGATGATTATTAAGTTAATATATTATTTTGATTGGCATTTATTATAAGTCTTCTTTCCTTTCGATTGCGCAGCGAGATTCCGTCACTGGCCAGGAGCCTGGACCAGTAGACCTATACAGAGGGACTCACTGTTGGCAGGCGACGAGATCTTGGGTTCATCCTAGAGCTAGTGAGCATTGGGTAAAAATCTTTACTTTGTAAAATTTAATTGCTTTAATTGATAATAATGTCATTCATGTCATTTGTTATGAAATTTCATATGCTTTCATTACAGGCGGTGATGGATACCATACACAGTTAGCACACTCCCGATGGTAGTCAGCGGAGTGAGCCAAAAATCCTGAGCGAGGTGCTTGGAACCCGTTCTGGATATGTGCGTGGGCTTGGCCATGGTGCCAAGCTCATGGCACCCACTAGAGGTGGCTCCAGCCGATCCGTAGCTAGTGAGAGCGCTTTACGCCGAGCTGATATCGCAGAGAGAGAGGTTCATCAACTACGGATCGTCGTCGATGAGATTAAAGAGCAGCTGGAGAGGCAGAGGGAGGAGGAGCAGAGGCGTAGGGAGGAGGAGGAGCAGAGGCGGAGAGAGGAGGAGGAGAGACGACGGGAGGAGGAGGAGATGAGAATCGAGGAGTTGCGGCTGGAGCATGAGCGAAGGATGCAGGAGATGTTTCAGGCTCTCGCTGCACACTTTGGCACCGATGTCCTACCACCTCCGCCTTCATCTTCGTGATCTTTTTTTTTAATATACGAATGTTAACTTATATGTATTTGTGCGTGGATGAATGTTGGTTGTTTGTGGATGTGGAATGGATTATTTGTGTATGGATGGTGTAGTTTGTGTTTGTTCGTATGTATGTGGATGCGAATAGGATAAAAATATATTGTAGTAGGTTTATTTACAGGTGTATATCAGGAATTGTTTCCTGAATTTAGAAAACAAATGGAACCGGGAATGGGAATACTATTACCGACGAAATTTTTCGTAGGTAAAACTTTTTACCGACGGAACTTTTCATTGGTAAAAAACTTTTAAAACTTTTACCGACGGATTTTTTCATTGGTAAAACTTTTTAAGGACGAAAACTTTCGTAGGTAATAAATTTTACCGATGAAAATTTTCGTAGGTAAAGACTTTTCCCGATGAAAATTTTCGTAGGTAAAAGTCTTTACCTACGAAAATTGTTGTCGGGAAAAGTTTTTTTACCGATGAACCACATTTTTCTCCGACCAAAAATGATATGGTGTTCCGACGATTTTTTTCGTCGGTAATGATTTTATTATTGCCTACGAAATGATTTTTCGTCGGGAAAAGCCTTTATCGATGGCCTTTTTGAGATGATTTTCGCCGCGAAAAATTTTGTCGGGAATAACATTTCCCAACGAAATTTGACTAAAAATCGATGAATTATTTTGTCGGTAAAAACCTAATTTCTTGTAGTGGGCCCTTTTATACGGACGCGGATTAGCTACTTACAGGTTGTGTAGCTATCTCGCTATTGAAGTGACGTCACCAACTTCTATGGGCCCCACCGTGATGTGTGTTGTATCACACCGCCCATCCATTTGGACAGATCATTTTATGACATTATTTAAAGAATGAGGCAAATCCAAAGCTCAAGTGGACCTCACCAAAGAAAACAGTGGGGATTGATCTCCTACCATTGAAAACTTCTTAGGGCCACAGAAGCTTTCGATCAAGCAGATATTTATGTTTTCCCTTCTTCCATGTCTATGTGAACATGAAAAGGTTGGATCTTAAATAAGCATCATGGTGGGCCCTAGGAAGGTTTCAAAGTCGCGTCACTATCCCCACTGTTTTCTTTGGTGGGGTCCACTTGAGCTTTCGATCTGTCTCATTCTTTAGATCATGCTCTAAAATGATCTCTCCGAATGGATGGACGGTGTGGATATAAAACACACATTAAGGTGGGCCCCATAGAAGTTGGTGACGTCACTTTAGTAGTGAGAAGCTACTCAACCTGTCAGTAGCTAATCCGCGTCCCTTCTATACGGGGTCGTTTGGATAATGGTAAATGGTTTACTCGTAAATCACTTAAATGCTAGTAAATGATTTACAATTGTTTGTTTGGCTTTAAGCTGTAAACGATTTACTAGTAAATCATTTACCGTGTTTGGATAGCCTGTAAATGGTTACTAGTAAATCATTTATAGTGTAAAATTCAAAAAAAGAGCTATTGGCATTTACTAGCTAGTAAATCATTTACTAGTAAATAAAATCTCACCTTTTTTGTAGTAAATGAGAAGGGGCATTACTTGTAAGTGATTTACTAGCAAATGAGGGCATCCAAACAATCCCGAACCCGAAACTCTCAACCTATGCCCTAAACCTAATCCTAAACTCATGTCACCTAACCTAAACCTACACCTATTCCTAAATCCATTCACCTAACCTAAACCTTGACCCAAACACAAAAATGCGACCCTAAACCTGATCCCGAACCTGAAACTCTCAACCTATGCCCTAAACCTAATCCTAAACTCATGTCACCTAACCTAAACCTACACCTATTCCTAAATCCATTCACCTAACCTAAACCTAGACCCAAACTCGAAAACCAAACCCGAAACCCGATCCCGAACCCGAAAATCTAAACCTATGCCCTAAACCTAATCCTAAACTCATGTCACCTAACCTAAACCTACACCTATTCCTAAATCCATTCACCTAACCTAAACCTTGACCCAAACACGAAAATGCGACCCAAAACCCGATCTCGAACCCGAAACTCTCAACCTATGCCCTAAACCTAATCCTAAACTCATGTCACCTAACCTAAACCTACACCTATTCCTAAATCCATTCACCTAACCTAAACCTTGACCAAAACACGAAAATGCGACCCAAAACCCGATCCCGAACCCGAAACTCTCAACCTATGCCCTAAACCTAATCCTAAACTCATGTCACCTAACCTAAACCTACACCTATTCCTAAATCCATTCACCTAACCTAAACCTTGACCCAAACATGAAAATGCGACCCAAAACCCGATCCCGAACCTGAAACTCTCAACCTATGCCCTAAACCTAATCCTAAACTCATGTCAGTTAACCTAAACTTACACCTATTCCTAAATCCATTCACCTAACCTAAACCTAGACCCAAACTCGAAAACCTAACCTTAAACCCGATCCCGAACCTGAAAATCTAAAACTATGTCTAAACTTAATCTTAAACTCAAATACCATAAACTAAACCTACATTTATTCCTAAATCCATTCACCTAACCTAAACTTAGACCCAAACTCAAAAACCTAACCCAAAACCCGATCCCGAACCCGAAAATCTCAACCTATGACTAAACCTAATCCTAAACTCAAATCACCTAAACTAAACCTGACTCTAATCTTTGCATTGTAGATATGGATAAGAGTTGGATGCAAGCTAAGAATCGGTTTGGCCCAGAGTATAAAGAAGGTGTTAAGGAGTTCATGGAATTTGCGAGATATCGGGCAGATTCAGGTAATAGAATTAGGTGTCCATGCCGAAAATGCAAGAACATGATTCACAAGACATTGGACAAAGTGGAAGATGATTTGTTCATAGTTGGGATTGACCAGGGTTACACTTGGTGGATTCATCATGGTGAAGACTTCCACCAAAGAGTTGAGGCCACTGAAGTCCTTGCTGACCCAATTGTGCCTAATGACGAGGATGAAGATGTTGACGATATGCAAGATATCATTGGGGATGTGTTAAGGGGAACAATTGCGGATACTGATTTTGCAGTGACAAGTACTAGCCAGGATATTCCTCCTATGGGTGATGCCGAATCAGAAAAGTTTAGTAGGTTGTTGAGGGATGCGCAACGTCCACTCTATCCGGGGTGTCGGAACTTCTCCAAGTTGAATTTCCTTACAAGGTTACTTCATTTAAAGACAATATCGTTGAAGTAACAAATCGTTCGACATGTTACTTGGCTTGTTGAAAGAAGTATTACCTGAAGGTGAGGCAGTGCCTAAGTCTCATTACGAGGCAAAATCTTTAATGCGAGACTTGGGCCTTGGTTACATCCTCATACATGCATGTATAAATGATTGTGTATTGTATTGGAAAGAACATGAAAATGTTGAGGAGTGTCCACAATGTGGAGAGTCTAAGTGGAAATATGACGAAGCTAAGCGTAAGAAAATTCCACAAAAGGTGTTAAGGTACTTTCCATTGAAACCCAGATTACAAAGATTGTTTACGTCGAGCAAAACGGCTGAAGATATGAGGTGGCATAAGGAGAAACGCGTTCATGATGATAATACATTGAGGCATCCCGCTGACTCTGAAGCTTGGCAATATTTTAATAAGCAATATGATTGGTTTTCAGAGGATTCTCGCAATGTTTGGCTAGGTCTTGCAAGTGATGGTTTTAATGCATTTGGTAATATGAGTAGCTCGTACAGTATGTGGCCAGTGATACTTATGCCCTACAATTTACCTCCTTGGTTATGTATGAAGGAATCATTTTTTATGATGTTGTTGCTTATTCCTGGACCCAAGTCACTGGGGAATGACATTAATGTGTATCTCCGACCGTTAGTAGATGAGTTAAACGAGTTGTGGAGTCAAGGTGTCCAGACGTATGACACTTTTGCAGAACAGACGTTTTGATTGCATGCAGAGGTCTTGTGGACAATAGATGACTTCCCTGCATATGGGAATTTGTCTGGGTGGAGCACGAAGGGAAAGTTGGCTTGTCCTACATGTAGTACTGAGACTTGTTCATTGTCATTGAAGCATGGTAAAAAAATGCGTTATATGGGCCATCGTCGCTTCCTTCCGAGGGATCATAGTTGGCGCAGGAAGATGGTAATCTTTGATGGCAAACAAGATCATAGGCCACCACCGAAAGAACTATCTGCAGAAGATGTGTTACAGCAACTGAGTAACATTGAAGAAGTTAGATTTGGTAAGGCACCGCACTTGAAGAAGAGAAAACGTACAGTATTGGAGTACAACTGGAGGAAGAAGAGCATTTTTTTTGAGTTGCCTTATTGGAGTCATCTGAAATTACGACACAACTTGGATGTCATGCATATTGAGAAGAATATATGTGACAATGTCTTTGGAACATTGATGAACATAGAGAAGAAAACAAAAGACAGTTTTAAGGCTCGATTGGATCTACAAGCAATGGGTTTAAGGAAAGAGTTGCACTTGCAACCACATGAAAATTCATATACTATACCAGCAGTCTGCTACACATTGACAAAACTAGAGAAAAAATGTGTATGTGAATGGTTGAACAAGGTAAAATTTCCCAATGGGTATGCATCGAATATCTCTCGACGCGTAAACATTACGGACTGTAAGGTAACAGGAATGAAAAGTCATGAGTGTCACGTCCTTCTGCAACATCTACTACCGGTTGCGATTCGTGGATTCCTTAACAAGGATGTTAGTGCTACGCTGATTGAGTTGGGGATATTCTTTAAGGATTTGTGTTTGAAATCTTTGAATGTAGAGGTTATTAAACGACTGGAGAAGGATATCGTCGTAATCCTTTGCAAACTTGAAAGAATATTTCCACCTGCGTTTTTCGATGTCATGGTACACCTAGCGATTCACTTACCGCACGAAGCGAAGCTTGCAGGCCCAGTACAATATCGTTGGATGTATCTGATCGAAAGGTGATAGAACAATGATCATAAATTTTTATTAATTCCATAAACTACGTATATCCATGTTTTCATGTCCTAAACATATTGATTTTGTGTACAGATACCTTCACACATTAAAACAATATATGAGGAATAAGGCACGTCCAGAGGGATCCATTGCTGAGGCGTACATTGATAATGAGTGCCTGACATTTTGCTCCATGTATCTTCGTGGCATAGAGACTAGATTCAATCGAGAAGATCGGAATGCCGATGAAGGGCAGGAGCATGAACAAGGACTCATATCTGTATTCGCACATAATGTCCGTCCTTTAGGATCGCCGACGTTTCAGGATATGGACCTTTGGGATCAAGCGAAGGCGCGGTGGTATGTGTTGCATAACTATGAAGAAATAGAGTCGTACTTGGAGTAAGTCTTCACAAATAATTGTATATCTACAGACAGTTTTAATCTCAAAATTTCTTGCTTACAACGTACCAATTGTGTATAGCGAACACATCGAGGAGATGAAGTCCCAATACCCTACAAATTATGATCGAATGCATCAGGATTTGTTTCCAGAATGGTTTGCAAAACGTGTAAGATTAATTTACCTTCTATCTCACCACACTTACAATATTGTTGTATTGCACAATATTTACACGTAATTTTAAATGCCTAAACGTACATTTATATTCTGTACGTAATGATAGATGAAGATGTTGCGCGCTAGCAACTCTGCGGATGCGTCTGATGCGCTCTACTCACTGGCGTGTGGCCCTGATAGACATGTATCTAGATATACAGGTTATATTGTAAACGGGATTCAGTTCCACACTGAGGAGCGTGAGAAATATAGGACCACACAAAATAGTGGTGTGGTTGTGAAGGGAACACATAAGGAGGTCGAAATTGATTTTTATGGCATTTTGACAGATATTATTAAGCTGAGTTATTGTATGAGAAAGCGGGTGTACTTATTTAAATGCGATTGGTGGGACATTGAAAATAAAAAGTTGGGAATACAGACTGATAACTACTTCACGAGCGTAAATTTATCTCGGAAGTGGTTTAAAGATGACCCATTTATCATAGCCGGTCAGGCCGAACAAGTATTCTACCTCGCTGACGCCAAGTTAGGCGGCTCTTGGCACGTGGTGCAGAAAATAAAGCCCAAGAACATATTTGACGTTCCCGAAATAGACGTCGAAGATAATGTTGAAGGGAGTAATAGAACGTCGTCAGTTGAACAAGCATATTAAGAAGACATGCCATCTTGG
Organism: Liriodendron chinense; assembly: GCA_003013855.2. Taxonomy (NCBI): domain Eukaryota; kingdom Viridiplantae; phylum Streptophyta; class Magnoliopsida; order Magnoliales; family Magnoliaceae; genus Liriodendron; species Liriodendron chinense. The sequence goes on from ML058571.1 coordinate 637,937, forward strand.
GATAGAGGGAATGATCCAAATGTTGATATTGATGTGGTGCAATTGAATAGATATGATGTGCCACCTGATCATGTTGATGCCTCAATCATAAATGACATTGTTAGAGATGATAGCGCTTTCATCAATGACAACGTTGCAGACGATGAAGAGGAAATTCTGATCAGCGATAGTGATGGTGAAGATGAAAGAGTCCTAAGCGATAATGATTCAGACGACGATTATTAAATGTATACAAGATGTACATGTAATTTTCAATTCGATTAATTTGATTATTACATGTATATATGTTTTACAAGTCATGATTTTTTCTCCTGAATTGACTTGTTTGTAATCTGCATTTACAGTTAAATCACTTTCTGATCATGTCCTCCACAAACTGGAGCTTAGCGGAAGCACGCAGCATACTTCATCAGCTGTTGCGGATGGACTTTCCGGCCCTATATTCTTCTGGTAGGGCTAGAGAGATACCCGGTCTGGTCGAGAAATGTAGGAAGGAAGACGATGACTCAGATGAAAGATTATACAATCTCAAAGAAATTCCGGACCTGATTGAGGAATATAACCTCGGAAAACTTCATATGGAAGATGCGACATTATCACTTGCACATCTGAATGGAATCCCGAGAGATCAGATTTCTCCTATTGTGACTGGCATGTTGGCTGTAACAATGTCGAGTGCTTCATACAGCTTGACATATACATCTGTAGCGTACGATAACTTACGCAGGGAGTATTTTGGATAGTTGATCCGAAGTTGATTTGTATTACAATGAAATATATATATTTAATATAGAATGACAATGTGTAATGGATTTTTCAACTTTTATATTCTATTTACAGTTTTATTATATTCTGCTTGCATTATATTGTAATGGTCTAATCATATTTTTATCATCTCTCTAAGCATAAGCACAAATTCACTCTACAATGATGTTCATAAACTTGCATTGACATTGTTTAAATTTATAAGTTTGTATTTTAGATATATTCAGTCATGGCACCAGGTGGGAGATCAGGTCGTTCGCGCACTGGATCTACCCCTTCCACCCGTGATGCGACGCAGACAGCATTGACGTCGCACGGTGCATCACAGTCATCTGATCCTTCGGTTCACCATACACCGGGCACTGCATGTAAGTCTAGACATTTATTTAGTGATTTCTGTTTATATTGTTACTTACATATATCTTTTCGCAACAGCATCTTCTACCAGCCGACGAGGACGTGGACCCACGCGTGGGTTAGTTTTAGAGCTACTTACGCGTGAGGATAGGGTGGCGGTAGAGTTCCCACAGGACTGCCTTAGACCTGTTGGGGACAGTGCCAGACTGTTTATGTCTAAGGTCGGTGTCCAATGCCTATCTCTGATCCCGCCACCACCCCCCGTTGGACTGATGTGACAGATGATGTGCGACAGCTCATCCGTTAGTGCCTTCAGGTAAAGTTTAGTAAATTGAAATTTTCTTTTGTGAAAGTTCATTTACGGTTAAGTCCTATTGTTAATAAGTTTATTGCCTTAATTTATTATTTACGAAACTGCAGGATAAATTTGACTTCGATTTGAATGTTCCCTACATTTCTCATGCCGTCGACGACATGATTAGAGAGCGGTTCAAGGAGTACCGCGGAGAGTTGCACCAGCGGTACAAGCGGTGCAGGACACACGATGAGGCCGTACTGTCCGCACCGCCACACGTTACTACAGATTACTGGCGGATACTCTGTGAGAGATTTTCGTTGGAGGCTTTTCAGGTAATATTTACATGTACGATATCTTAAGGTAACAATTAAATTCGTAATTAAATTCACAATTAATAGAAATGTATTTTGTATAATGTGTTCAGAAGAGGAGTAGAATAAATTCTACGAACAGGGAAAAGTTACAAGTGAACCACGTAGCTGGTTCAAAGTCATTTGTACGACATCGTTACGACATGGTAAGAAATTATTGATGATTATTAAGTTAATATATTATTTTGATTGGCATTTATTATAAGTCTTTTTTCCTTTCGATTGCGCAGCGAGATTCCGTCACCGGCCAGGAGCCTGGACCAGTAGACCTCTACAGAGGGACTCACTGTCGGCAGGCGACGGGATCTTGGGTTTATCCTAGAGCCAGTGAGCATTGGGTAAAAATCTTTACTTTGTAAAATTTAATTGCGCATTGATTGATAATAATGTCATTCATGTCATTTTTTTATGAAATTTCATATCTTTTCATTACAGGCGGCGATGGACACCATACGCAGCCAGCCCACCCCCGATGGTAGTCAGCGGAGTGAGCCAGAAATCCTGAGCGAGGTGCTTGGCACCCGTTCTGGATATGTGCGTGGGCTTGGCCATGGTGTCAAGCTCATGGCACAAAATAGAGGTGGCTCCAGCCGATCCGTAGCTGGTGAGAGCGCTCAACGCCGAGCTGATATCGCAGAGAAAGAGGTTCAGCAGCTACGGGTCGTCGTCGATGAGATTCGAGAGCAGCTGGAGAGGCAGAGAGAGGAGGAGAGGAGGCGTAGGGAGGAGGAGGAGCAGAGGCGTAGGGAGGAGGAGGAGAGGCGACGGGAGGAGGAGGAGAGGTGACCGCAGGAGGAGCAGAGGCGACGGGAGGAGGAGGAGAGGAGGATCGAGGAGTTGCGGCAGGAGCGGCAGGAGCATGAGCGACGGATGCAGGAGATGTTTCAGGCTCTCGCTGCAAGCCTTGGCGTCAATGCCCCACCACCTCCGCCTTTATCTTCCTGATTATTTTTTTTAATATACGACTTTTAACTTATATGTATTTGTGTGTGGATGAATATTGTTTGTTTGTGAATGTGGAATGGATTATTTGTGTATGGATGGTGTAGTTTCTGTTTATTCGTATGTATGTGGATGTGAATAGGAGAAAAATGTATAGGTTTCTTTACAGGTGTATATCAGGAATTTTTCTGAATTTTTAAAACAAATGGAACCGGGACGGAAATACTATTACTGACGAAATTGTTCATAGGTAAAAAAATGGAAAAGCTTTTTACCGACGAAATTTTTCGTCGGTAATAAACCTGCAAAAATTTTACCGACGAAATTTTTCGTCAGTAATAAACCTGCAAAGATATTACCGACGAAATTTTTCGTCGGTAAAAGTTTTGCAGGTTTATTACCGATGAAAAATTTCGTCGACAAAAGTTTTACCGACGAAAGCGTTCGTCGGTAAAAGTTTTTTCACCGACGTATCATTTTTATTTCCGACAAAAATTCATATGTTTTGCCGACGAATTTTTTCTTCGGTAATGGTTTTATTATTACCTACGAAAATTGTTTTCGTTGGTAAAAACCTTTATCGACGGCCTTTCTGCGACGATGTTAGCTGCGAAAAATTTTGTCGGTAAAAATATTTCCCGATGAAATGTTACTGATTACCGGCGAAATCGTTCGTCGGTAAAAATGGAATTTCTTGTAGTGCATATCTTGATATATCTTCGTACTTCTTGGGTGAATTGTCAATTTAGATCTATGTGCATCATCCATTATTTCACGTTTCAGCTCTAGGTCATTTGGTACACATAGGCGATCACGAAAACGAATTCCCCCATCGGATCCTATTCGCCAATCCTTGCTGTGTTCTGGATCCCTTGCCTTGGCTATTTCTTCTTGGAGGTCCACATCTTGACTTTGAATATCTATTATTTTTCGTATCATTACTGGTTCTATTACGATGCTACTCAAGTATGCTTTGCGCTCGTCTAGGCTCAGTTTGACTTTGACGTTATTAACAAAATTTAACATTTCTCACCTCTTCACCATGCAAGATGCTGTTACCTCATGGGTTTTATTCTTGCTTAGAGCATCGGCTACTGCGTTTGCCTTGCCCGGATTGTAACACAATTCGATTTGAAAATCCTTCAAGGTTTCCATCCAACGACGCTGCCTCATGTTTAGGTCCTTTTGCTGAAATAGATACTTTAGGCTCTTTTAATCCGTACTTAATTTAAATTGTTCGCCATACAAATAGTGTCTCCATATTTTTAGTGCTAAAATCACAGCGGCTAGCTCTAAGTCGTGCGTGGGATAATTCTGCTCGTGAGGCCTTAACTGTCGAGAGGCATAGGCTATCACCTTGTCTTTCTGCATCAATATACATCCCAGTCCGGCTCTTGACACATCGGTGTATACTACGTACTCGACTCCTTCTTCTGGCAGGGTTAAGACTGGGGCTGATGTTAATAACTCCTTCAGTGTCTAAAATGCTTTTTTTGCCTTATCGTTCCATTCGAATCGAGCGCTCTTCCTGGTGAGCTCTGTCAAGGGTCGGGAAATTTTAGAGAATTCTTTGATAAACTGTCTGTAATATCTGGCTAGGCCAAGAAAACTATGAATTTCCGTGATGGTTGTTGGTTGACTCTAATGTCAGACTGCATTAACTTTCGACTGATTTACTGCTATACCTTCACGCGTCACTACGTGTCCAAGGAACTTCACTTCTTCTTTCCAAAAGTCGCACTTCTTAAGTTTGACATATAATTGGTTATTCTTCAGGCTTTTCAGGGCGGTCCTCAAGTGCTTGGCGTGCTCCTCTTCGCTCTTGGAGTAAATTAGGATATCGTCGATGAACACAATTATGAACTTGTCTAAGTAGGGTTTGAACACGCGATTCATTAAATCCATGAACACGACAAGGGCATTTGTCAACCCGAAGGGCATGACTAAGAATTCATAATGACCGTATCTCGTTCTAAAAGCAGTCTTTGGAACATCCTCCTTCTTTATGTGTAGCTGATGATAACCAGACCTTAAATCGATTTTTAAAAAGAATCTTGCTCCACGTAGCTGGTCGAAAAGGCCATCTAGGTGCAGTAAGGGATATTTATTCTTGATGGTGGCTTGGTTCAACTTCGTATAGTCAATGCATAGACGAAGCGAACTGTCCTTCTTCAGCACAAACAGGACAGGGGTAGCCCAGGGAGAAACACTTGGGCGAATAAACCCTTGGCCCAGGAGTTCTTCTAATTGCTTCTTGAGTTCTTACAACTCTACTGGTGCCATCCAATATACGGCTAGAGCTATTGTAGACGTGCCTGGCATAAGATCACTAGCGAAGTCTACCTCACGCTCAGGAGGTAATCCGGAAATATCTTGGAAGACTTCCGGGAACTCTGCTACTATGGGAATTCGCGCAATCGATAACTAGGCTGACTCTTCTTCTACTACGCTCATCAAGCGTTCAATGACTTCTTTTCTCCTCTTACCCTTGAAAACTAACAGGTCTCGTCCGGGGAGGGCTAAAAGGATTGTCTTGGCATGGCAATCCAAGTTCACGAAATGTTTAGAAAGCCAATCCATGCTTAAGATCACATCAAACGTTTTCATATTCATCACTGTTGGGGTCCCAAAAGTGAGGATCCTCGAAACAGTGATTACGAGTGTCCAAATTATCACTTGATTGGATTTAGGGCCAGTGCATCGAAAATCGCGTTAAAATCACAACGCGCATCAGACTTAACCAAAAAAGCAACAGATTGGGCCAGTGGTGGACCCCATCGGTCATCATGATAAAAAACTCCCAAATTTGGGAGGGATACCTCAATTATGAAGGAATAGGACCAGTGCATCGACATTCATCGCAAAGTGGACCCCACAAGCCCTCCATTCTGCAAAACCCAATTTTAGGAAACACGAATACGTCCAGCGCATCAAGGAAATCCCTGGCCGGCGCATCGTGAAATTCAACCATTTGTACAAACTGAATTTCAGGATGCACTGACTCCAGCGCCTCCAGAAATTCATCCGGCGCATCATGAAATTCAGTCATTTTCAGAAACTGAATTTCAGGATGCACTGCCCCCAGCGCGTCCAGAAATTCATCTGGCGTGTCCAGAAATTCATCTGGTGCATCCAAAAATTTAGGAATTTCAGGACGCACTGACCCTCAGCGTGTCCAATAAATCAGGCATTTTCAGAAACTGAATTTCAGGATGCACTGCCCCCAGCGCGTCCAGAAATTCATCCGGCGCATCCAAAAATTCAGGAATTTCAGGACGCACTGACCCTCAGCGCGTCCAATAAATCAGGCATTTTCAGAAATTTCAGGACGCACTGACAGCTAGCGCGCCCTAAGAATCAGCTTCCGAATTGTCGTTTTGAGATGCGCCGAGTGACTTTATCGACGCGCCGACCCATTTTCTCGACGCGCTACACGTGTCGACCTCCTATTGGACGACTTTACCTATAAATACCCCCTCCCACCACCTCATTTGCAAGAGATTCAGAGAGAGAGAGAGCCGAACCTCTTCGCCGGAAAACCTTTTTCCGATCGCCCGAACCCTTTTCTGATCACCGGAACCCCTCGCCGGAAATCGCACCTCCGATCATAACAGGTCCGGAGATGAAACAACTTAAAAAGTCATCTTTTTTGGACGCACTGGCCCCAGCGCATCACAAAAATGCTCCAGCGCATCAGGAAAAACCCTCCGCGGATCAAATAAATCATCAACTTAAAAAGTCATCTTTTTTGGACGCACTGGCCCCAGCGCATCACAAAAATGCTCCAGCACATCAGGAAAAACCCTCCGCGGATCAAATAAATCAACAACAACTTAAAACTCAACATTTTGGACGCACTGGCCCTAGTGCATCACAAAATAGGCCAGTGGATCAGAAAAATGAACATTCCTAAACGAAGTTATTTTCAGGCGCACTAGCCCCAGCGCATCAGAAAAATAGCCTAGCGCATCATGAAAATAGATAATTTTTAACAATCATTTTTGGACGCGCTGGCCCCAGCGCATCAGTAAAATCAGGCCAGCGGATTGCAAAAATCAACACCTTGAACGTTCGTTTCAGCACATTTAAATCTTCATTTTGTGACATTTTTAGCCCCGTTTGGGCCTATTTTGGGTATTTCAAGCATTCCGGACGCAATGGAGCAGTCAAATGACCCGTCCGGGCCACCCAGTGAGCAGAATGCAAGCCTTCGGAGCCTGATTCGATTCGACGAGACGAATGGAGAAATTCTCCCGAAAAGAGGACGCCAGTGCCCAGAACTATACTAATGTATCATCATTACATGTACTATCATAATGTGACCCGGATTCAGGCCCGAACTAAGCAAAGGGGACTATGATTACCACGATAAACCATGCCAGGAGAGTTTTAAACTATCACATACGATTTGTTAAAGACTGACACTTCAAGAACAGTCGATGCCCTACCCATCCAAACGGCATCCGCTGGTTGAGCTGCACAGTTACACACAATTGTAGAATGGACTTCATGAGGTCACCTGTCCCTACATTGACAGGCGCGGGCCCAGAGTCGTCCATCTCAGCCATAAACCCTGACAGTCTCAGCCCGAATCTCCGGACAAAACATGGGACATAGACATCCGACTCGTACAAAGATGGATCAGTCCATAACAAAACACAAACACAGGTCTCCGCGACCATACAAATACAGGTCTCCGTGACCATACAAATACAGGTCTTTGCGACTATACAAATACAGGTCCCCGTGACCATACAAATACAGGTCCCCGTGACCATACAAATACAGGTCTCCATAACCATATAAATACAGGTCTCCGTGACCATACAAATACAGGTCTCTACGACCACGCAAACACAGGTCTCCACGACCATGAGCTTTGAGACCACAGTCCCCGCTGACTAGTCTTTTGCCTTTTAATCAAGGGTTATCGATCATTCGATGTAATTAAGGGCTCGTGCCAGATCACGACCTGGAATGTACAAGATCTCAGAATCTCTATAATAAAATTCGCTTTGCGATATCTTTTCTCTTGTGTACTTTTGTGAGTGTTTGCGATTGTCTATGAATGCTCCTATTATTCAGAACCCCAGAGCAACAAAACACCACACCTTAGAGGATGTCCTCACGGAGCATTCTCTAGTACCAACAATCACTATTAGATTAGCCTTAATGGTGACTCCACTGATATGCAAGGGGCATCCTCTGCATATCCTTCGCAATTCCACGATCCGGCCAATAGGGGTAGCTATTACAACTGACTCATCTAGGCGATCAATCTGAAGGTCTAATTGTGCTAGCACGGATGCAGAGATAAATGAAGTAGATGCACCACTATCAGACAAAACTACTATCGAAATGTCGCAAATGTAAATAATACCTTCAACAGCTCGAGGTTCCTCTTCCACTTCTTCTGATGGTACCATAGTAAAGAGACGGCTCGGGTTCTTCTGGTTCGAGTTCATCGTCTTCTTTCTCTGGGCTGAAGGGCGGGCAGGTTGCACTGGTCTTGGGGCCTGTTGAGGTTGCTGAGTTCAGCTGTCCACACACTAAGCTGTCCTCTGTTCATCTGCTAGCTTCTTAAGACATCTGGCGGCTAGGTGTCCGGGCTTCCCACAGTAATAACAGTCTCTACTCTCTGGAGTTTGACACTGATCTGGTGCCTTGCGCTAAAGATAGGTCGCCCTAAATTTCTTCTCAGGAGTAGGTGGGGCATTTGGTGACGCCTTATTCTTTGGTACAGTGGGTCTGACCTAGCAATGCAGCTGTAAATAACGTTCTGTGTCCTTTTCTGCAATCATAGCACGATCTATTATCTCTTAGTACGAATTGAGCTTCAGAATGCTAATCTTAGATCGTATGCTTGACCTTAATCCTTCTTGAAATTTATGAGTTTTGTACATTGGGTCTTCTACTGTTTCAGGCATGTAACTGGCTAGTTCAGTAAATTTGTCTTCGTACTGGGCCACCGACATGTTTCCTTGTTCCAACCTGAGGAATTCTGACATCTTTTCCTTTCGATAGGCCTCAGGGAAATACTTGTCATAGAACTTGATACGGAATGCTTTCCATGTCCACTGATAATCTACTGGGGCGCACCTCTTGGTCACTTGCCACCAGACATGTGCGGGACCCTCTAACATGTAAGGGGCTAGAATCACTCTGTGATGAAGTAGGCATGCCAATGTGTTTAACTTCTTGGCTATCTGCTTGAGCTAATAATCTACCTTGATGGGGTCCGGTCCTCCAAAGAATGCATCTGGGTGCAATTTCATGAACTTCTCGATCAAGATAGTTTCTTCCGGTAGTGCGAATCTTGGCTGCATTGGTGGTGGCTCTTGACTGGGTGATAGAGGTGGCATTTGGGCCTCTAGGTTATCCTGTGGTGTAGAAGGCACTCGACTGGGTGCTGGAGGTGGCGTTTGGGCCTCTGGCGGATTCTGTGGTCTGGGTGGTGCTTAAGTTGAGGCCTGGCTTGATGTCACTAAGGTCACGAGTCTTTCCAAGAGGGCCTGTTGTTTAGCTTATTGTTCTTGCTGTTGTACTTATTGTTGATACATCATGCCGACTAGTCGATCGAAAACTCCGAACATGTACTCCCATAGTTGAGGGCCAGCTAGCATTGGTGGCGGTACGTACAAAATAAAATCCTTGTGCACTGGGTCCTGTCGATGGTCCGGCTTGAGGAGGTGGGGTCCCCATGGGAGTGGATTCCGGATTTGGGGCATTATTTTCGGATGGTGAGGCGATTGCGGGGATGGAGATTACGCTTCTGTTCTTCTTTCTTGGGGCCATCGATAACTGAAAGTAAGCATTTAAATAATTAGGGGGATAGTCCTAGGGTGGAATTAAACCCTCAAAGTAAGCATTTTTTTTTGGCTCACCTAAATGAAGAGTGACCAATTTAGAACTCAGAACCTGGTTACGCTCCTGGATTTTTATCTCTTATCCTGGGCGTTGGTTTTTGCTAAAATTGAAACATAGGTAGGGTATAAGGTGGGGAACATGTCAAAATTTTATTAAGTCTATAATCAAATTATATCTTAGGGTTCGTGCCACTTTTACCTCAAAAATCTCTGCAGGTTAGCGCTGGATTACGTAGGATCTTGCCTACTAACGGAATTTTTGTGATTTTTGTGTTCGTCGGAATAATCTGAAATTTTTCAGAGGTATTTTAGGTTGAGTTAAGAGTCTAAGAATAAAATTTTAAAATTTTCTAATCTCTAATTATTTATTTACAATTGAATTATCATGAATAGGTCTGGAATCCTGCTTTTGGGAATAAAAAATCGTCGAAAATTAAGATTTAAACTTTCTGGTGGGTATACTATATCCTAGTCAGTGGGTTTGCTGAGATAATCATGGGGAATAGATGAAAGCCCCAAGGAATGAATTTTTTTTTTTGTAGGATTTCTCCTTCTCGAAGTCCTAGATTCAAGTTTCTATGTTTAATGACTACCCTATTGATTCTAAGGGAAACCTAGTGTGGGTTTCTAAGTTTAAACACTTCACACAACCATTTATGGCATACCTAGGCTGATTGTATTTAGTCATCAAGGGGTCTAAGTCTTAAGGTGAATTTATTATGCAGTGGGTTGGGCTTCACGCCCAAGGTCCCGTTTATGATCTGATACTAACTTGTAACGCCTTGAAATTTCGACTCTCGTGGACAACACGATCGGTCAAGGTTTTGAGTGTTAACTCCTTTGTGTTAACGTCATATTCCACACACTCATACTGTATTTACATAAATCCATGGAATTCAAGCAAAATAACGAAAATTAAAGATCTTATTCCATAATCTTCTACTCTAAGTTCCAAAATCAAATATAAAATATGTCTAACAAGAGTTTCACTTAATGTCTCCATAAAAGAAAACTTATTACGAATTCAAGGAAATAAATTTATTCTATTAAAATAAGTAAATCAATCATCATCAAGCTATGTAGGCTTCATTGTCCGCTATTTGCTTCCACGAGCCTTCATATTCTTCGCCCTGCAGATCGGGTTCACCTAACGGATCGTCACCTGCAATGTCAGGTGGTGTTTTAAAAACACTGTCCTAGGAGGATGGGAGTTGCTCCCGATCAACTCAGTAAGGATCACCCACTAAAACTAGTACAATAATATCCAAACACAATGCATATATCAAACAAAACACGCAAAAAGAAATATCTTGATTAATGCGATGTATGAAATGCATGCTCTGGTTCAGGCACCCTAATCAAATGAGACGGGATCACCCCACTCTTCTCACCAGCCACTAGCTACCAGAGGTTCTGGTTAGGACGGGATCACTCCACTCTTCTCACCAGCCACTAGCTACCAGAGGTTCTGGTTAGGAAGGGATCACTCCACTCTTCTCATACACCAATATTCAGTTAGTGAAACGAGACCATGCACACTTTCACTAGCAAGTGATGAATGCATAATTTAGTTCCACATTTATTTAAGTAGTTTATCATCCAGCAGTTTTAATGATGTCCACATCCTAAGGTCGATCTTTACCCCATCCATGGTTCGTCATGACGTAGAATAGTCATTTCCTCTCAATAGGGGCCAACCACGAAAAGGCGTATACATCTTAGTCAAGATGAGACACATGGTACCCAAAACACTTGTATCTGTCTCAAGAGTCCATCATCTACACATTTACATAGATCCTTGGCACTTCATTAATATCACGTTCATGGTCTTGCCAAAATATATCGCATGGGCTTCTTACGAATCAATTCTTCTCCACACATACAATTATACTATCCATGGGGCAAGGGCTTCCATTAGGACGGCATCCATACATATAAACATTCTCACACATGAATCAAAATATTCATCTTATACATGTGAGCAAACATATTGAAGCATGGTGCGTACATAATCTCATATACATATGTAAACCAATCATCATACTTTCCTTAACCATCACATATAACATATAATCTATATAAAACAAACTTTCAGTGAGTTAATGTCAAACATATTCATCAATACACGGTTTCATAGAGGATTCACAACCATTCATGTTTTCAAGTGACATACAACAAACCATAACAACAAGGCACAATTTTGACATACCATTCGATATTGTTGTAATTAGGCTTAAAAAGGAATCCTCACCTTAGAGTTCGGATGATATGAGTTATTGATAGGGTGCACCTCTTTTAGATCCTAAACCTAATATGATTGTGGAAACACACAGTTAGGGATTATTTCAGCATGATATTCAATATTATGGTCATCTAAGATTAGGTCCATCATAAGGTTAAGGTGTAGGCTGAATATAGGAGATAAATACCATAGTAGATAGGGCTTACCTCTTAAGAATTCGAATCCCAGCTGAGTCGACTCGGTTTGACTCGATTTTGGTCAAGATCTTCTTCTCTTCCTCTCTTTCTTCTTCCTTTCTTCTTCCTTCATTTTTCCTTTCTCTTTCTTCTCTTTTCTCCTCCTCCTTCCCTAGAAGGAGTTTCAGTAACAACCCCTTCCCTCTCTCGATCTTTCACTCTCTCTCTCTTTCTCTCTCTCCTCTCTCCTCACAGCTTCTCTCTCTCTCTCTCTCTCTCTCTCTCTCTCTGACGATCTTGCAGGCGGCAGGGACGAACAGAGGATTTTATATAACTCACTCTATCTGATGGCTAGGGTTTGGAGGAAGCTTCTAGGTTCCGGTTCCGTAGTTCACAAGGAGACGGTGGAAAGATCGAATCTCTCTACGCATCGGCTCCTTACGCATGAGGACCGTCTAAAGAGTAGGTAGGGTCCACAAAAAGGTTTTAGAAGTGGTCTCGTGTGCCCATGCAAAGTGGTGGATCGGATCTTGATCCTTCTTCTTTCGGACGGTAGTTTGGAACGGGCCGTACAGGTGACGGTCGGCGGAGATTTTCAAACGGACTACGTTTGGCTGGCCCTTGATTCGAATGGACGAAGTGGATTTGACAGTGGGGTCCACTGGGAGGGGTAGCGTGCAACGCACGGACGGACAGTTCCCAGTAGAAAGGGGGTGCTATAGGGTAAATTGTCATTCAAGAAAGTTACAAGCCTGTTTATAGCCTCAGTTTGACCTTGAGAATATTCGACTTATACTCTACCTTGTTCAGTCAATTCTCGTAAGCTAACATTAACACTCCCCAAAATTTCGTTAGTATCTACGAAATTATTTTGAGATGATGATCTTACTTTAGGTATTGCTGGAAGTGGGGGATTAGGGACCTCAAGTTCGGCCTACATTGAAAATGCTGTAAGGGTCTAATTAAGGTCTTGTTCTTCAATATTTTTACTAACTCGAGTAGATCGCCTATTCATATTGTTATAAATTTCAATTAACAACTGCAAACCTGTCCCACCGAGCATGCTAAAACGATGTTGGTCTCAAATCCGGTGGAACACTTGCGAGGCTTGCGGGCATGCCAAAACCGATTGAGTATGATTCAAATCGTGACCACCGACCCCTAGCATTTAGGCAAAGCGGTGCTCAGTCAGGGCTCGATCGTTCATCTGCTTAGCCAACTGCTATGCGCTTACTGCGCAGGCGATTAGCGGAGGTTGGGCTCTTCCTCCAAATAAGCTCTTTTTCACCTTGGAAGTCAAATGACTTTCGAAGGTGCAACAGTTGAATGAAAAAGAGTTGGGAGATGGAATGACAGAAAAAGTCACATGACTCACTACTACAGTGGGATCACCGGCCTAATTGAGAGCAGTAGGGTACTTCTAGGAGTAGCATGCTGATGATCGAGGCAAGGGCAATGCTGGGGATTACAACTATAGTCGGCCCATCGTATGAGCATAGCCAAACAGGTTCCTAAGATAAGTTCCTCCTTCAGATTCGGCTCGCAGGCACAGATGGAAGGGAATAACAACTATTAGCCATAAGTAAAAGTTGGTTCGACATATGCACATGGACGGACTGGGACTAAACATATCCTAACGATCCGTTGTTGATGAGCAGGGGACGACTAAACTTAGATACACAATATTATTATTGCACTAAGGAGAGACTTTGATAGTCTAGTGTTGGAATTGTCATGGAGTTGAGGATCCCATCTTCAAATTTGCTTTTGCTATGTATAGCTTTCCAAGGATGTTAAGAGTATAGTCATTTGTCCACGTGGAACTTTCTCATGTAACCGGCTGTGAATCATGATCTTGTCTTCGTTAGATGCTCGAATGTGCTTCAGCGTCGATGTGACTTGAATAGTTATTCGCCCTTATCCCGAAGATACCTTTAAAGACAACTGAAGATACCTTTAAAGAGATGAACTGGCTCCAAATCCCTAACGCATGCTATGCGATGTGGATTCAACTCAATCGTCCATGTGATCCAGACAAATTTTGGTACACACAAAGATATGCTTTAATTTTGAACTCAACCCTTAAAATAAGTTGGAAAAAAAAAACGGATGGACGGCGTGGATAAGCCACATACATTCACGGTGAGCATAGCAGAGTTTACTCAGTGTGCAATCCGCTTCCTCTGTATCCAAACACTGTACATAGGGCTGTAAATGGGTCAGTGGACCCAATGGGGTACCCGGATCCAACCCATTTAGACCCGACCCAGACCCAACCCATTTGTTAAATGGTATGGGTCTAGGTCTAAGAGCAGACCCAGTTGCTAAATGGGTCTGGATCTAGTTTCCTTTATATTAGGCCTGACCCGAACCCATTTAGTAAATGGGCGGGTTTGGTCTATGTTCCAAGGGACCAATCTAGGCTTGGACTCGTCCAAACCCAATTTTAAACCTAGTGAAAATGATGCATACCAAATGTAGACCCAAACCCATTAGATATATATAGGTCCGGGTGGATCTCCTCTGCTGGACCAGACCCATTTATAAATGGATCTAATGGGGTTGACTCAAACTCAAACTAGACCGGCACATTTAATAAAAGGGTATGGGTATAAAATTTGGACAGAGTCATATTTAGTAAATGGCTGGTCTGATTTTGGCTAAACCCACCCCAAATCCGCCCTAGCTTTACGTGAGCAGCAGTCTGCGTTCCAAGTTAGTTCATGTTGTAACCAACCGTTTCCTCCTCGCTGACGAAATCGGTGTAGGTTCTGAGTTGTAGACTTTTATCGTACTGAGTAAACTCTGTTGGGCCCACCCTGAATGTATGTAGTTTATCCAAACCGTTCATCCATTTTACCAGTTCATTTTAGTGGTTGAGACCAAAATTGAAGCATATCCAAATTTAAGTGTACCCTACCACAGGAAAAGTGGGAATAATGATTTCCACCGTTGAAACCTTCCTAGGGCCCACAGTGATATTTTGTAATCCAACCTGTTCATAAGATCACACTGACATGGATGAAGGGAAAACGAAAATATCAGCTTGATCCAAAACTTCTGTGCCCCCATGAATTTTTCAACGGTAAATGTTTAATTCACACTGTTTCCTGTGGTGTGGTCCACTTGAGCTTTGGATATGCTTCATTTTTTCTGCTCAAGCCTTAAAATTATCTGATAAAATGGATGGGCAGAGTAGATAAAAAAAAAAAAAAAAAACATAAATCACAGTGGGCCCCACAGAGTTTACTCAGTAAGCGACATTGTCACCTGTATACTGTAAGGAAGTACCCATACACAATACAATACGGTAGCCAAGGAATCCAAACATGCCTGTCTATATCAGTGGAGTAGATGATGATGATGATGATGGGGAAGGGCATTTAAGTAATTTTACCAAATGAGAATGGTCTATATAAGGTGCCAATCTTAGAGAAGGGTGTGCAGGAGATTTTAGATCAGTGGATTTTATCAAAAGAAGTGAGAAAAAAAAAAAATCATGGTGAAGGGGACGAAAAGGGCTCTCTTGGTGGGGTGCCAGTACTACGATACCTTTTACGAGAAGGATGGGTGCGGAAACGACTTGCAAATCATTCAAGATCTTATCGAGGAAAAGCTCTACTTCAAGCAGGATAAAATTAAGATCTTGCTCGAGAGCAAGTCACCTGAATCGCAGAGCCAACCGACGAAGAGCAACATCCAGAAGGAGCTTAAAAAGATGATGCATGATGCTAAGGAAGGAGACGTCTTGTTCTTCTACTTTAGCGGGTTGGGGAAGCTGGATGAAAACAACAACGGTCCACCCGCCTTCATCTCTTCCAAGCTCGAACGCTTTACGGGTATGATGAATAAGAGTTGAGAAATGTTCTGAGACTTGGTGTATATATAGTCGACCTTTCACCGTCCATTCCCAAAGGACTCAAGAAGGTGTTATATTGTCTATGAGAGGCAGTTCACTTCCTTGATATCCTTTCTGGAATATACGGTTGGCAATCGAGTATACATACATAGAACGTTGGTGCATAAATGATCTCTCTCTCTCTGGTTTCATGTTTCAGAGTTCTAGATCATTGAGCCAATGGGCCCACCGTCGATTGGTTGCTCCCATTGAATGTGGAACGTTGCTAAATTTCTGCTCTTTGGACAACCAGGTCCATGAGTCCGGTTCCTCTGTTGGCTTCCAAGCAGGGATTCCGTACTTGGAGCCTTTTGTTGGTGCACATCATCACATAGGTCTGCAACCTTGTCAAATCCTCAATGCAGCATGGTCACACCTCAGTGCAACATGGTCACATGAGTCATGCAGTGTGTGATTTAGACCAATGAAAAGGCTCTAAGCAGAGATTTCCTGCTTGAAAGCCAACAGTGGATGACTACAGGTCCACAGCTCAAGTGGCAGACTGATTGTAGATAGCCTCGTTTCAACAATGAGGTTATGGTATCGATTAAATAAATAAATTCTGCTCTTTGGTTACTTATCAACGGTCAATACCATCATATAATTAATCTCCCTGATAAACGGTATGGATGAAACACCCACGGCTCATATCTATGGAATCCTACAAAACCACCCCAGCAACGTCGCCTGTTGTACGCACACACAAGCTATGTGGTGCCCACCATGTTATATGTGTGACTTCCTCTCCACCAATCAATTTACGTCTGCCTTCTTTTTATTGACCAAGATAATATCCAAAACTAAGATGGGCCACACCAGAGAAAAAATGCCCATAAAAACTCAAAAGTCTACGTGGCTGAGTTTTTTTTTCCGGCTGATTTTCATGCATGGAATGTCTGCTATGCTATCCTCGTTACTCACACATGATGAACGGATTGGATGGAATATACACACCATGGTGCATGAGCTCCATACAAAACGTATTTGTTGCCTGTGGTGTGGCCCACCTCAGTTGTGGATAGGTCTGATTTTTCGCCCTACCGTCTAACTTGAGGATCTCACCTGATGGATGGATTACATCCCACAAGCGGAACACGGTTGCACCCATGGAGTCCGTACAACAGGTATTGCAGAGGAATTGGTAGGTCTGTCCATACGTAAACACCACGTACGCGTGTTAGAAATACTGCAACTAACGTGAACAGAATCCCCTTTCAGCCGATGAGTTCCGCTCTATAATCAACCAGCGGCCATTGCCGTCAGGTGCAAGCTTCACCTTAGTCTGCGATGCGAACTACAGCGGCCAGTTCCTCGATCCGCCAGAGCAGCCTGCCCAGAACAGGATCATGTTCAGTTCCTGCAAGGCTAACGAGATATCGCACCGCCGCAGTGAGGATGGGAATACTAACGGTGTGTTCACTGAAGCGATCCAGGCGGCGTTTGACGACCTCCAATCCCCGGTCACCAATATAGACTTGTTCAAATATGCCACGAAATATGTGAAAGAGCCCGTTCAACACCCGTGCTTTGTTTGCAATAAGAAGAATGAGGTGAAGCCTTTCTTGGGCTACCTGATCACCAGCAGCATGAACTAGCGGGTGATCTGCACCTGCGTAGGTTTGCATATTAGTCTTCTACTACTACTAGTTTCTCTGAGCGTGTAGCGAGGTCGTCTGCACGTTATCTAGATATATTGTATGGAATAAAGAGAGAAATGTGTTTGAAAGTTAGCATATTAGTTGTCTGTATGCCTAATTTTCTCCAAGCGTACGTGCAGAGGATAATCTGCACAATGTCTAGCTATTGTATGAAATAAAGGAGAACGGTGTTTGAAGGTCTGCATATTAGTTGTCTACTTTCAATTTTTCATTTTTTTTTTTTTTAGAAAGAGAATTTCCATTCATTGAAAACAGCTATACACAGCTTCGGGCAGGCCGCACAGCAAAAAAGAAAGCAGGCCTGCCTATTGTAAACCCCCCAAAACAAAGCTTAATTAACCCCTTGTGAAATTGCCTAAGCCTACCTTGTCTAGGAAGAGGAGCCCCTTGAGGATGGGGAACTCGCCAATTACGCCCTGAAACACATGACGCCCTGGGAGTTACTATTGTGTCACACCCAAAAGGCTAACTTGTTAGGTGGAGTAACCCTAGGATATATGAAGATATATCCCTTGCCCCATCTCAACTGATATGTGGGACAAACCAACAATCCTAGAACTTGGGGCATGCAACATACATGCACGGGGGCCTCTCATGTGAGCCAGGGGCATGGTCTAGGTGGATAACTGAAAGGTCAGATACCACTGTTGTGTCACACTCAAAAGGCTAACTTGTTATGTGGAATAACCCTAGGATAGATGAAGATATATCCCCGCCCCATCTCAACTGATGTGGAACAAACTAATAGCTACTACCCCACTTCTCAAGGCTATCCACAACTTGATTCGCTTCCCACGGTGAATAAGAAATTTTCAGCTGAATCTCATGTTTGAGAGCTTCAACTCTCATCTGTCAATACCACAACAACCATAACCTAGGCTTCGAGAAGAAGTACACCGTGATCTTAGAATCGTTACTGACCTCCACCTTGGAGATCCCCAATTTCACGCACAAGGACAAGCCTTCAGCCACTACCCTATGTGATTCAGGCCGGGTCGGGTCAGGTCACCTTTAACCCTAATCTAACCCATAAAAATTCAGGTCGGGTCGAGTCAACCCAAAATTTGAATTCGAGTCAAATTTTCCAACCCTAAATTAGAAAAAAAAAACTAGGTCAAGTCTGATCAGGTTAGCAGGTCAGGTTGAATTTTGCCCGGTCTAATTAGTTGTCTACTTAGTTTCACTGACCATATAGCAGCTAGTCTGCACGTTGTCTAGTTACCATCAGGAATAAAGAAGACGGTGTTCATCTATCTAGTGTCCCTCATGCCTGTTTGGGTTTCTGTGTATTGAATTGTGTACCGTTTTCCGTACAGTTTACCTCCAAACGTTAACGTCTTTCAATACAGCTCGACAGTGTCGGAACTCAACTATTTGTGACTTCGATCCCACAAATCGAGAATGCACACCACAACTTGGCAAAGGTTCCTCAAAGTATGATAGGGAACATATGGGCATAGACGCAGAGATCCTACGGACCTCCGTTGGGAACCTCTTGCACGGGAGGATGCGGATTGCAAAATGTGAGGCACAGCACCCACCACGGTGCTGTGTTGAGGTTGTTGGAGGCCCCAGCAAATCCCATGACAGACATACATTTCGTTCCTAACCGAGCTTTTAGTGCAGCTGGTCAATAGTATGGTATCAGAGCAAGCTACAGCTTTTATCACAACCTGTCAGTAACAAAGGTCACTAAGTTCTGTGTGCCCCACTCTGATGTATGTGTTATATCCACACCGTTGATACATTTTCTGAGATCGATTTATGTCATTGGCCTAAAAATGAACCAGAGTCAAAGATCATTTGGACCACACCATATGATCTTTGTGGGTATTTAACGCCTGCCATTGAAAACTTCTTGGGGGCCACAAAAGGTTTTGGATCAATCAGATTTTTTTTTTTTTTTTAGTATTCCCTTCATCCAAGGTTTTGTGATCTAATTAAGAGTTTGGATGACAGACAAACATTATAGTCAGCCCTAGGAATTTTTTAATGGTGGGAGTTCAATAATCATTGGTGTGGTCCACCTGTTATTTAAGATATGCCTCCATTTTCAGTTCATGACCTAAAATGACCTCCAAAAATGCATGGATGGTCTGGATAAAACACATAGAGCATGGTTTGTGTAAACTGAGTTTTGGCACCAACTAGCAGCCTAATGTTAGGGTGACCAGCAGGATTTCCTCGTTTGCTTTTGTTTGTGTAAACAGCTTCCATCCACCGACGACGCCATATGACCCGCACTGATTGTTCCTCACCATAGAAAAAAATAATAATAATAATAACTGCCATCATCTTCCAAACACAGGATTTCTCAGCTTTCCTTTCTATGGAATACATGGAAAGACAGGAAACATGAGAAACGATACTATGATAATCACATACATCCACATATCCATCTGCCATTACATGTGCTACAAAATCATTCCAAAAGTATTGAAATTACACCAAAAAACAAGACATCTACTCCATAGTTGAAAGAAGGAAAAAACAACAACTGACTTCCTACGCTAAGACCATACGTAGGTATTCCAACTACACCTTCAATGAGGAAGTAGAAGAATCCGGATCGTCTCTTTGTCTTTAACAGGAGATTCTTGTTTGCCAAGCACTGATTGGTCCAGCTCAACACTGACATTGTCAGCTCTTCTGTATATGTGCTGAGCTGGACAAATCAGATGCTTGACAAACAGGATTTTCCTGTTAAAACTGAGCAGGCGATCCGGATTCAAAGAAGAAAGATATGGCAATTGTATGTGAAAACCACGCCAAGAAGAATAGGAAGACATGCAAATGACTGAAGCTATTATTCTGGGTTATCCGGTCTTCCCCTATCTCCTGCTAGTTCACAAGTTTCGGGCCAGTCATAAACTGCAACAGAATCAGTCATAGGTCGATCGGTTGCAGTTTCAATGGTGCCTTATAACTTTCTTGAGAGAGTCTTTGTTGGATCCATGACAAAGCTGGATGAATAACCATGGACTTTAATCGCAACTGATATAGCTATGGTTTGAGTGTGCAGCGAGGTTGATTCCGACGGTAGCTTTTCAATGAACTAACTATTGTCTTGAACCATCTATGTCTACATCTGTTGTATCTATTGACATGCTTCGTGCATTGGTCCCAATTGTCCGTATATTCCAGATGCTCTCCCGACAAAAACCATGTAAGAAAATCACGGCTCTTACAGTGGCTGAATCAAATACATAGTACAGTCAACAACAAGATCATGTCCCAAGAGTTCTGTATTATTATATACCTGAAATCCTTCCTCTAACATAAGAAACAGTCCATACCTACTACGAAGTCTAGTATTTACAGGAATCTGTAACCGTTAATTTTGGCATGTCACCTGTACACCCATTAAAGATGAGAAGCTAAAGAAATTATCATCTACCTTAGTGATTTTAACATATTGTAAATGATATACAGGAGATGCATGCATACGTTGGGAGGGAACTCTGCAGAAGCACAGAATCAAACAGCTGGGCAAATTAACCACAACGGCAATAATCAAGCAAATCGACAATCAAAAGAAGGCAGCCCAAATTTTATGTGGAAAACCCTCGTAGGAAAAAATCATGGCACAAAGCGATCACTATGAATCAGAAGTTTACAAGAGATGAAGAAAACTTACCCGGATTGCAACCCTACAAGAGAAACCCAAGCTCTTTCTCTCACCCACAGAACTCTTTCAACCCCTTGAACACGTATAGGACTCCTCGTGTTACCATAATCCTGCATCATACCCCTTTAAATAGTATAAAATCAGAATTAAAAATAAATTCGCACAAAACAGGAAACTACATAAAATAGTTGCGCTCACAGTGGGGTATTATATGTATTTCAACAAAACTTAGTTTTTGTTTATGAAAGAAAATGACTCTACTTGCTTTTGTCTTTTTATGTTTTTTTTAGTCCCATATCTGATAGAATGGGAAGAAAAAAGTGGTTTATATACATTTGCCCAACATAAACTCTTATAAAGTGTCTTGAACTATGCTAAAGCCCGTATGCGCGCACAGGAGGTACAGCAGGTGGGATTCCTAGCTCGAAAATGTTTAACCAAACATGTCCGTGTGTGCACACCACCATGTATTCATGCACAAGGGGGTGCAATCGGACCTGGATTGGCTTGGGTTGGCCTACTTGCTTTGAGTCTTCATGGGCTAGGTTTTGCCCACATTTATAAAATCATTTTTTTTATCCATTACTGTTATCGCATCCGTTAGATGTGGCCCACTTGATTAGACCGTTACCTTTATGCAAAACGTGCCTTACTTATCGGGTACATTGAAACAATGCGACTGTTTCTCTTAACGGGTCTTTTTTGAGACGTTGTCTTCTGGGGGTTTTATAAAAAGAGATTAGGGTTAGGGTTTCAGATGATTGAAAAAAAAATCATTTTCTTCTTCTCCCGTTTTTCTCTGCAAATTTGTTTTACCCTTGGCAAAAGGAAGGGGGGTGTTATGTGATGGTTGTGGTGTTGGTTTTTCTCACAGCCTGTGCACACTATATGGAAACATTTCTGGGGATTTCTATGCTAGAGGTAGATGTGTCGGCAACCTTTTGCACCGATTCTTTGTACCAAGAGGCATGAACTATCTCAAAGATAGCGACTAAGTACGCACTTCGACCTAGTGCTTGTTACTTGATATCGAGAATATCTGTCCGCCGGTGGAGAAAATTGATATACTAGGTGTGAGATTAATTCCTTTACACAGATTTATTTCATTAAGTTATTTTCCATTTCTATTGAGGTAGAATCAACATGGGGTGCCCAACCCAACGTTGTAGGGCGCCCGACAACGGTCAAACCTATCTAGAGAGTAACTAGTTCTATCCATGGAGTTTCAGACGCACAACCCGACCTCGTCGGGCAACTGAAGTCCTCTTCAACAGTGCCCACATATTAAATGCCTCATCTGGGGTAGTTTCGGGCGACTGATCCAGATCCGTCGGGCTACCAAAACTCCGCTGATGTCAAGATTGAAGACATCTCCAACAATTAGCACAGATACAGGTACACATTACAAAATAAGTATGCAGGTGATCCGGATTCACCGATGCACAGCTAGATTTCCTGGTGATAATTCAAGGCCTGCACAAAATATTTAGTACGACGGTTACAATTCTTCTTGCCTAATCAATCCATAGATGCGGTCAAGAGAGCAAAGACTCCAAGGTCGCTGGGCCATGCCTCTGTCATGTCACAACCATACGATTGTAGGAGGAAAACTTGCATAAAACATATGAAAATCCAGATACGGAGAAAATATACATGTACCACAAATCTGTATATTAATGTGAGTTCATGAAAAGGAAGTCTAATCTTAGCTTCACAAGATCTTTGATTCGACGAAATATAACAAGCATATAACAATCCAAATATCCAAAATATAAGTTAGAAAGTTGCCATGCTCCAACTATGAAGCATTTATATGTCAGTGCATGAATATGTGCAACAATGAAGACGTTTCCACACTCACGCATTCCAAAAAAAAATTCTTGCTTCTTTCTTTCTCTGTGCCATTAAAGCTAATGACCCTACATGACACCAACCATAACCTTAATCAAATCCAAGAACCTAAGTTTGTAAAACCTATGGATAGCACTTGGGTCGTGTTATAAAATGAGGTGGCAAAATAGATGGATGGCGTGGATATAAAACACACACACACATCATATGCATGGTGGGCCCGACAACACATAGACGGGTGGAGTTGGATATCACCACCCAATCCGCTTCCTATCTCTATCACATGCATCTATTTTTACGACTATAATTAAAATTGGCATACATGCCTATTTAAGTTTCACATCAGCCACTTAGGGAAGTGGATTTAGTGGTGATCCCAACACCATCCAGCTAGGTGGTATTAGGTGATGTGGGGCCAAGCATTAGGTATGTGTATTTTCCACGTTGTCCATCCATTTTGCTAGCTCATTTCTGAGCCCAAAAATAGTAGGATTGTGCCAAACGGCCGCGCGAGTATATTTAGATGAGTTCAAATAGTAGTATTATACATGTTAAATATAAATTGAGATGGTAGAATTGTGCGACGCAGCCTCGCCGAGCATATATATATATATTCTTGGGGTTAGTAAATTCCAGTTGGCCATATTATTAGTCGTTTTGGCTGTTTCATCGATGGGGGTGGTATCCGTCGGCCTTAGGGTTGGATCTGGCTGACCCTTATAGGGGGTTCAGTCAACCATTTTGCCTCCTATTTCATAGGAAAAATGGCGGTGAGTTGAGCATTTATAGATGTTGAAAGTCTTTCGAAGAAAGTTTCAAGTGTTCTGGTGAATGACTCTGCTTGAGCCCTATTGCCCTCGACAATTTGTGAAGATTTTCCTGTAAGTTGGGGATGTGATCTGCGGCATCAACAAGGGTTGGTCATTGTGAGGAGGATCCTACACCCACGTTGATGACTTCTAACCATTATTCTTCATCTTGTGCTTCTCCTACAACTTTAGGGAAAGAACTAGCCTTTCTCGTTGTACCTACCATCTTACTTTATTGAGAAACGCTAAGGATAACACACCATGCCCTACTAGGCGTGCCAAAAAAAATGTTTGTCATTCAATCAAACACAAGGCCACACATGTTAACTAATGACCCGTATTCGGTCAAACGTGTATGACTAAGATAATGTCAGCATCCCAAAGTCGTACTTGACTTAAGTTCAATTGAATACTTGGGACCCCAGGTGCTAAATCAGTCATAGGATCAAACCTATGAAGGTTGACCTGACTGTCCAACCACTAATGTTGCGGGGATTAAGCAATTTAAAAGGGGAGGGTTAGTCTTTCTAAGTGGGTCATTTTTTTCCTTAGCTAAGGACTTTTTTTTTCAACAGTGATTGTAGGCCTCAGATTTCTCAATAATGTAGTAATAGATGGAAAGAATTAAAAACTAAAGACTGAGACGCCGATTTATTGATTTATAATGAAGTTAAGTACAATCAGCGAGAAAAATAAAATAAGCATATAAATAAATAAAAGATAAATACTTGTGATCTCCTATATGGACAAACAATCAAACCAAATGGTCAACGGGATGTGATCAGGCTATATATGATTTACAATGTAAGGACTCAATTGATCAGGGATCCGACGACAGTGGGTCGCGGATATTTACACTACTCTTAGGTGTACTGCAGTGATGGGACTGGACAACAACAATCTAATTAGCTAACATAAACTCCTGACATTCTGCAGCGGGGCTTGATAGAAGTTGAGGAATTAAAACTAAGATAGAACAGTGTTGCATTGTGTTGAGAGATTATGTGTTTTAAAGAGGGCACTGAGCTATTCAATGCGTGCTCCTTATATAGCTTGGGAGGTGGCAACCCTTATTGGGTTTCTTTGTTGATCTGAAATCTTTAAAGGTTACACAATATCAAACCATTTTCATATCTCCTTGCAATGATGGTTCGATGGTCCTAAGCGATATCTTCGAACGAGCCTCGTTCACTGTGCTTGTTGTTCAGTGGAATTAGAAAACAGAATATTAAGCCAAGAAACAATAAAGTGCAAGACTAGAAAACAGTGAAAGCATGACAATTAAACAAGTATGTTCCTAGCAAATTGATTAAAGCAGACATAGGCTCACCCTTTCGACGACTAGTGCATGCCGTCCCAGGCTCAAGTTTTGTCCCTGTGATAAGTTTAAAAATAGGTTCGCCCAATGCAAAATGATCTCTATGGAATGGTGGAAGCTCCTCATCATAAAGGGAAAAGTACAATGCTTTACATCTTTTGGCCTTGTAAATGCCAAAGAGTAGAAGGTCTTTTTCTCATCTCCTTTCACATTGTTTTTTAATGGAGCTCTTCATGATGCCACAAAACTCTTTGTATTTCTGGCTAGTATTCAACAAAGGGTTCCTAGGGTCGAACTACATAACATAAAATTGTTCAAATTGTTGTATGGATGAAATTTATTCAAGGATCTGGTTTAGTTGGGCCGGAGGTACGTGGTACGTTTTTGCCTTTTCCTTTTTGTTTGTCTTATGGTTGAGGTGACTGAGATTCACTGGCCAAAGAGGAGGTTCTAGTTCTCTTCTGTCAGGCTTGAGGATTGGATGATGATGCCACTTTGGAAGATTTAGCCTTAGGAGTTTGAGGAAAAAATTTAGTAATGACTGATTAGATCAACAGATTTCACCTATTTCCATAATAAGCAAATGTTAAAACTGAATTTTGACCAGAATGCGAAATTCATTTGTATTTGCTTTGTAACACCCCAGAATTTTAGAAATAATTTATGTTTTTAAGTATCATGGTTTCTGACGATCACTTTCATGCAAAACTTCATATATGAGCTTTTGGATACATTTTAACCGTACATGTCGAATTTCAACCCTCTGATCATCCTACAAATGCTCTAATCAGAAATCGGTCCATAAGTGGCCCACCTTAACTCGAATCTGCCTCATTTTTCTTGTTATCGGCTATTTTTGTATTGCCCACATATTGGACGGAGCAAACGATCTAGACCTATCATAGTGGACCCGTGTGCACTAACCAGTCCGTCACTCACAATTTTGTACCATGCATGCACGCACGGAAGAGAAATTTTCTCTTCTTCTCCGTTTTCTTCGCTGTAACAGCGTTGGACGTTGGCTGTCCGTGAACTCCACACCGTCCATCATTTGGACCCCACTTCGAAATCCAACCCGTCCATTAGTTCAGCGCCCCACCCAAACCTAGTCATTCAAAGTTTCGTCGTCATCCGTCGATTGTGCAATCCGATCCAAACCACCGTTCAAATGAAGATTTATCAAGATCGGGCCCACCGCTTTGCATGGGCACTCCAAACTTCACCCATAGCTCCTTGTAGACCCCACCAAGCCCTCCTACGGTCCCCGATCAATAAAGTGCAAAAAAATCAGACGGGGTGTGTGCCAGGTGGTGCCAACGCCAAAACCGGATCTCTTCCCACCGACTTACGTAAGCTATAAACCCCCATCCGTCTTCCTTCCCTCCTTCCAGAAACACCAGAGAGAGAGATAGAGAGACCGTGAGAGAAAGAGAGAGAGAGAGAGAGATCGTGAAGAGAGGACGAGAGAGAGAGAGAGAGAGAGAGAGAGAGAGAGAGAGAGATGTTTCGTCTTCCTCATCCGCCCGCTGTGAAGTAGCGTTCGCTGCCACCCCCACGTCTCTACACCGTCCACCAGCTGGGCCCCTTTCTTGGATCTAAGCCATCCATCAGGTTAGTACCTCACCAAAAATCGGTCCTTCCAAATATTGCAATCTTTTGTCAGTTGTGTGGCCCACTCTAACTCATTGATTTTAACCCTAGAAATCAAGATTCAGATCATCTGAGGATGCACTTTGCATGGACGTTCCAGATCCTATTTATAGCCATCGTGTGAGTCCCATCTACATAAAAGAGAGAGAAGAAAGAAGAAGAAGAAAGAGAAGGAAAGAGAGAGAGAGGATTGGGTTGGGCCAAGTGAGTCGACTCGGCTGAGATCTCGAGATGAGTCGCTGATGAGAGAAGTAAGACCATCTAACCTTAATTTAATTTTCTAGATCTAGCCTAAACCCTAACCCTAGGTGTAGATCTAACCCTAGTTGGTCGTGGCAATGAAAATCATGCATATCTACACCCTAATCTCATATTTTTCCCATTCAACTATGTAGGTATGAATCCAAGTTTGATTTCGCAACCCTAGCAACGTCTCAAACAATCCACTATCATAAGGTGGGGATTTCCTTTAAGCCCATCCACGATAATATTCAATTATATGTTGATTTATGCTTATAAATTAGGATTTTGTTACGTGACTTCTTGAAATCGTGCTTATTGAAATCTTTCCATATAATTATGAATTATATGATGTTCCTTATTGTGTATGTTGAATTTTGATATATGAACTATGCTTAAGTAGTTGGAAAATGAATTGTTATGATATACATGCTCATATGGAAACCATGCTCGATTTACGTTGTCACATGCTTATGATGATTGACGTATTGTTTGCTATGAGATATTGCATATGGATGTTACGTTAATGAAAACTCCTTGGCCCCATACTGATGTAACCGTTGATGTAAGAGATGAAGCCTGTGCGAGACCTTGTTACGTTGGCATTACCATGTGGAGATTTTGGATGAATATGCCTTATTGTGAAAGTTGGCATTACCGTGTGTCTTATTGAATGAATGTGCCTTAACGTTGAGAATTAAATAGTGGCATTACTGTATATGTGTTGTTGGTTGCATAAGCCATGATGTTGAGTTTGGCACTATCGTGTGCACATTGTTGGATATGTGCCAATAGATCCTTATTGATTCACTACCTGTGATGGATCTACTGAAGTATGGAATTGATGAATGTGAGGACTCTGTAATTGATTTGGGGTAAGCAGTGATCATTAGTCGTGAACATCATTTAATGGGCTGAATGCTAAATGACTTAATTAAAGGTGAAACTAATCATGCATTCACTGGACCCGGCTTGGTGGGTCAGCCCCTCGGGTGTTAGAGAAAGTGTGCATGGGCCCATTTCTCTCTCGCTATCTAGTGAAAGTGTGCATGGGCCCGTTTCACTAGTTGGGTTTTGGTGCATGGGAATAGTGGAGTGATCCCGTCCTAGCTAGAACCTCTGGTGACTAGTGGCTGGTGAGAAGAGTGGAGTGATCCCGTCTCATTTGGTCAGGGTACCTTAGCCAGAGCATCCATGTCATGCATTGCATTAATCAAGATTTTTTTATTGAATTGTTTTGATTTGATTAAATGAGAATATCTTGCTTGCGTTTACTCTGTGCCATTATTATCATGATTGTTTTAAAGGGATATTCTCCACTATGATAGCGTTTAACGCTATCCAACCACATCTCAGATAATCCAGGTGAAGATCCATTAAGAGAATCGAACACTACGACGAGGTGCTCGAAGGCTCGTGGCAGCAAGTGACGGACGATGAAACTGAAGCGGCCTAAAGATGGATTATATTTATGATCTTTGTAGAGTCTATTTATTTTCATGTAACTTGTAATAAGCCTCTCATTGAGACTAGAAAGTAGAATATTATGTAATTTGGATGGTTTAAGGACATTATCTTGATAACGTAGAGTAGAAAAACTTTAAATAAGAACTTAAATTTCCGTCATTATGCTATGTATGCCATGAATGTATGGAATTACAGGTGAGTGTGGAAATGTAACCCTGACACACATGAGTTAACACCCGGAAGCTCGACCCATCGTGTTGTCCACGAGAGTCAAAATTTCGGGGCGTTACATGCTTGCTTTGGGGAATCAGGAAATTCTTAGGTATCCACAAACAATGTAAATAAGTATACAATAGACAAGGAGTAAAGAGAATCTTTTATTTTAAGAGAATCTAGATTCTTTTATATTTCAGGCCGTGATCCAGCACAAGCCCTTAATTACATCAGATGGCCGATAACCATTGATTAAAAGTAGGGCGGGCTGGCCCTACGGGCTTTCGGGCCTGGCCCGCCTTAGGCCGGGTTTGGACTAAAGTATTAGGTCCGCGGGTCGGGTTCGGTCCTAAAGTTAAGCCCGTTTTTCAAATGGGCTAGACTTGGACTAGGCTGTTCAAAACCCGTATGCCCGGCCCGGCCCAAATATATTTTTTTAAAATTTTAAAATTAAAATTAAAATATTTTTCATCCTTTCAAAATTTAAATTTTACACAATTTTTTTTCTAAAAATGCATCTCCTTCCTAAAGCTCCTTTTATTCTCTATAGTGTTGCTGAATTTTTTTAATATATGGAAAAGCATGGCAACAAAGGATAATTTCTCTCTCTATGTGAAAGGTTGGGCTCCGGCTAAGGTTAGGTTCGGGCCGGACCTTGTATTTCTATCTTGGGCCGGGCTCAGGCTAGACTATTGTGGCCAACACGGGCCCGGGCCAGGTTTAGACATATGTTGAGAGAGGCGGGCTAGGCTTGGACGAGCTTGGCCCGGCCCTAACCCGTCCCATTGACACCCTTAATTAAAAGGCAAAAGTAATATATACGTATGCATGATCAAAGATAAATCAAACAAAGCAAATAATGGAGCACAAACACAAATAAAGCACACCAAATCATGACCTAAACCTAGCCCAAAATCTCAAAACCCTAGAATCCAGAAACTATAGGAGACCCTAAACCTAACTTGCCAAGTCTACTCACTGAATCATGATGAGTCAAATCGCTGGTAAAAGACCCAGCCAACCCATCTAGTTAAGCTAGAGTCCAAGCTTACCCAAAATCGAATCCAAAAAGCCCAACCCATAGACACACCAGCGGTCCGCGGGGGAGATAGCAAATAAACCAGAGGGAAGTCCGAGCCCCCACACGTATGTGGATGGCACCCTGCCAAAACAAGGAGTGCCTTGTGGCTCGGGCGGTGGGTCTGCCACGTGAGACACCCTGAACTTCAGCAGAGCATCTTCCAAGCATGCGAGGCTCCACTTTTTCATCCCTCATACGAGTGCCATTGTGGAAATTTCCCTCTGCCCCTCATTTGAACCCAAAATCATATTTTACCAACCCATCCAACCACCCAGATTGCACTACGTGGAGATCTAGAATCTTAGCCATTGCACCATGTTTTAACCTTGGATTCTAAGGAATTACCAAAAAATCGAGCTGGGAGCTATAAATAGCCTCCTCCCCTTACCATTTCCAACAATAACAATCATCCCTTCTCATTTTCAACACACCCATAAGCCCCTTCAAGCCTCTTCTCTTAACCTAGTTTCCATCCCTCCACCGAGGAGAGAAAAGAGTGAAGAAAGGAGCCTAGCTAGTCCAGGTTTATCCTAGCCTAGCTTGGCCCCTGGCCTCTTGAGCAACCCATGTTCCAATCCAAATCACTCAACCCAATCCTTGCAACACAACCGTCCATCCAACCATCCAGTTCTTAGATCAACCTCATCCAGTCTCAGCATTAGTATTGTGCAACATTTATTCCCTTCTCAACCCCCTTGCTTAGTTTATCGTGTTTGCATCTATCACATCGTTAACTTGGGTGTATGCTCTGTGGCTTGTCGATCTAATTGGATCCTACCCATTAGAAACGCAGTCGATTAGTTTATATTGTCGTAAGTACTCCATCATCCACATCACATAACATCAATTGATCAGTTCAAGCGTATGCTTTGCGACTTGCTGATTTAATCGAATATGGCCCATCTAAAACTTTAACTAGTTGAATACACCTCTTACCCTCACATCACACATACACACGCATCGTCAATACTCAGCACCCGATCAGTCTAAGAGTATGCTCTACGGCTCACCGATCTAATCGGATCTTGCCCATCAGAAACTTCGACTGGTTGGATACACACTTTATTATCTTGTTGCACGTACATGCATCATTTTACTTATAATGTGCAAGAGCTAATCATAACCTTCAAAAATTAATCTAATCTTGTGAAGTAGAGACTATGCATTTATATGGGCAGAGTGAGTGCCTAAAAACCTTTCCTCTCTGTAACCGTGGTCCCTTACTCATAATCTTTAATTGTAGATCAAGGAGTCATTTTAGGATTGAGGATCTTCTGATACTCTTTCTTAATATTTTTATAGGGTTTAGCTGACTATAGAGGTGAAGTAATTGACTAATGGCAACTCCAGTCAAATATCACATTATCTAAACCCCAATATCACACCAATCAAAATACCACGAAAATCCCTCGAGCCGGCTGACACATCAATTGCATATGACCGGACGATCTTTGGTTTCTCTTAGAGTTGCTTTCCCCATGTTCGCACAAGGGGTGGTTTTGCGAGATGGCCCAGTCATGGTAGCTCCGTAGTTTTTTTGTCTCCTTAAAGACCGAGCTGAGATAGCTCCTTTACTAGTGTGTATTAATTTCAACGTCTTGGTTGGTCGATCAATTGCCTTAACTTCAGCTATAACACTGTTAACGAGGGCAATCTTTAGGAAAGGATCCCGGTCAACCCCCATTGCCTCCTTGGTGGGGAACTTGAGGAGAACTTTTTCAATGTGTTCTTGTATGATGTTCTTAAAACGACACAGTTCTTAATAGAATATATTCTAGTACCGTGCCACTTGTAGTATATTCCTCTTTTTAATTCCTCGGCTGATGGAATCCTCTAGTATTCAAGAAGTCTGATGAATTTGACCTCCAAGAAGATGTCGAAGATCTCTTCAGCCTTAGATATTTTGAAAGAATATTGCCTCGTCGATCCGGGGGCACTCTTTCTAGGGTTGACATTGACCGAAGCCTCTGTCTCTAGCCATTTCTAGGTCAGGCACTCGCACGACCATGTGCCAACTATCTTGGCCACAGTCGCCTCACAATAGGCATCATGGTCTTCACCAAGCCGTGTGGGAACTATTTTCGCAATGACCAACTCATAGTTTAGGTCATGATAAAACGTGTCGTAGGATGCGTTCATCTGCTCCTTCTCCTTTTGAAGGATTTGTTCATACCGAGTAGCCCTGGTTGACAACTCAAATGGATCTCTAGAGTGCATGCCTTTGAACTTCTTATAAAGCTTGAAATCAATGCCTTCCATGGCGAGTCTAGTAAGCTTTGCCTCGAGAAAGATCACCGGATAACAATTTTTAACGCCCTTAAACCGGGCGATGAACTACTCGGTCGTCTCTACAAGCAGCTGTTACAGCCTAGATAAGTCGACCATGAATATACCTTAGGTTTAGTTTGGTGAAACTACATGTGAAACCTCTCATCCATCTCATACCAGGTTTAGACAGAAATGGCCAAGAGGTTTATGTACTAGGTAAAAGTTGCTCCCATCAGGGAGTTCCCAAACATTTTGAGTTTCAGAAAATTGTTATGGGACGTCTCACCACATTGCATGGTGAAACGAATGATGTGCTCGATCGTAGAGGTTTGCCCTTCTACAAAGACAATGGTGAACTCGGGGAATCTAAACGCTTTGGGGAACTTATAATAACGATCAACCCATTCGGGGTAAGGTTTTCTATAGATCTATTGGATAATCTATCAGCCATTTGGATGGACCTCGTACTCCTGAATGAGTCATATGACATCATCTCGGTCGAGCGGCCGTTGCAAGCCTACCCCTTCGTCCCAACTAAGGTGATATTATGGCTACATAGGGTGTGAACTTTGTGCCGCAAGATTGGCAGTCGTTGGCGTTAGTGCACTTTTCTGTGGCATACTAGTGCACCTTATTTGTCAATTACATGAGTCCTAGAGTCTAGGTGTTGGTTGAGCCAAAAAAGATGAAGACCGAAGACTCAAGAGGTCCTGTTGTATCAAGGAGGAAGAAACAGGTAAACCTTATTTGTCAATTACATGAGTCCTAGAGTCTAGGTGTTGGTTGAGCCAAAAAAGATGAAGATCGAAGACTCAAGAGGTCCTGCTGTATCAAGGAGGAAGAAACAGGTAAATGAGATGCCTTGGTGAGCTAAAACCTTTGAACCAAAACCAAAACCATACCTCTAGATGACTTGACCCAATAGGTAAACTTCTAGTAATCTTAGATTAGCCTTAGGAGTCCCAAAAGACCAACTATTAGTAGGCCTAAGAGGTTCATGAGCTGTTGTAAACGAATGGAACAAAATAGTAGAACTCATGTGTCTGATGATTGGTCAAAGACCAGTCGATAGTACTATGCAACTGGTCACTAGCATTAGGCGACTGATCGCTAGAGGTCAAAATAAGTTAGCAAACTGCCTGTGGAAATGAGACCAGTCGCCAGTAATTGTGACCGGTCATAAGTCATTTACAATCGATCGTAAGACCCATTACGACTGGTCACATGAGGCCAAATCGAGTCAGCAAGCTTTCATCTGAGTTGACCTTATTTAGATCGCTGGTCAATTGTGATCGATCGCTAGCCCTTTGTTATCGGTCATAACACCTGTGTGACCGATCATAAGCTAGCCATTGCCTGCCATTTTTCAATTGTTTGAGCTTTATCTATATAAAGACGAGGCACAATTCTTGGGCTAGAGAGAGAATTTAGCGCATTAAAAGCCCTCCACATTGCCCACATCATTAGGCTCTAATTCTATCCATACCCAAGTCATCTTCCTTGTGATTCATCATAAGTTGGAGCATTCAAAGCTCAAATGAAGATGAACTTGCTCTCTCTTAATCTCTAGATGTTTTAGGCACCTACACTATAGGTATATCCTTTGTTTGAACCTCTCTAGAGATCTAAATGGGTGAATCCTTCTAGGCTTACAACACACAACTAGTTGTAAAAGATTCAACCTATCTCCAACACCTTAGACATATCTTTGGAACATCAAATGAAAGGTAACTGATCATTGGAGCTGAGGCCTTGGCAAAGCATCGACAATAAAATCGGGGGAGCAAAGGAGAGCTAATTAAAGCATATGAGAGTGGAGATCAAGCAACCCAACAAGGTGCTGAAGCGGGGCTCAATCCGACCATAAGTAAGGGTTATTTGTTAGAGTTCAGCATGCCCTTTCCTCGTAGAGGATTGAGTATGAGAGTTTGATTGCAAACTCGACCAAGTCTCTAAGGAGATCCTCTAGCGGAAGTGTATGTTAGGTTCTTAAGTATGACTGAAGGGTTGGGAGGAACTTGTAAACTCCTGAGTTGGATGAAACTCGTAAACATCTAGGTTGAGAGGTAATCTTGTAAAATCTTCATCATAGGTTGGGAGAAACCATGTCAAACTCTTCAGTAGGGTGTGAAACCGATTTAAAACGGCTAGGTTGGAAGGAAATTGATTTAAACTCCCTTGGTGAAATCTGGTGTACTCAAGGGGTGAGTACGGCAACCAGGAGTGGAGTAGGGAAACCGAACCACTATACATTGTTGTGTTTATGATTGTCATTTGAGCACTTTTTCATTCATGTATTGTCTTTTAATTATTAAATTATATAAATGTTTAAATGATTGAATGCTAGGAACTTAGTTGTTTAATTCACACACACAATATGTATGTTCACTAGCTTATAGACATAAGCTCAACATGTTGAATCTCATATTGTCTACATATCTATCTAGACTAGTTGTTTAATTAGTAATATCTTTAAAGTCAAGTTATTGCACATAGACTAGTTGTTCTATTAGTTGAATCATTTATAATCTATGTGCTTCGGCTAGTTTCCTTAATTGCTTATCTTATGTAGCCTATGTGATTGGATCCACTTATGCGTGGAAGCTAAGTGTCCTTGCTTAATTAGTTTAATTCAAGCAAGAGTTTTTAAAGGATTTAAAAAGGTCCTAATCACCCCATCCCCTTTAGGACTTAATTGTAGTTCTCAGCTCTACAAGCTTCTGCGTACATATGGTTCAAGCAAGAGTTTTGTCCTATGATGCCCTTGATAAATGGTCAGGTCAACCGGAGGTTTCCCCCCTTGGTACTCGACCCTCTAGAAGCTTTGTTGGCTGGCTGGACCGACCGGAGGTTGCCCCTCGTAATTTCTGGCCATGGAACCATGAAAAATTGGCATCGACTGGATAGCGCCCCCCCCCCCCCCCCCCCCCCCCCGGGTTATCAACATCGGCTAGGAGTTGCCCCCTGAGTACATAATGATTCTATGGTTCAAAGTATTCCATCTAGTCATATGACCGACTGACTCGGCCATTCCTTCCCTATTATTAATGGTGGCAGTACATGTCACGCTCCGAAAATTCAGCACCCAAATATAGCACTCGAGTACGAATTTCCAAGCGTGATTAAAGATGATAAATGCGGAAATACACAATAATAATATGAATATAAACATCATACATTAACAACTGAAAACTACACTATAATTCTTATTCCAGCTAATTCCAGCTAATTAAATCATAATTTCATATAACTGTCTATCAAAGTTCATCTACGGTTCCACTAACTCAACTAAACAGAGAAACTATAAATATATAAACTCGTCCTCATTAGTGTTGGCATTCTCCTCCACCAGTGTCATCGCATCTTCAGCTTGTACCTCATCGCTTGTGGCTTCAGTGTCGTCTCCATAACCTATGGTTCCCTAAGAAGGGTGAACAAACTTTGCCCAGAGAGTAGGAGTACTTACTCCACTCCATTATATGATTTAAGCATCCATATAACATGCAAACAAAATCACAAAAACAATGAAATAATAATTCAGATTGTATGCTCCATTGTGCTATGCACACACGTTCGAATCCACCATAACACTTAAACAAACACTGCACATATACTCCCACAATGAAATCTCATGCAACACGTGTAAATCAACCATACACGTAGCCTTTAACACAAGAACTTTAATTTGGATTCACACTTGTAAGTCGACTATACAATGCTTTACCATCACAACCAATCAGGTGCAGTAACATCTCAACACACACAAGACGATGTAAGCCCAACGCCCGTCAGTCATACGTCTCAACACACGAGACACGTACACCATATAGACCAGTCATTCGTAGTACCAGTCTTGGGGAGAGACCATACAAGTCGCACGTATTCTCGGACCGATCAATCGTGGTAACGCCTCGACATGCGAGATGACATAAGTCTGAACCGACTTGATCGTGGTACGAATCTCGTAGATCAAACCCGCAAGCTGCACTTAAGCCCGAAACCGAATACTGGTAGATAAGGTATACCACACATCATAAAATCATGAAATCATGCATGCTCATCCCAAACCACATCCATCCCACAAATAACACACATTGACTGACACCACCAGAACATGACTAGCCCTGGGTAAGGAGTATCTCACATGCCCCTAACCTGACTTACCCCATAGGACTCAATCCTCACCACATGTCACTTTATGCATGAACATACTATGCGTGTACACATGTGGAGCATAAATAATAGAACATGAATAACATAATAGCAACATCACATTCTGACATGGTATAATAATGAGGGATAAACATGGATTGTAAATAATCAAGTGGCAAATCAATAAAATACCAGAAATCAAAAATATAATCTGTGACGTCTTCAATGGCATTGAAGCCTCTTTCGATGGTATCGAAATGCTAGTTTGATGGAATTGAAAATCAGTCAATAACATTTGTTTGGTTTTCCAATTTTTCAAAATGGTCCACCAATCATACTCTCTAATTTTGGGTACTTTAACATGAATTAAGACATACAACATGTATTTTAAATACAATCAGCACATCTTATCAATCAAGCATGATCCACACCCAATCTAAGCATGTTAAATCAATAAAAACACGATCCACATCATTCATTCAATGTACAACTCATAAATCTACACATCCAAGCAAGATTAAACATGGATTACATGGTTTATCAATAGGTATCATAACATCTATAGATCTAACCGTTAGATTCACAGATCCAATGTTAGATTAGATGGATCCAACCATTAATAGTTCATGAGGCCATTCTAACTCATCATAGTTATAGATCTAGCCATTAACAATCTTGGATCACATGTTGAACAACTAGATGGGTCTAATCATCAAGAGATCAGTGGATCATGGTTTCATTATCATGGATAATAATGATCTACGTAGATCTGCCCACTAATAACATTATCCAATGGTTGGGACAGATCCAACGGTTTAGATTAACATAAATTTTAATAAATCATATAAATTAATCATGGGTCCACTACTACAAATAAGAATACCAAATCATAAAGGGGATGAAGTGAGTATGTCCTTAAACTCAACGGCTTGGTGATCAATCCGAAATTCTGAAAAAAAATAATAAGATAGAAATCTGGCCACAGCCCACTCGAGCGTTCACGATCACACAGTCTCTACTCCACGATCCGACAGTCCCACGAACTTGATTTCCCAAATGATTTCCTCCTCTCTGATCAGTGGTGGAGATGATAATGTATGATGATGGTGGACAGTTTGAGATTTGGTGGAGTTAATGATTGATGGTTAAGATGGAGTTGTGAGAAAAGTATGGACGGCTAAGCTTGATAAGGGTTTTGGAGCGTAGAGAAGCAATGGGGTTAGGGTTTTTCTCTCGTAGCTTAAATAGAGAGCCTTACCTCTCAGAGGATAAAGGAAATAATGGTGGAGATGGGCATAAGTCTCTAATGGTCCACCTTGGGTCCTTCCGCTAGATCGGAGGCATCCATCATACTAGGACACACCTCAATGAGTCATGGGTGAAATTTGGGGCAAAAAGGTCTACGAATGAACACACAATGATCAATGTAAGGGTTAGGCCTAGGTGGACACTCTAGATTGGATGCATAATAATGTGAGATTGGGCCCACCTTTCAACAATCTGAAACCATCATGGCAACGGCCTCGAAAAACTGATAAAGTAAAGTAAATTTAAGGAACTTTGGTGGTGTCCACACCCATGATCAAACAAGGTCATTATAAGCTTAAATGGTGGCAAACACCACACTATAGCAAATGTTGTTAAAAGAGATCCGGATGTGATTTTGGAGATGAATTGATCACTTTAAAATGAAATTAAATCACAATCATTGATAGTTGAGTAAAACAATTTATACCATAGGTTGGGGTGTCCATAGATTATCTAATGGGCCGTTAACTTCCCGATCCTCTTATCGGTTTGAGAATAAACGGTCAAAAACACGATGGACGGTGGACATGCCTCGATTCAAGATTTTGAGAACATGGAGATGTGTGCCATGCTTGAAAATCGAAGATACATAAAATCTGAACACACAATGACAACCACACATAAAGATGGATGGTCCACTACGAAGATAGGAAACCTCTCATCCTTATCTACATAACCAAGAACGCAGATTGCGTCCGACCGTTGCGTGTTCAAACCATATTGGTGGAAGATGTAGGGCCCGCACTTTCATTAAATGACGGGATTTCACGGCTAAAATTCAAATGCTGTTAGGCTGCCTTATACTCGACCATAAAAAAAAAAAAAAAATAGAAAACTCATTCGTTCAAGGGAGCGGGCCTATGACACCAGCCACAGGGATATCCCTGTGGCCGGGGCTGTGTAGGATCCACAAGGAAGTCCATGACAAATCCACTACGTCCATATGTTTTTAAAGACAAAAATAGGACATGATTCTAAAAATCAGGTACTTTGATTCAAACTTCAGGTGGGCCACACCAACAAAACAGTGGGAACACCAATGTCCACCGTTGAAACCTTCTTGGAGTTGACCATGATGTTTATGTGCCATCCAAACTGTTCAAAGAATTATTAACACTCAAATAAACTATAAGAAAAGTATCATTTTGATGCAAAACTTTTATCACTGCTAAGTGTTCAATATCCACTCTTTAGGGTGGTAAGGCACATCTAAGTTTTGGATCTACATTATTTTTAAAATCATGTCCTACCATGGTTTTCCAAAAGAGATGGACGTAGTGGATTTGTCACGGACATCCCTGTAGATCCCACACAGCCCCGGCCATAAGGATATCCATGTGGCCGAGGTCACAGGCAATCCACTCCCTTCGTTCAACCTATTACAACGTGATGCTCCAATGCATCCCACATATTGCAATGTGATACGTCGGCCTTTATGCATTTGAACTGGGAATCTCTACATGATCTAAACCGCTCATGTGATAGAGATACATTGGATGGAGATGTTCGGACAACTATCTAATTGAAATATTTGACCAATTTGATTACATAAAATTTATTGTGACCATCCATTTTCATGGCAAAAGACTCAAAATCCGAATGGTTTAAAATTTTCATTTTAAAGATATTTATTTGTTGCCTATCTACTATGCAAGTTGGGGATCATCATATAAACGGTTTGGATCATTGGAAGGCGATCCAAATTCAAATCTTAAAATCCTGATGTATCATATTGCAATACGTCAGGAATGCATACGAGAAAACCTCTTCTCCAAATAACGGGCATGGATTTCCTTCAATTCGGTTCTATTAAAATCTAAGTTCCCATCTCTCATCAATTAATTATATAAAAAATATACTAAAAATCCAAATTAAAGTTAAAAAAATTATCCTGCCAATGCTTCCTCCATTTAATATTAAAAAAATTCATAAAAATCAATGATAAATGTAAACATTCAAATTGGAAAAAACAAATCCTTCCATTAATGTGATAGAAAAAACCATTG
The DNA here is from genome assembly GCA_003013855.2 of Liriodendron chinense. Lineage (NCBI taxonomy): Eukaryota > Viridiplantae > Streptophyta > Magnoliopsida > Magnoliales > Magnoliaceae > Liriodendron > Liriodendron chinense. The sequence goes on from ML058571.1 coordinate 677,501, forward strand.
GTTCTGCAAAAACACACCTAAAAAATGTAATGTAAGAAGATTTTATGTCTAGCTATAGACGGCTTCCCTTGCTGGTATCTGACACTTAAACTAGATTAAATTCAGTTCATAACTCAGTACCATCTAATATATAATATCAGTAGTTTAATAACAATTACAAATTAGATATTAGAGAAGTTCCTAGCAATAGAGCTTTAGAGAGAGAGAGAGACAGACAATGGGAGAAAAATCTGAGAGGGAAGGAGAGAGATCTCACGAATGGGGTTTTTATTTCTTCGACGGGTGGAGAGTAGCTTAAACGAATGGGCTTTTTCTATTTTTATTTTTGTCAAGGTCGAGTAACATATGGGCTAACGGCACTCTGAAATTTGTCATGAAATCCCTTCATTGAATGCAATTGTGGGCCCTACGCTTAAGCCCCAATCCCATTTAAACATGCAACAGGCGGATGCTTAAAGGTCCGACTGGAGTCGGACGCAATCTGCGTTCCGTAACCAAATCCTAGAATTTTGATTTTTTATTTAGTACAACGCGATGAATGGGACTTCAGTACGTCTCAGTCTACATGGACACATCTAAGACACTACAATGGAATCTAACCTAATAGATCACTTAAGCATATGGAAAATGACATCTACAAGTGACTTCACCTTGATCGGTGGTCCACATGGCCCTGTGCAACAAATCTTCGATTAACGATCTTGACGGATCATCCAGTGATGAAATTTTTCATGGGCGACTAAAATACTTGGACAAAGGAAAGGGGAAAGTCCCACAGCTAATTGACACACCAATTAAGATAAATCACGGGGGTTCACCTTCACTGTTGGTTTGGTGTTGGAATGAGGTTCAACGGCTTGATCGATTTTCGATTGGAATTTCAACAGCCACAAAAGGTTCCTCTAAAGACATTCTATAGTTTTAAAGGAGCAAAACTTGATTTGATCAATTCAGCGGGCCACAATGATCAAAATAAGAATAAATGGCAACAATCGAAGGATTTGTGATCGGATTTAGGTTGATCAAACTATACCATTGGATTCTACATGGTTTCATCAATCACTCTACGGTTCGGATCTATTCCATATATGGTTCAATTAATTTAAAATGAAACACTAAAGTTTATGTACATGAAATGTGGTTTATAATTTCACTTTTCTACCCAATCATTCCAAAGGACCACATATCAATCATGTTATCAACCTTACACACATTAAATTGTTATTGTTTTAATTTAAAAAAAAAATTATCTAGATTTTTAATCAATTAAAAATGTTAAATAAAACATTAGGAAATTCACGGATATTACAGTATAGGTCGACATCATGGCTCGATCTGGATGGCTCTTGTGGGGAGCTTAGTCAACCATTCTACCTCTAGTTCATCAACTGGGTGACTTGGTATTATTGTTCATCGAAAGTCTCTAGAGAAAATCTCAACCGAGCTCTTGAAGATCTCTAGTTGTGCCCTGGTTCCTCTGGTGATCTACTGTATATGTTCTTCCATTCGTAGGAAATGTATGGTAAGGTCACTGAAGAACGGCTGAGAAAATGATCATACATGCACATTGACGATGAGCTCGAATTACTGGCCCAAGTCTTATGGCTCCTCTGCAGCATCAGCAATAGAACTAGACTTTTCGATTTAGGAGGTGTTGAGCTCTGAATTGTACATATTTGAACCTCATTTCATCACACAATTACATGGTTTATGAACTTTAAATTCACTAACTTATGCATGTTTTTGTGATTGCAGGTTAAGAGAGGAAACCACATGAATTTAATGTTAACTAGGAGTAGAGGGCTTGAAAGACCAAGCAAGAATGAGCCAAAGATGATGAGAAACAAGTTGCAGAAAAGAGGAAAGAAAGAATTGAAATCCAGAAGAAACTACAATTTGCAACCGGTTGCTGGTCAGTTGTGACCGATCGCAGAGGCCAAGTGATCGATCGTAAGAAGGCTGTGACTGCTCTAATTTGAAGAAAATTCTAATTTTTTAGGATTGCTTGTTGGACTATTTTGGGACCAGTTGTGATTGATCGCCAAGGAGATGCAACCGATCACTGGAGAGCCGCGACCGATCGCCAGTTGAAGTTTTTTTTTTTTGAAATTTTGTTTTGTTCCCTCGATCGATCTTAGGGGGCTATGACCGGTCGCCAACCAACGTAAGTGCGAAAATCTTACGCACTTCAAGAGTCGGTTTGAGATTTTGCCTATATATAGCGGACTCCTTTGGCTTTCTAATCATCCCTAGAAGAGTCTTAGACGTGGTGGTGGAGAGATTCAAAGTGAAGCTTCTTCTTCTTCAATTTTTGGATTTTTCTAGTTCTAATTCTAGTTTTCTTAGTTTTCTTTTGAGTTTTAATTAATCATGACTTTGATTAGCTAAACCTCTTAGCTGGGGCTAAAAGGTGAAGCTTGTAATTCTTCTTCAATGCTTTAATTAGTAGTTATTCAAGTACTTTGAGCTTAATGTTGAATTTCATAGTTTTGGTTTGAATAAGTTGATAATTTTAGTTTAATCTTCCATCTCTTGTGATTGTGATTACATGAGATGCGCTTTATTTTCTTATATTAATCAAGTTGGTTTTTAAGAGTTTTAATTTGTGGAATTTCTAGATTCATTATTATTATGATGGAGGCTTTGTAATCCTATAAGTTAAGTACTATATGTCTATCTAGAACCAACCTATTGAAGTTCAGATTCTATATTAGTTTGAGAATTGTGATTTAAGTGAATTTATCTTCCGATTGGATAGAGATAGGACTTTGATTCCAATTGAGTTATCAGCTTGGATTAATGAATTGGCATTATAAATGGCTATTAGTGAATCCTTGACACCCTACTGCTTTTATCTTTGAAATTCCCTTTTGAAAGTTTATTGTTTATGTTTCTGAAATACAACTCACATATGAATTTAGATAGTCCTAGTTATTAATCTTTAGAATTGTTACTACAATCCCCACAGATCGACCTCGGTCTCACCGAGTTATTACTACATTGCGGATTTATACTTAGGGCTGGCGAATAGGAGGCATCATTTATTGAAAAATACCAAAGGTAACTTACTAGGTCCCATCGAGCTTACCAAAAAACATTTTTACTGAATTCAATCAAACACAGTGCCACACATTACCAAGAACCTATATTTGGTTAACGTGTGCAATTAGGAAAGTGCGGACATGCCAGAGTCGTACTTTACTTAAGTTTGATTAAATGTTGGTGCCCCCCGCACTGAGATGAATCGTGTAAGATTGAATTATATGACTTACCTGCCCTCTCAACCATCAGTTGTAACAGCAATCGAGAGATTTACAGAAATGTAGAAGTTAGTCCTTCCTATGGATTATTTTTTCCTTATGTCTGAAGGACTTGTTCCTTCACCAGTAATTACAAACAATGTATTTCTTAATGGAACGAAGATGGTTTGATTAAAACAAAAGGACGTTAAAAACAATGCCGACTTTTATTGATTTATAAATAATACTCAATATAATTAATAAAGTAACAAATAAATTAGAGAATAAAATAAAATAAGATATAAATACCTTAACTGTTCGTATGGACAAACGATCTAGCGAATGGTTAGCAGGATGTGACAAAGGTATTTGATCTTCTGAGTAAGGACTCAATGGATTGGGATTCGACAACAGAAAGTTGTACATATTTATCTTATTCCTAAGTGTACCGTAGTGGTGGTGTTGGATAGTAGCGATCTAAAAAACTAAGGCTAAGCTAGGTTAAGATAAAAGGTAAAGACTGTAAAGATAAATTGTGTTTGGCGTGGGCTTTGAGCTCTTTATTATGTTCTCCTTTTATAGCTTCAGGAGGCGATGTTGGGGTCCCAAATAGTGGACACTCTTAAAATAAGCCAAATAACCATATACCTCTGAAGGAATCGCGCAAAGAACGCTTTCTGGCGCACGCAAAACGGAGGTGTACGTGACCTCCCTGAACTTGGTCAAATTCCTTAGCAGACCCCGCTGATCACCGTGATCAGAACTGGCCGGAATCAGACCTATGACCTCTTTATGATTTATGATGAACAGTACAAGTGGTTGCGCAACAAAACGGGCCCCACAAACACCCCAAAAATCAAAACCCAACCGATGGAGCCCACATTTACGTGTCCGACGCGCCCTAAAAACCGGCACTTAACTTACAGGTGCGTTGAGCCCAACGCACCCGTAAATTAAGTCCCACGCACCCTGAAAAAACAACATGCTGGCCCGCCATTTCGCGAAGGCCCACGCATCCAACGCACCTTGAAAGCTGAGCAACGCACCCCACAATCAACGGACGGATTAAAAGATGGGTTTCAGGTGCGTGAGGTCTCACGCACCCGACAGATGAACCTCACGCACCCGTATGATCTTCGGACACTTGCAATGAGGTAAATAGGTGCGTTGGGAGCGTCCAACAGGTGCGTGACACGTGGCGTCCTGCTATTGGTCGACTTCACCTATAAATACCTCTCGACCCGCTCATTTAAGGGACGACGACGACGGAGAGGAGAGAAAAAAAGAGAGAGAGGGAGAGAGCTCCTGCCGCCGGAAACAAAAAAAAGCTCGCCGGAACCCTCGCCGGAACACCCTTCCATCCATCGGGATCCCATTTTTGGGTGCGGACGCGTCACTAAGGCCTGGGTTCCATAAATTCAAAACGCACCTGTAAAAGGACTTCACGCGTCTAAAAGGACATCACGCATCTGTCAATTCAGTCCCCACGCATCTGTAAATCCAGCCAAATCAAAGTTCGGCGAAGAGTTCCCAACGCACCCTGTACGTGCACCAACGCACCCTGAATACGCACCAACGCACCCTCAAAATCGTTTGGGAAACAGCTTTGAATTGACAGGTGCGTGGAGCCCAACGCACCCGTAAATCAGGTCTCACGCACCCTGGAATCAGCCAATTTGCAGATCATGTTAGCAGGCGCACCGGGCCCAATTTTGAGTATTTTTTAGGGTTACTGGAACCAGTCTTGGATATTTCGAGCATTCCGGACGCAATGGAATGGCCAAGCGAACGTTTTGAGAACTCTAAATGAACAGAATCGAGCATCTTCAAGATTCGACCCTATTCGACGCAATGAACGGAGTAACTTTCCGGAAAGGAGTCGCCAGCATCCGGGGCTATGCAGATATGCTGATATTTACGTTCACGACAAAGGCATGATCCGATTTGTGCTAAAAGCTAGCTCAGCCGGGCCTTGATTACCACAATAAACAGCGCCGAAGAGTTTCAATCCCTTACAAACCAATTACTCAACTGCCACGATGCAGCAGTCGATGCCCTACCCGTTTAAACGGTACCCGCCGGTTAGACTGCGCAGGTACACACCACTGCAGAGCGGACTTCCCGAGGTCACCTGTCCCTACATTGACAGGCGCGGGCCTAGAGTCGTCCATCTCAGTAATAAACCCTGACAGTCCTAACCCGGGTCTCCGGTCAAAATATGGGACATAGACATCTGGCTAACGCAAAGTGGTTCAGTACAGTAAAACAAATATAGGCCCCATGGCCATAAACTCTAAAAAACCTAGTCCCGGCTGACTAGTCTTTTGCCTTCTAATCAAGGGTCATCGATTATTCGATGTAATTAAGGGTCCGTGCCAGATCACGGCCTGGAATGTACAAGATCTCGGAATCTCTGGAATAAAATTCGCCTTGCGATATCTCTTCGTGTGTATCTTTTGTGAATGCTTGTGATTGTCTATGAATGTTTCCATTACTCAGAACTCCCAGAGCAACACAAAACACAACATTCCAGAGAATGTTCATTCTCTAGTTCTAACAAACTGGCGACTCTGCTGGGGATCGAACCCAGAATCTCTAGTTTGCTCTGAGTATAAGAACACTCTAAGATTAGTCCTTTGCAAACACGAATTTACGCATAGGAAAGGTTACCGCGAGGCGTAATGTTTCGGCGTCCTCGGGCGTCAAACTGGCGACTCTCAACGGGAACGTTCTTCCCTTCATCTTCAAGGCAACAGACATTTAAAAGGGTTTTTGAACCCACACATTCCACAATTACACGCATTTGCTTACCGTCTTGCTTATCCCTGTCAATTTGTGCACCGCGATCGAATGGGTTCATACTCCAGATCGTACTTGTGAACTATTCTAACGATTTTTATGACACTACAGAATTAGCAAGACACTAGGACAGACGAAGGAAATGGCGTACTCAATGACCAGTTTGTGCACTTTCCTCGCCACCGGAGGCTTCAGCTTCCCTTGCTTCACCTCGATCACGCCGACTGCCTCTAGTTCAGGATGACAATTGATCGAAACGCGCAGGCAAAAGAAAGAACGGAAGAAAGCAACTAATTTAGCAACATATATGAAGGCGGATATCGCAAGACCTCGTCCTATAAATAAGAGACAATGGCAGCCGAAGCAGGGACAGAAGACCCTTGCAGGCAGGAGGGTTGCGCCGGCAGAGCCCGCAACGCCCGTAATAAGAACCGAGCAGTTCCCGCCGCTGCCCAAAACCCCTCATGCCCTACAAAGAACCGCCGGACTCGTAAAAGAAAAGCCTAAGTCCATGTCGATCCTCGTACCAAGACAAGGACCGATTCGAGAAATCCAGTCGGCACAAGTAGTAATGGTGCAAGTGGCCGCAGAGGCAGAGGAAGAACTGTACGAGACAGAAGAGTTGCCTCCGTTACAAGATCAGATCGACAGGTTGGTAGAGGCTAACCGCGAGACAAACGATCGAATGAAGGTCATCCAGGAGGCCTTGACCACTCTGATAGCACAGAACGCCACCAGAAGTACCGCGCCACCTACCCTCCAATCGGCGGAGGAATCCCAAGGTGCAGCAGAGGGTCCGGTCAAGCTAGAGCCGCCCATTCAACCCAGAGTCATACCGATAGGACGTGCACCACCCTCCGCATCTCACATATCACGAGAGGAGCTGTCCCAGACAATAGCCCATATGATGCAACAGGAAAAGGAGAAAGAGAGGAAAGGTAGCTACAAATATCGGGTCCCATACCCATCCGAAGTAGAGGAGGGTACCATTCCCCGGCCAACTTTAGATGCCCGGACTTCGGAAAATCGACGGCAGAGGGTCGCTAGAGGAGCACATCACCCACTTCCTGACTACATTGGGAAACTGGTCTGCGGTCCCGCAATACTGTATGCGGTTATTTGGATCCACCCTGACAGGAAAAGCTTTCCAATCGTACATGTCATTACCAGCTGGCTCTGTGAGAACATGGGAGCAGATGCAAGATGCCTTCATCTCAAAGTTCTTTACAACAGAGAGAGAAATCTCGTTAATGGATCTTGCGATGGTTAGACAGAGAAATGGTGAGCCAGTTGAAAAGTTCATCGACCGATGGGGAACCACAGCAGCCCAATGTCGAGAATTACCCAGCGAAGGCGAGCAGATGAAAATGTGTCTAAGGGCCTTGGACCCAATGATTTCGTATGGCCTGTCAGGCAACACCTTCAACTCCTTTCGTGAATTAGCAACAAAAGCGCACTTGGTAGAGGAAGCGGCATCTCGAGTAAGCTTCAGGCCCGAGAGACAGAAGAGAGAGACAGGAAGAATAGTTGAGACCCATCAGATCGACAGGAGCAGGGATCCGAAAGACCGAAAACGTCCCGCCACGGATCACGAGACAGAGGTGAAGACGGTAGATGTACCAGATAAAGGTAAAAGGCCCTATGTGCCCAACGTGTATCTATAGCCGAAAGAGAAAAGGCGAACGGCCCCTACACATTCGATATGGCCGATTTAGTTCCGATCATGGAACAGTTAATCGAAAGAGGGCCTGATACGCCTACCAGAGCCGATTCGTCCCCACGAGGTCGGACGAACAAACGACCCCAAATACTCCAAATATCATCGGTGCGTCAGTCATCAGACGGAAGATTGCTTTTCCCTAAAGGGAAGGGTACAGCGATTGATCAACCAAGGAGTTATCAGCATGAAAGAACCCGAGACAGTGAAGGAGACAGTCGGGGCAATCTCAACAGTCCCGATAGAAGGAGAAACCGGCCGACCAACCCCGCTCCCTAAGCCGAAGGAACCACGGACCCTAGCCAGTAGTAAGAAAAGACCTAAGGATGGACAGAAACTCGCGAGGCGAAAGAAGAACAGAGGGGTGAAGTCGCAGGGGCAGGGGCAACTCAGGACGATCACGGCCCGCTGTGGAATGGTGTCGTTCGCCGAACAAGCATCACCTGAAGAAACGCCGCAAGTAGTAGAGAGGGAAGTTGACGCAGTCACCCTACTGGTCCGGAAGGCAGATGCCTGACTGAACTCTCCCCAGACCAGACAACCCGATGCCAGAAGACGGCACCCCCGACAGATCGCAGGAAAAACCCCGCATGCAAAAGTCAAAGAGAAGGTCGCCGAAGCTACGACCAGTCAGCCAAATCCTAGGCCAGTGGCATACGACATTGTGTCACACCTACGAAAGGTCCCCGCCCGCTTGAGTATATACGATGCCCTATGCCTCTCAAAAGTATACAGGGAAATGTTAATCAACGCCTTGCTTGACAATGAAATCAGGGAGGTCACGATGATAGAGATAGAAGAAGAAATGAAAGATTCAGATAAATTCTGGGAAGGGTATATGCCGGTGTCACAAGTTATGCCCGTTAATCACCCTTCAACCATCACGTTCTCAGAAGAAGACCGCACGATAAAGACCACAAACCATAACCGTCCACTGATGGTTACAGGGATAATCAGGGATACCAAGGTCAAGAGATGTATGCTGGACGACGGGTCGGCTGTAAATATCATGCCCTTGAGAACATTGCAGACGCTAGGTTATATGCAATCGGCGTTGCGCCCGAGTTTTATGATGATTCAGGGTTTCAATCAAGACAGTCAGTGCACGCTCGGGTCAATTACGGTAATGTTAGAGATCGAAGGACTAACCACAAAAGTGACGTGTCAGGTAATCGATGCAGTGACAACGTACAACCTCCTTCTAGGAAGGCCTTGGCTCCACCAAAATCGCATAATCCCCTCGACGTATCACCAGTGTTTTAAATACAACAGAGACGGAATTCAGTACAGGGTCACGGCGGATCCAAAGCCATATACGATAGCCGAATCGTTTTTAGCCGACTCAAAATACTACAGCTTGGCCGACGACAGTGAAACCAGCGAAAGGACCAAGGTATCAGAGAAGGGGCAGATGGTAAAAACTCGAATAGAGAAGTTCATGCGGGGAAGTGAGCCTCAAAATGCCACTCAAGGGGGATCCCGACATCCTATGGAGAGTCACTCTCGGCCAATCACGAAGAAATTTTACGTGATACCGCAACATTTACGTCAGCCAGGGCAGTCTGTGCTAAAGTTGATCTCAGATCAAGACATGAGCGTGCTCAAGTCCAGCTTCAACGTACTGGTACCCAAGATGGGAAGGGCCAAACCCTTTCCAAAAGCCCCAAGCCAGTTCATCGTGCCGTCAAGAGATGTCACCCAGAAAGACATCAGATTTCACTCAGCGCCGAGCCGGCCGGCACCATCAGAAGAAAGAGGGGAAGAAAAGGGGCTCGCCCAACCTCGACCAATAGAGGAGAAGAGATATAGTAGAGCCAGTCGAAAAATCATGAAGAATATGGGATTCCCTGACCGAAGCGCAGACACAGAGAGGAGGTTGCTGGCTCCATTTGAAGAACAGAGGCGAATCTATCGCAATGGAGAGGGCCTAGGGGCTAGGGCAGGTGTGAACATGGTAACCATCGGCCCGGCAGAAGAAACCCAATCACAAGAGCCTGTCGATGTGGTCCAACCAAGTATCGCGCCTGTGCAACTGGAAGATGGCGGACAACCAACGATCGACGAACTCGAGGAGATAAACCTAGGCACCCCCGAAGAGCCCAGGAATACATACTTGAGCAGAAACGTCCCGGAAGGTGAGAAGGAGAGATACCTGCAGCTGCTAAAAGAAAATAAAGATATCTTTGCCTAGACGTATTCAGAAATGCCTGGGCTCAGCCCGACGATTGCCATGCACAAACTAAGTATCATAAAGGAGAAGAAGCCGGTAAAACAGCCGCAACGACGGTTTCATCCGGATATTGTACCAAAGATTGAGGAAGAAGTCAAGAGACTGATTCAGGCTGGGTTCGTTCGAGAAGTGAAGTACCCCCGGTGGATTTCAAGCATCGTGCCAGTCAAGAAGAAGAGCGGACAAATCCGAATATGCGTTGATTTTCGAAACTTGAATGAAGCCTGCCTTAAGACGATTTTCCCCTCCCGATTTCCGAGATGTTGATTGACAGCACGACAGGGTACGCAGTGATGTCTTTCATGGACGGGTATTCGGGGTACAATCAAATCCGCATGGCCCCAGAAGACGAAGAAGCCACGGCCTTCCGCACAACTCTCGGCATCTACTGTTACCACGTAATGCCCTTCGGATTAAAAAATGCAGGGGCAACCTACCAGCGCGCAATGCACGTCATATTTCAGGACATGATGCATAAACACGTCGAATGCTACGTAGACGATTTAGTCGTCAGGTCGACCGATCACGAGCAGCACAGGGAGCATCTAAGGCAAGTGTTCCAACGATTGCGTAAGAAAAGCCTCCACATGAATCCGCTAAAATGCGCGTTCGGAGTGGCATCCGGCAAATTCTTAAGTTTCGTGGTCAGACACAGGGGCATAGAAATTGATTCCGCAAAAATCAAGGCCATCATAGAAATGCCGCCTCCAAAGAACCTGAAGTAGCTGAAAAGCTTCCAGGGCCGCGTAGCATACCTGAGGAGATTCATTTCAAACCTAGCTGGTCGTTGTCAGCCGTTCTCCCGATTCAACAAGAAAAATGTCAAGTTCGAATGGGACGCCGCCTGCCAGAAAGCTTTTGATTCGCTAAAAGAAATGCTCGGGAATTCGCCAGTCCTTGCTGCCCCAATCAAAGGCAAACCGTTGATTCTATACATCGCAGCGGGTGATAACTCGCTAGGGGCGCTCCTGGCACAGAAAACGAAGAAGGCAAGGAAAACGCGCTATACTATTTGAGCCGCATGTTAGCAGGAGCCGAGTTTAATTACTCAGCGATCGAGAAGACATGTCTGGCCCTCATCTTCGCCGTAAAGAAACTTAGGCATTACTGCCTCTCACATCAAATAACGTTGATATCCAAGGCTGACCCGATTAAATTTCTCACGAACCGGCCCATGCTGTCCGGGCGCTTAGCAAAATGGGCCCTCCTCCTTTCAGAATTTGATATCACTTACGTCCCGGCCCGAGCTGTTAAAGGACAAGCGATTGCGGACTTCCTCGCCGCGCACCCCGTTCCAAGCGAGGAAGAAATGGAATGCGATCTCCCAGACGACCAGGTTATGATGATTGAAGAACCGCGACCATGGCAAATGTACTTCGACGGAGCCGCTAGGACCACAGGGGCGGGAGCAGGAATTATATTCATTAGCCCGCAGAGAGATCTACTGCCCTATGCATTCACGATCGTGCTGGCTTGTACCAACAACGAAGCAGAATATCAAGCCCTTATTATCGGACTACAGCTCGCCCTCGAGATGCGTATCAAGGCAATACAAATATACGGTGACTCCCGGCTAGTCATCGGACAGCTAACAACGGAATATGAGGTTCGCAAGCCCGAGTTGTCACCCTTCTGCCGCCAGGCGCAATCGTTGTTCAATCAGTTTCGCAATGGCAGCATTTCACATATACCAAGGGAAGAGAACATACAGGCCGACGCGTTAGCCAGCCTGGCTGCTACCCTAGCTAATCCTAGAGGCAACCCTCTTCAAGTAACGATCGAAGAAAGAAGGATCTTGCCAACTACCTTACCGCCCAGCAATGAATCGAGCGTGAACCCTATTTGTTGCTTTGAAATCACAGAAGAAAACGACTGGAAAAGACCGTTCGTCGACTACTTGAGGTACGGATTTTTACCAGAAGAGCAAAAAATATGCACTCAGGTCAGGAGGCGTGCCGGCTCGTTCATAATACAGAGTGACACCCTTTACAAGCGCTCATACGAGGGAGTGTTGTTACGTTGCCTAGACCAGGACGAGGCATACGCCGTGCTAAAAGAAGCACACGGAGGGGAGTGCGGTGCTCACCAAGGGGGTAGGAACTTGCATCACCGTGTCCGACATATGGGGTACTATTGGCCCACAATGATGAAAGACGCAATAGACTACGTCAGAAAGTGTCATCAATGCCAGATACATGCAGATATAATACACTCACCACCAGAAGAGCTACATCAGTCAATGATATCTTGGCCTTTCGCCACCTGGGGCATGGACGTGATAGGGCCGATCAATCCGCCATCCTCTCAGGGGCACCAGTACATTCTTGCTGCGACTGATTATTTCTCTAAGTGGGCTGAAGCCGTTGCCTTGAGAAACGTGAAAGCCAGGCACGTCGAAAGATTCATCCGCCATTCCATATTGTATCGTCATGGTATCCCCGAAAGAATCACCACCGACAATGGAACGCCCTTTAAAAATGTCATTATCGATAGGCTATGTGCAAAGTTCAAGATTAAGCATTGCTATTCATCGCCCTACTACCCTCCCGCAAATGGGTTGGCCGAGGCATTCAACAAGACTATTGTGAAAATCCTGAAGAAGACGGTGGCGGAGAACAAGAAAGACTGGGACAGACGGTTACCCGAAGCACTGTGGGCATATAGGACTACGTACCGCACAGCCACTCGAGCCACACCTTACTCATTGGTGTACGGTACGGAAGCCGTGATCCCGATGAAAATACAGGTGGAGTCATTACGGGTTGCACTCCGACACTCCCTGACAACTGAATACAATGATAAAATCAGAATGATCGAGCTTGACGACCTGGATGAAAAGAGACTCGCCGCTCAGCAAAGGCTTGAAATGTATCAAAAGCGAATCTCAGCTTCATACGATAAATGAGTCCGGGGAAGGTCATTTAAGAGAGGCGACTTGGTGCTGATGATGAAACGTCCGACGCCGATGCAAGGCCCAAAAAGTAAATTCGATCCGAAGTGGGATCCAGTGTGCATAATTGATGAGGTATACACTAATGGAGCCTATCGGGTAATAGATTGCAAAGGACAGGGCGTCAGTACGCTGGTGAACGGTCGGTTCTTGAAAAGATATTATACTTGAAAGAAGTCTGTCATCATATTTTGTAAACGCCCCATTAGAGGGATGATGTAATGTAGAAAACACCAAAAGAAATGATATCGCGTAAGATTCGGGGCAAAATACTAATTATCTACCTTCTCTTCCACAGGTATCAGGAAGTCATCAAGGCCCAGAATACGTCAGAAATAACACCCCCGCCCATCAAAGCAACTAAGAAAGGGGGAAGCCCTTAATAAAGGCTCGATTGCATCCCTATTCATACAAGCACAGGCACAGGTTTGGGTCCTAAACAGGGGGACGCTCTTCCCAAATGACTCATTCAATTCGCATTCAAAACTCTGAACTTGCAAATGACTTAGCAATACAACATGCACCCAAAACTGCGGTAGTATACATATTAACACAGTATTTGTTACAACGTGTTCTAAAAATTTTACGAATGGAGGTCATTACAGCTTAACTGTTTAAAGTTTTCAAACATTGGTCTAACAAGTCTGCTGCAGACTCCTCAACCACCTTCCGTGCCGCCTCGGCCTCAGCTAGAACTAGAGCAGGGTCGGGAATGTCCCTGAGAGACTGCTCTAACTCCGCAACCTGGGCTTTAACGGCGTCGCGCTCCGCCTCCTGCTGATCGAGGAAAGACTGCAAACGAGCCCTCTGACCCGTGAGCTTGGATAGTTTGAGGTGGACGATCGAGCGCTCGGCCTGCAGTCGAGCCACCTCGTTGTCTATCTCTGCCAAACGAACAGTGGCCGCCTGACACCCATCATCAACAGCCTGCCAGTCCTTCTTCACCGCAGCCACCCCAGCCTCGTGTAATTCCAGTTTCGGGAGAAGGGACCGCAAGTGACCGCGCTTTTCCTCAGCGGAAGGGTCAATTTGGAGGCTTTTCACCTCGAGCTCTCGGGCCACCCACTCTTTGAATAGAGTCACCTGACCAATCACGGAGGACAAGTCAATCCCGAGCCAGGCAGCGTTAAGCCCTAGTGCCTACAACGCCTCGTCTAAGATAGGCCATTCCTCCTCATGCCTTAAAGAGTCGGCGATGTCAGACAGAAGACCCTTGAGAAGGTTTGCCTTGGTCTTCGACAGACCCCGAAGGGATGAGACGAATGACTCAGGCAACGCCGTGGGCGCTGAAGCACCGATGGAAGAGGCTGCTGGCACAGAGAGTGGGAAGTGTTAGTACAAGAGAATCATCATCAGAAAGGAAGCAGTTAGGACAGTAAAAGCAGATGACATACCAACAACGTCAGGAATGCCAACGGCGGCGACGCTGGATGAAGTGGTAGGCACAGGTGACACTGGGGCCGGTTCCGTTGTCCCTCGGTCAATGGTTCGGGCAATTCCGGGGAGGATATCACCACGACCCCGGGAATATTTGCATTAGGCGCTGGCCCGGGCAACAGGAGAAATTGCAAGTGGCAGACTCGACTGGCAACGATGTGCAACAGGCGGGCCTTCAACAGCAGATTCGATCAACGACGGTTCAGCAGCAGGAGGGGCCCCCACAACAGGCTCAGGAACGCTTAGCTCAATAGCAGGAATCGCGACCTCTTCCACCACGGGGCCGATCGCTTCCGGAACCCCGCTTTGAGTTTCAGCGTCTGCCACAAAAGGATTGGGGGGAAGGACGGACTCGGCAGGCGCCTCATCATCTAAGTCCATGTAGACTGCCCCCACGCCCTCTTCAGGGATGGACCTATCATAAACAGGCTCATTCTCATTGCTTCCCCGGGCAGGGCAGCCCTCGCTCAGGTTGACTTGAGAGCTTAGCTCGGCCTCTTCCCTGGCCTTCTCCCGTGGTGACGGTCGGAGCGTCGCCAGCCTCCTTCGAGGGCTATTCCGCAAGCACTCGGCTCTGCGCAGTTCCAACAAATCCTTTATTTTCTTGCCGTCGCAAACGACGGGAAGACGAGGAGCAGTTTTCACTTGAGGGCCGGCACGCTCAACCCATACACCCCATCATCACCCTCATCACCCTCATCGCCGCCATCATCACCGCCATCACCAACAGGGCCTTCGCCTCCATTACCTCCCGCATCGTCATCACCTCCGTCAGCTCCGCCTATAGCATCATCACCGTCCCTATCACTGCCATCGCCTTCCGCGACAGCGTCATCTTCCTCATCCCTGGCCTCAGCCATGGCCTCGTCACCGTCGTCGTCCTCTTCGTCATCATCACCGTCATTTCCCCTTCTCAGAACATCGCCCCCCGGCAGGCAACTCGTCGATAGGGCCGAGAGACGGGAACTCTGGCCCCACCACCATCACAATCCTCTCCCCATAGGCGATCCAGCCTTCCAGGGTGTGCTCTAGCTTCTCATGGTCGATCACCACGTTCAGGGAGGTTTGCAATCTTTCCGTGCCTGGCACTGCGGGCTGGTGAAGATTCTCCGATACATAGCCAAGCCCGTTGGCAGGAATAGGCGTAACGATGGGAGGCGTAATGAAGACGGGCTCGGTAACGAGCATTTTGTTCCGCACCAGCACGTATTGGTGAGCCACCACCTCATCCACCCAAAGGTGGCCCCGGCAAAACACTGCGTCCCTGGGATCACGAAGGAACAGCCGGTTCCGGTCAGCAGAAGTTGCCGCCACATCCATTTCCAGTGAATAGGCCCAACACCGTACGCCCGCTGCTCGGGCGTCACCGGTTCTAGGGTCGCTGGCACTCCCTGGTCATACCCAAATTGGCGGGCGAAACGATTTGGATAATAAGGCTCCCTCCAGAATTCCAGCCCTTCGCGGAAGCAGCAGTGACGAAGGACGAATCGCGATCAGGAAGGAACGCTCGTAATAATCAATACTATCGTCGTCCGTGCACAGGACCGGGTCTTCGCTACGGGTTACCAGAGAAATGATAGAAGTACATGTCATCAAGCCCCGTGATTTTGTCCTCGATGGTGTTCAAGTTGTGGCTGATCATCTTCTTCTTCTGGAAAAAGTGTAGCGGGAGCTTCCCCTCTCTGATATAATCCCCGCGCCTTACACCATAGACCCAAGGGAAGTATACCCCGAGCCAACCCGAGAAAAAAGTGCCATCCGCAGTAAGCGGAGTTCATCCCGTAAGCAGCGCGCTCCTTGTTACTGATGACATAACCGAATGCTCGGTATATAGAACATAAGACCCGCCGGAGCCAGCGCGTACCGGTGACCATTCGCCAAGGCCCCTGCAACGGCAAAGCAAGACACTCTGACATTATCTACCTGCTTGGAGCTCGGGAGCGCCACGCAACTCAGCCAATAGGCCAGGAAGCCGACTAGCTCGCAGGAGGGGGATCGTTTGTTGGGGGCGCGGGAAGTTTCTCCCTCATTCGTTTCTCCAACATCGCCTGTCACCACGACCCTCGTCGAAGGCCGCATAGTCCAAGCTGAATAAGGGAAAAGGACGGAGCGTTAGCAGAAAGAAAAAGGCATGACAGAACAGTAAGGCACAATCATTACAAAGAACTTACTTCAAGCCGTGGCTGAAATAAACCAGCCAGTCCTCGAACAGAAGCTTATCTTTGAGACCCCAAAATTGGGGGTAGTTCGGCAAACAGCTCGTAGCAGGCCTCGGAGAAGAAGCCTTCATTGACACCTTTCTTCTTCCGCGACAGCTCGTCTTCGCTTAGGACCCATTCATCATAGATCCTCCCGCGAATGGGGAGCCCCGCGATCCTGTTGAGATCCCAGAGCGAGAGGCTCATCTCGCCGCATGGCATGTGGAAAGAATTGGTGATGGAGCACCAGTGGTTGAGAAAGCCCTTGTATACCCAGGGCTCTCGGCAAAAGTAGCTCGATGTCGCTTCGATCGCCTTGTACAGACCCACTGCCCGTAGGGTCGCCTTGTGTTGTGCCAAGATCCGGTTCGCCCACGCCTCGTAGCCCGGATGAAGAACCAGATGGCCGCGAGTCCGAAACGCCCCGGACAACCAGACCTCAGTATCCCCCAGATGATGAAATCTCTGACGCAGAGTCTCGAAATAGTGTCTGGGAAAGGGTTGATGGGGATTGTGATTCGGCTCTAGGAAAATCATATCCTCACACCCAGGACCGACTGCTGCTTTCCCGTTCTTGGAGAGAGAACAGCTGATGAATGACGCCGGGGCCGAACGTCCAAACATCGACACCGTAGAAGGAGTCGCTCCTACAGATGTCGGATGGTTCAATGCTCGGGAGAGACCGCTGCCGTTGATAGCTCTTCGCATAATGGATATACTCCCGAGTGAAGGGATTCCTCACCACGAGTGGCGCAGTGACAAGCTTGGCGCTAGACCAGGCCACCTTCATCTTGTCTGATCGGGACTTGGTTTGATTCTCTAAGTATACTTGCTTGGCACCTTTGCCAGCCCTCTTAGGGCGACCGCGCCTGGTAGACTGGGAAGGGATCGACGGGCTGGCCTCGCCCTCTTCAGAACCAGTTGCCCCAATCACTCCGGAAACCTCGGAGAGGAGCGTACCATGCGTCCCATTGCTCCTGTGTGCCCCTGTCTGGGGGAGGCGGCACGATCCTATCACAAAGGATTTTCTTCTGTATATCCTTTGGCAAGGTGAGAATGCGTTCATAAAAGTTTGAACGTCTCGGGAGGGAGAAACCATTGTGGATTTTCAGCGGACGGTCTGACTACCTGTTTGGCAAGCAGCACGCTTACGCTTGGAAGGAGTCTGGGAGGACCCGAAGGACCGGCCTGTGAAGGATCGCTGGCAATTGCAAACCTGCAAACGACATGCGAAATTCAGGTACAAAGTAAAGAAGAAATGCTTGCACAAAGGTGGTCAAAACCATTTAGCAAATGAACAAAGCACAAGCGTCGACATGAGCCACCGCGGAACACACTCAAGTCAATGGAAGAAACGAAACGAACAACATTCACAAACGCAACATCATCGTCATGGAACATACAAGCAAGAGAAGACAGAACTGAAGCAAAAAGTATGAATTAATATTCATCAGCCATAAGGGCCATTCCACATGGCTGAATTGTTAATAACAATTGTCTAAATGACCAAACGATAACAGTCAAATGTAAGACAACTCCAAAATTGTGGGGACTCCTCCCGAAGTCAGAGAGCAGGGGCCTCAGTCCTGCGTCAGCGGAAGAACCTGAGCCCTCAACTCATCGACCTTCGCTTGAATCTGGGCCTCCTTGAAAACCAAGTCCACCAAAATGGAATGCACTGTTGCAGCTCTAGCTTCAAATCAACGAGTCGCGTATCAAGGAATAGCGTCTGTTCAATTAGCGGTCCAGCAGCACGAGGGCTTATCGGCAAGACTGGTAAGAGGTTTACGGCCGTTCTGCTCCCATGAGCCGGAGGCGGTTTCCCTATTCGGTTCGGTCCTTAGAGGACAAGAGGGAGAAGAGGAGGAAATCCTTCGACTCTGCGAAACTCTCTCTATCCTTTCTTCGTCGGTTTCTTCCGAGGCGGCGGAGGTTCTGGCGGTTAAGGAGGTTTTCCCTTCTTAGTGGCTACTTCGATCTCTGCCGGAGGAACGCGAGCAGAACTGTACCTCCGGTAGCAGCTCTATAAACCTACCGAGCCTCTCACCTCGCCTAAGCCGGTGTTCTTCTCAGTCCCCGAAGCCGGTGGAGTAGCGTAACTGGTCGTTCTCTACTGGTTCGGAGCCCCGCCGGGATTCGTAGATCCTCAACGGAGTCTGTTAGCGCCCGGGGTGCCTCCCTTCGCGCTCAATGCTGGTAGCAGACGATTCTTTGTCCCGACTACTTGGCTATGTCGTCAGGTTGTTTTCTATCTTTTGTCCTTCGTCCTTTTCGATCTAGTTCATTTCTGTTTCCGTTCTTCTGTACGAGTCCATGTGAGCTTTGTAATGAATTCCGGTGGTATCCTTAACGGAAGTTCTGATTACGCTCGCTCCTTCGCGTTTTCAGATCACTGGGATGCGGAGAAGCTCTTTTTTTTTCACACACGGTACACACGGGCTTATGCTCCGTCTCCAATTCCCCGAGTATGTGAAGTTACGGGTCGAAGTGTCTTCTAATGAATTTATTAAAAAATGTTTAGGACATTTGGCCTACGCACCTCGGAGGTGCGTGAGGTTTTTAAACTCTCCTACTATTGGTGTAAAGGTCCACGCATTCTGGGGTGCGTGGGAATTTGAAATGTCTGGGACTAAAGGCCCACGCACTTCCCATTATAGAGTTTGTTTTAGCTACTTCCTACGCACTCCGGAGTGCGTGGGTTATTTATGTAGGAAAGCCGTACAAGTAGTCGACCCACGCATGCGAGGGTTACGTGGGAATTTTAGGTGAATAGGTTTTTCCTTATGAGTCAGGCTTCAAGTTTTAATGTCCCACGCATACGTAGGGTGCGTGGGGATTTTTGTGAACATGGAGCTTATTCACCTACGCACGCCTTAATTCCTGCGCAACACTCTGGTTAATAACCTACGCAACCTCTTATTTTTCCACGCACCCGAACTACACTCTCCAGACCATTTCTTTCACTTTACCGCTCTCGGCTGAGCAGATAATATCACCCTGGGCCCTTCAAGCCACGCAGCGTGGTCGGCTAGTGCGCGGACGGCGTTGGGTGGCTTCCCCGTAGACAACCCCAGGGTTTATCAACCTGTGAGAATTTTATTCGGTTATTGGTATTTGGAGACTTCCTTAGCGCGTTTCTTGCGGAAGACCGCGCACACGTTTTGTCTTCCACATGCACTGGAGGGGCTGAACCAGTTTAAGGAATCGTCTGGGGCGACTAGTGGCACTAGTCTT